>CAKJTW010000115.1:2400000-3000000 GCA_917880005.1 Nanger dama
GGCATAAGGGATCTTCGCTTCCAGACCAGGGACTGAACCCATACCTCCCACATTGGAAGGCAAAGTCTTAGCCATTGGATTTCCAGGGAAGTCCCTCTTTCCCTCTTAGGAGGATGCTAAGTTGTGTTGGATAAAAGGTCTATCTATCTTAGTCCCGGATAAACTTCACTTAATCTTCCCAGGTAGTTCAGTGGTAAAGAATCTGCCTACCAAGTGGGAAACCTGAGTTCGATCACTGGAAGATCCCTGGAGAAGGAAATGACAACCCACTCCAGTATTCTTGCCTGGAAAATGTCATGGACAGAGGAGCCTGTTGGGCTATATCCTGTGGTGTCGCAAAGAGTCGGACATGACTTAGCGACTAAACAACTTACATCTTAATTACATCTGAAAAGACCCTATTTCCAAATAAAGTGACATACATTCATACCAGGGCTTAGGACTTCAGCCTATCTTTTGATCGTGAAGTGGCTCAGTCGTGTCCGACTCTTTGTGACCCTGTGGACTGTAGCCCACCAGGCTCCTCCGTCCATGGGATTCTCCAGGCAAGAATACTGGAGTGGGTTGCCATTTCCTTTCCAGGGGATCTTCCTGACCCAGGGATCGAACCCAGGTCTCCTGCACTGCAGGCAGACGCTTTAACCTCTGAGCCACCAGGGAAGCCCACAACAGCCTCTTACCCTGGCTTCCACTATTTGAATTATTTGCTGTGAGTTTTATGAAGCAGATCTCTGGGGCTAAGAGTGGCTCGATCAGCCATCCTGGTCATAATTAGCAAGCCTGTGCCCACCCACGTCATCCCCAGGGTTCCTGGAGAGAGTTTCTGGCCCCCGCCCCAATGATTTCAATCAGGGTTCTTCTTGTGGTTGCTAAAACCCCAAATTGATGCCCTACAAAGCAAAAGCAGAATGTCACAATTGGGAATTGAAATTAGTAAGGTCTTTTAAAAAATCTCTACCCCATAAATCCCATTCTTTCTCGCTCCTGTCCTCTGGGCCAGCTGAGTTAGGGTACTTGTTCCCTTGGCATCTTTCTTGCCTCTGAAGGAAATTTCCCTGCAAGCACCTCCTTGCCACGTTTCTTCTGCATTCTGGTCCCTTTAATGCTGGGGCCTGTTGCCAACACCCATGCTCTTTCCTGTCTAACGGGCCGCCGGCTTTGCTGTTATCAGCGCTCCCCGGCAGCGTGGCTCTGGGCTGTGTCCCTAGATATGGTATAATCTCCCCCGCCGCTTGTGGAACCTTCTGTCTGTCCCACCTCCTCTGTTCGCCCCTTCTCGTGTTCGGTGTGGAAACTTCACACTGGCTGTTGCTGGTCGGCAGGGAGGTAGAGGTGACCCGAGAGCCGTACAAAGCCCAGAGGCTTCCCTCCATGGCCACCTATTTGGTGCTTTTGCAAAACTGGATCCCAGTCTGACCTTGTCAGTTTCTCCTGAGCTGTGTAGTTGGGAACTGCTGATGTTAATATCTTTGGCGGTCTTTCTGGAGGCGATGCTGCTGCCAACATCCTGCCTGGAGTTGCAGGAAGAAAGGGGTCTCAGCCTCCAGGAGATAAACATATGCTTCACGTGCCTGTCTTTGGTGGAGGGCTCTGCCCTCAGTGGAGCCTGGCCACCCCGTCCAGAGGCCATTCCCTCTCTCCAGAGGGTCCACTTCCAGGCTAGGCAGGGGTGGGAAGGGGCATTTCCTCTGCTGAGAGGAGGGTTTGCCGAGCCCTCACTCAGCTCTCCCCCGTTGAGCTCTACGCCACCCCTCATTCACCCCAGTTCCTAGACTTCTGGGGGACTCTGTTCCTTGGTTCTTAGAATCCTCATTGTCTCCTTAAGGCTTCCTAGCCGTCAGTCACTGCTGTTGTTCAGTTGCTCCGTCGTGTCCGGCTCTGCGACCCCGTGGACCGCAGCCAGGCATCCTATCATTACTACTCACCATTCTCCTTCCCAGCTTCCAGATCTTATTGCTGTTGTATACTCTTCCATTTTTCATGTGACTTTAAAATAAAGCCCTTAGCTCTTGCATGACTTTATTGTAATATATTTAATCAGCTGTTGTTTTGCATAGTCATATTGTTTCCATTTTCTGTTATTATAAAGAAGCTGCATCAAACAGCCTTGTGCATATCTACTTATACAGCACATATTCTTATAAATTCTTGTGAGCGAAATTGGTGGATACATACACATATACCAGCACATATATTAACTATATATGACACATGTATCAAGGCTTGTGATTATATATAAACCCATAAATATCATATTAACACGTATATACTCATATTCATAGTATATGCTCATGAACTCATATGTGAATGTATGTTTATATATACTTATGCATACTTAATGCGTTTATCATGCTAAGTATAATATATTGCCAACCTAGGCTTGGTATTATCACATATGCTTTTTTTAAAAAAAGAATGTGTATTTATTTATTTGGCTGTGCCGGGTCTTAGTTGCAGCACGTGGCATTTTCAGTCTTCATTGCAGCACACGAGATCGTTAGTTGGGGTGGGCAAACTCTTAGTTGGGGCATGTGGGATCTAATTCCCTGACCAGAGATCGAACCCAGGCCCCCTGCACTGGGGAGTGTGGGGTCTTAACCACTGGACCACCAGGAAGTCCCTTCACTTATATGCATCAGTTCAGTGCAGTCCAGTCACTCAGTCGTGTCCGACTCTTCGCGACCCCATGAATCGCAGCACACCAGGCCTCCCTGTCCATCACCATCTCCCGGAGTGCACTCAGACTCACAAACATGTGTGTATATATATGTGTGTTACACACACACACACACACATACACACATGTACATATACACATATACACACAGACACACATGTACATACATACACACATATATACACACACATACACACACACATATATCTATTTATTTTTTATTGAAGTGTAGTCACCTTACAATGTTGCTTTCTGTACATCAAAGTGATTCAGTTATATATATGTGTGTCATGTTCATTCATTTCCAGATTCTCTCCGATTGTAGGCTAAGCCATGGACGCAGCTGCCTGTGCTGTGCCGCTGGCTCTTGCTTATCTGCTTTGTATAGAGTGGTGTGCATCTGATAATCGCATGTTCCTAATTTATTCCTCCCCCATCTTTCCCCTTTGGTAACAGTGCTCTTCCCTCATTACTTTCAGGGCTTGGGGGTCAAGCTGTTTGGGTTCAAGGGTCCTCTCTTCCAGCTCCAGTCCATGTAACACGACCCAGCCTCTCTGGGCCCCCGCGTACTCCCTGTGAGTGGGGATCACCGAGAGTCTCCTCGCTGAGGCAGCAGCGGACACTCAGGAGCATGCTGAGCAGTCCTGTAGGGTCCTGGCTCAGCGCCCTGCGCCCAGCCCTCGAGAGGGGTCAGTGGTGCCTGCTCTCAGGGTCAGTAGGGGCATTGCCCTCCCACCTGACCTCTGAGTCACAATAAGCTAAGACAAGACAATCAGCAGCTAGAGGCCTGAATAGCACCTTCATCACTGATGAGGCGGGGTTCAAGAATGGCCGGCTTGCTCCCTGCCTGCAGGGAGAGAGTGAGTCATGTCCGGCTGACAGGCCTCGCCCTGTCCTGCCTCGAGCTGGGCCGGTGGAGGGAGGGGGAGACAGATTCTCCGGGTGGAGAAGACATCCTGCAAGTTGCTTCAAGGCAGTACCTGGTACTGGCTGCTGGCATGTTGCTTATTGGCCTTGCTGTCCTGCTGGGGGTGGGCAGGAGGTCTGGAGGGCTTTGGGAGAGCCCCTCCTCTGGAAAAACAGAGGGGTTCCCCCAGCCGATTGTCCTCTGCACCTGCTGGGCCAATAGGCAGTGGAGGGCAAGCCCCATCTCCAGGAAGGGGGCACCAGCAATCCTTCAGGGCAGGTCTGTTCTGCCTACACCAGGCACTGGTCTTTGTGGGTTCTCTTGGGAACTTTAGGAGGGCTTCCCTGGGGGGCTCAGATGCTAAGGACTCTGCCTGCAATGCAGGAGTTGGGAAGACCCCTGGAGAAGGGAACGGCAACCCACTGCAGTATTCTTGCCTGGAGAATTCCATGGACAGAGAAGCCTGGCGGGCTATAGTCCCTGGGGTTGTGAAAAGCTGAACATGACTGGGTGACTAGCACACACTTAGGAACTTAGCGGCACAGCCTCTGCCTCCCAATAGCTCAGAAGTCAGCTGAGTTCAGTCAGCTCCAGGTCACGTGCCCTTCAAGGTCACGTGCTCAGTTAGGTCTAGCCCTGTGTTTGACATTCCTATCAGAGCTCTTGCAGTGTGATCAAGTAACATCCTCAAGATACTCCAAAAATTAAATAAATCACCTCCAATTTGAACATAAACCCTCGCTTCATTAAGAAGTCCCTGGGGATAACATAAAACCAGAAGATTAAGTCCCCTTGCAAGCCAAACTTCAAAGAAGAGGAAGTCTCATGGAATCAAGTTTGAAATTAAACTTTTTGTCCTTGTGAGTTAAAAGTCAAAGAACTGAAAGACCAAAAGTCACGCTCTTGACTTCTAATTCCTGTCGGCTCTGCCAGGGACGTTCTTGCCAGGATGACGGGCAGACCCCCAGATGGGCAGCTGGCAGAGGAGGGGGTGGTCTCTTCCTTCGGAAAGGCAGGGGTTGCCAGCTTGGCCGTGCAGGGTGGTCAGCTGGTGCATTTGTTTCTGGGGGCTGCCATAACAAGGTGCCACAGACTGAGGGGCTTGAGAGAGCAGACATTTATTTTCTCACAGCTTGGGAGGCCAGAAGTTCAAAACCAAGATGCTGGCAGGGTCGGTTCCTTCAGAGGCTCTGAGAAGAAACCATCCCCTGCTTCTGCCAGCTTCCGGGAGCTGCTGGAATCCTTGTTGTTCCTTGGCTGTGGGCCCGTCCTCCAGCCTCTGCTTCCGTCTGCACACCAGCTTCTCTGTGTTTCTCTGTGTCCCTTTCTGTCTCTTACGCAGGACACTCTCATTGGACGTACCACTGCTCCCCTGCCCCCAGTCAGTGTGCTCCCACCTTGATTGTAAACTAACTACATCTGCAAAGCCCGTATTTCCAGGCGAGGTCACATTCTGAGGTTCTGGAAACACCTGTGGATTGCGTACAACTCGCAGCACCCAGGCCGCGTCCCATGCCTGTTAACTCAGGGACGCTGGGCTGGGACCAGTGCCGGGCCCTTTTCAAGGCTTCCCGCCTGATTCTGATGTGCAGCCACGGCTGGGGAGCTCACTTAGGTCTCGGCAGGCCAAGGAAGTGTTTTTAGAGAGACCAGGTGTTACAAGGGCTGGAATAAAAGTGTACCACGAGGAGAGCGATACAGTTGGCTTAAAGCTCAACATTCAGAAAACGAAGATCATGGCATCCAGTCCCATCACTTCATGGGAAATAGATGGGGAAACAGTGGAAACAGTGTCAGACTTTATTTATTTTTTTGTGGGGCTCCAAAATCACTGCAGATGGTGACTGCAGCCATGAAATTAGAAGATGCTTACTCCTTGGAAGAAAAGTTATGACCAACCTAGATAGTATATTCAAAAGCAGAGATATTACTTTGCCCTCTAAGGTCCGTCTAGTCAATGCTATGGTTTTTCCTGTCGTCATGTACGGATCAGAGAAGACAATGGCACCCCACTCCAGTACTCTTGCTTGGAAAATGCCATGGATGGAGTAGCCTGGTAGGCTGCAGTCCATGGGGTTGCTAAGAGTCGGACACGACTGAGTGACTTCACTTTCACGTTTCACTTTCATGCATTGGAGAAGGAAATGGCAACCCACTCCAGTGTTCTTGCCTGGAGAATCTCAGGGATGGCGGAGCCTGGTGGGCTGCCGTCTCTGGGGTCGCACAGAGTTGGACATGACTGAGGTGACTTAGCAGCAGAGCAGCATGTATGGATGTGAGTGTTGGACTGTGGAGAAGGCTGAACGCCGAAGAACTGATGCTTTTGAACTGTGGTGTTGGAGAAGACTCTTGAGAGTCCCTTGGACTGCAAGGAGATCCAACAAGTCCATTCTGGAAGGAGATCAACCCTGGGATTTCTTTGGAAGGAATGATGCTAAAGCTGAAACTCCAGTACTTTGGCCACCTCATGTGAAGAGTTGAGTCATTGGAAAAGACTCTGATGCTGGGAGGGATTGGGGGCAGGAGGAGAAGGGGACGATAGAGGAGGAGATGGCTGGATGGCATCACTGACTCGATGGACATGAGTCTGAGTGAAATCTGAGAGATGGTGATGAACAGGGAGGCCTGGTGTGCTGCGATTCATGGGGTCACGAAGAGTCAGACACGACTGAGTGACTGAACTGAACTGATGTCATACCTGCCACCTGAGCAAGGCAGATCAGTGCTCAGCCTTACAGGGAGCCTGGGGCACTTGAGCAAAGGGATGGAGAGAGCCTTGCTCCCCGCCCTGCCCCACCCTACGGGCTGCCTGTCAGTCTATGAGAAGTGGCTCAAGTCCTTGACCTCTGAGTTACAGTCAACTGAAACAAATATGCCATTGAAACATTATTTGCTTTTGAATTTGAAGTATATTAAATTATAGTGCTGAGCTAGTTTCTGGCATAAAGCAAGTGATTCAGTCATAAGAGAAAGTGAAAGTGTTAGTCACTCAGTCGTCTCTGACTCTTTGTGACCCAGTGGATTGTAGCCCATCAGGCTCCTCTGTCCATGGGATTCTCCGGGCAAGAATACTGGAGTGGGCAGCCTTTCCCTTCTCCAAGGGGATCTTCCAGGCCCAGGGGTTGAACCTGAGTCTCCCGCATTGCAGGCGGATTCTTTGCCATCTGAGATACCAGGAAATACACATGTATATAATTTGTAGGCTTTCTGATGATGGCCATTCTGACCGGCGTGAGGTGGTACCTCCTTGTAGTTTGATCTGCATTTGTCTACTAATTCTCGACGTTGGACATCGTCTAGCGTGTCTGTTGGCCATCTGTAGGCCTGGAGACATTGTTACGGCATGTGTTCATCTCATCTGGGGAAAATCCACCTGTTCGCGTGGGACACGGCTGCCTCCTTGCAGAAACTTCGCCATCTGTAGCCCAAGGCCCATTCCGGGGCTTGTTTGCAGTCTCTGCCCCCATCTGCATAAGGAGACCTCAGCGTTGCGGGCCTTGGTACTTAGAGCACTTGCTCTGTTTCTCTGCTCAGAGCTCAGCTCCCTTTGGGGGTCCACCCTCCAGTGCGTGGTGGCCTGGGTTTCCCTCCACTGTCCTCTTCCTCTCGAGGCCCTCCTGAGCGTCCAGCAATTGAAACTATGGCTCCCTCTCCTTGCCCCACACACATCGGGTTCGAACCCTGGGCCCAATCCGACTGCCTGCTCTCCTTCTAGTTCCTCGTGGCTTTGGTTCTAACATATTCCTCCATCCTCTGCCTTGTCAGCTGCTGAATGACCAAAAGGAAGTAAAAAGATTCCAGGTCTGTGACAGCCTCCGAGTGTTCAGAGTTTCATCTTCCTTATGACTCCGTTCCCGAGGGGGTCACTGCACCGGAGGACAGGCTCCCAGAGGACAAGCACTTCAGCCGGGCTGGGCCTGATCGCATTTCTGCCCTCCTGGCTCAGGGCGTCTTGGCTGTGCCTTCTCGGAGAGCGCTTGTCCCCGAGCCTGTCCTCACAGGGCAGGATGCCCTGGTCCCAGTGACAGTGTCCCCTTGAAAAGCACCTAAGGAGGCCGCTTCGAGTGTCTCACGCTGGTCAGAGTGAGCGTCCCTCGAATCCGCTCAGACCTCCTGTAACCACTTGCAATACCCACCCAGCGTCAACGGTGGTCCAGAGGTGCTCTCATCGTAGACGCTGATGCTAAGCCCCTTCTCCCCTACAAGGTGGCCCTCCCAGCGGACGAGGGCAGAGACGTCAGATTTTATCGGATTCCACTCTTTCTGACCTGTCAACAACCAAGATCACATTAACAACAAGCCCCCTGTTCTCGTTAGACCTGGGGGTGCTTCTCCCTTCCCCGTCTGTATCCTTTCCTGGCTCCGAGATCTCGGTTACTCCTTCAGTACTGTTCTGGCTGCTGCTAAAATCCCACTCTTTCTCCTCGCTCGTAATCTCTCTCCGGTTGCATGCTCCCAGTCTGCCTTATTTTACTGTTACTTTTCCTGTCCTGACTATAAGCCTAAACCATTTTTATTTGTTTGATTAATGTTACTCTGATTTCTCCTTGATTTTCTGAGCACATGAGAATCTTAGAGGCACTGGCCTTTCTAGCTTTCAGATTTGCAGCGATTCTCTGCTTTCACACAAAATGACAGCCATTAGTTTCAGAAGAGACCCTGGTTCTTTTTATTTGTACTGAAAATCTCCCACTTCCTGCAGGCAAGTTGGTTTGGTTCTCTGTATTCAAAAGCCAGAGTCAGAGCTTTCATAATGAAGGCACCCAGAGCCAGCTCGCGACCCTGTGGGGAACCCTTGATTAGAATTTAGTTCCTCCAGTGTTTTCTTTGGTTGTGCGTGCAGAAGGAAATCAGCGGCCAATCTAATGCTGTCTCCCCAGGCTCAGCACCCACATTCTAGAGCTACAACTAACTCTGCAACAAACACAGAGCTCAGCTGCCTTCCAGTTTAAAAGCAGACCCTGTTCCACCCACCAAGGTCAAGGTCAAGGAGGGTCTCCTCCAGCCTCAGCCTCACGTGGCGTACTGGTGTGTATATTTAAATGTCAGCTGTGTCTGCATAGCTCAAGGTCAAGCTGTAGCAGCTGGCATGACCAGCACCCACACAGTTCATATTTGGCTAAAAATCATCTGCTTGGTTCCCAGAGGCACACGTCTTCACTAAGGCTTGGGCTCCATGTCCTCCATTCACCGCCCGGGTTTGCTAAGGCTGTCACAGACAGGGAGCATCTGCTAAGTGTCCGTAGCCTGGACTGGGTCAAGGTCAGAGGCTGTTGCCCTTCCTTTTGAAAAACAAAACTGCCCAAAGCTGCAATGACTCAGCAAGGTCAAATCTCCGTTTTGTCATTGTTGGTCAGTTGCTCAGTCATGTCTGAGTCTTTGCACCCCCATGGGCTGAAGCCCACCAGCCTTCCCCGTCCTTCACCATCTCTTGGAGTTTGCGCAGACTCATGTCCTTTGAGTTGATGATGCCATCCAACCACCTCATCCTCTGTCACCCCTTTCTTCTCCCACCCTCAGTCTTTCCCAGCATCAGGGTCTTCGGCTTAAATCTGCGTGAAATTGTCAGTATCCACGATCTTTGAGTTTTGTTTTACCTAAAGCTTCAGTTATCCTGCAGCTTGCAAACCTCGAGTGTGATTCTGGGCTGGGAAGGCTTGGGGCTGGGAGAAGCAGATCAGAAAGTCTACTCTCTGATGGCTGGAGGAGGATGGGCTGGCTGAGCATGCCTGTGGGTCTTTCCCTGACTTTCCAATCAGGTCAGGGACCCCAGCTCCCTAGAGAAAAGTAAGAGAGAGGACAAGCAGTCTGAGTGTTTAGGGAAAAATTTCTCTCATGGAAACCAGTGTAAATGCTATTAATAGCATTATTCTGCTATTAAGGAGGAGGAGCTGCCTGCCTTTGGAAATATTAGCGCTGTTGGGAGGCTGTCACTGAAAAGTCTTAGGTTAGCTTGTATAATACAGCAGGCATCACATCGCATGGCCATGAGGACCCCGGGATTTCAGTCGCCCTATGTGTGTGCGCTCACTTGCTTCCAGTCCTGTCCAGCTCTCTGTGACCGTGTGGACTGTAGCCCCTCAGGCTCCTCTGTCCATGGGACTCTCCAGGCAAGAATACTGGACTGAGTTGCCATTTCCTCCTCCAGGGGAGCTTGCTGACCCAGGGATGCACCCTGCGTCTACCGCACTGCAGGCAGATTCTTCACCGTGGAGCCACTGGGGAGCCCCTTCCTTCAACCACCCGACTGAAATGCTAACTCAAACGACGGGCGGCGCTTCCACCTGAAATGCAGTTAGTTGCCATGGACTGGCACAACTCCAAAGTCAATAAAGTATAATTTTAGAAACAAAATTCAGCATAATAGATGTATCTTAATTTACCTGAATCCTGGCCAGTCATAACATTTGGAGAACTGGCGATTATAATTCGATCACTTTCTCTTTCGTGTCCTTGGCTTTGTGACCAAAACACAGGACAAAGGTGATCTATTTTCAGTTGCGGCATTAGAGGGGAATCTTAAATGATGTGGACCCCTGTGGGGTGTCCATGAGACCCCAGGGCTGTAGGATGGACAGGGGGTTTCTGGGGTGTGGGTTTTATTGTCATTTCCATGTCACTGGTAGCCTTGCCTCTGTACTCACAGAAAAGGCCAGAATGAACCCTGTGGTGCTGAATTGGGATCTGAGGTATTAGTATAAACTCATGATTTGATAGAGACAGAGAAATATGGATGTGTGTCTAAGATGGGTTACTATGCATACACATATGCCTATACGTGTTAGCTCTGTCTCTGAGAAAGCCTGGAAGCAATGATACCCCAATAACAATAAGCATGACTACTTCCCAGATCCTGGTCTCTAAATACCATTCTCCAAAAAATGGAATCAGGAGAGAGCGGTTCATTCCAGTGCTGGGGCAAGGAAAATGCAGGATGAAGCTTGTGGTGCCAAAATAAGAAAATGCCCAAGAAAAGCGGGCAGCTTATCAAAGCAATACAGGAGTCAGCACGAGGGAGGACCTCATGGCCAAAGCCACAGGGTTTGGTCAACAGAACAGGTGAGGATGGTGTTGAATTTCAACATAGAGCACAAAGTTAAAAGCCATCACAAGTTCATATTGGTATAAATAACTGAGTAGTGAAGTAAATAAATAGGGAGAGAAAAGACAGCACTTCCTTAGAACAGAATATCAGTTACTAAGTAGAGACAAAAAGAGGGAAATAGAGAATAATCATTAAGCAAGCATCTCAGTGTGAACTGTTGCAGTCAAGATCCTTCAATGCTAAAATTAATGTGAGAATGTTTGAGAAGAAGTAGGGTTTGCATAGTCTCCAAGTATTTCCCTCAGCATTCTTATCCACTACAGAAAAGAGAAAGAGTGACTTCACAACGGAGAAACCCAGCCAACAGTAACTTAACCAAATGATCCAGGTAAATGTCACAGCTAACAATACATCTTGGCATCATGAACTCCTTGATAAGATGTACTGAAAGGATATAATGTCATTTAGCCTCTTTTTTCTCTGCTGCTGCTGCTAAGTCGCTTCAGTCGTGTCTGACTCTGTGCGACCCCATAGACAGCAGCCCACCAGGCTCCCCTGTCCCTGGGATTCTCCAGGCAAGAACACTGGAGTGGGTTGCCATTTCCTTCTCCAATGCATGAAAGTGAAAAGTGAAAGGGAAGACGCTCAGTTGTATCCGACTCTTAGCAACCCCATGGACTACAGCCCATCAGGCTCCTCCATCCATGGGATTTTCCGGGCAAGAGTACTGGCTTTTTCTCTAGTCATGAATAAATGTTGGCCAAACCTTTACTGAGGAACATCTTACAAAATAACCAATCAATATTCTCCCAAAGTATCAAGGTTGTGAAAGACAGGAGAAGACTACGGATCTGTCATAGACTGGAGGAGACCAGTGGGACCCAACAATGAAATGCAATCTGGGATCGTGGACAGGACCTGGGAACAGAGAAAGGACATGACAGGAAAAATCTCAGACTCTAACAAGGTCACAGTTTAGTTAATAATTCCACAGCAGTGTTAATTTCCAGTTTTTGATTAAACTATGGGTGTGTTAACAGGAGCTGGAAGCAGGGTATGTAACTTCTACAGCTGTTTTTGTGTCTGAATTTAGTCGTGGTGCTGAAGAAGACTCTTGAGAGTCCCTTGGACAGCAAGGATATCAAACCAGTCAATCCTAAAGGAAATCGACCCTGAATATTCACTGGAAGGACTGATGCTGAAGCTGAAGCTCTAATTCTTTGGCCACCTGATGCGAAGAACCGACTCCTCAGAAAAGACGGTGATGCTGGGAAAGATTGAGGGCAGGAGGAGAAATGGATGACAGACGATGAGATGGTTGGATGGCATCCCTGGCTCAGTGGACTTGAGTTTGACCTAACCTTGGGACATAGTGAAGGACAGGGCAGCCAGGCGTGCTGCAGTCTGTGGGGCTGCAAAGAGTTAGACACGATTTGGTGACTGAACAACAGCAACAGCAACAACAACAACAACTGTTTTTTGTGTCTAAAATTAATTCAAAACTTGGAGTTTAAAGAAGGGCAGATCCAGATTTTGTGGGGCCTGAAACTGGTACAATTTTGGAGGGCCTCATTAAGAATACGAAATGATAAATATAAAATTAGGCACAAAATAAGTATTTATAAAGAGTAGAGAAGGGGCAGTAGGATTTTTGATACATGTAATTTGGAAATTGAGTTGCTCTCATACTACAAAGACTGATGTATAGAAAAATACTGTTTTTGATCAGAACCTTGTTTGCTTTTGCCATGTTGCTGCTAGGCGGCAGCTTCGCCTGCTGCTTCATCTAGAACCATCGGACTTTGTAAGGACAACAGATGTGAGCTATGGGGACACATGATCAAAAGTTCAGCTCAGTTCAGTTCAGTCACTCAGTCGTGTCCGACTCTGTGACCCCATGGACTGCAGCACGCCAGGCCTCCCTGTCCATCAGCAACTCCTAGAGTTTACTCAAACTCATGTCCATCGAGTCAGTGATGCCACCCAACCATCTCATCCTCTGTCGTCCCCTTCTCCTCCTGCCCTCAATCTTTCCCAGCATCACGGTCTTTTCTGATGAGTCAGTTCTTCACATCAGGTGGCCAAAGTATTGGAGTTTCAGCTTCAGCATCAGTCCTTCCAATGAATATTCAGGACTGATTTCCTTTAGGATGGACTGAAAGTTGGGGTGGGTAAAATACACATCTTTATATCCAGATGTGCCTACTGTTTGCATTAGTGCTGCACAACTCCCTTGGGTAAAGAGAACGATACGGTCCATCCGTAACTGTATGTGTGGCATTGTAGGAATACTCCTGATGGGAAAGAATTTCTACTTTAGCTGGACGTCCACGAGAACTAAATCCTCAGATTATAATATTAATTGGAAGGTTTTCATAGGCTAGCTATTGGCTTCTTATTTAAACTTATTTTCACTCCTCTACACATGTATCTGTGATCTGGGCACCCAGGGATACCTTCATGCCACCAAGTGGCCAACGTTGTGGGAGAATAGATATATGTATCTATAAGGCTGAGTGACTTTGCTGAGCACCTGAAATTATCACAACATTGTTAATCAGCTGTACTCCTGCATAAAATAAAAAGTAACAAACACACAAAAAACCAGAGTAGCCGTCAGCATATCGTGGAGTCCTGGAACAGGTGATCGGGTTATTCCTGGCAGCCATCCCTCTGCTGAGATGCCTAGAAATACTGCAAACTAGAAAAATACATCCAGTAAGCCCCAGTGAATTCCAGTGCTGTGGATGTGAGAAGCTGACTGAGGGGAATGAGTGGAGAAAGAGAGATGGTGACCAACTGCCATTCTGCTTAGTCTGCTCAGTCACTTCAGTCGTGTCCCACTCTCTGTGACCCCATGGACCATGGCCCACCAGGCTCCTCTGTCCATGGGATTCTCCAGGCAAGAACACTGGAGTGGGTTGCCATTTCCTTCTCCACCAACTGCCATTAAAGCATCTTATTTTTGCAGTTTTCAAAAACATGTATGACTGTGTCCATGCATTACTCAGCCCTTCCTAGAATCTTGGAAGGGCCCTTGCAAGCCAATGGCCCCAAAGCTTGGAGCTTCACCCTGAGTCAGCCTCAGTCATCTGCCTTCGGGGAAAACTGACCTTTCCTGATGCTTACCTTCCTCCCACTTTCTGTCCCCGGTTTGCAAACCAGCACCTTGCAGACGTTTGGCCAACAAGCCCCGTCCTGTCTCTGTTTCCCATCTCCCTCTTTCCTATCCCACATGATGGGGCTGCCTTTGTCTCTTTGGCTTCCTCTGTTCTCTTTAAGATGCCACAAGGACTTCCCTGGCAGTCCAGTGGTTAAGACCCTGCACTTCCTATGCCGGGGCCATGGGTTTGATCCCTGGTTGGAGAACTAAAATCCCACATGCCATGTGGTGCAGCCAAAACAAAAGAAAGCAAAAACTGGAAGAAAAAAAAAAGCCATGAACAAGAATCCTTTCCCGGAGGAAGCTAGAGACATGGGGAAGACGAGCATGATGCTGTGATGTGATTTCTTGTCTCTGTTTCATGCTGATAGTCGGGTTTTTAGCATGTGGAAGTGAAAGTCGCTCAGTCGTGTCTGACTCTTCTGACCCCATGGACGATACAGTCCATGGAATTCTTCAGGCCAGAATACTGAATCCCTTCTCCAGGGGATCTTCCCAGCCGAGGGATCAAACCCAGGTCTCCTGCATTGCAGGTGATTCTTTACCAGCTGAGCCACCAGGGAAGCCATTCTACCATAACCGTCATCTATTAATGGCGGATAGATTGTACGCAGCGCTAAGTGATTTCTGTGTTTTATCCTCATGAGACTCCATGCCTCCTTGGGATGGGAAAGAGTGGTACTCTCAGTTACTCAACCATAGTAGGGCTTGAACAGTGATGATCAAAAGCAGATTTGGCCTATGTTATAAAGTGGTCTCAGAGGCGTAAAGCCTTTAATTAAGGGAGAATTGGGGGAGGATCCTGGACAAAGAGTGGCAAGAGTTGACTTGGAGTGGTTCCGGCAAAGAGATGAGGACAGTTGCCTTACGCCAACTGCAGCAGGACTGTTTCGGCATGCTTGTGGCCTTCTGGTGCTAACAGCTGAACTCAACCATGGAGATAGGGAATGGTGTGTTTATTTGGCTGAGGTGAGAAAGAGGTTGAGAAATGTTGAGTGACTTGCCCAAGCTCACACAGTGGTAGCTCGTGAAGGCAGGAGTCCATACCTGGTCTCAGTCATTGGCTTCAGAGCCTCTAAATTGAAGAGTCTCTAGCCTCTGGCCATTGTTGTTTATTCTGTCTGTTTTTGGTGCTGTGTGCTGTGTTAAGTTGCTTCAGTCATGCCCGATCCTTTGTGGCCCTCCAGGCCCCTCTGTCCATGGGATTCTCCAGGCAAGAACACTGGAGTGGGTTGCCCTCCCCTTCTCCAGGAGATCCTCCTGACCCAGGAATCGAACCCATGTCTCTTACGTCTCCTGCATTGGCAGGTGGGCTCTTGACCCCTAATGCCACCTGGGAAGCACCCTTTTGGCACTGTTCATGGACCTAAGTGCAGCTGGGATGCTCAGTCCACACCTCAATGGAGCTGAGAGATGGTGAGAGCCTCCCACTGGGAACCATATGTGTCCAGGAGCCAGCTCACAGCTCCTGGGAGGGCCTTTCTCACCAGAGGGATGAGACCCACAACTGCTCAACCCCTGGGTCACTGAAGCCCAAACTGGACTTAGCAAAATTGTTAACAACAACAACAACAACAAAATCACACACTAGATATGCCAAGAACAGCCGGACAAAATCAGCAAAGGACACTCTCACACGTGCTGCCGCTTAGCATGAGAGCGTCTTCCCCGAGAGTCTCGTCAGCACTGTTGGTCTTGCAGCTGCTCAGGCTGTGCCAGGAAGGCGGGTGGGAGATGGAGCTGAGTTTTGCCTCTTCCCCCTGCATAGCTGTTTTGACTCATTTGTTTGTGGGTGAGATTGAACACTTTTAGAGTAAATGTTTAGCAGGGCAATTTGTTTATCAAAACTCTAAATGTCTGTACTCTTTCACACATTAATTTTAGTTGCAGAAATGTACTTTTTAGTCTTGCAGAGGCTCATAACAATAATATTCAACAGTCACTGAGTCTTCATAATATACCAGGCACTGTTCTAAATGCTTTCCATTATTATCTCTTTTCATCTTTACAATAATCTTTTAGGAAGTAGAATTTTTATTCACATTATACAAATGAAAATATTGAGACAGAGACATGAATTATCCTGCCCAGAAGATACAAAGCTAGTTTATCTTAGATCTGTATGTAATTGTAACATCTAGAGATAATTCACATTGATATCAATTAGGGAACTGGCTAAACAAATTTTAGAATAGTCATTCAACGGAATACTGAACAGCTGGTTGGAAGAGTATCCTAGATGCTTACTTATTTACTGAGAGGGAGAGACGTCTCAGATCTAAATCTGTATCTACCTATTAGCTATCTATCTATCTCTATCATCTATCTATAGTAAAAAATCAAGTGTCAAAATAGTAGTAATCCATTTAGATGGAAAAAGCTATGTATTACAAATGCATTAATGCATGGGTCTGCTTCTGTTGGTATAGACATCATCTAGAAGTATATATTAGAAGCCCATACAAGATAGATAACCTACTTGTTACTAGTGGGTTGACCGCGAAGTTCACTGGGCCGTAACATTATGCAAAAAATCTGAAGAAACCTTTTAGCCAACTCAATACCTATGGATTGTAAGTGTTGGGGGTGGGGAGGATGAGATCGTTTTATATGTTTCAATAGTTTGATTTAAAAAAAATGAGTGTGCATTGATTTAGAAAAAAAGCAACAAAACTATGTTTCAAATGGAAATAATGGGCTTTCTCTTGTAGTCCTGTTTTGAGAATAAAATAAGATGACAATGAAACAGCCTAGCTGTGTCAATTTAAAGGCCGATCTCCGTGAGCACTGATTCTGAATCTAATCCGATGTCGGGCACAGAGCACACAGGACGCCATCCTTTTTTTTTTTTTTTTTAGGAGATGTTTAAAATTTTGCTTATTATACTTATTTGTGGCAAGAGAAAACACTGCATTTTTAACACCAACACCCACCAATGTCTTTCAAGTCCTCACAGAGCTACAGTCGTGGCTGTGAACCCTCTCTAGAGAGAAGAGTTTGAGCCACTTATAAGCCAGCAGGAAGCCTCCTGTCCCCTGTCTCAGAGGAGAGTGGCTGTGCTTTGCGCTGCCAATGTCTGCCAGGAAACAAGTGTTCTTGCCGCTCCCCTGTGGCACCAAGAGACTGCCACTTTTTCACACCCTTGCAGGACGTCGTTGACTGAAGAGTAGATTCAGGAGCCAGCCTGGAACAGAAGGGCTCAGGGCTGCGCTTTAAGCAAGGACCCTGATCGCTTGGCACCTAAGCTGCCGTTTAATGAAAATAACATGAGAAAAGTAGCTTCTGGCTGGTCTAGGTCAGGCTTGTTACGAGGATAAGCATGTTACAGAGAAAATAGCCGCGAGATTTGGCCCTGAGAGCTGGGCTGGCATCTTAGCGCTCTGCCCCTCGCAGGTGTCAGCCTGTGGCAGTTGTGGGAGCCTCGGGTTGCCGTAACCATCAGTTAGATAAAGTGTCAGGGAGAGGCTTTTGTCAGTGATTAAGACACATGCATTTTGTTTGATGTATGTGAAAGTAGCGTAAGAAACCATTCAACCATCAAGTGTTACAGTCACCAGAAACAAAAGTTTACTCAGAGGGAGCCCCCAGAAACGTATGCAGTTTAAGCCTTTAATAAAACTTCTTTTCAGAAAAAGCGTAAAGGAGGGGGAGGCCCAGGCTCTGTTTATGACGTAGGGAGGTGGGAATAGCCGTGCTCCCCCAACGAGAAAGACCAACAACCGGCCCGACGTCTAGGGGAGTGACCCAGACTCCAGGAAGGGCTGGGGCTGGATCACCTGTTTGGGTCCCACCCAGGAGAGGATGGGCTGCACACGGCCGGTGGGACGACCTCAGCCCAGAGCACTACCTCATTGTCACAAGCTCAGCGTGGGCCCTTTCTGAGAGCGTGGAGTCCCGGGAGCGGTGTACCCCAGGGAGTCTCTCCCCACCTCCCCCGTTGGTGGCTCTTCTCCGCAGACCTGGCTGCTGGGAAATATGGGAGGGGTGGGAGAGAGGAGACACCTCCACAGGCATGGGCTGGGCGAGGGCAGCTCGGCCAGGACCCTCTCACCCAGGAGGCAGGAGCCCAAGTGGGCAAACCCTGTTGCCCCTGCCCAGGGCTCAGATCCACAGCCATTGTGTCAGAGGAAGGCAACAGAAAAGAAACCATCCTGGACCTAGAACATAAGGAATTCTCCAGGGGGAGACAGAGAGGAACAGAGGACCCAGACCCAGGGAGCCAGGCCTGCCTGAGAGACTGAGGATGAACCAGGACACCAGAGGTCAATGCTTGCTCTCCCAGGCTCGAAACAAAGAGCAGGCTCTCCAAGGAGGTTGGGGAAGGGGTGGGGACGGGTAGGGCTGGACAGAGAAGAGATTTATTCCAACTTAAAAAAATACAGATTAGTGCCACATTTATATCTGCCTGTTTAAATTCTGTCAACTTTCTAGTGTGGCAAGTCATGTTTTCCTTTCAGCTAAGCGTTAGTAAGGGCTTCCCAGGTGCTCTAGAGGTAAAGTACCTGCCTGCCAAGGCTGGAGATGCAAGAAATGCAGGTTCAATCCTTGGGTCAGGAAAAGCCCCTGGAGGAGGGCATGGCAACCCACTCCAGTATTCTCGGCTGGGGAAGTTCTTGGACAGAGGAGCCTGGAGGTCTATACAGTCCATGGGATCACGCAGAGTCCAACATGACGGAAACAACTTAGCATGCACGCAGGCAAGCATTGATAACAGAGTATCTGATTATCAGTCAGTTCAGTTTAGTCGCTCAGTTGTGTCCGACTCTTTGTGACCTCATGAATTGTAGCACACCAGGCCTCCCTGTCCATCACCAACTCCCAGAGTTCACCCAAACCCATGTCCATTGAGTTGGTGATGCCATTCAGCCATCTTATCCTCTGTCATCCCCTTTTGCTTCTGCCCCCAATCCCTCCCAGCATCAGAGTCTTTTCCAATGAATCAACTCTTCCCATGAGGTGGCCAAAGTACTGGAGTTTCAGCTTTCGCATCATTCCTTCCAAAGAATACCCAGGACTGATCTCCTTTAGAATGGACTGGTTGGATCCCTTTGCAGTCCAAGGGACTCTCAAGAGTCTTCTCCAACACCACAGTTCAAAAGCATCAGTTCTTTGGTGCTCAGCTTTCTTCACAGTCCAACTCTCACATCCATACATGACTACTGGAAAAACAATAGCCTTGACTAGACGGACCTTTGTTGGCAAAGTAATGTCTCTGCTTTTCAATATGCTATCTAGGTTGGTCATAACTTTCTTTCCAAGGAATAAGTGTCTTTTAATTTCATGGCTGCAATCACCATCTGCAGTGATTTTGGAGCCCCTCAAAATAAAGTCTGACACTGTTTCCCCTTCTATTTCCCATGAAGTGATGGGACCGGATGCCATGATCTTCGTTTTCCGAATGTTGAGCTTTAAGTCAACTTTTTCACTCTCCTCTTTCACTTTCATCAAGAGGCTTTTTAACTCCTCTTCACTTTCTGCCATAAGGGTGGTGTCATCTGCATATCTGAGGTTATTGACATTTCTCCCGGTGATCTTGATTCCAGCTTGTGCTTCTTCTAGCCCAGCGTTTCTCATGATGTACTCTGCATAGAAGTTAAATAAGCAGGGTGACAATATACAGCCTTGACGTCCAATTGCACTCATCTCACATGCTAGTAAAGTAATGCTCAAAATTCTCCAAGTCAGGCTTCAGCAATACGTGAACTGTGAACTTTCAGATGTTCAAGCTGGTTTTAGAAAAGGCAGAGGAACCAGAGATCAAATTGCCGACATCCACTGGATCATCGAAAAAGCAAGAGAGTTCCAGAAAAACATCTATTTCTGTTTTATTGACTATGCCAAAGCCTTTGACTGTGTGGATCACAATAAACTGGAAAATTCTGAAAGAGATGGGAATACCAGACCACCTGATCTGCCTCTTGAGAAACCTATATGCAGGTCAGGAGAAAATTAGAGATACCAAAGGAACATTTCATGCAAATATGGGTTCAATAAAGAACAGAAATGGTCTGGACCTAACAGAAGCAGAAGATATTAAGAAGAGATTGCAAGAATACACAGAAGAACTGTACAAAAAAGATCTTCATGACCAAGATAATCACGATGGTGTGATCACTCACCTAGAGCCAGACATCCTGGAATGTGAAGTCAAGTGGGCCTTAGAAAGCATCACTACGAGGAGTGATGGAGGTGATGGAGCTAGTGGAGGTGATGGAATTCCAGTGGAGCTATTTCAAATCCTGGAAGATGATGCTGTGAAAGTGCTGCACTCAATATGCCAGCAAATTTGGAAAACTCAGCAGTGGCCACAGAACTGGAAAAGGTCAGTTTCATTCCAATCACAAAGAAAGGCAATGCCAAAGAATGCTCAAACTACCACTATAATCTGGTTATACCAGGAAATAATTCTGTACTTGAGTTTTGTACTCAGCACAGATGGATGAAGCGTTCCTGCTCTGTAATGTGCCCCAAATGCAGCTTCATTTTCAAGATACCTTGATGCAAAGTACAGCACTTCACCAGTAGGTGCAAACACAAACAAACAAACACCTCAGTGTTGGCAGAAAAAGCCTAATGTTGAGAGTAGAACAGGAACCCGGAAGAATGCTCCGGTGCCCCAGGGTTTGGGGGCTGAGAGGAGGGTGGAGGAAGGCTACCTGGTCCAGATCTGGTCCAGCCCCGGCTGCCGCGTGCATGCACCTGCCGGCTCTCCCGGGCACAGATGAGTGCTGGGGGGCTGACTTCAGGCCCCTCTGCTGCTCAGCTCTCCAGCCCCCGGCTTGACCTCCTGCAGCCTTGATTCTGCCCCTGATCACATACCTCACAGCCACCTCCGTGGGGGCCTCCCTCTCCAGGCAGGCAGCTCTGTCCAGTGAGGCCCTTGCTGCCAGACGAGATGAACAGAAATTATTGAACTGAATTTCTAACTAGTTTGAGAATATGATCCTATTCTTGCGGAAATGTTTGTGCCTCCCAGTTTTTCATAAAACTGATTTCCTTTTCTCCCTAAATACAAAGGCAATCTACGGACATTGAAATGTACAAAGTGTGGAGAGAAGGGGAAATTTCAGAACCAAACTTCTCAGCGTAACAGCTCACATAATTTGGCTTCCGTCTGCCTTTCTTGCTTTCTGTCCCCCCTCTATAAGCAGCCAGGGCAGCCCTTTGTGTCAGACACACCTCTGCGTCTGTTGCTGATAACCACTGCCCCCCACCACCAAAGGGCTTTAAACTTTTTAAAGAAATAATTTGAATATAGTTTAAGCTTGTATAGTTACTTTGCAACGTTGTGCTGGCTTCTGCTGTACAGCAGTGCATCACTGTGTGTGCACACATGCTGCCTCGTCTGTTGGATTTCCTCCCTTTCAGGTGGCCACAGAGCGCTGGATCTGTGCTGTGCAGCAGGCTCTCGTTAGTTATCTCCTTCATCGTGTTCAGTTGTTAACGCGTGTCTGACTCTTTGTGACCCCCTGAACTGCAGCATGCCAGGCTCCTCTGTCCGTCACTATCTGTTGGAGTTTGCTTAGATTCATGACCACGTAACTACTTTATCATGTCCGTGTATCGTTTTATAAATATTATCAACAGCGCCTGTGAGCTCAGTCGTGTCCGACTCTTTGCGACCCCATGGACTGTCACCCACCAGGCTCCTCTGTCTGTGGGACTTCCCAGGCAAGAATACTGGAGTGGGTTGCCATTTCCTTCTCCAGGGAATTTCCTGTCCTAGGGATTTAGCCCACATCTCCTGCAGCGGCAGCTGGACTCTTCACCACCAGCGCCACCACAGTGTATGTGTGTTGGTAAGAGGGCTTTAGACTTGTCGCAGAACACAGCAAGCCTTTCACTTTCTCTAACAACAGACTGGTTCCAAATAGGAAAAGGAGTACGTCAAGGCTGCATATTGTCACCCTGCTTATTTAACTTCTATGCAGAGTACATCATGAGAAATGCTGGGCTGGAGGAAGCACAAGCTGAAATCAAGATTGCCGGGAGAAATATCAATAACCTCAGATATGCAGATGACACCACCCTTATGGCTGAAAGTGAAGAGGAGCTCAAAAGCCTCTTGATGAAAGTGAAAGAAGAGAGTGAAACAGTTGGCTTCAAGCTCAAGATTCGGAAGACTAAGATCATGGCATCCGGTCCCATCACTTCATGGGAAATAGATGGGGAAACAGTGAAAACAGTGTCAGACTCTATTTTTGGAGGCTCCAAAATCACTGCAGATGGTGACTGCAGCCGTGAAATTAGAAGGCGCTTACTCCTTGGGAGAAAAGTTATGACCAACCTAGATAGTATATTCAAAAGCAGAGACATTACTTTGCCGACTAAGGTCCGTCTAGTCAAGGCTATGGTTTTTCCTGTGGTCATGTATGGATGTGAGAGTTGGACTGTGAAGAAGGCTGAGCGCCGAAGAATTGATGCTTTTGAACTGTGGTGTTGGAGAAGACTCTTGAGAGTCCCTTGGACTGCAAGGAGATCCAACCGGTCCATTCTGAAGGAGATCAGCCCTGGGATTTCTTTGGAAGGAATGATGCTGAAGCTGAAACTCCAGCACTTTGGCCACCTCATGAGAAGAGTTGACTCATTGGAAAAGACTCTGATGCTGGGAGGGATTGGAGGCAGGAGGAGAAGGGGATGACTGAGGATGAGATGGCTGGATGGCATCATGGACTCAATGGACATGAGTCTGAGTGAACTCTGAGAGATGGTGATGGACAAGGAGGCCTGGCGTGCTGCGATTCATGGGGTCACGAAGAGTCGGACACAACTAAGCGACTGAACTGAACTGAACTGAAAGTCTATTGTCTTCCTCCCTCTACCAATTTATGCTTATGTGACTCAAATGCACTATCTTGACTAGAGCTTTGCATAGAAAAGCTCAGCCAAGCATCCTTTCTCCAACAGAGGCAGCCGACTTTGATGTTTTCTAAGCCCCTCTGGGAAGAAGCAGGATGGGGGTGCCAGAGTCATATCATGGGCCAGAAGTGAAACAGATTCCTACAAGCAAACTTTCTCCAGGGAAATAGACCAGGAGCCCAGCACTGAATCTTGTTCCTCTCTCCCTTTGTTAACGCTAAGTTGGAAGGAAAAAGACCTTTGCTGGGATCTCTTCCTCCTTTTGATCTTCTGCCATCATGATGTGACTCCAGGCTTGACCACCTGTGCCAAGGTGGGGGCTGCCCAACGTATGAAAAGTGACTCTAGTGCGCTCTGAAGACTGGCACAGATGGGTTTGAAGTCTGCTCTTCATCTCAGCTGAAAAAAGTGTGAGAAAGAGATTTCCCAATGTATATTTCAGACTTCCCAGGTGATTCAACAGTAAAGAACTCACCTGCCAATGAAGGAGACTCAGGAGACGTGGGTTCCATCCCTGGGTCAGGAAGATCCCCTGCAGGGGGAAATGGCAACCTCCTTCAGCATTCTTGCCTGGAAAATTCCTTGGATAGAGGAGCCTGGCGGGCTACAGTCCATAGGGTCACGAAGAGTTGGACACGGCTGAACACACACGCATTATATTATCTTAGGATAAGCTATACCCTCAATGGAGACATGTTTCTTTCTAACTCCTGCCTGTTCCTACCTGCGGAGGGGGTGGTCAGGCTTCCTGTCCTCTCTTCATTTCCTCCTTACCTTAAAACCTACAGATTTTAAAAAAGTTTACTGTTATTATTATTTAAATAATACTGGATCTTTCCTGACAGTTTAACAGAGGTCGTGACTGTGACCGTGACATGACCAGCTCTTCCAAATCTTACTGGTTTTCTTTAGCTTACATATCAGTTGTTTTGCAAACAGAAAGATTGCCATAGTTATCTGAGTGATCAGGCTACCAGGGAGTAGGTTTCAGTGCTAATTTATAAGCTATAAGTTGAAATGGTCTTTCCCAAACATTCTTCTATGGAACACTGGCAGGTGTTCGTGGCTATTCCATGGGCAGAGCACCCTGTGATTCAAAACAACTGGGAAAAGGATTTATGAATATGGGTGATCCATGTAGAATGAATATTAGTATTTGAAAGGCATGTATAAGTGCTAACATAAAGAAGTCTATTTAAAACTGCTAAACCTAGAGGTTTCTTTAAAAGGTTATTTGACTCCGGAAAAATTTTCTTAAAGAATTTTCGCTCAATTTGAAAAATTCTGAATTGTATTGAATAAATAAAAATTATATATATATATATATATATATATATATATATTTCTTTTAACTGGGCCTATTGCTTCACAAGCAGTATAGACATAGGTTTGGGCTCTTACTACAAGAAGAAATTCTGAGCTCCTGTTCAAACTCTTCCGAATGGTGTCCCCCGCCTTCCAGTGTGCCATTTGTCCTTTGGGCCCCAGGTGGCTTGTTTCTTTGTTCATCCATCCGTCCGTCTGTCCATCCACCTGTTTGTTCACTCATTCATTCATCGATATGTTTGTACTTAGGGAATCCAAAGTGTTTGCCCTTAGAGCCTGCTTTGTGAACCTAAAATCTAGAGACGAAGGACATGACCAATGACTCCGCTCAAGGACAGAGGAAGGATGAAGAATATTGATTAATCAGTTAATTAACTTGACAACTAAACAGATATTTACTGAATATCTGCCACGTTCACTCAACAGACAAATGGAGGTACTGCCAAAACATCCCGGAACAAATAAAATCCCCGCCCCCGGGAGCTAGTGAGACACGCAGCAAAGAAACGCTGGCGCGCCAGAAGCTGGCAGTGTTACGGAGGAAAGTAAAGCAGGCCCAGGGACAGTGGGTCCCAGACGGGCAGGGTATGAGGCGTGGGGTGGCCAGAAAAGGCTTCCCTGAGAGGTGACATTTTGATCAAAGACGCAGAAGTAGGTAAGGAAGGCGTCTCCAAGCTTCAGCTTAGTGGAAGCATAGTCTGTACTCATCAAATGTTTATGGAAGTGATTAATTATACAGAATAAAGTTAAGTTGCGTGGCAGAGCATTGAAATGACTGGCAAAGGTGAAGTGCTCTGGCAAACCCTGGTGGTGATCATAAAAATCAGGCATGTGCCTGAGGACCCAAGAAAGTACGACATAAAAACATTTGAAGTGGAAAGAGAAGGAAAGAATACGTGTGAGCTGAGTCACTGGAGTCGTGTCCAACTCTGTGGGACCCTGTGGACTGTAGCCCGCCAGGCTCCTCTGTCCCTGGGATTATGATTATAGAAAATTTGGTGTACTTCCTGAAAATATTAAGATCATAATAAAGAGTTATTTGTGAGGCAGTCATTAGGAAGCCGCATGTGTGCAATTCATGGGTCATGCTGTCCTTTTTGAAGAACATTATTCTTTTAACTTTTGGCTGTGTTGGAGTCTCTCTGCGGTCTGCAGACTCATTAGTAGCCTAGTTGGTCCGCGGCTTGTTGGATCTTCGTTCCTCAACTAGGGATCGAACCCAGGTCCCCTGAATAGGAAGGCAGAATCTTGACCACTAGGTGAGTCCCACATGCTGTTCTTACAACAAGCCTTTTGCTGGTAGGGAGATTGGAGTAGGTCATGGAATGAGTGAGTAGGTCATGGATGAGTAGGTCATGGAATCCCAGGGACTTGCCTGGAAGGTTTCTAAAATCTTCATAGCATCACTGTTAGGAACTCACAGTGTGTGATGGATTCTGATGCATGCATACAATCACACACAGCTGCTGAACAGCTGTACCCACAGAATGTTGATAAATTGACCCATGTCAGCATAAAGGATGGCTCCTTGTGTTGGTCAACATTAAAAGAACTTGAAGCCCCTTACTCATTTCCAGGGACCTTCTCTTTGGAATGTTTGTCTTAAACACAGTTCCTTAGCTCAGATCAGCCATGGACCTGGCCTTGCCCCCTCTCCCCTTCTTGGTCATCACAACACCAAGGTGGCCTGTCTCCCAAGTTCCATCGCGGCCACAGCACTCAGTGGCTCTTCCTTGTTGCTCAGCCTACTCTCAGCAATGCCAGTTCTTCTTATAGCCTTGGCAGCCTTCTTAGTAGTGAACTTGTTATTAAAACTGGCTAAGAGGTTTTATAGTCTGTGTGCTGTGCTTAGTTGCTCAGTCATGTCTGATTTTTGCAACCCCATGGACTGTAGCCCTCCAGGCTTCTGTGTCCTTGAAATTTTTCAGGCGAGAATACTAGACCGGGTTGCCATTTCCTTCTCCTTTAGAGGCTCTGCTTTCAGCCAAATGAAACATCCCGTGGATGCCAAGCTCCTCCATGTCCTTCACACCACACTTGGTTTTCATAACAGGTTCTTTGACATAGGATGATTTTGGTTTAGGGTGGAATCATATCCGTCTTCTGAAAGGCCACACTTTCTGCCTCCTTAGGATGGTTCTGGGGGAGGTTTCTGCTGCCTGATCAGTCTCCTTCCCCTCACTCCTCTCTTCCTCAAACTGGTTTCTCCTCCTCCGTAGGCACATCTGCCGCTGCTGCTAAGTCGCGTCGGTCATGTCTGACTCTGTGCAACCCCATAGACGGCAGCCCCCCAGGCTCCCCTGTCCCTGGGATTCTCCAGGCAAGAAGACTGGAATGGGGTGCCATTTCCTTCTCCAGTGCATGAAAGTGACAAGTGAAAGTGAAGTCGGTCTGTCGTGTCCGACTATTAGCAACCCCATGGACTGTAGCCCACCAGGCTCCTCCGTCCATGGGATTCTCCAGGCAAGAGGACTGGAGTGGGGTGCCATTGCCTTCTCCGAGGCATGTCTAGGGGCTCCCAATTCTGCCTAATTCAGTCAACAGGGTTTAAGGAAAGTTCAGAACAGATCTCCTTAGGATAAAAAATGAGAATTCTTTTTTTTTTTTTTTTTAATGCACCGTGAAGCTTGTGGGATCTTAGTTCCCCCTGCAAGGAAATGCAGAGTCTTATCTACTAGACTGCCAGGCAAGTCCCAATAACTCTTTTTTTTCTTTAATTGGAGTATAATTGCTTTCAATTATGAGCGGAACCTCAACCATTTTGACAATTCCAAAATTACTTCCTTTGTAATGTTTTAACCTGCCAAAAGATCGTGAATGTACAGGGAAGCAATTTAAAAATTATTTCTTTGTCTGCTTTTGGCTGTGCTGGGTCTTTGTTGCTGCACCCGGGCTTTCTCTAGTTGCGACGCCCTGGCTTCTCATTGCTGTGGCTTCTCTTATCGTTGAGCAGGGGCTCTAGAGGCCGTGGCTAGTAGTTGCGGCTCACGGGCATGTGGAATCTTCCAATCCAGGTCCCCTGCATTGGCAGGCAGACTCTTAACCACTGGACCACCAGGGAAGTCCCACAGGAAGCATTTTATTAAAGTCGCATTGGAGCTGATGCTCTGGGCTGCGATGTGGA
Organism: Nanger dama; assembly: GCA_917880005.1. Lineage (NCBI taxonomy): Eukaryota > Metazoa > Chordata > Mammalia > Artiodactyla > Bovidae > Nanger > Nanger dama. The sequence continues at coordinate 2,427,102 of CAKJTW010000115.1, forward strand.
TTTTAATTGAGACCAGGATGCACAGCGGAGGTTGCGTCCCTTCTGACTTTGGAAGTTGTTTCCTGTGTCCCAGGAAGCGGTGGTGGGCAGGTTGCATTTGTCTCGTGTGTGTTCTTTACCAGGGGAGAGAGTCCGCCTCCCAGGGTCCAGCCCCGTCCTGCGGAGTCAGTGTTTTTCTTGGCCACAGCCAGCTTCTGTGCCCTTAACCACTGTGGTCTTTCCCCTGGGTCCTTTCCAACAGGATGGAGTGGGCACACAGGTGCCAAATGACCCAGAAAGAGGCAGTGAGCTGAGTGCAGAGTGGAAAACTACCTTTCCTCCTGGCATTCACCAGACAGCCACTTGCTCCCCACAGAGGCCTGCGCAACAAACAGGAAGAAAACCTGCTCACGTTCCCAGCACGGAGCAGGGTGAGTTCATTCTCACTCTTGCATTGTCTACATTTAGACTTTTCCTCCACCAAGGGAAACACCTGCAGGTCACACACGCGCTATCTCAAGGTGCTGATTATTTTTCCTCCAAAATGAACACGTCTAGGCGTTGACATGTTAAAATGGCACAAAAATAGTGTGATCCTTGCAACCGCTGAAATATGTTAAGGGGCCTAAGAAGAGTCAATGCTTGGGAACTAACTTGTCAATGCATTATTTCTTACCCAATAAAAACTTGTTATCAAAAGTTTGGATTTTAAAAAATTATATTTATTCATTGCTGAGCTATCAGAAGCTACAGATAAACCAGGAGGAAAAGTGGGAAATATACTTGTGATACCAGAGGGTAACCATGCTTAAGCATTTGCTGTACATCCTTTTAGAATATTTTCTATATTTTGCATGTATCAATGATGCACACCATTTTATAATGTATTTTTTCTCTTTTAATACATAATGAATGACCTTCTAGATCAATGAATTAATTTCTGCCACTATGATTCTGGTTAAAATGTGGGTTCTCTCCCCACCCCCCGCCCCACTACAGTTCAGTTCTGTTCAGTCACTCAGTCATGTCTGACTCTGAGACCCCATGGACTGTAGCATACCAGGCCTCCTTGTCCTTCACCAACTCCCAGAGCTTACTCAGAATCATGTCCATCAAGTCGGTAATGCCATCCAACCATCTCATTTTCTGTTGTCCCCTTCTCCATCCACTTTCAATCTTTCCCAGCATCAGAGTCTTTTCAAATGAGTCAGTTCGTCATATCAGGTGGCCAAAGTATTGGAGCTTCAGCTTCAGCATCAGTCCTTCCAATGAATATTCAGGACTGATCTCCTTTAGGATGGACTGGTTGGATCTCCTTTCAGTCCAAGGGACTCTCAAGAGTCTTCTCCAACACCACAGTTCAAAAGCATCAATTCTTCAGTGCTCAGATTTCTTTATAGTCCAATTCTCATACACGACTACTGGAAAAACCATAGCTTGACTATATGGACTTTTGTTGGCAAAGTAATGTCTCTGCTTTTTCATATGCTGTCTAGGTTGGTCATAACTTTCCTTCCAAGGAGCAAGCATCTTTTAATTTCATCTGCAGTCACCATCTGCCCTGATTTTGGAGCCTCCAAAAATAAAGTCTGTCACTGTTTCCACTGTTTCCCCAATCTATTTGCCATGAAGTGATAGGTCTGGATACCATGATCTTAGTTTTCTGAATGTTGAGCTTTAAGCCAACTTTTTCATTCTCCTCTTTCACTTTCATCAAGAGGCTCTTCATTTCTTCTTCCCTTTCTGCCATAAAGGTGGTGACATCTGCATATCTGAGGTTATTGATATTTCTCCCGACAATCTTGATTCCAGCTTGTGTTTCATCCAGCCCCACATTTTGCATGATGTACTCTGCATATAAGTTAAGTAAGCAGGGTGACAATATACAGCTTTGAGGTACTCCTTTCCGATCTGGAACCAGTCTGTTGTTCCTTGTCCAGTTCTAACTGTTGCTCCTTGACCTGAATACAGATTTCTCAGGAGACAGGTCAGAGATGGTATTCCCATCTCTTTCAGAATTTTCCAGTTTGTTGTGATCTACACAGTCAAAGGCTTTGACCTAGTCAATAAAACAGAAAATAGATGTTTTTCTGGAACTCTCTTGCTTTTTCAATGATCCAGCGGATGTTGGCAACTTGATCTCTGATTCCTCTGCCTTTTCTGAATCCAGCTTGAACATCTGGAAGTTCATGGTTCACATACTGTTGAATCCTGGCTTGATGAATTTGGGGCATTACTTTGCTAGCGTGTGTGATCAGTGCAATTGTATGGTAGTTTGATGGGAGACTAGAGGTCTCTTCAAGAAAATTAAAGATACCAAGGAAACATTTCATGCAAGATGGGCTCAATAAAAGACAGAAATGGTATGGACTTAACAGAAGCACAAGATATTAAGAAGAGGTGGCAAGAATATACGAAAGAAATATACAAAAAGATCTTCATGACCCAGATAACCATGATGGTGTGATCACTCACCTAGAGCCAGACATCCTGGAATGCAAATTCAAGTGGGCCTTAGGAAGCATCACTACGAACAAAGCTAAGGGAGGTGATGGAATTCCAGTTGAACTATTTCAAATCCTAAAAGATAATGCTGTGAAAGTGCTATGCTCAATATGCCAGCAAATTTGAAAAACTCAGCAGTGGCCACAGGATAGGAAAAGGTTAATTTTCATTCCAATCCCAAAGAAAGGCAAAGCCAAAGAATATTCAAACTACTGCCCCCACACATCCAAGTAATTCTGGGATACAAGGCAGGGGTCCTACAGCTTAATTCAGTTTTTCTGTTTCCCGGGTTTGTGTGTGTGTGCGTGTGTGTGCTGTTCTCAGTCACATCCAATTCTTTGCAACCCGTGGACTGTAACCCACCAGACCCCTCTGTCCCTGGGCCTTCCTGGGCAAGAATACTGGAGTGGGTTGCCATTTCCTCCTTTAGGAGCTCTTCCTGATCCAGGAATCTAACCCACGTTTCCTGTCTTTCCTGCATTGGCAAGTGGGTTCTTTACCTCCATAGGTCAGGGGCTCCATCCTGAAAGACTGCCCCTCCCCCAATTCAGATGCCAGTCATAAGTCCAGGTGGATGGTTACTTGTGCCTTTGACCTGCTGGCTATAGATCAATGGTTTGATTATTTTGCTGTAGGAGCTTGCTGTATTTAGGGTAACATTCTTCTTTCTAGATCACTGGCTTATTACACGAGGATGTAACTCAGGAACAGTCAGATGGAAGAGATGCATAGGACAAGATATGGGGAAAGGACATGCCTTCTGAACCAGCCACTCTTCCCGAATATCCATGTGTTTACCAATCCAGGAGCTCTCTGAATCTTGCCTGTTGGGGTTTTGTGGAGACTTCATCATACAGGCATGATGGATTAAATCATTGGCTATAAGTGGTTGACCTTGATCTCAAATCCCTCTTTCACTGCCCTGAGGAGTGGAGCTGAAAGTCTCAACCCTCTGCAAACATTGGTTAGTTCTCTGGCAACGAGCCTCCATCCTTAGGTGACTTTGGAGTTTTCCCAAAGCCTTTCAGTATCATAACACAAAAGGCACCTTATTACTCTCCTTACAGGAAATTCTAAGAGTGTTCCAACATACATATTTCTTATAAATCACCATATCACACTGCAGGATAGTTTTTAATGACTGTGTATTACTTTATCCAATGAATAAACCACAACTTAATTGGTCCCTTAATTCTTTAATAGCTGAGTAGCTTCTAGTCTCTCACAACTATTCCTATAACAAAAGCTGTGAACATTCATCATTTTTGGTTTGTTTTGTATCTTACTGCACAGAGTTGGATTGTGCATTGCCTCCAGCTCAGGACACTCTCATCTTTACTCATCCACTAAAAATATTTCATAATTTTTTATTCTAGTTTCTTCTTCACCCCATCCCAAGTCTCATTCCATCTTTCCCCTTATAGATCCTACTTTTGAATAATTTATGTGTGTCCTTCTGATCTATTGGTTTGGCTAAAAAAGTTCACTTGGGTTTTCCAATTTTGGCCAACCCAATATTTTTTAAACTTTGCTTTACACACGTGTGTAATTTGATGAAGCATATGCTACTTTATGTGTTTTAAACTTTGCACTCCTTAATTTTCATTCAGCACCATGTATTGAGCTTTTCTCTCCTTGCTGTATGGAGCTCTTGTTCCTCCCTTTCTGGAGGGCACTCACCATGGCACCCACTGTTATGTAGCTGTTTATTCCTGGTTCTGACCTTTTAGGTTATTCCCTACTCTATGTTGTCATAAACAACACTGCAAGGAACATCTTCATATGTGCTTTTTAGTGAAAGTTTTGTTTTGGGTCCTGGAGTGGGACTTCTGGGGTAATATTGTATGTAATTTTCACTAAATATTTTCAACTTACTCTCCCAAAGAGCTTTGCCAGTTTTTACAGGTTCTAATGGTTTGTGAGAATTCCTGCCTCTTATCTTCCCCAATATTATCTCCTTCTCAAATTTGGGCCACTCTGATAGGAACAAATGATAATTTTTATTGATTGAATTTATGATTATTAATGAGCCTATTTCATTCTATGTTTTGTAGCTATTTGTTTTTTTCCCCAGTTTGAGAATAAACTATTCACAGCCCTTTCTCATTTTCTATGTTTTCTATATGTGTGTCTGTATGTATATATATTTTCATCTTCCCTTATATATAAAAACTTAGAGGGACTTTGGTCCAGTGGTTAAGACTCAGTGCTTCCACTGCAGGAGCATGGGCTCTATCCCTGATCGGCGAACTAAGATCCCACATGCCACACGGCACAACCAAGGGAAAAAAAGAAATATCAGAGTTTATTTTTAATTACATATGCTAAAGTATCATCTTTCAATCAGTTATGTGCTGATTATCTAAGAATTGAAATCTTTGCCTTTCAGTTGATTTAAAATCATTAATTTTCCCCATTATGGCTTTGTCTTTCAGAATCTTGTGTAATGAATAATTTCTCACCCTTTCTTGATTAACCGTATCTTTGCTATTGTTACAGTTGCTAAGTCACGTCTAACTCTTTGAGACATCACGGACTGCAGCAGACCAGGCTTCCCTGTCCTTCACTGTCTCCCAGAGTTTACTCAAACTCATGTCCGTTGAGTCAATGATGCCATCCAACCATCTCATCCTCTGTCATCCCCTTCTCCTGCCCTCAATCTTTCCCAGCATGAGGGTCTTTTCCAATGAGTTGGCTCTTTGTATCAGGTGTGAAGTATTGGAAATGCAAAGTATTGGAGCTTCAGCTTCAGCATCAGTCTTTCCAGTGAGGGTATATTATTTAGAGATGGAATTTTTGAAACAATGAGTGTACATCAGAACTCTTTGGTTATAAGTGAAAGAAATTTAACTCACATCAGCACAATGCAAAAAAAAAAAAAAAGGGAGAGAGAGAGAGAGAGAGAGAAAGAAAATAAATTGGCTCACTTAACTGAGAGGTAGGCCAAAGGTGTGGGGTTAGTTTCAGGAAAAGCTGGATCCAGGGCTTCAACATTCTTGTCAGGGCACTGGCTCGGGCTCTTCTGTCATTTCCCTGCTCTTCTCTGTCTGGGCTTGGTTTTTCAAGCGAGAATTCTCAAAGTGGTGTCAAAAAGGAACACCATCAACTCTTGGCTTATCATGTCCATAGAGACTGCAACTGAGTTTTTCCTGATAGCCCTGGAAAAAGTCGTGAGGGAGACTTTGCACTGAGTCTGGAGTCTCATACCATTCTTGGGAGTAGGGAGAAACACTTCTTTGATTTGAAGCCCAAGGAAAGTCCCCTGGAAAAGAACAGTGGTTTCCTAGACAAGGACCTTCTGGGCAGTAAACATGTCCTCGTATTTCTAACTTTCGTGTTTTGATAATACCAATTCCAGAATGGTTGGCGCTCCGCTGGCAGATGAGCCTGCTCCACCACCAGAGGTCCCTCAGCCTCAGGCGGCTGCAGGCATCCTCCCATCTCGCTGTCCTTCCTCCTGGGCAACGGGATCCATCAGGGAAGGGCCACCTCTTCCGCCTTCACAGGAGACTGGTGGTGGTGGCTCTCTCCTCTCCACATATCTTGCCCCTCCGAATCACACAGAGGAAGAGGGGCTGCTTTTGTGCCAAGTCAGCTCTGCCCAGTCCCCTAAGGTGGTGTCTAGCCACACAGGCTCTCCAAATCACTGTGCTCTCCCCATACCTGACTGTCTTTATTCAGGAATCCCTTGGAACCAGCAGGAAATCCAGAGAGAGTGGGGAAGAGGGTCCCCGGGTGGAGCTGGGTAGGGCCAGTCATCACCTAGGAGTTCCGAGCTCAGCCCAGCTGATCTGTGCTGTGACTTAGGGCTGCTTTAGCTTCTGGGTCACCAGGTCAGTTCTGGGGGAAGAAGCGGAAGGTCTGGGGGCAAGGAGTGGGGCCAGACTGTAAATGCAACTTGATGCGTCACTTGTAATTATTTAGGGCCTGATTGTCCATCTTCCCCCTAATTCCCTGTCTCTGTCTGTCTGGGCAGACTTGGGACACCCAGTCCAGCCTTCGCTGTGATCCAGAGGTTATCGCGTGCCTTTCTCTTTAGAGAGAACAGGGGCAGGGGCCAACTCTGTGACTGTCTGAGGGTCTGGGCTGTGACTTCCTGGTGGAGAAAGGGCAGGGCAGAACTGCCTGGGAGACGGCTCCCACTGGAGATCTGGTCCCTGCCTTCCTCCATGGGGCAAGGCAGATGGCCTTCAGGTAAAACAGAAAGTGGGCATCCAACAGGTTACACAAGGGCAGGTCACAAGTTGGGTGATGGGTTTCTGGAGACAGCAGACCAGCATGGACTCAAGATGCAGGAAGAGACTTCGTAGGAAAGCATGAGCTTGCTCTGCTGGGTGGGAGACAGGGGAAGAGATGGCGGCTGTCACTGTCCTGGAGGCTGACGGGATGAGTCCTCTTCAGGGTCCTGATGTGGGTGGAGGCGTGGTACCGCGCTAGTCCTGAAGTGTGGTTTGTGAGCACTGGATGCTGAGGTCCCCTGCTGGGCCTCACAAGGATGCCTGCCTGGGGGCAGGTTACTTTTTCTGTCTTGTGTGCTGAGATGCCTAATAAACAAGGATTTGTACGTTACTTACGTTACTTATGACCTGGCGCTCTTACTAATAGTCACCAACAGCTTCTAAAACAGAGTATTCATAAACTAGGAAAATCCTATGGATGGAGGAGCCTGGTAGGCTGCAGTCCATGGGGTCGCCGAGATTTGTTTAGTTGGATTCTGGATAAACTAGCTGCCGTTTTCCTACCAAGCCTGTGTTTGTGTGTGTTATCAAGGTTCTTATTTAGGAGCAGGTTTTTTTTTTTTGTCAGTATGTTTTCCATGCTGCCTTCAACTGAGCATAGTGATTAGTTTTAGCAATCAAAACCCAACTTTATTAAGGTGTAATTTGCATACAATAAAATGCATCCATTTTCTATGTACAGTTTGGTGAGCTTTGACATGTATTATCCATAGAACCACTACCTCAACCAAAATGCAGAATATCTCCAGCACTCCAGAAAGTTTCATGGTGCCTCTCTGCCATCATTCTCCACCCCTACCCCTCCAGGTAACCACTCATTTGAATACTTGCTGAATATTCAGGAATTTGTGATGTTTAAATACTTTGCAACACACTCAGAAGGGGTCTGTAATAAAATCTCGTGGCTGGTTTTCATTCATAGGCCACTAGCTCATAAAGGAGAGTCCTGTGGAAGAGCACGTGTCCCCCTCTCCTCTGGTAACAATGGTGACTCACTTTTACTATAGGTGAGAACCCTGAAAGAATAGCTAGAAGCCTCAGTTTAGAGCCGCATCCTTTCTAAACCATCGAGAGCCTACAGACAGTGAGAGCTGAGCATGGCCTGTCCCCCGCTCCCCTTCAAAGTTTCCTCCTAGCTGCCAATCATTTGCCCGCCTCCCTCAGAAGGTACCTGATAACTAGACCTGCGTCTTTCATATCAAGGGTCATGACCCTCCGGGATTCATGCAATCCATGTGGAGGATTATGATGTGCATTTAAAAATGAGATACAATAGAGAATTACTTAGTGCCTTGTACTAAGGAAGAGTGAGCTTCCCAGTGGCTCAGTGGTGAATAATCTGCCAGCAATGCAGCAGCCACGCAGGAGACACGGGTTCAGTCCCTGGGTCAGGAAGATCCCCTGGAGGAGGGGATTCCAGTGTTCTTGCCTGGAGAATTCCGTGGACGGAGGAGCCTGGTGGGCTACAGTCCGTGGAGTCACAGAAAGCTGGGCGGGACTGAAGCGGCCAACGCTTGTGCTAGGGAGGAGCGCCGTCTTAGGAAACTCTTGCTTCATTTACGCATGTGTTCGTGTTTGCATGTACATAGATGTGTGTGTGTCAATGTATGGACAGAATGGATTACTATGGGAAATGCACATTTTACTGTGGGTCATGGACAAGAACAACATTTGAAAAGTACTGGTCTGGAAAAGCTCCGAAATCTCTGTTTTCATCTTGTGCTGGGGTTACCGGCTGCAGAGGCGGATGGAGACGTGTCTATAGGAGTCACCCCGCACCCCCCACCCCCCCACCCCCGCCCCGGGATGTTCGCACTGCCCTTCCCTCCTGCTCAGGACAAAGGCAGGCAGGCTGGTTGGCAGCTGTCCTGCTCTGGGCAGGTCCAGTCCATCATAACGCTGCTGCACACCCCCTGACCCAGATCCATCACTTCTGCCCTGCCCCCAAGGACAGCCGCGGCTCTTCTTCCAGGACTCTATGGTCTCCACACCTGGCTGGCGGCTACCGTGGCTTCTCTTGTCCAGCTCCAGCTGGGCACTTGGGCTGGTGCTGATTCTGCAGTGCTCAAGCCAGATGAGTGTTTTTAGAGACTGGGGACCCTGGGTCCTAGGCCAGATTAGGTGAGAACTACCCAGTGGTGGTCCAGGGGCTACCCCATGGGGAATGTTGAAGGAGGACGGAAGGCTCCAGGTGTGGGATTAGGAGAAGAGGAGGCGGCGTGCAGACAGTGAGTCACCAGGTTGACTTTGGGAGGGCTTGGAGTGAGTGTTATGTGCATGCAAGTCAACCCAGGAGGTAAAAGGATGGGTTCTGTGATGGGCAGAGGGGGCCCACTCCAGAGCGACCCTGGGCATCTTAGATGGAGACAGCCCAGGGGCCAGTAAGCTGGCAGGCCCTGCCTCTCAGGAACAGGAGTGGAAGAGCCTCTTGGACCACTCCTCCTCTCAGAATCAGTCCCTCACTTACTCCAAGTGTCCTGCCCCAGCCTAGCTGGAGGTGCCCCTCTCCTGTTGGTTCTTGGAGTGTTTCTTGTCCTTTCTCATTATGGTTTATCATGGGATATGGAATATAGTTCCCTGCGCTCTGCAATAGGATTTTGGTGTTTATCTAGTTTATTAAAAAAATCATTTGCATCTGCTAATCCCAAACTCCCAATCCAGCCCTCCCCTCGCCCCCTCCCCCTTGGCAACCACAAGTCTCGATGTTTGTGAGTCTGTTTCCTAGATGGGTTCATTAGTGCCACACTTTAGGTTCCACATGTAAATGATATCTGATATTCATCTCTTTCTGACTTACTTCAGCAGTATGGTCATCCCTATGCCCATCCATGTTGCTGTAAATGGCATTATTTCACTCTTTTTTTTGGCTGATATTCCACTGCATGTATGTGCCACGTCTTTATCCCGTCATCTGCTGATGGACATTTAGGTTGCTTCCACTTCTTGGCTATTGTGAACAGTGCTGCTATGAGCATAGGGGAGCTTGTATCAGATACATGCCCAGGAGTGGGATTGCTGGGTCATATGGTAACTCTATCTTTAGTTTTTTAAGGAACCTCTATACTGTTTCCCATAGTGGCTGCACCAATTTACATTCCCACCAACAGTGTAGGAAGTTTCCCTCTTCAGACTTGGATCGTCTTAACCTAAAATGCAGGTGTTAAATCAAATAAATTCAAGTGTTAAATTAAATGTAATTGGAGCCCCAAACCCTTCTTGAAGACACTTTACATACAATTTAGGGCGCCCTATGCAAAAGGGCTGGCTCATTGGAAAAGATGCTGATGCTGGGAAAGATTGAAGGCAGGAGGAGAAGGGGATGACAGAGGATGAGATGGCTGGATGGCATCACCGACTGGATGGACATGAGTTTGAGTGAACTCCAGGAGTTGGTATGGACAGGAAAGCCTGGCGTGCTGCAGTCCATAGGGTCGCAAAGAGTTAGGCTTGACTGAGTGACTGAGCTGGATTGAACTGATGCAAAAGGGCTTCAGGACGCCCCAGAATCCCTGAATTGGACACCAAAGGAGAATTCAAGTTTCTACCCAAGCTGTGACTGAACATTCAGTGGGAGGCACTGCTCTCAGACCAGCTCTCACAGCTGATTTTATGTTTCCAAGGATTCAGAACATTGTCCTGCTCGGCAGACATGGAACTCCATTCTGCAGACGACACATAAGCTCTGCCACTGGTCTGCAGGAGAATCTTTCCTGCCTTCCATTAATATACACACTTAATTTAGATGCATGCTTTCTTGCTCTTCAAAACCACACCCGCTTTTGAAGGCTAAGGAAACACATCTTTGTCTTTTATTGTCCATCACAGCTGGGCACGTACACACAGTGGGTACTGGTTGACTATTTGTTCAGTGGAGCTGGAAAGTCCAAGGGGAATGTTCTCCCTTCCCACAATGGTCTGTTTGTCTTTCTAAATCTCCACCAAGAGCTCCACCACGGTTGTCTCCATGGAGCATGAGTCTGATGAGTCTGTGTCATCTCTGGCTCTTCTGATGCAGGGGAAGTTTTTTTTTTTTTTTAATTTTTAAATAACTGCACCTCCTATTCTGAAACTTGCCTTCTCAATGGAAAATAGCTCTCGTGTGTACATGAATTCCTTGCTGGGGAGGTGGGTGTGGGTGTTGGGTGGAGCAGGGGGAGGGACGAGGTGTTAAAACACCACGGGAACAGGATGCATTGAAATAATTGAAGGATGAGGGTGGTGGCTGTGTCCTCCCATTTAATTAAGTGACTCAGACAGTCATTGGCTGAATGGAGCTTGGCGCAATGGAAGCCCTGGTCTGTGCACCTCTGGGGATGGAGGAAGGGCTGTAGCTTGGAATTCAAGAGACCAAGGGATCCCCCACCCAGAATTCAGCCTCTGAGTTGCTCAGTGACTTTGGCAGACCACACCACTGTATTCCAGTGTCCTCATCTATAGGAAGTAAAGAATCTGCCTATACTGCAGGAGACCTAGGTTCAGTCCTTCTGTGAGGAAGTCCCCTGGAAGAGGAAGTGGCAACCCACTCCAGTGTTCTTGCCTGGAGAATCCCATGGACAGAGGAGCCTGGCAGGCTACAGTCCATGGGATCCCAAAGAGTAAGACACGACTAAAGCAGCTTAACACACATATACTCACACATCACACAGCTCAGAACAGACACATCTCCCAAGAGCAACTGTGCCTTGAAAAAAACAACATGTAAACTCTGTGTGTAATGAAACCAAAAATACTGAACATTGAAGTACTCTTCCATGTAAATAAGAACGAGCACCGTGCTTTGTGCAGAGTCAAAGCTCAAAAACGTTAGAAGGCATGTGTGTTCTAAGTTAGAGACCCTGGAAGGCTCCAGAAACAAGGAGCTATGGTGATAAAGTGTAATTAACTCACTGTGTATTGTGGTCTCAGGAGATGTCTCTAGCATACGGTAGATGGGTTTCTTCAAAAGCAACTTAAAAATTAATTGTTGCTAATTGCTATTAACTGATAAACTATTTATTGAGAAATGGGTTTTGTTTTGTTTTTTTTTTGGTCCCAACTGTAATGACCCTACTTTAAGAATAATGTGAAAAAATAAAGTGAAAATGTTAGTTGCTCAGTTGTGTCCCACTCTTGGCAGCCCTGTGGACTATAGCCCGCCAGGCTCCTCCGTCCATGGGATACACCAGGCAAAAATACTGGGGTGGGTTGCCATTCCCGTCAACCAGGGGATCTTTCTGAATCAGGGATCAAACCCAGGTCTCCAGCATTGCAGATAGACTCTTTACCGTGGGAACCATCAGGGAAGTCTGGAAACAAATGCTTTGTGTGTATACCGTCTTAGCCTTGGCGAAGAATACCGCAGACTGGGTGCTTTTACATAACAGAAGTGTATTCCTGACAGCTCTGGAGGCTGGAAGTCCAAGGTCAAGGTCCAGCAAGGTAAGTTTCATTTGAAGCCCCTGCTCTTGGCTTATGGGGAGCCCCCACTTCACTGGGTTCTCACTCAGCCCTGTCCTTGTACGTAACTGGGAAGAGACCGTGAACTTGGAGTCCGTAGCCACATGAGTGGGGCTTTATCCTCATGACCTATTCAACTCTAATGGTCTCCCAAAGGCCTCATCTCCAAATACCATCCCACTGGGGGCTTAGGGCTTCGACATTTGAACTTGGGAGAGGAACACACGCGTTCAGTTTATATCACATATAATATATATCTGGGCTTCCCAAGTGGCTCAGTGGTAAAGAATCCACCTGTCAATGCAGGAGACGTGGGATTGATCTTTGGGCTGGGAGAGGGAAGTGGCAACCCGCTCCAATATCCTTGCCTGGGAAATCCCACGGACAGAGGAGTCTGGTGGGCTACAGTCCCTGGGACCAGAAGGAGCTGGACACAGCTGGGTGATTGAGCACACACACAAGCCCCAGACGCTTCACATGGTGAGACCCGGCTCATGTGTCATTTTCTCTTTGGGGGACAGTGATGCCCTTTAACCGTCTGATTCCCCCTCCTCTTTCTGCCCTTGGCTGGGGACCAACTTCTCCACGACCACACAGCACACGTTCTCTGTACTGTGTGAACTGTCACAGATTCCCTGTGCATCAACAGTGAGATTTTGAGGTCCCTCTGGTGAGGGGAAAGTACAGTCAGATTCCTCTTTGAACTTGCCCAGCTGCTGAGAACCAGGTTAGGAGGAGGCGCAGGAATGTTTGCTGATTGCATCAGGCCCTCAGCCCTTAGTTCTTGCCAAAAGCAAAGCAAATGCAGTTGGAAAGTTCTCTCCTAGGCCCAGGGGGCATATTGTCGTTGTTATGAAACATTAGCAGTTAAGAAATTCATGACAGCATGCTACTGCAAAACCATCCCCAGTCAAGTATCAGGAGGAAGAGAACGGAATCAAAGTTTAGAAGTGAGCCCAAGTGGCAGGCTCTTTTCATATACTGTTTAATTTAATCTTCACAATAGGCTGATGAATCAGGTATCTGGTTTCCCATAGTACAGATGAGGAAGCTGGGCTTTCTGGAGATTATGCAATCTGCCCAAAGCCACACAGTTAACAAGTGATAGGATAGGGAAAAAAAACTTGGACTTGTCTGATTTCTAAATTTATGCTTTTTTCTTATATTAATGAACCTTCCAGTGTGCTATGCATATTTAGGTATATTGATCATGGTAAATCTCAGATCCCTCTTTAATATCAGGGATTAAACACAGACCTCAGAGCTTTTCCCCCTAACAGTGCAGGGGGTCTTTGCCCAACTCAGTAGCTGTGACCAACCAACACCTGTGCCCTTTCTGGGTCCCCTAATACATTACCTGTTGAATCTGAAATGGTGGTGCTCACCTCCTTTAAGTCACTTCTTTTTTAAAATAATATTGATTTGTCTGGCTGGACTGGGTCTTAGTTTTGGCATGTGGGATCTAGGTCCCTGACCAGGGATCCTCTGCATTGAGAGTGCAGAGTCTTAGCTGCTGGACCACCAAGGAAGTCCCCTTGTCACTTCTTAAGTCAAGAAGTTGAGCATTTGTTGAGCGGTAAGGAGGAACTTTAAAACAGAAATAAAGAGCCCATGAAGGGATGCTCACTATCATAAACCATCAGGGAAATAAAACAGCCGCAGTGAGTTACCACTTCCTACTCAGTAGGCTAGCTCTGATCAAAGATAGAAAATAGCAAGTGTAGGCAAATATACAGAGAAATCAGAAGCATACCTTCTATGGCTGGTGAGAATGTAAGCTAGTGCATCTAACTTGGAGGAGAAGGGGATGACAGAGGATGAGATGGTTGGATGGCAGCACTGATCTGATGCACATGAGTTTGAGCAAGATGCGGGAGTTGGTAGGAGACAGGGAAGCCTGGTGTGCTGCGGTCCATGGGGTCACAGAGAGTTGGACATGACTGAGCGACTGAACTGAACTGAACCGTATGACTCCGAGTTCCACTTGCAGGTGTATACCCAAGAGAAATAAAACACAGGTCTGCACAAAGACTCGGCGTGACTGTCCATAGAGACTGCTATAACGGCCCCAAAGCGGAAAGCACCTGAATGGCCTCCAGTGGATGAATGGATAAATAAAATGTTGTTTCAGTTCAGTTCCGTTCAGTCGCTCAGTCATGTCCGACTCTTTGTGACCCCATGAATCGCAGCTCGCCAGGCCTCCCTGTTCATTACCATCTCTCGGAGTTCACTCAGACTCACATCCATTGAGTCCGTGATGCCATCCAGCCATCTCATCCTCAGTTGTCCCCTTCTCCTCCTGCCCCCAATCCCTCCCAGCATGAGAGTCTTTTCCAATAAGTCAACTCTTTGCATGAGGTGCCCAAAGTACTGGAGTTTCAGCTTCAGCATCATTCCCTCCAAAGAAATCCCAGGGTTGATCTCCTTCAGAATGGACTGGTTGGATCTCCTTGCAGTCCAAGGGACTCTCAAAGTCTTCTCCAACACCACGGTTCAAAAGCATCGGTTCTTTGACACTCAGCTTTCTTCACAGTCCAGCTCTCACATCCATACATGACCACAGGAAAAATCATAGCCTTGACTAGACGGACCTTTGTTGGCAAAGTAATGTCTCTGCTTTTCAATATGCTGTCTAGGTTGGTCATAACTTTTCTTCCAAGGAGTAAGCGTCTTCTGATTTCATGGCTGCAATCACTATCTGCTTATTCATATACAGGGAATATTATTTGAAAAAAAAAAGAACGAAGAATAGCTTCAGGCTATGACATGGGTGAACTTGGAAAAAATTACACCAAGTGAGCAAGTTACCCAAAACCACATATGTACAATATTTATTTTTACCACACGTGGTGGCATGTGAGATCTTAGTTCCCAACCAGCTATTGAACCCACAGCCCCTGCAATGAAAGCTTGGAGTCTTAACCACAGGCCTGCCAGGGAAGTCCCCATATTGAATAATTTTATTTATATAAAATGTCCTAAATAGGCAAATAAGCAAGCAGTAGACAAGTGGTTTCCGAGGGCTGGGGAAGAGAGGGAGCAACTGCTAATGTCTTCTTTGAGGTGACAGAATATTTAAAAATTACGTAGTGGAGATGATTGTGCAATACTGTGAGTGTACTGGAAGCCATTGAATTGTGCCCTTAAATAGTTGAATTGTATGGTATGTAGGTTGTATTTCAATAAACTATTATTAAACAAACAGCTTCTCAGGTGATGCTAATGGTAAAGAATACGCCTGCCAATGCAGGAGACTGGGTTTGATCCCTGGGTCAGGAAGATTCCCCTGGAGAAGGGAATGGCAACCCACTCCAGTATTCTTGCCTGGAGAATCCCATGGCCAGAAGAGACTGGTGGGCTACAATCCATGGGGTCTCAATGAGTCAGATATGGCTGAGTGATAGCACACACATGCACACAAACAAAAGGATGAAAGGAAGGAAGGAAGGGAGGTATTTCCCTCCTGTCCTTGCAGGGTATGGGGTCATTCAGGGACCCCCCCTGCTCTCAGTGTCTGAGTCCTTCAGGCACCTTCCTAATACTGTGCCTCTGTCCCTCTTCCTCTCCTGGAATGCTCTCCCCTCGCCCATCTGCTTGGCTGCTCGGCAGGCCTACTGTTCCACCATCAGGTCCCTGCTCCCCCACACCCACTCTTCTCTGCGGTTTGCCCGGATCAGCCTGCCAAGTTGCCTTCCCTTTCTCTGGGCCTGGAGGCTGTGCTCCTTTTAGACACATCACATGGTATCGTGGTTCCTGGCTACCTGTCCATCTTCCTGGTGGCCCCGATGGCCCTTCTTGGGGGCTGGGACCCTGTCCCATCTCTCTGTGAGTACCCAGCAGCTGGCACAGGGCCTGGCAGATGGCAGGGGCAAGGTGGATGCTTGCACGGTAAACCACACATGCCTGCACAGACACCTTCCAGAAACACACATTCCTGGGGAAAAGCCAAGGCGGAAGTCATTGCATTTCTCTTCAGCCAATTTCCTTCTCCTCGTTCAATTTTGGGCAAGCGGTCAGGTATACACGTTCCCACTGTTGTTAAACAAACAAACAAACAAACAAACAAACAACAAGCCAGGTTTGAAATTCAGGAAACCGGAGACACAGGCTACTTAGGGCTGAGAAAGGCTGGCAGATTCTGCTAGAAATTCAGAGTGCCAAAAACGTCAAAGACAATTGCCTTAAAAATAGCAAATTACCCTGTACTAGAGGGCTATTTTGCCGTGTGTACCATAAACAAAATTGACTTCATTTAATAATTTACTTGCCAATTCTGAAAAAGCTTGGTCAGAATAGTAAATAATTTCAAGGAAGATAAATAATTGCTGCTAAACTGCCAAATGAATCTGTTTTCCACGTAGACAAACTCTTTAAAGGCTCTTGACAGTATTGATGCAAAATTCTGATTCCTAATTGATCAATTACAGCTTGTATTACTTAGGAATTTTGATCACAAAGCCAAGAAAGTCATGTGAGCTGTTTAATTTAAGAAGGGAAAGTGAAAAAGTGGAACTGAAGTCGCTCAGTCTTGTCCAAATCGTTGCAACCCCAGGGGCTGTATCCCACCAGACTCCTCCATCCATGGGATCTTCCAGGCAAGAATACTGGAATGGATTGCCATTTCCTTCTCCAGGGGCTCTTCCTGACCCAGAGATTGAACCCAGGTCTCCTGCATCACAGGCAAACTCTTTACCATCTAAGTCATAAGGGAAGGCCCTAAATAGGATGGGAAGTTTGTCTTAAAGGCATAAGGATCCTCTATGAACCCAAAGTCTGGAGGCTACGGAGTTTCAGGGTGGAATGGAACCAAGCCCTAGAACTCATTGGGGCCCTCAAGGAGAGCACTCCCAAGGACTCTGGTTTATTTGTCCCTTGGTTTCTTTGTCAGTCTTTCCTCTGCTGCAGAAGGGTCATCTCAGCGTCTTACTTAACACAAGATCTCTTCCCCTGCCACCGTGACCTTGGGAAGCCATAGAAGAAAGTGGTCTGACCAACCTGTGTTGTGAGAAATCAGCCTTGATTGAGGATTTCTTTGTTCTTGTAGCCTACTTGAAGACTATCCTGACAAATTCAGGCACTGTGGAATTTCTCAAGTTTTATCTACCCTGGTGGCTCAGTGATAAAGAATTCACCTGCTAATGCAGGAGACTCAGGTTTGATCCCTGGGTTGGGAAGATTCCCTGGAGGAGAAGCTGGAAACCCATTCCAATATTCTTGTCTGGAAAATCCCATGGACAGAGAAGCCTTGTGGGCTACTGTCTATGGTGTTGTTAAAAGAGTCAGATATAACTTAGCGACTAAACAACACCTCCCTCCATTCCAAACCTTTTCCTCCCAAA
Source organism: Nanger dama (assembly GCA_917880005.1). NCBI lineage: Eukaryota > Metazoa > Chordata > Mammalia > Artiodactyla > Bovidae > Nanger > Nanger dama. The sequence continues at coordinate 2,444,599 of CAKJTW010000115.1, forward strand.
CAAGACATTATCTACAGTAAAATGAAGAATTTAAACCCTTCATGTAACATTTCATTGACATGACCTTGAAGTGCCAATGGTCAGTATCAAAAGGGTGTTTTCACTGGATGGCCATTTTGGCCTTTAGACAATGCTGAAGTAGCTTCTTGCTTACAGAGAACTATTTGAGCAAGCGTGTCATATACATTTGTTCAGCATCTCAACTTTCAGTGGATATATTTTCTACAGTTTAATGTTTCAGGCTAGAGAGTTGCTTTATACTAATTCTTTTATTATAAACTTAATACCTTGTTATGGTAAAAAATCTAAGCACAGATAGATATCACCTGAAAGGTAGAAGTTACGCTTCCCTCTTAAACACAGTCCTGTCCCTGAGATAGGTTTTCTCATAGAACTTGTCTTTAAGTGTAAACATTAAAAAAAAAAAAAAATCACAGTCAGAATTCTCCTAAGGATGAAGTGAAGTGAAAGTTGCTCAGTCTTGTCTGACTCTTTGTGACCCTCTGGACTGTAGCCCGCCAGGCTTCTCTGTTCATGGAATTCTCTAGGCAAGAATACTGGAGTGGGTTGCCATTCCCTTCTCCAGGGGATCTTCCTGCCCCAGGAACTGAACCTGGGTCTCCTGCACTGCAGACAGATTCTCCACCCTCTGAGCCACCAGGGAGGCCCCCTCCTAAGTATACTCTTCAACAATTTGCCTTTTAAGTTTTAAAGTAGATGACCACATGGTGCTCTATCATGTGAGTACACTATAATTTATTTTAGCATTTATATGGTTTTCCGGATTTTTCAGTTGCAAATCACGCATCCATGTTTACATTACTGCACATTTGTGGGAGTTTCTCTACAGGATAAATTTCTGGAAAGACAGTTTCTGAGTCAAAGGGTATGTGTTTTAGAAATGCTGAGAGATTTCACTAAATTGTGCTTCCAGAACGCAGCATCAATTTATACTCCTAAAAAGGGTCTATCAGCTCAGTTTATGTATTCATTCATGCATGCATACATTCAATCACCCAATTAATCAATCACCCGATCAACAAAGTATTTATTGAGTTGTCTTCTAAGTGTCAGGTGGTCAAGTGGGTACCATGTTGAGGGAAACAGAGACAACTCCTACTCTCGTGGGGATGACAGCATGGTGAGGAGATGTGAATTATTTTATTTGCTTTGATGAATGTGATAAGAAAAAGGTGTGGGGACTGTGAAAGCACAGAGTAGCTGGCAATATCTACTTTGGGGGCGTTGACTTACATTGCTTGCAAGAATGACCATCTGGCACACCATATTTTAACCTCTCAAAAAGTTACAAAAACTCTCCATGGCCTGTTTTTCTTCCCTTCCCTCCCCTCCCCCCCCACGCTTTGGTTCATATTAATTCCCTTTGATTCTGTATACCTAGGTTCAATTTAACCTTCCATTTTTCTATTTAGCCTTCTTTATTAAATAGGACCAACTCTTGACAACTTTATTCCCTTTTTTGGGTAAATTATTGTACCTTTATATAATGTTTAGACTTTGAATTTTTTAAAAAGATTTAAAAAGTTTAATTGCAGTGAAACACATAACATTAAATGTACCATCTGAACTATTTTTAAGTATATAATTCGGTAGTGTTAAATATATTCAAATCGATCTCTAGAACTCTTTCATCTTCCCAAACTGAAACTCTGCTCCCATTAAAGAGCAGCATCCCATTCCCTCCTCCCACAGCCCTGGCCGCTGCCATTCTGCTTTCTGTCCCTGTGAATATGGCTGCTCTGGGGACGTCATAGAAATGAAATCACAGGGTATTTGTCTATTGTGGCTGCCTTAGATCACTTCACAGCATCAGCTTCACAGCCTCAGCTAGCATAATGTATTCAGGGTTCATCCATACTGTAGCTTGTCACAGGGTTTTCTTCCTTTCAAAGGCTGAGTAATATTCCGTTCTGGTGCTATACTAAATCAAATATTGCTTATCGGTTCACTGTCAGTGGAACCTGGGCTGCTTCTTATTGTTCTTGTTCAGTTGCTCAGTCATGTCCGACTCATTGCGACCTCATGGACTGCATCCTGCCAGGCTTCCCTGTCTTTCACTGTCTCTGGAATTTGCTCAAACTCATGTCCATTGAGTTGATGATGCCATCCAATCATCTCATCCTCTGCTGTCCCCTTCCCCTCCTTCGCTCAATCTTTCTCAGCATCAGGGTCTTTTCTAATGAGTTAGCTCTTCGCTTCTACCTTTTGGCTTTTGTGAATAATGCTGTTGTGAACACAGGTGTACAAATATCACATGGAGACCCTGCTTTCAGACCTTTTGGGCGTATACCAAGGAGTGGGACTGCTGGATCAGATTGTAATTCTATGTTAATTTTTCAAGGAAACACCATGTTCTTTTCCTTAGTGGCTGCACCATTTTACCTTCCCACCAAGAGTGCACAGGCATTTCAGTTCCACCACATCCTCCCCAGCGTTTTCTCTTCTCTGTTTTTCTTCATTAGCAGCCATCCTAATAGGTGTGAACTGGTAACTCACTGTGGTTTTGATTTGTATTTCCCTATAGATGCGATGTTTAACATCTTTTCATTTGTTTCTTGGTCATTAGTTTATTTCTTTGGAGAGCTGTTTATTCAAGACTTTTGCCCATTAAAAAAAATGGGTTGTCTTTTGTTTTTCTTCCATTTTAAGATAAGAACATGCAGGAGCAAGTAGAGTGAATTTTGAGAGATGCCTTTGAAGCTTTTATTTTGAATGATAAGTCTCAGCTTGTGGCCCTGGGCAACATTCTTGAACAAGGAAAGACCATTGCTTCTGTTCAAAGTTCCAGGAGTTCAACGCCCACGGAGCTGTTTTCAGAGCCCTGGCCGTAGGCCAGAAGGACATTAGGTTCCTCCAAGAGGTTTATGGATGGTGCCTCCTGCACTGTTTGCTCCTGGTTGGGAGGAATCTCCTGAGAAAGTGCTCACCAACCTTGCATCTCAGGAGAGCCCCTCACAACCGTGCTCCTTACCTTCTCCCTCTCTTCCTTAGAGTCCTTGATGAAACAGAGCTGGACTCCCTGGGCGCTCCTGGGTACAAGCCCTTCCTGTGTTCTCTGTTTCTTGTTTATAGGATATAAACTTCATTCAGCCTCCCATACCTTCCCTGAGATCCAAAGGGCAGATTCAAACAGTTGCTCACCTGTATGCAGGTCAAGAAGCAACACTTAGAACTGAACGTGAAACAACAAACTGGTTCAAAATTGGGAAAGGAGTACATCAAGGCTGAAAATTGTCACCCTGCTTATTTAACTTATACGCAGAGTATATCTGGAAATGCTGGACTGGATAAGTCACAAGCTGGAATCAAGACTGTGTGTGTGCTCAGTCGTGTCTGACTCTTTGCAACCCCAGGGACTGTGGCCTGCCAGGCCCTGTGTCCCTGGAATTTTCCAGTCAAGAATGCTGGAGTGGGTTGTCATTTCCTACTCCAGGGGATCGTCCCAATCCAGAGGTTGAACCTGGGTCTCCTGCACTGCAGGCAGATTTTTTACCATCTGAGCCACCTGGGAAACCCCTGGAATCAAGATTGCCAGGAGAAATATCCATAACCTCAGATATGCAGATGACACCACCCTTACGGCAGACAGCAAAGAAGAACTAAAGAACCTCTTGATGAAGGTGAAAGAGGAGAGTGAAAAACCTGGCTTAAAACTCAACATTAAAAAACCAAGATCATGGCATCTGGTCCCATCATTTCATGGCAAATAGATGGGGGAAAAACGGGAAACAGTGACAAACTTTATTTTCTTGGGCTCCAAAATCACTGCAGATGGTGATTGCAGCCATGAAATTCAAAGATGCTTGCTCCTTGGAAGGAAAGCTATGGCATATCTTTTGTCATTCACTGGCTCAGTCATGTCTGACTCTTTGTGACCCCATGGACTGCAGCACGCCAGGCTTCCCTGTCTTTCACCATCTCCCAGAGCTTGCTCAAACTCATGTCCATTGAGTCAGTGATGCCATCCAACCATCTCATCCTCTGTCATTCCCTTCTCCTCCTGCCTTCAATCTTTCCCAGCATCGGGGTCTTTCCTAATGAGTTGTCTTTTCCCATTAGATGGCCAAAGTATTGGAACTTCAGTTTTAGCATCAGGCCTTCCAATGAATATTCAGGTTTGACTTCCCTAGGATTGACTGGTTTGATCTTCTTGCTGCCCAAGGAACTCTCAAGAGTCTTTTCCAACACCACAGCTCAAAAGCATCGATTCTCTGGCACTCAGCTTTCTTTATGGTTCAGCTCTCACATGCATACATGACTACTGGAAAAATCATAGGTTTGACTGTACGGATCTTGGTTGGCAAAGTAATGTCTCTGCTTTTTAATACATTGTCTAGTTTTGTCATAGTTTTTCTTCTAAGGAGCAAGTGTCTTTTAATTTCATGGTTGCAGTCACTATCTGCAGTGATTTTGGAACCCAAGAAAATGAAGTCTGTCACTGTTTCCATTGTTTCCCCATCTCTTTGCCATGAAGTGATGGGACCAGATGCCATGATCTAAGTTTTTTGAATGTTGAGTTTTAAGCCAGCTTTTTCACTCTCCTCCTTCACTTTCCTCAAGAGGCTCTTTAGTTCTTCTTTGCTTTCTGCCATAAGGGTGGTGTTATCTGCATATTGAGGTTATTGATATTTCTCTTGGCAATCTTGATTCCAGCTTGTGTTTCATCCAGCCTGGCATTTTGCATGATGTACTCTGCATGTAACTTAAATAAGCAGGTTGACAGTATACAGACTTGACGTAATCCTTTCCCAGTTTGGAACCAGTCCATTGTTTCCTGTCTGGTTCTAACTTTTGCTTCTTGACCTGCATTCAGGGTCCTCAGGAGGCAGGTGGTCTGGTATTTCCATCTCTTTAAGAATTGTTCACAGTTTGTTGTGATCCACATAGTCAAGGGCTTTAGTGTAATCAATGAAGCAGAAGTAGATGTTTTTCTGGTATTCTCTTGCTTTTTCTATGATCCAAAGGATGTTGGCAATTTGATGTCTGGTTCTTCTGCCTTTTCTAAATCCAGCTAATCTGGAAGTTTTTTGTTCATGTACGGTTGAAGCCTAGCTTGGAGAATTTTGAGCATTACTTTGCTAGCATGTGAAATGAGTGCAATTGTTTGGTAGTTTGAACATTCTTTGGCATTGCCCATCTTCGGGACTGGAGTGAAACCTGACCTTTTCCAGTCCTGTGGCCACTACTGAGCTTTCCAAATTTGCTGGTATATTGAGTGCAGCACTTTTTTTTTAGGATTTGAAATAGGTAAGCTGGAATTTCATCACCTCCACTGACTTTGTTCATAGTGATGCTTCCTAAGGCCTGCTTGATTTCACACTCATAGATGTCCAGCTCTGGGTGAGTGTTCACATCATCGTGATTATCTGAGTCATTAAGTTCTTTTTTATATCACAAACCTAGACAGTTATTAAAAATCAGAGACATCACTTTGCCAACAAAGATCCATCTAGTCAGAGCTATGGTTTTTCCAGTAGTCATGTATGGATGTGAGAGTTAGACCGTAAGGAAAGCTGAGTGCTGAAGAACTGATGCTTTTAAATTGTGGTGCTGGAGGAGATTCTTGACCGTCCCTGGGACAGCAAGGAAATCAAACCAGTCAATCCTAAAGAAATCACCCTTGCATATTCATTGGAAGTACTAATGCTGAAGTGCCAATATTTTAGCCCCCTGGTGGGAAAAGCTGACTCACTGGAAAAGACCCTGATGCTGGGAAAGATTGAGGATGGGAGGAGAAGGGGATGACAGAGGATGAGATGGTTGGTTGCATCACTGAGATGAGTTTGAGCAGACTCCTGGAGATAGTGAAGGACAGGAAAGCCTGGTTTGTTGTAGTCCATGGGGTTACAGTCGGAAATGACTTAGCAATTAAAATGCAACAATGAGAGAAGAGATGGGATGCAAAGACAAGAGAAGAGCAGCCAGGAAACAGGAGTGCACCCTTGGGTCCTGGCTCCTCTTCAAGGAATACACACCACAATACCTTTGAGTTAGTCTATAGGAACTAAGGCCCCCAGTCAGGTGGAGGATGGTAACTTTAGGCTGAACACAAGATCCTTGAGGCACCATCTTCCTGCCTCATCACCACCCAATCAGAAGAAAGTCTGCACATAGTGGAAGACCCTGAAGATTCTGATCTCCTCCCCTAAATGATTCTCCTTTTGAAAACTTTCACTGTCAAACAATCTTTGGAGTTGATTTTTGGACATGAGTTCATCTTATCCTTCGGTTGCTGGCCTCCTGAAGGCAAGTTTTCTTTTCCAGCCAACACAGTTGCCTCTTGACTGTTGGCCTTTGGATGCAGTAACACTCAGAGCAGTTTCCTAGAGGATTTGGTTCCCAATGGCACCCCTGGTTCTCACTCTTTCCAGGCTCTGGGATAGGGGAGCCGTGTAGGGATTAAAGGTCTAGAGGCCCAGTTAGCAGTGTGAAAATTATGTCTCCTGGATGTCAACAAAGAGCAAGTGGCTTTCTTGGTTTTCAACTGTAACCCCTTGGTTAAGTGTTAGTGGCTCAGTTGTGTCCGACTCTTTGTGATCCCATGGAGTGTAGCCCACAAGGCTCCTTCATCCATGGTATTTTCCAGCAAGAATACTAGAGTGGGTTGCCATTTCCTCCTCCAGGGACCTCTCGGTTATGTCAACTATAAATTGAGACTTGCCAAGAGCTGTTGCCAGCAACTGAATGACAACAAGGACATCTACCATCTGCCTGTGCTGCTGCAGTTGCTGACCTTTGACACCCCCCGAGGGAATTCAGGGTGGAGAGTGAGGCACTCTGTGCTCCTGGGAAACTGGTGGAACAGGTTTTTAGATGGTTGCTGTTGTTCAGTCTCTAAGTCGTGTCTGACTCTTTGCAACCCCATGCACTCCAACTTACGCTGTTCTTCACTATCTCTGGGAGCTTGCTCAAACTCATGACCATTGAGTCGGTGATGCCATCCAACCATCTCATCCTCTGTCATTGCCTTCTCCTCCTGCCTTCAATCTTTCCCAGCATCAGGGTCTTTTACAAAGAGTCAGCTCTTCACATCAGGTGGCCAAAGTATTGGAGCTTCAGCTTCAGTCCTTCCAATGGATATTCAGGACTGATTTCCTTTGAGATTGAATGGGTTGATCTTGCTGTCCAAGGGACTCTCAAGAGTCTTCTCTAGCAAAATAGGTCTTTAGATAGATATTTTCAGGAACTGATTTCATGATCTCAATCCTTACATTTTCTCCTATCTAGAAAAGCACTAAATCCCTGCATGCAACCTTTTATAAAATGAGTGCTTAATTGCACTCAATAAGTGCTGAATTTCCCCTTCACCAAAATCTTATATACTGATCTTCCCCTACTGCTCTTTGGAACAGGCTCTCAGAGCTATCGGAGGGGCTAACTCTTGGGCTGCAGTCCTCATTTTGCCCCAAAGAAAACTTGGCTCACAACTCTCACGCTCTGCCTCTGTTTAGTTGACAGTTATGGCCTAAATCTGCAAAGGCGATATAGGTTTAATTCATACCAGAGAGAATCCGAACAAAAGGTGACAAAGGGCACATGTGGAGGGGGGGAGAGTTGGGAACACTTCTCTAGGGTATAAGAACCCGCAAGTCAGAGGTGGCCTCGATAACCTTGACCTGCATCCGCTCCTCTCCAGATTCCCTTCTCTGTGTTCCTTCCCCTCCGCCTCACTGCTGCCGTGTTTGTTCTCACACATCTCTTGCATCCTTGGGGGAGACTTCAGGTCCTTCAGATTCTATAAACTGAACTATCGCCAAGGCAAACAACTCTTCTTCATAGAAACATTGATCGACTGTCAGTCAGTGCATAACCTCCAGTCAGTGAGTTAGGCCAACAAGGTCTCTGTTCTTAAGAAATTTGAAAGTCTAATTGGCTTTATTAGGTGATTCATGAATCAGGTAGCCTCCCATCAAGTGATAGTACCGGATGCCATGATCTCAGGTTTTTGAAACTACTGCACAATTGCACTCATCTCACACATTAGCAAAGTAATGCTCAAAATTCTCTAAGTTAGTCTTCAATAGTACACGAATGGAAAACTTCTAAATGTTCAAGCTGGATTTAGAAAAGGTAGAAGAACCAGAGATCGTTTTGCCAACATCCGTTGAATCATAGAAAAAGCAAGAGGATTCCAGAAAAACATCTACTTCTGCTTCATTGACTGTGCTAAAGCCTTTGATTATGTGGATCACAACAAACTGTGGAAAATTCTTAGAGATGGGAATACCAGACTACCTGACCTACCTCCTGAAAAATCTGTGTGCAGGTCAAGAAGCAACAGTTAGAACCAGATATGGAACAACGGATTGGTTCTAGATCGGAAAAAGAGTACGTCAAGACTGTATATTGTCACCCTGCTTGTTTAACTTATATACAGAGTACATCATGTGACATGCTGGACTTGATGAAGCACAAGCTAGAATGGAGATTTCTGGGAGAAATACCAATAACCTGAGATTTGGAGATGACATCACCTTTATGGCAGAGAGCAAAGAGGAATTGAAGAGCCTCTCGATGAAAGGGAAAGAGGAGTGAAAAAGCTGGCTTAGAAGTCAAGATTCAAAACACTAAGATCACTGGAATAGGTTAGGTATTAAGTCTAGGTTTCATATTCTGGACTTTTGCATAAGCGATGCCATTTTGGGCCTGTTCTTTTTCTATAATACCAGAAAGGTGGATTGGGAAGGAAGAAGGCAGAGGGGCTCCTACATAAAAGGAAATTTAAAGGAAATGCTCCACTGATTTGAAAAAGGAAAGAAGGAAAAGAAAGAGAGGAAGAAAGGAAAGGAAGGAAGGACAGACACAATAAAAGCGATGCTTGGAGACCATCACTCTCGGTCAGTGTCAGTGGCTCAGCTTGCAGAGTGGAGACTCAGGACCACCTGGGAGGAGGCTGGTGTTGACTTAGGAAAAAATAGTCACAACCTATAAGTTGAGAATTATGTTTTATTTGAGTGGGAAGGATTTTTAGAACTTCAAGCTCGGGAAATAGAATCTCAAGTGACTCTGAGGAACTGTCCTGAGGAGGGGGTGGGGTAGGGGAGTGAGGAGGTGGGAGGAAGGAGTCAGGTTATACAGAGGTTTGCAGCAAGGGGCAGGCAGTCTGAATGTCAAAAGATTATTGTTCATTAAGGAAAATGAAGTATCTCAAATTAAGGAATTCAGCGCATTTCTATGTAGAAGAAGATGCAAGAGTCAGGACTTGATGAAGTCACTCCTTTCATATGCATCTCAGTTATCTGGGCCCAGTGTTCTGTGATTTGATTTTTCATATTCTTACTTAGTTTCTCTCTCCCTGAGAGAGTGGCACAGCTTGACAGCTGCAGGCATTGTTTTTCGTGGGCACACTCTGGGCTCATAAACTCACAGGGCCGAGTCGCTAATGGCCATGACATACTTGTTTATTCATATGGCAGGAAATACTCCGTTTCACACTGGTGTTTGCTCCATTTGAGAGCACTGCTTTTTCCTTCTGGAGACTGGGATAAAGTATTTGTGCAAGGTTTCAAGGCTGTCATCCTTGATCTTCCTTTGTGGAAGTGATGACTTCTGAGTAATTAGGAGACCAACACTGGTTTCTACACAGTTTCAGCGTAAATGCACAGCTGTGCTTAGAGCCCAGGGAGGATGCACCAGCCGCCCCGCTCTGTTCCCTAGAGAGCAATGAGTCTCCAGTCCAGCCTGTTACTGGTCACGTGGACTCTCTTGTTTGTATTGAGGACCACGGCTCCACCTCTTGCTGCCATGACCTGCAGGAAAGGCAACAGAACCCAGAGAGTTCGTGCAAAATTCTGTGTGATTTCAGATCCACTTCCTTGATAGCTCAGTTGGTAAAGAATCTGCCTGCAATGCAGGAGACCCCAGTTTGATTCCTGGGTCAGGAAATTCCACGGGGAAAGGGATACGCTAATCACTCCAGTATTCTTGGGCTTTCCTAGTGGCTCAGCTGGTAAGAATCCACCTGCAATGCAGGAGATCTGGGTTGATCGCTAGGTTGGGGAAGATGCCCTGGAGAAGGGAAAGGCTACCCACTCCAGTATTCTGGCCTGGAGAATTCCATGGACTTTATAGTCCATGGAGTCACAAAGAGTTGGACATGACTGAGCAGCTTTCACTCACACGCCCACACTCCAGCTCCCCAAACATGACGGCAGTTAGAAGGAGCCTTTCAGCAGACCCTCAGAGAAGGATTTCTGCACATTACTTGAAGAATTTCTAGAGTTGGCAATGAATATCTGCTTATTAAGAGTCAAAAAGACAGTTTGGGTGTGGTTCCTGAATGGCTCAGTGGTAAAGAATACATCTGTAAGCAGGAGACAAGAGTATGAGCCCTGGATGGGGAAGATCCCCTGGAGATGGAAACAGTAACCCACTCCAGTATTCTGGTCTGAGAAATCTCATGGACAGAGGAGCCAGGAGGGCTATAGTCCATGGGGTTGCAGAAGAGTCAGATACGACTTGAGACTAAACAACAGCAACAGGCGCTGAGACTTGGGAAGATATCTATTTTTTTTGATAAGTAACTATCTGTATTTTTCCTACCTGAAATTTTTATAATAACCACATACAGTGTATTTCTTTTTTAATACAAAGCCACATGTGAATAAAATCTTAAACACGATATAGGTATTCAGTTCCGTTCAGTTCAGTCACTCAGTCATGTCCAACTCTTTGTGACCCCGTGAATCGCAGCACACCAGGCCTCCCTGTCCATCACCATCTCCCGGAGTTCACTCAAACTCAAGTCCATTGAGTCCGTGATGCCATCCAGCCATCTCATCCTCTGTTGTCCCCTTTTCCTCCTGCCCCTAGTCCCTCCCAGCATCAGAGTCTTTTCCAATGAGTCATCTCTTTACATGAGGTGGCCAAAGTACTGGCGTTTCAGCTTTAGCATCATTCCTTCCAAAGAACATCCAGGACTGATCTCCTTCAGAATGGACTGGTTGGATCTCCTTGCATTCCAAGGGACTCTCAAGAGTCTTCTCCAACACCACAGTTCAAAAGCATCAATTCTTTGGCGCTCAGCTTTCTTCACAGTTCAACTCTCGCATCCATACAGGACTACTGGAAAAACCATAGCAAATTGGAAGTGGTCAAACAGGAAATGGCAAGAATGAATGTCGACGTTCTAGGAATCAGTGAATTAAAATGGACTGGAATGGGTGAATTTAACCCAGATGACCATTGTATCTACTACTGTGGGCAGGAATCCCTTAGAATAAATGGAGTAGCCATCATGGTCAACAAAAGAGTCTGAAATGCAGTACCTGGATGCAGTCTCAAAAATGACAGAATGATCTCTGTTCGTCTCCAAGGCAAACCATTCAATATCACAGTAATCCAAGTCTATTCTTCAACCAATAATGCTGAAGAAGCTGAAGTTGAGTCGGACATGACTGAAGTGACTTAGCAGCAGCAGCATGAAGACCTACAAGACCTTTTAGAACTAACACCCAAAAAAGATGTCCTTTTCATTATAGGGGACTGGAATACAAAAGTAGGAAGTCAAGAAACACCTGGAGTAACAGGCCCAGATAATCATGATGATGTGATCACTAATCTAGAGCCAGACATCTTGGAATGTGAAGTCAAGTGGGCCTTAGAAAGCATTACTACGAACAAAGCTAGAGGAGGTGATGGAATTCCAGTTGAGCTGTTTCAAATCCTGAAAAATGATGATGTGAAAGTGCTGCACTCAATATGCCAACAAATTTGGAAAACTCAGCAGTGGCCACAGGACTGGAAAAGGTCAGTTTTCATTCCAATCCCAAAGAAAGGCAATGCCAAAGAATGCTCAAATTACCGCACAATTGCACGCATCTCGCATGCTAATAAAGTAATGCTCAAAATTCTCCAAACCAGGCTTCAGAAATACGTGAACCGTGAACTCCTGATGTTCAAGCTGGTTTGAGAAAAGGCAGAGGAACCAGAGATCAAATTGCCAACATCTGCTGGATTATGGAAAAAGCAAGAGAGTTCCAGAAAAAAATCTATTTCTGCTTTATTGACTATGCCAAAGCCTTTGACTGTGTGGATCACAATAAACTGTGGAAAATTCTGAAAGAGATGGGAATACCAGACCACCTAACCTGCCTCTTGAGGAATCTGTATGCAGGTCAGGAAGCAACAGTTAGAACTGGACATGGAACAACAGACTGGTTCCAGATAGGAAAAGGGGTACATCAAGGCTGTATATTGTCACCCTGCTTATTTAACTTATATGCAGAGTACATCATGAGAAAGGCTGGACTGGAAGAAACACAAACTGGAATCAAGATTGCCGGGAGAAATATCAATAATCTCAGATATGCAGATGACACCACCCTTATGGCAGAAAGTGAAGAGGAGCTCAAAAGCCTCTTGATGAAAGTGAAAGAGGAGAGTGAAAAAGTTGGCTTAAAGCTCAACATTCAGAAAACGAAGATCATGGCATCCGGTACCATCACTTCATGGGAAATAGATGGGGAAAGAGTGGAAACAGTGTCAGACTTTATTTTTTTGGGCTATGAAATCATTGCAGATGGTGACTGCAGCCATGAAATTAGAAGACGCTTACTCCTTGGAAGAAAAGTTATGACCAACCTAGATAGTGTATTCAAAAGCAGAGACATTACTTTGCCGACTAAGATCCGTCTAGTCAAGGCTATGGTTTTTCCTGTGGTCATGTATGGATGTGAGAGTTGGACTGTGAAGAAGGCTGAGCATCAAAGAATTGATGCTTTTGAGCTGTGGTGTTGGAGAAGACTCTTGAGAGTCCCTTGGACTGCAAGGAGATCCAACCAGTCCATTCTGAAGGAGATCAACCCTGGGATTTCTTTGGAAGGAATGATGCTAAAGCTGAAACTCCAGTACTTTGGCCACCTCAGGGGAAGAGTTGACTCATTGGAAAAGACTCTGATGCTGGGAGGGATTGGGGGCAGGAGGAGAAGGGGACGACCGAAGATGAGACGACTGGATGGCATCACAGACTCGATGGACGTGAGTCTGAGTGAACTCTGAGAGATGGTGATAAACAGGGAGGCCTGGCGAGCTGCGATTCATGGGGTCACAAAGAGTCGGACACGACTGAGCGACTGAACTGAACTGAACTGTACAGGCAAATTTGGCCTTGGAACATGGAATGAAGCAGGGCAAAGGCTAATATAATTTTGCCAAGAAATTGCACTGGTCATAGCAAACACTCTCTTCCAACAACACAAGAGAAGACTCTACATATGGACATCACCAGATGGTCAACACTGAAATCAGACTGAGTATATTCTTTGCAGCCAAAGATGGAGAAGCTCTACTATACAGTCAACAAAAACAAGACCAGGAGCTGACTGTGGCTCAGATCATGAACTGCTTATTGCCAAATTCAGACTTAAATTGAAGAAAGTAGGGAAAACCACTAGACCATTCAGGTATGACCTAGATATAGGTATTAGGAGGATTATTTTCATCGGGAGAAGGAATCTACAGTTTCAGGACTGTGATGCAGGCAGGAAGCAGTGAAATTGGATTTCTTAAGTCATGGAGCTGATAACCCATCCAAACTGTGCTGCTGGCTGGCTTTGGAGTAAATAATGTTTCCTCTCTGCCCTCCTCATAATAATACATTATATTTAAACTGCTTTCGAGACTCGTTGTACTTAAGACACTTCAGATGGACCCTGTGACTTCAGGAGGAACAGATTCTTTTTCTCATTTTATAACTGAGGAAACTGAGGTCCAGAGAGATTTAGTGACTTATCAGCGCCAAGGTAGAAAATGAATGTCAGAGCCCGGAGCTGAGATTTTAAAAAAATGCTATTTATGCTTTTCCACACCAGGGACTGACAAACTCTTTCACCTGCTTGAACAAGACCAGAACTGCTTTTATAAGCTTTGAAAGATAGAATCTGCACTTGGTCTAAACATTTTGTGTCTCAGGCCTTCTGTGTCTCTTTTGTCTCTTCTTCCCTTGGGGCTCTTTGTAGAATTGAACTCCAGGCAGATTGTACCCTAAGTCTGCAGTTTACAATCAAAGGGCTTCCTCCTCCTAAGGGCCTTTGCATGGAGGAGTTTTTATATAGCTTGCAATTCACCCTATTGTATATTTACAATTGTCTGTCTGTGTGCCAAGTCCCTTCAGTCATGCCTCACTCTTTCTAACCCCATGGGCTACTTCCCACCAGGATCCTCTGACCATGGGATTTTCCAGGCAAGAACGCTGGAGTGGGTTGCCATTTCCTTTTCCAGAGATCTTTCCAACTCAGGGATCAAACCTGTGCCTCTCAGCTCTCCAGCACTGGCAGGCGGATTCTTTACCACCAGAGCCACCTGGGAAAGCTTCCCACAATTGTCTAAGTGGGTAGCGTAGATCTGATGTTAAGTTTTGTTTTTAAGTAGTTCTTTCTCTTTTTAAAAATTATTTTATTATTCTTAGCATTATTCTATTTATTTTTTGGCCATGCCACACTGCGTGTTGGATCTTAGTTGCCTGATCAGGGATCGAACCCATGCTCCCTGCATTGGAAGCACAGAGTCTTAACCACTGGACCATCAGGGAAGACCCTCATGCTAAGCATTCTTAACACTAATGATGATAACAGTGTCTCCCTCCCCTCAGTTAACGTCCACTGGAACCTCGCGAGTGTGACTTATTCAGCAATAGGCTCTTGCAGGTGTAATCAAGCTAAAATGAGTTTAAACTGAATTAGGTGGAAAGTGAAAGTGCTCAGTTGTGTCTGACTCTTTGCGACCCCATGGACATACAGTCCATGGAATTCTCTAGGCCAGAACATTGGAGTGCGTAGCCCTTCCTTTCCCCAGGGGATCTTCCCAGCCCAGGTATCCAACCCAGGTCTCCCGCACTGCAGGCAGATTCTTTACCAGATGAGCCACCAGGGAAGCCCATGCTGAATTAAGGCGGACTCTAAATCCACCATAGGGCTTCCCAGGTGGCTCAGTGGTAAAGCACCTGCCTTCCGGTGCAGGAGACACCAGAGCCCTGGATTCAGTCCCTGGGTCGGGAAGATCCCCTGGAGTAAGAACTGGCACGGCACTCTAGTACTCTTGTTTGGGAAATTCCCTGGACAGAGGAGCCTGGCGGGCTACAGAAAATGGGGTCACAGAGTCGGATGTGATTGAACACACATGCACACACGCACACACAACCCACTATGACCAGTGTCCTTATAAGAAGAGGGAAATCTGGACACAGAGACAAAAGGAGAGAAAGCCACGTAAAGACAGAGACTGGAGTGACACGGCTGTAAGCTGAGGGGTGCCAGGCCTGCCAGCACCCACCAGAAGTTGGAAGAGGCGAGACTTCCCTGGTGGCCCACGGGTTAAGAATCCACCTTCTAATGTAGAGGATTCAAGTGCAATATTTGGTCAGGAAACTTAAGATCCCACAGCTGTGGGGCAGCTAAGCTTTCTAGTTGCAGCAAGAGAAGCCCACGCACCGCAATGAAGACCCAATGAGGCCAAAAAAGAAAAGAACCTAGAAAAGGCAAGGCAGGATCCTCCCCAAGAGCCTTCGGAGAGAGCCTTGGCCCGATGACTCTTGGGTCCCCATCCTCAAGAGCTGTGAAGAAATGCATTTCTGTTGTTTTAAGTCATGCAGTTTATGGTCATTTGCAACAGCAGCCACAGGAGGCTAACATAACTTTTCTTTTTTTTAATTAAAAATCATGTGGTAGGTATATACAGTGAAACATGACTCAGCCATAAAAAGGCGCACATCTGAGTCAGTGCTGATGAGGGGGATGAGCCTGTTATACAGAGTGAAGTATGTCAGGAAGAGAAAGACAAATATCACATATGCACACATGTATATGGAATCTAGAAAGCTGGCACTGACGAACCCATCGGCAGGGCAGCAGTGGAGACGCAGACATGGAGAAGAGACTGGTGGGCACAGCGAGGGAAGGAGGCGGGGGCGAATGGAGAGAGCAGCGGGGAACACACACATCACCGGGTGCGAAACGGCCAGTGGGCATTTGCTGTGTGATGCAGGGAGCTTGAACTGGTGCTCTGTGACAACCTAGAGGGATGGGATGGGGTGGGAGGTGGGAGGGGGTTCCAGAGCGAGGGGACATACGCATACCTATGGCTGATTGATGCCGATGTACGGCAGAAACCAACACGCATTGTAAAGCCATTATCCTCCAATTAAAAATGAATAATAAAAAATTGTTAAGTGGGTAGGAGGAGGGGCTTGTAGCTCTTCCTAGTGAGAAAGTGTTCCTTGACCTTTTTGAATTTGATACATTCTTCTGGTATATTTTATATTTTGGGGCTCATTTTAGTATGTGTATAACCACTACCCTTGCATACACTCTCAGTGCCTGCACCATGCATTTTATGGGAATATAATTTGTTTACCAGTATCTTCTTCTTCGTCTTGGAATCTTCAAAGTCTAGCAAAGAGTCTGATCAAAAATTTATCTGTTTTTTTTTTTAAGCAAGATCCATGTTTTATGAACAGGTTACCCTCAAAGGTCTTGGTGACAAGTTTAATACAAGAGTTCATTCTTAATAACACTTCTTGAGTGAATGAATGACTATAAGAATGTAACTTTTTTCTTTCCTGTGAGAAATCTATGACAATTTTTACATTATACAATTGAGTCTATATCCATGTAGGATCAGTTCACTTCAGTCACTCAGTAGTGTCCGGCTCTTTGTGACCCCATGAACCGCAGCATGCCAGACCTCCCTGTCCATCACCAACTCCTGGAGTTTACTCAAACTCATGTGCATTGAGTTGGTGATGCCATCCAACCATCTCATCCTCTGTTGTCCCCTTCTTCTCCTGCCCTCAATCTTACATGATCTCTAATATTGACTTATTTCAGATATGGAGAACAGCAGTTGGGATGCTAAACTTCTCTAAAGACAGAGGCCAGATTCCTAGTTAGAAAGAGAATAGGCCTGAACTGTTTTAGGATGTATGTGGAGTGGAGAGAACTTGTTTTTCCTTCCAACTTTAACGACATAAGGTTAGACCCTCAGTTAGGTTCAAAAAGCAGCTTTGTTGTTTTCAGGAACAGAAGATTCCGGCTCATCTTTTTGGTGTGATAGCTTCTGAGTACCAACTCATCTTTGTTCTTTACATCAGTTCGTTTCAGCCTTTATAACTGGCATATCACACAGTTTCTTGGATTGGTCCAGTGTCCTCGAATTCTTTCAACCTAGTCTATACTTTCCTGAGTCTCATCTGACCTGTTCTTACTAAATACAATTTCTAGTGGGTAGAAATTTGAAATTCAGGATAAAGGGAACATCTATTGTCTAGGAAAGAAAAGAAAGCAACTTTAAAGAGGCGTAGAATTCACACATTCCTTTAGTAAAAGAGAAAGGGAAGTCATTTTCTAGTTTTGACACGGAAAAATACTTTTGTTACTTATTGTCCATAAAGATAACTTAAAGTCTACTTAAAAATAGCAGGAACAACAACAGAACAATTTCGTTTAATAATATTTGTTGAGAGATTTTCCTTGTCGGGGGTGGGAGTGGAGCACGGGGAACTGGGGAGTCATGCCGGTTGGGAATTTTTACTTTCATATCTGTATATTGCTTGAGCTTTCTAAAGCGAGTTTGCAATACTTTGGTGATCAGAAAAAGCAATAAAGAGAAATTATTTCCTTGAGGGTAGAAGTGTTTGGGAAGGAACGAGGCCTTTAGAAAACAATTTCTGGAAAGCCTTATAATTTCAGGTAAGCTTCTGTTGCTAGGGAGTTGCTAAGGAGCGTCAAGTTCTAATGGAAATCTACTAGCAGTGATGGATGGGTGAAAGAAAACGCTGTCTTCCTCTAACGGGTAGGAGAACATTTTTGCCTTCTGACTGGAAGGGATCCAGGCTGAGTTCACGGCGACTGTGTCAGAGACAATGTCAGCTTCGCCTTCTGGAAAGCCAGTGAGCAGAGTGCTGATAGAGGTAGAAAGAAACTGCGAGCCTCACAGCAACGCCTGTGACACGTAAGCCGGGCTGATGCAGACATTCACGTGTTGTTGAGTCGGCAGATGACTTCCGATTAAAACGGCAAAGGAGAACAGCTGGAGAAATGGACTGAAATGTTCATACTCAGCAAGCATTAACTTATTGTCATTAATCGGCTCTGATATCCGCCAAAGCCAGGTTTAGCTTCGGAGCATCAAATTCAAGGAAGCATTAACTGTTGTAAATTACAGAGATAGATTTTAATCCATGTCTCTGCAAGATAGAGTTGGAATTGGTTTACGCCGATTTAGAAATACTGATGAACAGACCAAATTAAAATCAGACATTTTAATACTTGTAATCATTATTGGAGAGCGAGAAAAGGAGAGGGCTGTTTGGAATTTGGGGAAAATTTTCTCCAGTAACCTCTGGAAATGAGGTAGTGGCCAGCACCTGGGTCAAAGCCCACTGATGACTCCAAAGGCTTGTTTTATAGGGGAGCTGGGCTTGCTTGACTGGCTGCCCATCAAATTGTACTGGGTTGGAGGGAGGAGAGGCAGCGCTCAAGGAAGCTGGCTCACGTGGTGGGGTGGTGGAGGGCTTGCACTCCGGGCACTCATGGCATGAGACAGCGCTGAGGTCAGGATTATTGGTGCTGGTCAGCCTCTCACTTGTACCTGACTCTGCAGCCCCACAGACTGCAGCGTGCCAGGCTCCCCTGTCCTTCATGGTAACTGGACCTCTCAGGTGGTGCTAGTGGTAAAGAACCCACCCGCCAATGCAGGAGACGCAAGAGACAGGGGTTCAATCCCCAGGTCGGGAAGAATCCTACAGGATTCCCAGTTATCACTCCAGTATTCTTGCCTGGAGAATCCCATGGGCGGAGGAGCCTGGCAAGCCACAGTCCATAGGGCTGCAAAGAGCTGGACACTACTGAAGTGATGTAGCATGCAAGCATGCAAGCACAAGGAATCAGGAGAGTGACCTCAAGGGTGTAGAGTTCACGGAGTTCCCTAGTGGTCTGGTGGTTAAGATTTGGCACTTGCACTGTTGTGGCCTGGGTTCAGTCCCTGGTCAGGGAACTAAGATTCCAGCAAGCATGGCCAAAAAGAAAAAAAAGAAAAGAAGGGAAGAAGCTAGAGTTCTGCATGAGATCAGGGTCATAAGAAGCAAAGAAAGTCAGGGTGAGTGATGGGCATCTGAGGGTGCCCACAGCTTTCGTTTTCCTGCTGGTTGTTGTTGTTGTGCAGTCACTCAGTCGTGTCTGACTCTTTGTGACCCCATGGACTGCAGCACGCCAGGCTTCCCTGTCCTTCACCATCTCCTGAAGATTGCTCAAACTCATGTCCATAGAGTCGGTGATGCCATTCAACCATCTCATTCTCTGTCATTCCCTTCTCCCCCTGCCCTCAATCTTTCAGGGTCTTTTCCAGTGAGCTGGCTCTTTGCATCAGGTGGCCAGAGTATTGGAGCTTTCCTACCGGTGCTTACGGCCGATTGAGATGAGCAGATTTAATGGGGAAATGCAAGCAAGGTATGCTTCCAGTGGTTGTTAACCTGAATTCTTGGACTGGAATCATGGAAAGGCTCTGTGAAAACCTCCTAAAATTATTTGCAATATTTTGTGAATGGATCCACCTTATTTATTTCCTGCTCTCCTCTGGCCTCCACCTCTCAGCTGCTGCTCCAGTGAATCTCGTATGTGCCAAGACTGCAGCCGCCAGAGGTCTCCAAAGCTGATGGCCTGTCGTGTATCAAGAGTGGAACTGGGTTCAGGACAAAGGTAAGAAGACGAGCCTTTCCTGCAGCTCAGTGCCACACAGTCACGTGGTCCCTCAAGGCTCTGTTGTGTCCAGAGGCTCACATGGTTCTTTTATAAAAACAATTCTATTAGCTCCCAGCCCAAGCCTTCTAAATATGGAGCCTCAAAACTAGTTCAAGGCACAGAGGTTGCAGAAGTGAACAGAGACCCTTTATTCTTCCTTCTCTTTTGCCTGCAATGTTGACCCTTCTTCCCGAACTGAGTCTCTCTGATTATTACCTGCAAGTTCAGTTGCTTCCGTCATGTCAGACTCTTTGCAACCCTATGGTCTGTAGCTACCAGCTACCATGGCATTTCCCAGGCAAGCATACTGGAGTAGGCTGCCATTTCCTCCTCCAGGAATTGAACCCATGTCTCCTACATAGGCAGGTGGATTCTTTACCACTGAGACACCTGGAAATCCTTTTAGGGATATTTGGGGAGCTAATATACCTTGGCCCACCCCACAATTTTTAAGTCTTCATGTACAAGTCTACAAGATAATTCAGGTGGAAGGCATGTTTGTCTGCACCAGGTTATAATACCTGGGACCTGTCCCTCAGATTGAGAAAAGCTTTGGAGGATGAAGCTGTCCTATGGGAGACTCACATGAGCGTAGGTCCTATGTGTTGTGATCTCTCCATGGCCATCTTCAGTATCATACAGCTGGAGAGGAGAGAGTTAATGAGAGAAATTGAGTAATTCACTGAACTGCTGGCTAGGACGGAGTTTGGGTGTAGTAGAGCTTAGCGGAGACTCCCACGGAGTTTTATTACGGGACTAGAAGAGAGGAGCAGGAGGCCGGTGATCACAGGAGAAAGGGACCTGGTGTTTTATGGTAGCTGGAGGCAGGGCGGGTAGGGATGGGGCCGGAGGGGGTCCTTTCCAGGTTTTGCATTCGCATGGTCCTTTAGTCAGTGGTGTTCACTGACTGAGTTTGTGGAAGTCTTCCACACCTTATCAAGTGGCCTTCAGATTCTCCTGCAAAGAATGGGCTTTCCCTAATTACTATTTCATGTCTGACCTCAGAGGGTGCTTTGTGGTGGGAAGGTGTGGGTGTGGAGGTCGGTTTCGTGGGAGAGGCACTCTTCCAGGTGACAGAGTGACAGGATGAAGTGAGGTGTAGATTTGGCTGAGGGTCAAGGTAGCAATGGCACCCCCACTCCAGTACTCTTGCCTGGAAAATCCCATGGACAGAGGAGCCTGGTGGGCTGCAGTCCATGGGGTCGCCAAGAGTTGGACATGACTGAGTGACTTCACTTTCACTTTTCACTTTCATGCATTGGAGAAGGAAATGGCAACCCACTCCAGTATTCTTGCCTAGAGAATCCCAGGGACAGGGAAGCCTGGTGGGCTGCTGTCTATGGGGTCGCACAGAGTTGGACACGACTGAAGCGACTCAGCAGCAGCAGCAAGGTAGCAAAGGATGTAGCTGCAAACCATGTGCCTGTGAGCAGTTTGGCAGAGAACAAACCAGCAATGTGACCGTTGGGTGGAGATAACAGTTTTAATCTGATGAAAGAATACGATAGTGTAAGTGTTGGTGAGAACACAGGTGACCTAGACTTTTTGCTCCAAGGAGTGGTAGCAGCTGCAGCTGGGGAGAGGACTCAGTCGAATTTTAGAGTTAGGACAGGATTTGGAGTGGGGGAACTTGGAAAAGAGGATAGAGTGACGGTGTTGGAACAGGACTGGAGACAGGGCTGGCCATCAGGACCCAAAACTAATGAGCAACCTCAGAGCAGAGGACATCACCGGCTTGGGTCCAGAGTGTATGTAGTCAATGTGGAGTCCTTCCAAAAACATGATTTTCGGAGACCATAAATTACTTCTCGTAGAGAGCATCCCTGAGTCATAATATGGTGGACCGAGTTCCTGACAGTATTCAAACTCCAGGCTGGTACAGGCTCTCAGAGGTGGCCTCTGCCCTTTTTCTGCTCTTTGGGAAAAATTCAGGGGCTGGGAGGCCCTGAAACCACAAGGGATCCACCAGTAGAAATGTCGCGTGAAGAGGCGGAGCTGACAGTGGCCACGCCCCACAGTGGTGTCCTCTCCTGCAAAGAAACATCCACCTTCTCACTCAGTTAGGCTTGCAGAACCTGTCACTCTGGATGTCACCCGCTGTTGCCGCAGCCTGCACCATCTGAGAGCCTGTCAGCACACTCCAGAAATGGCCCTTCTTTGGATGTTTTATAGCCTTTTGCTTTTATTTAATATGATTCTATGAATTCTAAGTAAGCTCATTCATCACACCTTCACTGGCTTGTGTGCAAACAAATGCATCGCAGGTCCTCTGCAAGCCCTTCTGTGGCAAATACCTTCTTGCTGAAAACCTGCAGACCAGAGCTCATAGAATGGGCAAATGTCTCAGAAGAGCATTTTTTTTTTTTGTTTGTTTTGTTAAAAAAGTCATGCACACATGTCACAAACATAGATAGAGCTAAAGGATGGATAATGAAGAAAAATTCCTCCTCCTACCCCCGGAGCTTGATTCTCCTTTCCAGAAGGAATCCTGCCATTTCCCAGGGGGATGCACCATTGCATTCCAGAAACTTCCAGGCATGTACCCATTCTTGAATCAATGACCCACCTTTTCCAAGCACTTATTGTTATTTGTTTCCAGTGACTTGATCTCCAAACCCGGCCGTGGCCCTGGGGAAGGGTGAAGAACCCCCTGCTGCAGTGACAAGGAAGGAAACATGTCAATGGCCTCAGTCCAGAAGGTACATCCGGCCATGGCAGTGGCTCCCAGCCAAGGCCAGGGGGTGCCCAACTGAGGATGTCATCCAAGGCCAGTGGGAAGCCGGCCTCGGAGTTGCTCTTCAAATGCATCGCTGTATTTTTCTTTGCTGCTGATGGCTGTCTCTTCCTGTTCAAAGCTATTGCTAGATTAGCCCCCAGACTGAGATAGTGTTGTGCTGGAGACTGTCAGACCACACTGCCATCTCTGGGACACCACCGGTTACTTTCATAACCTTTTGCCTGCGAGGTCAGAGGGAAGTACTTACCCACCCCTCACTCTCTGCAGAGCTTGTCCTTGAGTGCACGTTGCTGTCTCGACCGTGAATTTATAGCTTGTGAGCAGGTAAGGCTGTCGTTAGGGCACTGTTTGCTTCATGAAGCTTCGCTGTTTCTATGACAGCTGTCCGTGGAAAGATGAAAATCCCAAGGAAGTCTGAGCAGTCATACCCCCACCCCATCAAAGAAGTCAGGCCAGACCAAGTGCTACAATGTACTCTGATCTGTTGCTATGCTTCTTAACTCTGTGGATATCCGCTTTGAATTATGTGTACCAAGGGACACCCAGCTGATATATTTATACTTCAGGATGCCTGGGAAGCCTTGTCTTTACAGTAATTCATTTATTTATGGAAAACAAACATATGGCTTGGTGATGTGTTGGATATAAATTACATATATATATATATATATTCCTATTTTTTATGTCTATATCTCAAACCATAGATGATTGAAATGGAAATAGAGGATAGAGATCATCCTTGACCTCATAGATTTCAGTTCTACGCTTCATTTTGTGGTGAGAAAAGCAAAAGCCTGAAGACAGTAGATGACCTGCTCAAGGAGGCAGAGCTCTTTGGTGACAGAGCCAGGCCAGAAGGCACGGGGACTCGCCCTCGTTTCCTGCCCCCACTCCCCGCAGCATTCATTGTCTGCTCTTCTCTGCCCTCTGTGCGCCCTTGGCCACTGAGCCTTCTCGTCGCATTTCCCTCCCCGGCTGGCTTCTGCTTGGGTTTGACCATTGGGAGGTACACTGGCATTAGATGAGGGAGGGGCAAGAAGAGAGATAGGCCGGGGCACTCCTCCCGGTGCTCCCTGTCTGGCCCTCCTGTCTCTGGTGGGAGCTCTGACCCATCTCCACGCCTGCGCCCTCGTGCATGCTTCCAGCTCTCACCCGTCTCCAGTCATGCCTTTGGCCCTGGGATGGTGATATTGCCCTCTGTGGCATGCCGCTGGGTTCCCCACCATCTCTTGTGTGGTCCCTCCGCCCTGGCCACACCTCTGCGTGAGTCCAGGGGTCCTTTCACCAGAGTCTTTCCATCTGGACTGCATTTCCTGCCAGATCCCCGATGGATGGATACATCAGGTGTCCTGAATCCCCACCCAGGTCTTTCTTACTCCCTCATGTTGCCTGGTGTGGACATTTAGGCTGTAGGCTCTATCACAGAGCTTGGCACACCGATGTGAGCAAACATTTCAGGAACGACTTGACGAATGTACACATGCTCTAACCAATGCCTGGAGAGAAACTAGGAAAAATGGGACACTGTCTCATATTTGAGCAAAATGTATTCATTTTGAAGTTTCCTAAAATTGGAAAATAATGTTGGAGAACAAAAGTGCTGGTATAAGGGTGCTTTATCTATAGTAGCCAGGGCACGGAAGCCACCTAAATGTCCATCAACAGATGAACGGATAAATAAGTTGTGGCACATATATATAATGGAATCTTGGCCATAAAAAGGAATGATATTGGGTCATTTGTAGAGATGTGGTTGTGTCTGTCATACAGAGTGAAGTAAGTCAGAAAGACAGAAACAAATACATTAACGCATATATGTGGAATCTAGGTAGGCTTCCCAGGTGGCACTTAGTGGTAAAGAATCTGCCTGCCGATGCAGGAGATGCAATATAGATGTGGGTTCAAGCTCTGGGTCGGGAAGATCCCTTGGAGTAGTAATGGCAATCTGCTCCAGTATTCTTGCCTGGAAAACTCCATGGACAGAAGATCCTGGCAGGCTACAGTCCCTGGGGCCACAGAGAGTCGGACAGCTGGGAGACTGACATCTAGAACCATGTGGAATCTAGAAAAGTGGTACAGATGAACCTATCTGCAAGTCAGGACTAGAGACGCAGGCATAGAGAAGGACATCTGGACATGGTGAGGAGAGGGAGTGGGGTGAACTGGGAGGCTGGGATTGGCATATACAGGCTACAAGTGTAAAATGTCAAGGCTGTGGTCTTCCCAGTGGTCATGCAGAGTTGTGAGAGCTGGACCATAAAGAAGGCAGAATGTCAAAGAATTGATGCCTTCAAACTGTGGTGCTGGAGGAGACTCTTGAGAGTCCCTTGGACATCAAGGAGATCAAACCAGCCAATCTTAAGCGAAATCAACCCTGAATATTCACTGGAGGGACTGATGCTGAAGCTGAAGCTTCAGTATTTTGGTCATCAGATGCAAACAGACGACTCATTGGAAAAGTCTCTGATGCTGGGAAAGATTGAGGGCAGGAGAAGAGGTGTCAGAGGATGAGATGGCTGGACGGCATCACCGATGCAGTGAACATGAACACTGGCAAACTCTGGGAGGTGGTGAGGAACAGGGAGGCCTGGCGAGCTGCAGTCCATCGGTTTGCAAAGAGTCGGACACGACTGGGTGACTGAAGAACAACAGCAATATGTAAAATAAGTAGCTAGTGGCGATCTGCTGTGCAGCACAGGTGCTCAGCACTCTTTGATAACCTAGATGGGCGGGGTGGGATGGGGTGTGGGAAGGAGGTTCAGAAAGGGGGGTATATGTATACATATAGCTGACTCACTTCAATGTACAGCAGAAACTACCGCAGCATTCTAAAGCAGCTATACACCAACAACAATTAAAAAGAAAAAGAAGTCACAAAGACTGTCCACAGAAAATCACTATGGCTTAACCGAGAAGTGGCCTGATCGGTGGCCTGCACCAGGAAAGCCCAGAAGGTGAGGACGTGCACACGCCTGCCTGAACAGGGTTGTCGGTAAGCCCCAGCAGGAGACGGTCTGTGAGGGTCTTAGAAGTCACAGTCCACTTACTCCTTTTACAGAAGAGACATCTGCGGTCCAAAGGAGTTAAGTGGACAGGGGAGAATGAATAAGGGCCCCAAAGAGGTCCACTCCCTAATCCTTGGTAGCTGCGACTGTGCCACCTTACCTGGCAAGAGGGACTTGATGGCTGCAATCAAGTTAAGGACCTGGGAACATTATCCTGGATTATCTGAGTGGGCTCAGTGTGATCATGGAGGTCTTGCATGAGGGAGCCAGGGGCTCAGAGGGAGTCACAGGAGACGTGGTGATGGAACGAGGGGTTGGATTGACCAGAGAGAGAGAAGCCTGAACCATGGAACACAGGCAGATCCTAGAACTGGAAAAGGCAAGGAAGGGGATCCTTCCATGATGCCTCCAGAAAGATCACAGCCCTGTTGCTTTTATACTTGGCCTCCAGAACTGCGAGGTAGTAGGTGTATGTTGTCTAAAGCTGCTAGAGTTTGTAATGACTTGTTGCAGCGGCGCTGTGGACCGAATGGCATCTCCACCCAAATTCCTATCTTGAGGCCCCAACTCCCGGGGTGACTAGATTTGGAGATAGCATCTTCAGAAGGTAATTTAGGTTGAATGAGGTCACACGGGTGGAGTCCTGGTCCAGCAGGATGTGTCCTTGTAAGAAAAGACACCAGAGTGTGCCTGTGTGCACTCTCTCTCCTTGCACACTCAGAAGAAAGGCTTTTCAGAGAATGTGGCCAGGCAGGAAGAGTGCTCTCATCAGGAGCTCAGCCCCACTGGACCGGAATCGGGGATGTCCAGCCTCTAGAACTACAAGAAATATGTTTTGCTATTTCAGCCACACAACCTGTGCTGTTTTGTTATAGCAGCCCTAGGCGACTAATGCAGTTACACAGTGTAGGTCAGAAAAGCCAAGGCCTTTCCCAAGTTCTGTCCGTCACTCCCGGGCTGGGGATCACAGGTGATCATACATTACCTCTGCAGCTCAGGTCCTCCACTTTTAGGTGTGTGTGTTTTTTTAACTAAAAATTTTTTTGGCTTCATTGCATGCCTTTCAAGATCTTTGTTCCTCAACCAGGGATCGAAGCTGTGGCCTCTGCAGTGAGAACTCAGACTCCTAACCACCGGACCGCCAGGGAAGTCCCTCTTCACTTTTAAAATGAAGCTAACAGCATGGAGCCTTGAACGCTTCATCAGAAAGTTCTAAGGTTCTAATGCAATAAGTAAATGCTCTTCCAAAACTGTGGAGTGTTAGATAGTTGTAGACTGCAGTCTTTTTTTTTCATAAGCTAGAGGCTTGAGGGGTGGTATTATACTGAACTTGGGGACACCCAGGACCCCAGGTGGATGGGAGACATGGATGCTTGTGATGATGAAACCAGAGCTGCCATTTCCAGACACTAATCCTTGAAGTCATGCTTTGCTGCTGCTGCTGCTAAGTCACTTCAGTCGTGTCTGACTCTGTGCGACCCCAGAGACGGCAGCCCACCAGGCTCCCCCGTCCCTGGGATTCTCCAGGCAAGAACACTGGAGTGGGTTGCCATTTCCTTCTCTAATGCATGAAAGTGAAAAGTGAAAGTGAAGTTGCTCAGTCGTGTCCGACTCTTCACGACCCCGTGGACTGAAGCCCACCAGGCTCCTCCATCCGTGGGATTTTCCAGGCAAGAGTACTGGGGAGGGGGGTGCCATTGCCTTTTCCGGAAGTCATGCTTTAGAGAAGCCCTAAAAAATAACTTTGGACCCCATCTATTTGAAAGGAAATTTGGCTTTTTAAAATATCCCAGTAAAAGGGCCTAACAATAAGCTGGAATTGGAAGGACTGAAGCTGAAGCTGAAGCTCCAACACTTTGGCCACCTGATGCGAAGAGCCGATTCATTAGTAAAGACCCTGATGCTGGGAAAGATTGAAGGCAGAAGAAGGGGATGACAGAGGACGAAATGGTTGGATGGCATCACTGACTCAGTGGACATGAGTTTGAGCACACCCTGGGAGATGATTCACCAGGGAAGCCTGGCCCGCTGCAGTCCATGGGGTCACAAAGAGTCAGACACGACTGAGTGACTGAACAACAACAAGCCATAAACTCTCAGCTGTTTCGCATGGCTTTTGGGTTAACTAGAAAACTGGAGAGCAACACGGTGATCAAAGTCCTACAGCAGGGACTGCCCTGGTGGCCCAGTGGCTAAGGCTCTGCGCTCCTGATGCAGGGGGCCTAGGTTTGATCCCTGTTCAGGGAACTAGATACTATGTGCCAGAAGTAAGAGTTGGCATGCTGTAACTGAGAGCTCCTGCGCTGCCACCAAGACCCAGTGCAGCCAATAAACAAAAAAAATAAATGGTAAGCATAAAGTCCTAGAGAACTGCCCAGGCATATGATGGTAGAGGCACAGGTGAAGAAGAGAATGAACTTTCCAGAGATCATAGCATTGCATCTCACGGCTGAGAGAGGCTTCTATGAAGATGGGGCCCTAGGGCCTTCACAAGGGGCTGACTGGTTAAAACAGTGTGGACCTGGGGCCAAAACGGACAAATAGACTGAAGGAACAGAGTGGACTAAAGGAAGGAGATAAGGAGCTCAGAGAAGGTGCAGGTACACATGCCGATCTAATATATGACGAGAGTGGCACCGTTCACCACTGGGGAAAGACAGGCTGCTTTGAAGGTGCTGGGGAAACTGGCCAGCAAAATGGAGAAAGATGAAGCTAGATGACCACCCAGCAAACGCAGAATCCGCTTGGACCTAAATGTGAAAGATAAATTATGACGTTAATAGAGTTAATAGAGTGTGTGTGTGTGCGTGTGTGCGTGTGTGTGTGTGTGCGTGTGTGTGTGTGTGTGTGTGAGGGCGTAGATGAAGCCAACGGCAGTGCCCACTACTAGGAGCTGAGAAGAAGAATACGGTAGACACACAGGCCATAGAGTCTGTGCAGGACTTAAAAATGCTCACTTAGCAGCGAAGATGCATCTCAAGTGCGGAGTGAAAACTTCAGAAGCATCTGTGCAAGGCAACCCTCTTCACAGAAGTGAAAAATACCTTTCTACAGCAAGCAATAGTCTCTTTTGAAAGACATATCTCAATTAAAGAAGGTATTTACTAACCCATTGGCATGGCTGCTTTGATGGGGGTGGTTGAAATAGTGTACAATGGGACAAAATAAGTCAAATGAGAGGAGGGAGATAATTTAAACAATGATCTATAAGGTTTTGTTCTCCCCACTTCCCAGAAAAAGCTACCTGTGACCCTGTCCTGACCCTGTGGTGGTGGCGTTCAGTGTCTCAGTCGGGTCTGACCCTTTGCGACCCCATGGACTGCAGCACACCAGGCTTCCCTGTCCTTCACTATCTCCCAGAGCTGCTCAAACTCAAATCCATCGAGTCAGTAAAGCCATCCAACCATCTCATCCTCTGTCGTCCCCTTCTCCTCCTGTCTTCAATCTTTCCCAGCGTCAGGGTCTTTTCCAATGAGTCAGTTCTTTGCATCAGGTGGCCGAAGTATTGGCGTTTCAGCCTCAGTATCAGGCCTTCCAATGAGTATTCAGGACTGATCTCCTTTAGGATGGACTGGTTTGATCTCCTTGCAGTCCAAGAGACTCTCAAGAGTCTTCTCCAACACCACAGCTCCAAAGCATCAATTCTTTGGCGTTCAGCCTTCTTTATGGTCCAAATCTCACATTCATGCATGACTACTGGAAAAACCAGAGCTTTGACTAGATAGACCTTTGTTGGCAAAGTAGTGCCTCTGCTAAAAAGCTGTCTAGGTTTGTCATAGTTTTTCTTCCAAGAAGCAAGCGTCTTTTAATTCATGGCTGCAGTCACCATCTGCAGTGATTTTGGAGCCCAAGAAAATAAAGTCTGTCACTGTTTCCATTGTTTTATCATCTATTTGCCATGAAGTGATGGGACCGGATGCCATGATATTTGTTTTTTGAATGTTGAGCTTTAAGCCAACTTTTTCACTCTCCTCTGTAGACCCTGTGTAGACTCTAATTTTAATGAACTCAAGTGGCTCCTAGAGAGCCCTTCCACAATGCAGGTCTGGGCCAGATCTTTGGGGTTTGTTTTTGGATCGTTTGGGGTGGGAACCAGGATTCTGAATGAATAGCCTAGCTCTGTGATTCGTACAGATGTGGCCAGTGGGCTGCTTTAGGAATTCAGCAAGACTCACCGTCCCTGGCTCACGTGGTTCCTCTCCTTGCCAAATGCTGTGGGGGTTGGTCTCCATCTGGCCTGTGAATTCCTGGTCACCCTTGCCCCCTCGGGATCTGCCATCTGCTCTATGCTAATCAGATGGCCCCGGTCTGGCCTCAGGCTGCACATGGCCCTGCCCCCTGACTCCTCACCTCACCGGTTTTCATGATGGCTATCACTCCAGCTTGATACCTGGAGCTCCATCCTCAGGAACCAAGATAAGGTGACCCCTCTGGCCTTCACTGCAAGCTGGGGCACGTCACCTGGTCCCGGCCTGAGAGTCACTGTGGGCAGAGGCAGCCTCCAGGAGCCCTCTGTCCAGGGCAGACACTGCGTGGTTTGCACTGCCCTGGGAGCAGGGGAAGCGCAGACTGGGACTCTTCTTTCTGGGTGGCACATACCAGCCTGGCAGAAAGTCAACAGCCATCATGTGGTCAGACAGCCACAGAGGCTTTCAGAGGGCAGAGGGGAACTCACAGGGTAGAAACGCAATGTTCCCGCTCAGGGCTGCCAGGCCAGATGACATGCCCTTAACAGTCACTGCTTTATTTCTGGGGATCTGAGCTGCATCACGCACATCCCGGCATCGAGCCCCACCAGCCGTAGAGACAGAGGCCTTTTCTTCTGCAGGCTGGTGACTTCATTACAGATTCCAGGACAGCGGGGAGCTCAGGAAGGCTCTCTTCCGCCAGGCCTGGGACAAAGGCTGGGAAAGCAGAGGAAGCCGCTTGGGTCGTCTCCGGCCGAGAGGGGGTAAGGGAAGAGGCTGGGAGAGTGTGAGCCCACGTCCAGGGCCCTGATTGCCATGCTGGTCATGCCCCGCGTGGCCAGGCACAAACACCCCTCTGTGTGTGGGTATCACTGGGGTGGGGGCTGTCCTCTCTCCCCCTCCCCAGGGAGGAGGTGGAGATGGGAAAGGGCAGGTAGTGAGGTGTGACCGCAGAGCGGGCACAGGGGTCCCCAGCACTCGGTGTGTCCTGGTGGGGATCTGAGTTCACATGGATGCCTTCCCCAAGGTCCCAGAGGAGCTTCCACCATAACCAGAAACCAGGATATCCTCCTCCTAGGGTGACCACAGGATTCAATTACAAAGTAAAAGTTCAGCTCAGTTCAGTTCAGTCGCTCAGTTGTGTCCGACTCTCTGCGACCCCATGAATCGCAGCACACCAGGCCTCCCTGTCCATCACCAACTCCCGGAGTTCACTCAGACTCACGTCCATCGAGTCAGTGATGCCATCCAGCCAGCTCATCCTCTGTTGTCCCCTTCTCCTCCTGCCCTAATCCCTCCCAGCATCAGGGTCTTTTCCAATGAGTCAGTTCTTCAGATGAGGTGGCCAAAGTATTGGAGTTTCAGCTTCAGCATCAGTCCTTCCAATGAACACCCAGGATTGATCTCCTTTAGAATGGACTGGTTGGATCTCCTTGCATTTCAAGGGACTCTCAAGAGTCTTCTCCAACACCACAGTTCAAAAACATCAATTCTTAAGCGCTTAGCTTTCTTCACAGTTCAACTCTTACATCCATACATGGTCACTAAAAAACCATAGCCTTGACTAGATGGACCTTTGTTGGCAAAGTAATATCTAGGCTTTTCAATATGCTCTCTAGGTTGGTCATAACTTTCCTTCCAAGGAGTAACCATCTTTTAATTTCATGGCTGTAGTTACCATCTGCAGTGATTTTGGAGTCCCCCAAATAAAGTAAAAGTTAGGAATCAACAAACTCTTCCAAAGTACTCTACCATGGGTCAGACAATTAAATCTTAAAAAAAAAGTCACTGATGTATAGTGGTAAAGAACCCTCCTGCCAATGCAGGAGACTTAAGAGACACAGGTTCACTCTCTGGGTTGGCAAGATCCCCTGGAGGAGGAAATGGCAACCCTGTCCAGTATTCTTGCCTGGAGAATCCCATGGACAGAGGAGCTTGGTGGGCTATGGTCCATGGGGTTGCAAAGAGCTGGACACAGCTGAAGCCACCTAGCACCCACACATGGTTGATTAGGGGATTCCCTGGGGGGAAGCCAGGAAATGGCCAGAAAATGGTGGCATCCCTGGTGAAAAATCTGCCTGGAATGCAGGAGCTGCAGGGAGATACAGGTTCAGTCCCTGTGGATTGGAAGGATCCCCTGGAGAAGGGCATGACAACCCACTCCAGTATTCTTGCCTGGACAACCTCATAGACAGAGGAGCCTGGTGGGCTACAGTCCATGGGGTTGCAAAGAGTTGGATGTGACTGAAGCGACTTAGCACGCATGCATGCATAATTGATTTACAATGTTGTGTTAATTTCTGTTGTACAACAGAGTAACTCAGTTATACTTGTTTATATTCTTTTTCCTATTCTTTTCCAGTATGATTTATCACAGGATATTGAATATAGTTCCTTGTGGTCTATCATAGGACCTTGTTGTTTATCCATCCTACATATAACTATATATTATATAGTTTGCCTCTGCTAATCCCCAATTCTCAATCCTTCCCTGCCTCTCCCACCCTCCCCCACACCTCGCTGGGCAGTTACAAGTCTGTTCTCTAAGTCTGTGACAATTACAGACAATTAGATCTTAGCGCTGGTGATTACGATGCCGTGACAGTTTACGCAAGTGCTCTTACTTCATTCTGACAACCGCAATGTGGACAAGCACCATTAGCCCATTTCACAGATGAAGAAATTGAAACCTGGATAGTTCAGGTAATGTGTTCACAAAGTTGCCTTACTTGGCAGATCCTTTATCTCCAAGTTGAATGATTCTTCCTGTGAGTCAACATCCCTAGTGTTTACCCAGCTGGAAATTCTCCTTCTGGAGAGCTCGATCTAGCCCCAAGCCCATCGTAAAAGCAGTGCCTTCTCTGTTTACTCTCTGGTGCCAGCCCAGCACTCAGCCTGGCGGGGTCCTGCCACCATCCCTCTCCCTGGGGCAGACGCTCAGCTTTCTACCGAGCTGTATCTCCTCTTTGTAACCTGCCATTTCTCTTTGGCCTGATTTAAAACGGTATGA
Organism: Nanger dama; assembly: GCA_917880005.1. Taxonomy (NCBI): domain Eukaryota; kingdom Metazoa; phylum Chordata; class Mammalia; order Artiodactyla; family Bovidae; genus Nanger; species Nanger dama. The sequence continues at coordinate 2,477,292 of CAKJTW010000115.1, forward strand.
GTACCCCCTGCTCTAGAGCGAGCACCGGGCAGTCCATTTAAGCAGGTGTGCAACCCTGGCCATGGGATTCAACCCTCAGCTGTGTGTCCTTGCAGCCCACATCCTCGGAGGACAAATGCTAGCTGTCCTCACTGTGAGGGGCCTAGGGGCTTTCCTCAGTGTATGGCAGGATGTGGGTCTCAGGACAGCAACTACGGGTGCTGGTCTTTCTGAATTTAACATGATGTGTCTTGCAGAGACTCACGTGGTAGAGTTCCAGTTCCTCATCAAGACTTGAGGCCCTTTTCTTTATTAACTAAACAGCTGAGTGCATGAGAGTTACTGTCAAGTGGTAATTGAGCAACAGAAGGACTTCACAGATTCACTCAATAGCAGAGAACACAAGGACCAAGTGTCGACATAAGACAGGAGGTAAACTGGCATCTGCTTTCCAGAAGTCTCAGAGTTGCACACACTGGGCTGTGCCCGTGGCTGACACTACCCACGAAGAGTGAGGTTACTACCAAGTATGAGAAGCCACTGGCACCTGGAGCATCAGAGCATCTCCATGTGTGGGGTACCTTGTGCCATTAAGGAACTCGACACGCTCTCCCTGGGTCTGTTGGCCCCTTTAGTTCATCACTTTCCGTCATTATCTTCTGGCGAGGTGAATGAGCAGGCAAGCGTGTGACAGCAGCGTGGTGTGCTGGCCAAGCTCGGAGGTGGAAAGTGCGTGGTTGTCGGAGGAGACCCGGTGAGCCCTGGCTCTGACACAGTCGATGCGAGCTTTGTTCAGTTCCCTGCGTTCCTCTGGGCTACACGCCTCTTTTTGTAAAATGAATGTATTCACTTCCTATTGCTCCTTGTGCCAGTCAGAATTCTCCAGAGAAATAAATCGAGATTATGTGTGTGTGCTTGTGTGTGCATGTGTGTGTGCGTGTGTGCATGCCTGTGTTGTATTTATATACATATAAAGAGATTTATCACAAGTAATCAGCTCACATGTTTGTGAAGGCTGACAAGCCCCCAGATCTGCTGTGGGCAAGCTGGAAACCCAGCATAACCGATGGTGTGGTTCTGGTCCCGAGCCTGACATGCTTGAGACCCATGAAAAGCGAGTGTTTCAGTTCGAGTTCAAAGGCAGGAAAAACTCAGTGTCCCAACTGAAAGGCAGTCAGGTAGCAGGAATCTCCCCTTGCTCATGGAAGGGTCAGACTTTTGTTCTGTTCAGATCTTTAACTGATTGGATACGATTCACCCACATTAAAGAGGACAATCGCTTTACGCAGCTTACTGATTCAAATGTTAATCTCGTCCAGAAACACAGACACACTCAGAATGTTTGACCAAATGTGCGGGCACTTTGGCACATCACAGTGACTTTGCCTAAGAAGTGTGCTTTATCCTGCAATTACACTCATTAACTTTCTGTAAGTTATGAGGACTATCACACTCAAGGCAAAGACCGAAGCGGTAGGCCTATTTTTGGTCCTAAGATGGCTCAGTACAGGTTTCTAGAACAGAAGGATTTGAGAAAATATTTGACTCCAGAGTGCTCCTCCTGTGTTAACCACCCAAGACTTATTCTGATGTGAAAGACAAGGGTGGGATGAACACCAAAAACTTCAAATTTCTTACGTGGAGAGCAGGAGACAAACGGGAGAGAATGGGCAGAAATTCTGTCATAGTTTTTAGAAAACAGTTTAGCCAACCACCTAACGTAATGACCAACCAGCCAACCAGCCAATCACTAAACAATCAGCTAACCACCTACCAACCAATCAAGAACCAACCAACCAACCAAGAACCAACCAACCAGCCAACCACCCACCAACCAACCAGCCAATCACTAAACAATCAGCTAACCACCTACCAACCAATCAAGAACCAACCAACCAACCAACCACCAACCAACCAACCAACCAGCCAACCAGCCAATTACTAAACAATCAGCTAACCACCTACCAACCAATCAAGAACCAACCAACACCAACCAAACCACCCACCCACCAACCAACCGCCTAGCCAACCAACACAACCAAAGTTGCTATTGAGTGGAAAGTACTAATTCCCTAATCAGTGATTTTTGAAGATTCTTTTTTAATTTCCAGGTCATGCAATAGGTAGGATTTTGCCTGCTGATGCAGGGGACATGGGTTCAGTCCTTGGTCCAGGAAGACTCCATGTGCTGTAGAGCAACCGTGCCCATGAGCTGCAACTCCTGAGCCTGGGCTGGAGTCCGAGAGCCACAATTCCTGAGCCTGTTCTCCGCAACAGAAAAAGCCACCGCAGTGAGAAGCCCGTGTACTGCAATGAAGAGTAGCCCCCACTCGCTGCAACTAGAGAGAGCTCCCACACAGAAATGAAGACCCAGTGCAACTAAAAATAAATACATAAAATAAATAAAATTCTTTATCAAACTGTGTTCTACTGACTGTGTATATCTGAAGCATTTGCTAAAGACACAGAATGCTCAGCCCCATCTCATCCCTGTTGGGTCAAAGTTGCCGAGTGTGGTGCCGAAGAATCTGAATTTTCAGTAACTTTCCCAGGTGATTCTGATGCATGCTACTTGAGGACGACTGCCTCATGTATGCTGAGTGTACCTAGAGCTTTGATGTACTGCAGGAATGAGATTTCTTTTGGATCTTGACCTTCACATTTTGAAATAAGTAGATTCTCTTTTATATCACAAAGAAAAGATGTAGTCCTCCCTTCCCACTTCATTATTCACTAACTTCAAGAGGAAATTGCAAAAAAAAAAAAAAAGAGAGAGAGAGATGCATTTGAGAGTGCCTGCCATGATTTCTCCCCAGAACACGTTGCGTCGGCAGGTATAAAGTTACAGATGGAATCTGTCCCTTGTGTGGGTCGTATCTCTGGCTAGTTTTGATCCACATGCCTGTGAACTGTTCTGTTTAGACCCTTCAATGTTCTGGTTATATTTTATTCCTTAGAATCAAGTTGCAGTCAAACTACTGACTTGGCTATTTCAGGGACACAAGCTTTATTTTATGTTGTCAAGGACCCCAACCTCTGGATGATGAAAGGATAATATGAAAATATTTTTTCTTTCATGTACCTTAAAATCTTCATATTTGTTTTGAAAGAGAGAAAAATTTAGGAATATTTGCTCATTTTTGTACCACCAAGAATTAACAACTGTTAATATTTTGACAGATTTTCCCCCTTAATTTTTAATTTAAAATTGAAGTCATTATCTTCTACCTGTCAGATTGGTCCTCTCCCCACTATAATTCCACATCCTTTTCTTTTCTCCAAGTCAACCAAAAGTTATGACAAACCTAGACAGTGTATTAAAAATCAGAGACATCGCTTTGCTGACAAAGGTCTGTATAGTCAAAGCTATTGTTTTCCCAGTAGTCATGAACAGATGTGAGAGCTTGACCATAAAGAAGGCCTAATGCCGAAGAACAGATGCTTTTGAACTGTGATGCTGGAGAAGACGCCTGAAAGAGTCCCTTGGACAGCCAGGAGATCAGACCAGTCCATCCTGAAGGAGATCAACCCTGAATATTCATTGGAGAGACTGGTGCTGAAGCTGAAGCTCCAATACTTTGGCCACCTGACGCAAAGAGCCGACTCATTGGAAAAGACCCTGATTCTGGGAAAGACTGAGGGCTGGGGGAGAAGGGAACAGAGGATGAGAAGGTTGGATGGCATCACCGACCCAATGGTCATGAGTTTGAGCAAACTCCTGGAGATGGAGAAGGACAGGTTAGCCTGGCGTGCTGCAGTCCATGGGGTCACAGAGTCAGACACGACTGAGCAACTGAACAACAACAACCACCTCTCTCACGAGGTTGTTACATATCCCTGTGTTCCACTTAAAAATAATATGAATATATATTTGTATATAAATAGTATATACAATACTTTTTTGTGTTAAAAAGCTTTATACAGAAGTGGCACGTATTATTCTGTATCTTGTCTGCAGGTTGCCATAGATGGATTTAGTGCATCTCTTTAAAATTTTTTTTATTTTTTAGATATTTGGCTGCGTTGTGTGGCATGTGAGGTCTTAGTCTCCTGACCAGGAATTGAACCCATGCCCACTGTAGTAGAAGCACAGAGCCTTAACCACTGGGCCTCCAGGGGAGCCCCCGGTCATTTGACAGTGCATTTGACAGTCACAGCTCGTAGGTCCACCTTTATTCTCTCTGTCCGTTCCCCTGCTGGCGGATGTTGACTCTCAGTTTCCTCTCTTGCAGACAAAGCTACAATGAACATTGGAACTTATCTCTCTGTGTATAGAGTTTCTCAAGGATATAGATCTAAAAACTAGATAGCTGCATTGGGGTGCAGTTTCCATTATAGTCAGTGTTACAAAATACTCTCCAGAAGATGAGCTCATTTATTTTTCTCACCAGCAGTGTGTGAGAAGGCCAACCCTCCTTGTCTTACTTTCGCTAAAGCTAAATTTACCCCATTTTAGCCAGTCTGGTTGATAAAATGACCCCATGCTGTTCTAATTTTTAGATTGTACTAATCATTATTGAGGCTGAGCATATCTTACAGGTTTTTAAAATATTTTTTGATGAGTAACTTAAAGTCCACGCCTATAGATTAGATAGAATTTGTAAGAGGAATAGTTTAGACTTTTTTTGGTATTAAAAAATTGATCTATTTATTTTAATTGGAGACTAATTACTTTACAATATTGTAGGGCTTTTGCCATACACCGACCTGAGCCAGCCATGGGCGCACATGTGTTCCCATCCTCAACCCCCTCCCCCCCCCCCCTCCCTCCCCACCCATCCCTCAGGCTCATTCCAGTGCAACAGCCCTGAGTGCCCCGTCTCATGCGTCAAATGTGGGTCAGCGATCCACTTCACATGTGATAATAGACACATTTCATACTACCCTCTCAAATCATCCCACCCTCGCCCTCTCCCACAGAGTCCAAAAGACTGTTCTATACATCTGTGTCTCTTTGTTGTCTCACATATAGGGTCATTGTTACCATCTTTCTAAATTCCATATATATGCGTTAGTATACTGTATTGGTGTTTTTCTTTCTGGCTTACTTCACTCTGTATAATAGGCTCCAGTTTCATTCACCTTATTAGAATTGATTCAAATGCATTCTTTTTAATGGCTGAGTAATACTCCATTGTGTATATGTACCACAGCTTTCTTCTCCATTCATCTGCCAGTGGACATCTAGGTTGCTTCCATGTCCTGGCTATTCTAAACAGTGCTGCGATTAACATTGGAGTACACGTGTCTCTTTCAGTTCTGGTTTCTTCAGTGTGTATGCCCAGCACACATACTTGGTGTGTAAAAAGTAACATCCTTTATGCTCATCAACCCATGTAGCTCATGGACCATGTGATTCATCATCTATAAACAGGCACTCACGAGAGAGAAGATGCTATATCTCAAGACAAGCAGTGGGAGCCAGGACTGCCCTGGGCAGCAGCTGCTGGGAATAGCTTGTGGGTTTTGTGCTGCATGGAGTTCATCACTGTGTTCTGAAACTTAACAAGCTATTAGGGAGACATCTTTCCATGCCAGCAGATAGTGATTTACTTCATTTTTTTCCTTTGAAAAACTTCAAGCTTGTAGAAAGATTACAAGAATGAGATAATGCATTTCTATATTCTCATTACAGTTTTGCCATTTTGTTAACATTCTGCTGTATTTTGCTCTGTGTCTGTCTTTCTATATATGTAATGATTGTTATTTTAAAAAATGTTTCCTTTAAACAATCTATTGCTTGATTTTTTGTTGTGCTGGGTCTTTGCTGCTGTGTGAAAGCCTCCTCTAGTCGTGGCGACTGGGCTTCTCATTGTGGGGGCTTCTCTTGCAGAGCACGGGCTCCAGGTGTCCAGGCCTCAGCAGGGGCACCCTGAGGACTCAGTGGCTGTGGCATGGGAGTCTTCTCGGACCAGGGATTAGATCTGTGTCCCTTGTTCCTATCCACTGCACCACCAGGGAAGTCCTGTAATGACTGTTCTTATTACAGAGTCGTTTGGGAGTGAATTAGGGACACCATCACTTTTTATCACTGAATTCTTCCGTGTGTATCTTGAGAATAAGGATATTCCTTTACTCACACAGGGTACATGTCATTTTCAGGGAATTTAATATCCATACAATACCACTGTCTAACATACACTCCATATTAAAATCTCATCAGTTGTCTCCATCATGTCCTTAGTTGCCATTTATTATTTGTCCTGATTCAGGATCCAATCCAGGGTCATGCATTTCGTTTGCTTGTCACTTCTCTTTGAACTTTTAACCTGTGACTGTGGCTCATCCGTCTCCATGTTTTATGACACTGAGACAAAACAGATAGGCCAGCTGTTCGGTAGAATGTCCCTCAATCTGAGTTTGTCTGATTGTCACCTCGTTATTAGGGTCAGGCCATTCGCTTTGGGGCAGGAACACTGGGTAAGTGATGCTATGTTCTACCTAGTAGATCCCACCAGGAAGCTCCTGATGTCAGTCTCTTTCAGCCTCATTCCTTTTAACAACTGGGTAATAATTACAGTCCACCCTGCAGATGTAATATAATTACTCCAACCCTGCCTCTATGGATGAGCTTTTGGGTTGTTCCCGGTGTTTGGCTGATGAAAGCCATGCTGTAATAAACATGACAAACTTGGTGCAGGAGATGGGAGGGAGGTTCAAGAGGAAGGGGATACTTCTGTATACCTATGGCTGATTCATGTTGAGGCTTGACAGAAAGTAACAAAATTCTGTAAAGCAATTGTCCTTCAATAAAAAATAAAGAAATTTTAAAAAAGTGACAAAGAGTGTTTCAAATATTAGAATAATAGGAATGAGCATGATCAAGGAAGTAAGAGAGTGAAGAAAGAACAGTGGAGGATGGGGTTTCAGTTTGAGGGACTGGGGATGGTGGGCTCGTGTGGGTGGTGGGATGTGATGGTAAAGACACGATAGCTTGGGCTGCAGGAGGCAGGCTGGGTTGCAAGGCAGGAGGATCACTGCTCAAACAGTCCAGGAAAGAGAGAGGAAAGGCCTGAAGTTGAGCAGTGTTGGTAAGGAGCTGGAAAGAAAGAGAACAATTAATAAACAGTTACAGGGTCTTTCCTGGTGAGCCAGTGGTTGAGACTCTGCCTTGCAATGGAGGGGATGTGGGTTCAATCTCTGGTCAGGGAAATAAGATCCCACACGCCACAGGACAACTTAGCTCGAGTGCCACAGCTAGAGAAGCCTGCAAGCTCCAAGAAAGAGACCCTTGTGCCACAGTGAAGACCCAGCAGAGCCAAGCAAATAAACACAAATAACTAAACATTTACCAGTACCGACACACACTGCAGTCTGGATGAGCCTTGAAAACCCTGCACTTGGTGAAAGAAGCCAGTCACTGGAGTCCCGGGTTGCGTGATTCCTTTTCCTTTCTGCCTCACCGTGCAGCTTGTGGGATCTTACTTTCCTGGCCAGGGCTGGAAGGCTTGCCCCCTGCCGTGCAAGCACAGAGTCCTCACTGCTGGTTCACTAAGGAAGGCCTGCGTGATTCTTCTTGTATGTTATCTGCAGACTAGGCAAATCCAGGGAGAGAAGGAGCACATTACCAGGGGATGGGAGGATGGGGAAATTGGTATAGAGAGTTTTTCTGGTTTGATGAAAAGGCTTAGAAGCTAAAAAACATGTTGGTTGCACAACTTTTGTGAGTGCACCGAATGCCACTGAACGGCACACCTCAAAATGGTTACCTGCATGTTAATGTGAATTTCATCTTAGTAAAAAAAAAGGAGATAAAGAAAACCTCAGGACGCAGGACCTGATGGACATTGTGACGTGGTGAGAGGGAGGGAGAACTGGCCGTGTTAGATTTCTGGTTGAGGCCCTTGTGTAGAGGTCTTCTTTATTAACTGAAATAAGGCTTTCAAGAAAAGGAACAGCTCAGAATGGGGGAAAATTATGTGTTCAGATGATTAAAAATCTATGTATATGGTAAAATATCAAATATATACAGAAATCACAGAGCAGGTTAATGAAACCCAATGTACCCAATACTCACCTACGAAAATGACCAGGCAGGGCCAACACAGCGTCATCTGTACCTTCCACCTCCCACTCACGTACTATTCTGGAATAAATGCCAGACATCATATTCCATCATCCGATACAGTATCGTAACATAGAATAAAGTAAAAATAAAATAAAAAAATAAAACAAACAAAAAAACATTCCATCATCCATTAAGAGTTCAGGATGTTTCTCCAAAAGATGAGGAATTCTTCTGATGAACTTTCAAAGTACCATTAATACAACAAAAAGATAACAATGATTTCTTAATATGATCAGGTTGTCAGCCAGTGATCACACTTCTAATTGTCTCATAATTTTTTCTTATTATTTCTTTGAATCAGGATCCATAGAAGATACAGTTATTGTGACTGAGTACTGTGTCTCTTAAATCTGTTTTCATCTTAAATCCCCTTCTCTCTCCTTATAATTTACACGTTGGGAAATTAGGTTATTTTCACATAGACTCTCCTGTGATCTGGATTGTACTGACTGCTTCCTTATGATGTATTTTACATGCTGTCCTGTCCTTTGTATTTTCATAAATTAATTGGTAGTTCGGTCAAGACTTGATCAAATCTGAGTTTAATTTTTTTTTTTTAACAAGACTACTTCATAGGTGACGGTATGTTCTTTCGTCAGAAGACACATAACACCCAGTTGCCTCTGTGTGTGTGTGTGTGTGTGTGTGTGATAATAGTTGTTGTTGGTCAATGTTTAGTTAACCGAGACAACCTGCTCCCAAATTCCTGATCCTTTGAAACAATGTGAGAACACACATGTTTATTTTTATTCTATGCCGTTCAGTTTTGGGATGATTTATTATGCAGCAATCCAACCAGTCCATCCTAAAGGAAATCAGTCCTGAATATTCATTGGAAGGACTGATGTTGAAGTGGAAACTCCAATACTTTGGCCACCTGATGCAAAGAGCTGACTCATTTGAAAAGACCCTGATGCTGGGAAAGATTGAAGGCAGGAGGAGAAGGGGACGACAGAGGATGAGATGGTTGGATGGCATCACTGACTCAATGGACATGAGTTTGAGTAAACCAGGAGTTGGTGACAGACAGAGAGGCCTGGCGTGCTGCAGTCCATGGGGTCACAAAGAGTTAGACATGACTGAGAGACTGAACTGAACTCAATAGAAAACAAATACAGAAAAGTTGGATAGATATCAGGAGACCCATTAATATAATTCATCATACTAACAGAGATAAGGACAAAAACTTTAAAAGCCATCTCCAAAGATGCAAAAAAAAAAAAAGAGAGAAAACAAAGCTTTTGACAAAAGGCAATACCCACTCAATAAAATAAGATGGTGGGTACTTTCCTAATACGCCAAAAATAAACACACACATATTTTATGCTCCCAAACTAGCACTTTACTTAGTCAGAAACCACTTGAGTATTTCTCATTAAATGAAGAAAATATGCTCACTATTTTTACTATAATTTAACACTAGGTTGGGATTATGAACCTCTGCATTTGACAAGGGAAAGCAATAAAAGTCATTAGTACTGGAAAGAAAAACCAAAACTATCCCTATTTTAAAATTTATCTGGAAAATCCAAGTAAATGATGAAAAGGCTATTAAAAAAGAGAGCTTAGAGAAACTACCAGTCATGAAGTTAATGCATAAAATAAGGGAAGGGAAAATAAAATAGCTAGAATAAAGGTAAGAAATGCCTTAAACCTGCTTAAAGAAGACTATAAGACCCTCTTGAAAAACACAGAACTTGAAAAAATGGAAAGGCATACATGTGCTTGGATAGAAAACCCAACAACTTAAAAGATGCAAATTTTACATATTAATTTATATATGTAATGTAATCTGAATAAAAATACACACAATTCCCCCCCACCCCACCCCCCCACCCCCCGCCCAGAGTTGGACTAGTTAATTATAAAGTACATTGGGAAGAATGAGCAAGCAAGAGTAGGAGAGCACTGAGCATGACTGCCTTCGTCTCAGTGATGTTTTCCTTGAGTGCTTGTGGGTTTGGGAGGCCCAGTAGAAATGTACAGCTGGCTATATGATGCGCAAGGCTGTAGTCCAGAAGACCCCAGTGACCCATCTGGGCGGAATAAGACTAGGAGGGCGCCTGGCCTTTCACTGGAGAGAGCAGATGGGCTTTCCAGGAAGGGTGTATGGAATGGGTTGAAGACTCAGGAAAACTAGACTTGGAGGCTGCTGTAGTGAGTGGGCAGGTGATGAGGGTGGGTAAGGGTCAGAGGCAGAGCAAAGCAAAGGAATAAAAACCAGGGAAAGAGGAAGAGGACCAAGAAAGATGACATTGCAAAAACCGAGAGTGTGCAGAGTTCCCAGGAGGAGACAACAAAAGCAAGAAGCCTAGAGTCTTGAAATAACAACTATTCCATCTGCATATGACAGGTGGAGATCCGTGCACACGCATGAGGTGGAGGCGTGACTGAGGTCACCAGCGATAACCACTTCCAGCGTCCTCGTGGCTTTCCTCCTGGGCCTTGCTCTGTGGCTACCTACCTGTAGCATCTACAAACATAACTGCAAATAAGGTCATCATGCTAAGCTCTGCAATCATTTTCCACTCAGCAGTGTATTGTGAAACTCACGAAGTCATGCCTTATCGTCTAGTTCAATCACTCAGTCGTGTCAGACTCTGCGACCCAGACGACTGCAGAACACTGGGCCTCCCTGTCCATCACTAACTCCCAGAGTTTACTCAGACTCATGTCCATTGAGTCAGTGAAGCCATCCAACCATCTCATCCTCTGCCAAAGTACTGGCTGACTTAGTAAAAACTTGGCAGAAGTGGACTTAATTGGACAGACTCATTCATTCCTCTGACTACTTAATGAGTGCCTCTTGTGTGTCAGGCACTAATCTGAATGCTTGGGACATTTGGTGAAGAAAACATTCAAAGATCCCTCCCATATGGAGCTTCTGTTCTGAACAGACAATAAACAGTAAACATAATGAATAGGTACATATGGAGATGGTGGTAAGCGCTCCATGGAGCAAATAGGCAGGGGAAGGGGGATTGGAAGAGAGTGGGTGGGTGGCAGGTTGCAGAAGCTGGGAATGTGAGCAGGGCCTGGAGGGAAGTGGGGCACCTGGAGGTGCGATTCACAGAGAAAGGTGCCTCACGTGTGAAATTCACATGGAGGCGCGTGGCAGATAAATGATGCTATTTCTAAGTGACGCTTCTCAGGTGGTACTAGTGGTAAAGAATTCGCCTGTCACTGCAGGAGACATGGGTTCGATCCCTGGGTCAGGAAGATCCCTTGGAGAAAGAAATGGCAACCCAGTCCAGTATTCTTGCCTGGAGAATCTCATGGACAGAGGAGCCTGGGAGGCTACCATCTATGGGGTTGCAAAGAGTCAGACAGGACTGAAGCAACAACACACACGCACTGCATGTGGAGTCCAGGCCCCTGGTGGACATCAGGAAAGGAGACATCTTCAGTTGAGTTCAGTTCAGTTCAGTCGCTCAGTCGTGTCCGACTCTTTGCAACTCCATGAATCGCAGCACACCAGGCCTCCGTGTCCATCACCATCTCCTGGAGTTCACTCAGACTCACGTCCATCAAGTCCGTGATGCCATCCAGCCATCTCATCCTCTGTCATCCCCTTCTCCTCCTGCCCCCAATCCCTCCCAGCATCAGAGTCTTTTCCAGTGAGTCAATTATTAGCATGAGGTGGCCAAAGTACTGGAGTTTCAGCTACAGCATCATTCCCTCCAAAGAAATCCCAGGGCTGATCTCCTTCAGAATGGACTGGTTGGATCTCCTTGCAGTCCAAGGGACTCTCAAGAGTCTTCTCCAACACCACAGTTCAAAAGCATCAATTCTTCGGTGCTCAGCCTTCTTCACAGTCCAACTCTCACATCCATACATGACCACAGGAAAAACCATAGCCTTGACTAGACGGACCTTAGTCGGCAAAATAATGTCTCTGGTTTTGAATATACTATCTAGGTTGGTCATAAGTTTTCTTCCAAGGAGTAAGCGTTTTCTGATTTCATGGCTGCAGTCACCATCTGCAGTGATTTTGGAGCCCCCAAAATAAAGTCTGACACTGTTTCCACTGTTTCTCCATCTATTTCCCATGAAGTGATGGGACCAGATGCCATGATCTTTGTTTTCTGAATGTTGAGCTTTAAGCCAACTTTTTCACTCTCCTCTTTCACTTTCATCAAGAGGCTTTTGAGCTCCTCTTCACTTTCTGCCATAAGGGTGGTGTCATCTGCATATCTGAGGTTATTGATATTTCTCCCGGCAATCTTGATTCCAGCTTGTGTTTCTTCCAGTCCAGCCTTTCTCATGATGTACTCTGCATAGAAGTTAAATAAGCAGGGTGACAATATATAGCCTTGCTGTACTCCTTTTCCTATCTGGAACCAGTCTGTTGTTCCATGTCCAGTTCTAACTGTTGCTTCCTGACCTGCATACAGATTTCTCAAGAGGCAGCTTAGGTGGTCTAGTATTCCCATCTCTTTCAGAATTTTCCACAGTTTATTGTGATCCACACAGTCAAAGGCTTTGGCATAGTCAATAAAGCAGAAATAGATGTTTTTCTGGAACTCTCTTGCTTTTTCCATGATCCAGTGGATGTTGGCAATTTGATCTCTGGTTCCTCTGCCATGTTATAGGGTGGTTTAGAGTGTGAGTCTAGAGCTCACAAGGAATGTTGGCCTGGAGCAAATGGTTGGGAAATTTTCATGCCATTATGGACAGCGATGGTTTCCAAACTCCAGCATGCTTGGGCTCCTAACTCCAGAATTTCAGATTCGGTACATTTGGGGTGGGCCCTGGGGATCTGCAGTTCTTAGCAAGCTCCCGGGGATGCTACGGGTCCAAGGAGCACACTGTGAAAACAGCTGGGGTTGAGCAAAGAAAGCTGAGCTAAGAATTCTTAGAAAAAAGGGGCAACGGGCGAAGAGGGCCTTCAAAGAGGAATAGTAGGGCCAGGGGCTAAAGTATAGCAGTCTTCCAAATCCAAATGGGTGGAAATCTCAAGGAAATGGGGGACGGGGCTGCAGAGTTCAAACGTCTGACATACAGGGCAGGCAAGCGTTGTCTAGGTATGGTCAGTGGGGCCCTTCATGAAAGCTATTTTAAAGGTCTGGGATTTGAGAATGGAAAGAAACGAATTCTCCTTTAAGAAGCAAAGGAAAGGCAGATCTGATGACCAGGAGGCATGAGGCTAGATAAGCATCAAAAACTCTGTCTGTTTCATTATGTTTTCTTGGTTACTACTTTGACTTGAACGGTGACAAAACTCTCACAAGACATCAGGACAGAAGGAAAAACAGACGGCTGCCACACTGACTAGAGTAGGCATGTGCTTTTCAGTGATAACTGTCAGAGCTGCTACAGGAACATTTGATTTGAACTTATGACATAGAAGCACGTTTCTCATATTTGTCGGATAATTGATTCCTATGAGCAACTACTGCTTCTTACACAGTGACAAAATGTTTGATGCACTAGAAATAGTGCATCTTAAAAGTAGACTCAATCAGTATTTAATTACAAAATATACTGGTAGAAGATAAAATATAGAACAACATAGCAGAAGCTCTTCCATACACATCAGTTTAAAACAGAGTTTAGTAATGAGGTACTGTCACCCAAAGCAGAAATCATAAAGCAAAATATTGGTAGATATTACTTTGCAAAAGAAGACTTTACATCATTTTGAAAAATAAAAGGTGAACAACAAATTAAAAGAATTTTAAATATATATTGCATATGCGTGTACGTAATGAAAAGTCAGTATCTTCATAAGATTAAAACATTATTTGAAATCAGCTTCTTTTACGAACAGTGCATTAGACAAATGATCAAAAGATGGAAAATTCTCAAAGGAAGAATTAAAAATTGCCAATAAATATTTTAAAAGTATCTCTTCATTAATATTCTTAGGAATAGAAATGAAAGTAATAATCAAATTTTGGTCTTTCAAAAGGATGCAGATTAAGAAAATAAAAAGTGTTAAAACCCAGTATTCTCATCAGGCAGTTATATGCTGTGGAATTTTTCTGAGTGGAATATTATTTTTAATTCCGTAGGATCACAATATGTTTAGTGTAGGATAAAATCAGGAACAACCGGAATGTTCAGCAACAGGAGATGGATTTTATAGATTATGGAGTAAACTGCAACCCTGAGAAATGACGGAGAAGGCGATGGCACCCACCCCAGTACTCTGGGAGTACTCAGTACTCCTGGGAAATCCCATGGACGGAGGAGCCTGGTGGGCTGCAGTCCATGGGGTCGCTAAGAGTCAGACATGACTGAGCAACTTCACTTTCCCTTTTCACTTTCATGCATTGGAGAAGGAAATGGCAGCCCATTCCAGTGTTCTTGCCTGGAGAATCCCAGGGATGGGGGAGCCTGGTGGGCTGCCGTCTATGGGGTCGCAGAGTTGGACACGACTGAAGTGACTTAGCAGTAGCAGCAGCTGAGAAACAATGGTATAGGAGGAAGTCACCTGGCTTGGTGAGTGACCTCTCCCCTTCTCTGTTGGGTTAGTGTGCCCAGGACCAGCTCTGCAGGACATGTGGCAGCCCCCTTGGGCTTCCAGGCAGGCTGCCTCTCCTTTGCTGACTGAGCTCTGTTGAAACTTCGTCGACCGTTTTAATCGAGACCTGTTCACCATGTGTGGCAGTGATTGATGCCTATTGACAGAAGAATTGATGCTTTTGAACTGTGGTGTTGGAAAAGACTCTTGTGAGTCCCTTGGACTGCAAGGAGATCCAACCAGTCTATCCTAAAGGAGATCAGTCCTGGGTGTTTATTGGAAGAACTGATGTTGAAGCTGAAGCTCCAATACTTTGGCCACCTGATGTGAAGAACTGACTCATTTGCAAAGACCCTGCAGAAAGATTGAGGGCAGGAGGAGAAGGGGATGACAGAGGATGAGATGGCTGGATGGCATCACTGACTCAATGGACATGGGTTTGGTGGACTCCAGGAGTTGGTGATGGACAGGGAGGCCTGGCATGCTGGTTCATAGGGTCGAAAAGAGTTGGACATGACTGAGCAACTGAACTGAACTGAACTGGTGTTTGTAACTGACAACAAGCTCTTCCACTGCAAGGATTCTGTCTTGCAAATTTCTCATCAGTTCCCTCCCTAACCCCCTCTGCACCAAGCACAGTACCCAGCCCACGGAAAGTACTCAGGACATGCATGCAGAAGACTTTAAGGATGGAAGTGACACCGCAGTTTTGCAGCAAGGCCAGAGGGCCCAGAGTGGGGAAGCCAGGATCTGTAGGCTGGCTGGCGTTGAGACTTGACCGTGGTCAGAGCTGGCAGGGATGCTTCTGGAACAAATGACTCCCAGGTTTCAAGCCATACTATGTGTGAGCCTAGAAATATGGTTTTTATTTTTGGCTGCACTGTGGAGCTTGTGGAATCTTGGTTCCTCAGCCAGGGATTGAACCTGGGCCACAGCCGTGAAAGCAGCCAGTCCTAACTTTGAGAAATTCCCTTGCCTGGAAAGGGAATTTCCAGGAAATCTGCATTTTAAACTCCTTCCACAGGTGAGAATGCTGCTGCTGCAGAACCAATTCAGAGTCCAGAACTGCATCTGGGGAGCCTCGGGCAGAGTAGGGGCTGCATGGAGCTGGCTGGGGATGGAGGAAGCAGAGGGAAGGATCTGCAGGTGTGTTGGGTGATTGTTCAGAGTATTTAGGAGGGGGTGCAGGTGAGCTGTTTGATCTCTGTGCCTCTGGGAAGAGGGTTTCGAAGAAGGCAGGACTTGGGAAACAAGATAGGCTTTCTGCTGGAGCCAAGACATTGAGGGGGATCTTACCATTCTGGTTCAGTTGGTAAAGAACCTGCCTGCAATGCAGGAGACCTGGGCTTGATCCCTGGGTTGGAAAGATCCCCTGGAGGAGGGAATGGCAGACCCTCTCCTGTATTCTTGCCTGGAGAATCTCACGGATAGAGGAGCCTGGTGGGCTATAGTCCGTGGGGTAGCAAAGAGTCGACTACGACTAATTGACTAACACTTTGACCTCCCATCCTGTTGGAGGAACATGAGTCAGAGAGGGAACTGCTTTGCCAACAAATTTGGAAGTGACAGGGCCCAGAGTCCAGGCTAGAATAGAGGCGGTGAGCAGGGTGTGGGGACCTGCCTGGTGGACCTGACGTCATACCAATGTGTCACAGCCCCCGGGGACTGGCTGTCTCTACTGCGCCATGCTCTGGGACTGCTTTTTGCCTCTGGCTTTCACATAAGTGCCAATTATAAGGATAGCAAATGCATCCTTAATGCTATCACAAGAGAATCTCTGAATAATTATTTTTACTTTACTTGATTATGTTGATCCAGTACCCAGGTGCGCCGAGTATAATCTGCAGTTTGCTGTTGGGGAAGATGAGTCACTTACGGCCGTATCCACCCCATTCCTGGGGCAGACCGTGGATGCAGGGGCGTCTGTGGCTGGGGGCCCACACTTCTGTGAAAGTGCAGTGACTGTTGAGGGAGAGGGCCCGTGGCGTCCGTCGAATCGGAAGCTTAGACATAAAAAGATCAAAGGATTTGCTGGACTCTGGAAATGGGCCGTCTTACTGTCTTGGGAGGAGAGAGGCCATTTTGCCTTAGTTTGTTGTTCAGTCGCTCAGTTGTGTCCGACTCTTTGCGACCTCATGGACTGCAGCACGCCAGGCCTCCCTGTCTTTCATCATCTTCCAGAGCTTGCTCACACTCATGTCCACTGAGGCCATGATGCCATCCAACCATCTCACCCTCTGTCACCCCCTTCTCCCATCTTCAATCTTTCCCAGCATCAGGGTCTTTTCCAATGAGTCAGCTCTTTGCATCAGGTGGCCAAAATTCATGTCTTGAAATAAACAGCCCTGTGCCCCTGGGCTGTGGTCAGGCTGAGTTCGAGTGTGGCCAGAAGGTGGGGTTTTCCAGCGTCACAGAGTCTCCCTCTCCGGGGAGAGCCGCACTGTGATGCTAGGAGAGCCACTCCAGGAGGACAAGGTCTTCTGTTTCTGAATCAAGTTCAAGTGTGCCACTCAAGATGTCCCCTGCCCAGGCCCAGGTTTGCTCCAGGCTCCTCCCTTCCTCTTTGTTCTGTGCCTCTCTTCACCCAGGAGCCAGGCCAGAAAATCGCTGTCCTCTGACCATGGTCTTCCTCCCTTTGACTTGGTGCCTGCCCGCCTGGCTCTTCAGGAGCCCCTGTTTATTTCTGAGATTCACAGTCCTTCACTGCCTGAGCCAAATGTCGCCATCGGCTCTAAGCCACCCTCCTGCCTCCCAGCCATGGAAGGGAACTTTCCCTTCCCTTCTTCCAACCGGCCTTGCATCCTGACTGTTCCTCCCTCCCCATCTCGCTGCTTCACCTTCACTCCGGCCTGGGCTGAGCTCTCCTGCTGATGAGGAGAACGGAGAGGGTCCGGGCGTGGGTAAGACCGGCTTTTATAAAGGAAAGTTGACTCAAGTTTCCTACTTTTCCCACGCTGATTGCAAGCCCTCATGGACTTGGCTCCAGGTCTCTCTGCCCTTGAGCACTGTCAACTTGTGAAAGGGCACAGCTAGATTTTATTTCCCTATTTTATTTAGAAACTCTTGCATAAAGAGGCAAGTTGTTCATTCTAAATGATTTGTACTTGTATCAGCCTCTCACTGCTTCCCAGTGGGGATGGCTGTTAAAAATGTGATAATTCATTTTGCTTGGAGCCCACGTTTTGAGATTGGGTGCATTAAAACCACGGTTCTGGCACTCTTCAGGATGACACTGTCGTCCTTGCTGGTAAAATGAGCAAGGACCTATGTTAGTGAAACTCATCTTCTCTTGCTTTGATGCAGATTCTTACAGATGGCTTGCTGCTCCTTTTCTTTGCAAAAACTAAAGTGTACAGCTTGGGATGAAGCCTTCAAAATAAACTATTGTGGAGCTCCAAAAATTGAAACAGTATTTTCTGCTTTAACTGTGGCTATTGACAGATGCTCTTCCTTGTGGTGTTTGTTAGATTTCCCTGAGGTATTTCTCTGCTGTGTAATAAAGCATGATTTCCTTAGTCACTCTCCTTACCTTCCCACCCGCCCCCCAAAAAAGGTGTTAGTCATTCAGTCATGTCCAACTCTTTGCAACCCCATGGAGTATATCCCATCAAACTCCTCTGTCCATTGATTCTCTAGGTGAGAATACTGGAGTGGGTAGCCATTTCCTTCTCCATGGGTCTTCCCAACAAACCCATGTCTCCTGCATTGCAGGCAGAATTTTTGGCTTTACTTTTGGCTCAAACAGTAAAGAATCTGCCCACAATGAGGGAGACTTGGCTTTGATCCCTGGGTCCAGGAAGATCCTTATCCACTCCAGTATTCTGGCCTGGAAAATTGAAGGGACACAGGAGCCTGGAGGGCTCTGGTCCATGTGGTCGCAAGGAGTCAGACAATGGAGCGAGGAACACTGTCTCTTTCCTTACGCCGAGTCACTTCCCAGATGGTAAACGCCTAAGGACTCCAGTCCATCACCAACAGGTCAGCCCTCTCGGCCTGCCTCAGTTTCTAGCAGATGTACACAAAGGACATGGGTCCCCAGTGGAACTGCTTCTTTCCTCTCTGACCATATCCTCGCTCAGAAACCTCAGTGGCTTTTCTATCAACAACCGGCACCATGTGTCTCCAGGCTCATTGAGGTCCTGTTGATAGTACAAGCTGAGACGTAAGGACTTTATGGCCTTGTGTGATCACCTCAGCAGCCTGCTTTCACCTCCTACTGTTGGAGGAGAAGAATGTAAGCACGGGATGCCAATTTCAGAGCAGGACTTCCCTGGAGGTCCAGGGGTCAACACTCTGAGCTTCCACTGCAGGGGATGAGTGTTCAGTCCCTGGCGGGGATCCCACATGCCATGAGTGGCTAAAATAAAATGAGTTTTCAAAGCTGACATAGAACAAAGCCTTTTTATAGGTGAGGATTCTCAAATCTGATGATTTTGAGCATGAAACTACATGATCTAGTTCAAGCTGAAAAGATTGTGCAGGACAGGGCACAGAGAGAGCCGCTGTGGACGTGTGCTGTTCTGGGGGAGGAGGTAAGGCAGCTTTGGGCTGGTGCGCTGGCCGCAGGGTGAGTGTTGTTGTGTTATGGGTATGTTCTGAGGGTGGAGCAGAGAGGATGAGGGGAGTGAGAGAAGAGACTGTGGTCCCTAACTTTTCTGGCACCAGAGACCAGTTTCCCCGGAAGACAATTTTCCCATGGAACCAGGGGTTGGGGGAATGGTTTCTGGATGATTCAGTTCAGTTCAGTCACTCAGTTGTGTCCAACTCTTTGCAACCCCATGGACCAAAGCACGCCAGGCCTCTCTGCCCATCACCAACTCCAGGAGCCCACTCAAATCCATGTCCATTGAGTCGGTGATGCCATCCAACCGTCTCATCCTCTGTGGTCCCCTTCTCCTCCTGCCTTCAATCTTTCCCAGCATCAGGGTCTTTTCAAATGAGTCAGCTCTTCCCATCAGGTGGCCAAAGTATTGGAGTTTCAGCTTCAGCATCAGCCCTTCCAATGAACACTCAGGACTGATCTCCTTTAGGATGGACTGGTTGTATTCCCTGCCATCAAAGGGACTCTCAAGTCTTCTCCAACATCACAGTTCAAAAGCATCAATTCTTCAGTGCTCAGCTTTCTTCACAGTCCAACTCTCACATCCATATATGACTATTGGAAAAACCATAGCCTTGACTAGATGGACCTTTGTTGGCAAAGTAACGTCTCTGCTTTTTAATATGCTGTCTCAGTTCAGTTCAGTTCAGTTCAGTCACTCAGTCATGTCTGACTCTTTGTGACCCCATGAATTGCAGCATGCCAGGCCTCCCTGTTCATCAAAACTCCCGGAGTTCACTCAGACTCACGTCCATCCAGTCAGTGATGCCATCTAGCCATCTCATCCTCTGTCATCCCCTTTTCCTTCTGCCCCCAATCCCTTCTAACATCAGAGTCTTTCCCAATAAGTCAACTCTTCCCATGAGGTGGCCAAAGTACTGGAGTTTTAGCTTTAGCATCATTCCCTCCAAAGAAATCCCAGAGTTGATCTCCTTCAGAATGGACTGGTTGGATCTCCTTGCAGTCCAAGGGACTCTCAAGAGTCTTCTCCAATACCACAGCTCAAAAGCATCAATTCTTCAGTGCTCAGCTTTCTTCACAGTCCAGCTCTCACATCCATACATGACTACTGGAAAAACCATAGCCTTGACTAGACGGACCTTTGTTGGTAAAGTAATGTCTCAGCTTTTGAATATGCTATCTAGGTTGGTCATAAATTTTCTTCCAAGGAGTAAGTGTCTTTTAATCTCATGGCTGTAGGCACCAACTGCAGTGATTTTGGAGCCCAGAAAAATAAAGTCTGACACTGCTTCCACTCTTTCCCCATCTACTTCCCATGAAGTGATGAGACCAGATGCCATGATCTTCATTTTCTGAATGTTGAGCTTTAAGCCAACTTTTTCACTCTCCTCTTTCACTTTCATCAAGAGGCTTTTTAGTTCCTCTTCACTTTCTGCCATAAGGGTGGTGTCATCTGCATATCTGAGGTTATTGATATTTCTCCCGGCAATCTTGATTCCAGCTTGTGTTTCTTCCAGTCCAGCCTTTCTCATGATGTATTCTGCATATAAGTTAAATAAGCAGGGTGACAATATACAGCCTTGATGTACCCCTTTTCCTATCTGGAACCAGTCTGTTGTTCCATGTCCAGTTCTAACTGTTGCTTCCTGACCTGCATACAGATTTCTCAAGAGGCAGGTCAGGTGGTCTGGTATTGCCATCTCTTGAAGAATTTTCCACAGTTTATTGTGATCCTCACAGTCAAAGGCTTTGGCATAGTCAATAAAGCAGAAATAGATGTTTTTCTGGAACTCTCTTGCTTTTTCCATGATCCAGTGGATGTCGGCAATTTGATCTCTGGTTCCTCTGTCTTTTCTAAAACCAGCTTGAACATCTGGAAGTTCATGGTTCACAAATTGCTGAAGCCTGGCTTGGAGGATTTTGAGCAGCACTTTACTAGCGTGTGAGATAAGTGCAACTGTGCGGTAGTCTGAGCGTTCTTTGGCATTGCCTTTCTTCGGGGTTGGAATGGAAACATATGCTCTAGGTTGGTCATAACTTTCCTTCCAAGGAGTCAAGTGCATTGCCTTTACTCAGTTCCTGTGAGAAAGTGGTGGCTCAGATGGTAAAGAGATGCCTACAATATGGGAGACCTGGTCCAATCCCTGGGTCGGGCAGATCTCCTCGAGAAGGAAATGGCAACCCACTCTCGTATTCTTGCCTGGAAAACCCCATGGATGGAGGAGCCTGGTGGGCTATAGTGCATGGGGTTACAAAGAGTCGGACATGACTGAGTGACTTCGCTTTCTTTCTTTGTGAGAAAATAACAGTGCTGCTGATTTCACAAGCGGTGGAGCTCAGGGGGCGACATGAGTGATGGAGAGCAGCTGTGGATACAGAGGAAGCTTCGTCTGCTGAGTGCCACTCGCCTGCTGGGTCGCCTCACTCCTGACAGGCTGAGGACTGGTGCTGGGCCAGGGGCCAGGGGTGGCTGACCCCTGATAGGCGGAGTCAAGAAGTGGGCCATTGCTTTGGTCTGGTCAGTACTGGATGGGTTTGCCCCTCACTGCTTGGGTTGCTGGCTGAGGAGTGGGTGTAAAGAGCTCTAATGGCAGTTCTCTTTGCACATTTGTGTTCAGAATGCTTCTGTGACATCCAGGAAGAGGAGAGTAGGTTGCCCAGGGATGAGACTGGGGCAGGGCGAATGCGTTTAGGGATCAGTTCAGTTCAGTTCAGTCACTCAGTCCTGTCTGACTCTTTGTGACACCATGGACTGCAGCACTTCAGGCCTCCCCGTCCATCACCAGCTTCCGGAGTCTACTCAAACTCATGTCCCTTGAGTCGGTGATGCCATCCAACCATCTCATCCTCTATCATCCCCTTCTCCTCCTGCCTTCAGTCTTTCCCATCTTTCAGGGTCTTTTCCAAAGAATCAGTTCTTCGCATCAGGTGGCCAAAGTATTGGAGTTTCAGCTTCAACATCAATTCTTCCAATGAAATATTCAGGACTGATCTCCTCTAGGACTGACTGGTTGGATCTCCTTGCAGTCCAAGGGACTCTCAAGAGTTCTCCAATACAACACTTCAAAACCATCAATCCTTCAGTGCTCAGCTTTCTTTATAGTCCAACTCTCCACATCCATACATGACTACTAGAAAAGCCATAGCTTTGACTAGACTGACCTTTGTTGGCAAAGGAATGTCTCTGCCTTTTAATAAGCTGTCTAGTTTGGTCATAACTTTTCTTCCAAGGAGCAAGCATCTTTTAATTTCATGACTGCAATCACCATCTGCAGTGATTTTGAAGCACCCTCCCCCAAAATAAAGCCTGTCACTTTTAGGGGTCAGTTGGCCATTTTCAGTGAGAAGTCATTGATGACCTCAAGCAGGTGGATTGGATGGAATGGAGTGAATGAATGGAGAGTAAGAACTTAGAGGTATGTATGTGGACACGTCTTTTGAAGAGCTTTGCTACCAAGAGCCATGGGGAAAGGGCGGACTTGGGGTCCAGAGGTAACCGGGCATGTTAGAACAGGTTTGAGATCCCGCCCCTGCCCAGCCTGCTGCCCGTCTCCTCTGGGGACCCATATGGCTCATGCCCATGCAAACTTGACCTAGAGCAGGTGCTAGCGTGCATCCTTGGGCTTAAATGAGTGCCTCATTAAAGCTGACACAGCAGCAGTTAATGATGCCTTGTGTCCCAATTCAGAACCCCTGGCTAAAAATAACAGCGCTGTCGAGCCCTTGCCCAGCGCTTTGCCAGCTAACTAGCTCGCCCGCACCCCGGAATGGCTTGATTTATGCGTTCCCTCCCTCTGCGAGGCGGCTCCCAGGTAAGGAAATGCTGAGATGCTGGTAACGTGCACACGGGTGTGCGGGAGCCCTGGGTTTGCCAAGCCAGGTCCAGCCCTCCATTGCCTTCCTGCTGATAGCTTCTCAGCCTGTGGACCCTGTCCCCAGTCTGTTTCAGGCTGGATGGTAGGGAAGCCGTCCTTAATGGGTAGTGGGAAGATGCTCGGACATTCTGGGTGCTGGGAGTTGCAGGGGCGAGTGTGGGCAGAGAGGGTTGAGGGGGAGGTTGAGAGGGAGAGGAGACAGATTTTGGGGTGTGGGCATGCCTGGCTCATCCAGCCCTTGCCCTGTCCCCCACCCCTGCCATCACTTTCTAATGAGACCAAACAGGGAGCTTGGGGCTGGTTTGCCACATTCATGCCTTGAGTCTCTCTCCCATCTTGTTCCAATGCAAGATGTCCTGAAGTACATTATGGATGGTTTCCCCAGTGCCAGGCTGGGAAGGTCTGGGAAAGATACAATGGTGAATGCCAGGTGCACCTTGATGGGGGTGCTGGTGACCCCAAGTGTTCAAGTTCAACTCCCCTTGATCAGCTTGGCCAATTCCTCAGTCACCCCCATCCCTCTGGACTTTGTCAACCTGGGTAGCTTGGCCCACAGGACTGTGATTTAAGAGGAAAATGCTGCTGCTTCTGCATCACCAAGATCTCACGGCTCTCATGGGATAGGTGGATGGCTAACGGACAGCAGGAAAAGAGAATGTTTGTGGGAGAAAGTGGCCATGGTCCCCCTCCTTCTGGGGAAACTCTTCCCTGGATTAAAAGAAACTTTGCTATTAAATGTGCCCAGGGGCATAAAATAAAATAAACATGGGCTCTCCTGGTGGCGCAGCTGGTAAAGATTCCGCCTGCAGTGCAGGAGACCTGGGTGTGATCCCTGGTTTGGGAAGATCCCCTGGAGGAGGGTATGGCAACTCACTCTAGTACCTTACTTGGAGAATTGACGTAATTAATGCTAAATGATTATAGTCCTCCTTGCCTTGAAGATAAAGTTGAGAAATTCTTCCCTTGCAAGGAAAGGGAACCCCTGTCTCTGCTCGTGTTGTTGAGGAGTCCTGCTTTGCTGGGCAGCCAGCTCTGCTTTGGAAGCTTCTTGGGGAGGAAAGCAGGTGAACCCCAGCTCTCTGAGCCCATCTTGGTTTTGGCCACCAGCGCGGTTCCCTCTAGTGTCACTGGAAGGAGGGCCCTGCCCCCCGCCACGTGTCTGGGCCTGCCACCAGGGTGCCCTCCGAGTGGCAGGTCCCTGCCCAGCTTGTCGGTCCAGCATGCTTTACTTTACCTCCTGGGCTCTGGCCCTGGGACTGGAGTGGGGCGTCTCCTGTCATTGCTCTTCCCTGCCAGGCCTGGCAGCCCTCCCTTGTAGACCCTTCCCCACAGCGACCCCCCTCCGGTCGCTTGGATCCCTTTCCTGCCAGTGAGCCTCAGGTGGGAGCTAAGGGAGGCCCTCAGGAGACCGCTGGAGTACCTGTGTTCACCTCCTAAGGGGGCAGATGAACCTTACAGATGAGGAACACGACTCTTCCGCAAGTGATGTCATGCTTGCTGCATTTTTCTGGACACTGAGCTGTAGATCCTCACAGACGGCAAACCAGTACATCCCAGAAACGGGGACTTCAGGTGGGAAAATTCACTTCACTTCCTGCTGTCCTCCTTCTTCTCCCGTGTGTCTTTTTTCCTTCTCTGTGGATGTTTCCAGGTGGACCTAGTGGTAAAGAACCCGCCTGCCAGTTGGGGTCACACAGAGTCAGACACGACTGAAGTGACTTAGCAGCAGCAGCGGCAGCCAGTGCGGGCAGGTGTGATCGGTGGGTCGGGAAGATCCCCTGGAGGAGGAAATGGCAGCCCACTCCAGTGTTCCTGCCCGGAGAATCCTGTGGACAGAGGAGCCTGGAGGGCTACAGTCCATGGGGTGGCAAAGAGTCGGACACGACTGAAGTGATTTAGCAAGCATGCCTGCTCCATGGACAGGTTATGAAGACGCTTATCTTTCACAACTTGAAGAGGGAGAAGGAAGCAAAAACTGGACTTTCGCTAAGGTTTCATGACTTTTTGTTCCAGGGTGTGGATAGAGAACTTCAGACCCTCCTCTGTCCCGCCCATGGGAGGAAAGAAACCCTCATGATCCCTGCTGGCCTCGCCGAGCGGTGACCTCCGTGGCTTTTTGGGCGACCCTCCATGTTTCAGGCTGCTCCAGCGTTGAAGGTCTCCATTCTTAGGGAGAGGTCGGGGCTGTGTGACAGCTTCTGGAAGGAGCATGACGCTGCGCTTGACAGGAGTTGGCAAGCAGAGAAAATCCTTTACCTGGCTTCTGTCCACGGCATCCCAAAGGGCTGTTTTCCTGAAATCAACATCATCAGAATGACTGGTCTTTCAGAGAGAACGCAGCCCCTGGTCGAGTGGATGCTGTGCCAGACCATGGTCCAATGTGTCAGGGAGAAGAAACCAGACCTCAGGATCTTTCAGACCATCAGAGTCCTGCCACCCTGTCTCCAAGGCCATGGCTAGTTAGTGACATTACTTCCAAGGTCCAAGGGAGGCCACGCCAGTGATTCTTCCCAGGACAGTGAGGTCACTCCCATCCCCAAGTCAGATAAAGAGCTGGTGGTGCTAATGGAGGCTACTTGTTGATCGCTGTCAAACCTCCTGTCGCTAACAGACCCCCCCGCCCAAAAGTAGACAGCGGAGAATGGAATATTAAGATCCTACAGCTGGTTGACAATTTGACAGAGACACGCCTTTCGAATGGAAGATCCTTGGCCTCTGGAGGCAAAGAGGATTTATTTTTAAATGGTTTTCTTTATTTATTTGGCTGTTCTGGGTCTTCCTTGCTGTGCATGGGCTTTCTCTAGTTGTGGCAAGCAGAGGCTACTCTAGCTGTGTTGCTCAGGCTTCTGATGGCAGCGGCTTCTCTTGCTGGGGAAGCAATGGCTCTAGAGACTTGAGAGTTTGGTAGCTGAGGCACGTGGGCTCAGCAGTTGACGCTCCGGGCTCTAGTGCACAGGCTCTGTAGTTGTGGTGCTTGGTCTTAGTTGCTCTGGGGCACGTGGGATCTTCCTGGATCAGGGATCAAACCTATCTCCCCTGCATTGGCAGACAGATTCTTACACACTGAGCCACCAGGGAGGCCTGGCAAATAGTTTTTTTTTTTTTTATTAAGTAGTGGAAACATTCCCAACTGCCGCCCTATGATCCCGTAGGTGGGTGTTTGCGGCACACAGTATTTGATGCTTACTGCGCTCAACATTCAGAAAATGAGGATCATGGCATCTGGTCCCATCACTACATGGGAAGTAGATGGGGAAACAGTGGAAGCAGTGTCAGACTTTATTTTTCTGGGCTCCAAAATCACTGCAGTTGGTGACTGCAGCCATGAGATTAAAAGACACTTACTCCTTGGAAGAAAATTTATGACCAACCTAGATAGCATATTCAAAAGCAGAGACATTACTTTACCAAAAAGGTCCATCTAGTCAAGGCTATGGTTTTTCCAGTGGTCATGAATGGATGTGAGAGTTGGACTGTGAAGAAAGCTGAGCACCAAAGAACTGATGCTTTTGAACTGTGGTGTTGGAGAAGACTCTTGAGAGTCCCTTGGACTGCAAGGAGATCCAACCAGTCCATTCTAAAGGAGATCAGCCCTGGGATTTCTTTGGAAGGAATGATGCTAAAGCTGAAACTCCAGTATTTTGGCCACCTCATGAGAAGAGTTGACTCATTGAAAAAGACTCTGATGCTGGGAGGGATTGGGGGCAGGAGGAGAAGGGGACGACAGAGGATGAGATGGCTGGATGGCATCACGGACTCAATGGACATGAGTCTGAGTGAACTCCGGGAGTTGGTGATGGACAGGGAGGCCTGGCGTGCTGCGATTCATGGGGTCGCAAAGAGTCGGACACAACTGAGCGACAGAACTGAACTGAACTGAACTGAACGCTCCCTCCCTCCCAAGCTAGCTGTCTTGCCCATGCGAAACAGGCTGTGATGCAGACGTGAAGGTGATTCATTCCGTGGCTGATGAGGTTACTGCCTGGCCTGCTCTCATCAGCCCTTTGCAGACATCGACTCTGATCTTGAGGGTTACTGACCTGGAAATGGAGCGTGCTGTTCTGGGAAGCGCTGTTACTCTTCGGATGTTTCCCTTTGGCTGTTTCCCGCTGAGCCTGGGGTGTTCTGCACGTGGCATGCACGCTGCACCTTCAGCCTCTCTGGCTGGTGTTCTCTGTATGTTGGCAAAGCATTTCTCAAAGTAGGTTCTGTGGAACACTGGTTGCATGGGATGTTTGTGGACAGAATGGAAAAAATACCATTTTGGGGGATATGCCGGTTTGTTATGTGACCAGGTTCCTGTGTATGGTATGGTAGCCTTGCTCAGTCGTGTTTGACTCTTTGCGACCCCATGGACTGCAGCCTGCCAGGTTCCTCGGTCCATGGGATTCTCCACGCAAGAGTACTAGAGTGGGTTGCCATTTCCTTCTCCCAGGGATCTTCCCGATCCAGAGAGAGAACCTGGGTCTCCTGCACTGCAGGCAGACCCTTTACTGTCTGAGCTACCAGGGAAGCCCAAGACCAGGTTCCTCAATTGTGTGCAAATGTGTATTTTTGAAGGAGGGAGGAAATACATGGCACTTTCTAAGTTTATTTGATGAAGGAGACCTTCCGGTGGAGAACACCTGCTGGGACTCATATTCTCAGGAAATCTTGCATCATCTCTACTATCATTATTCTGCATGCTTTTTGGGTAGATTAAACAGGTGAAATTTTAATACTGTATTACCTAAATTATATTCTGTAGTAATAGTCTAAGTATCATAAAATGTATGCAGTACATATACAATTAAACATGACAGGTGACATACAAAAATATGATTATTTCAGATGTGATCAGCATAGAACTAACTAAGTTTAGCTGCCCTGGATCTTCACTGGTGCGCACAGGCTTTCTCTAGCGGTGGTGAGCGGGGACGAGTCGTGGCTGCAGTGTGAGGGCTTCAGCATTTGTGACGCTCAGGCCCCAGGGCTCCAGGACCAATAGTTGTGGTGCTCGGGCTTAGTTGCCCTGCATTATGTGGTGTCTCCCCAGACCAGGGATCGAACTCACATCCACTTCATTGGGAGGTGGATGCTCATTGACTGCACTGCCAGGGGGTCCCAGGTCTGTGTCTGAGCAGGCCTGAGGGCTTGTGCTATAGGAGGGATGATTGACAGTCTCCTCCCACGTTCCAGAAAGCATGACGTCTCCGGGGGTACTCTTCTGGTGGTAAGCGCTTTTGTCGGTTGTTAGTGGAAGCTTGGTGCATGCCCCTGCTTTTCCGCCAGTGAGTGCTATTGGGCCGTGTGGCAAGCCCCACAGAAGGGAGCCCGCTGTGGCAGCTGATAGCGCCAGTGAGCCTCCTTGTCTGTAGCTGGATGGAATCCCTGCCCACCACCTCTCGGGCCAATGCCCCACTCTTCTCAACCCCCAAAGCCCCCGCCACCCCTCAGAGGGCTGCTGGGTAGAGTCCATGCCTTACTGTCCATGTTCCCAGCTCTGGATGGGACCCTTCACGTCCACGCCTTTCCTTTGCTTTCTGGCCCAAGGACCCCCTCCTCGGCTAATGTTTAGGGGCCAGATTGTAAGACGCTCTTGCAGTTACCACTCGTCCTGGTCCCTTGTCCTGTGGTGGGCAGGGCCTTACACTCTCCCCTCGTGTCTGTGCCACCACCAGCTGCTGGCCTCCAGCCCCGGGCTTCCTTGTTGCCATGGAGATGCAGGATCCCACAGGACCTGGAAGGCACCCAGGCCTACACAACTTGGCAAAGACCTAGCGTTGAGGAGTGGGGCAGAAGGTTGCTGATTGTTGTTCAGTCACTCAGTCGTGTCTGACTCTTTCCCATCCCATGGACTGCAGCACACCAGGCTTCCCTGTCCTTCACTATCTCCCGAGTTTGCTCAGACTCATGTCCATTGAGTCAGTGATGCCATCCAACCATCTAATCCTCTGTCACCTCCTTCTCCTCCTGCCCTCAATTTTTCCCAACATCAGGATCTTTTCCAATCAGGTGGCCAAAGTACTGGAGCTTCAGCTTCAGCATCACTCCTTCCAATGAACGTTCAGGGGTTGATTTCCTTTAGCATTGACTGGTTTGATCCCCTTGGTATCCAAGGGACTCTCAAGGGTCTTCTCCAACACCACAGTTTGAAAACATCAAAGGTGCTCAGCCTTCTTTATGGCACGACTCTCACCTCTGTACATGACTACTGGAAAAGCCATAGCTTTGACTATACAGACCTTTGTTGGCAAAGTGATATCTCTGCTTTTTAATACACTGTATAGGTTTGCTGGAGGAGGGGGTGTTAACATGGATCTGTTATGTAAGATCTGAGGGTGGAAGTGACTAAGTGAAACCCCTGCAGAGTTGGCTCTCTGCAACTAAGCCCATGCAGGGCAACTACTGAGCCCATGCACTCTAGAGCCCCTGTACCACAACCAGAGAGGAGCCTGCTGCCAAGCCTGCATGCCTCAGCTAAGACCTGGTGTAGCCAAACACATGTATCACTCAATATGAAAAAAAGCTGTGTGTTGACACGTGTCCCTCAGAAAGCTTCATGGAAGTCCCAACTCCCTGTGTGGTCATCCTTGGGATTACCTGGGAAATAGGGTCTTTGCACATATAATCAAGTTAAGAGGAATTAGTATTGGGTCAGTTCAGTTCAGTTCAGTCGCTCAGTCGTGTCCGACTCTTCGTGACCCCATGAATCGCAGCGCGTCAGGCCTCCCTGTCCATCACCAACTCCCGGAGTTTACTCAGACTCACGTCCATTGAGTCAGTGATACCATCCAGCCATCTCATCCTTGGTCGTCCCCTTCTCCTGCCCCCAATCCCTCCCAGCATCAGAGTCTTTTCCAATGACTCAACTCTTCACATGAGGTGGCCAAAGTACTGGAGCTTCAGCTTCAGCATCATTCCTTCCAAAGAAATCCCAGGGCTGATCTCCTTTAGAATGGACTGGTTGGATCTCCTTGCAGTCCAAGGGACTCTCAAGAGTCTTCTCCAACACCACAGCTCAAAAGCATCAGTTCTTCAGCACTCAGCCTTCTTCACAGTCCAACTCTCACATCCATACATGACCACAGGAGAAACCATAGCCTTGACTAGACGGACCTTAGTCGGCAAAGTAATGTCTCTGCTTTTGAATATACTATCTAGGTTGGTCATAACTTTCCTTCCAAGGAGTGAGCGTCTTTTAATTTCATGGCTGCAATCAGTGACTGGTGTCCTTATAAGAAGAGGAGATATGGAGACAGACACACGGGGGAGACGCAGTCATGGGGAGGAAGCCCATTTCAGGAGTGAGGCAGAGCCTGGAGTGATGTGGCCACCTGTGACGGACTGCCAACAACCACCGGAGGCTGGGACAAGGCTCTAGGGGAGGCCGAGGCCTTGCTGACATCTCGGTTTTGGACTCCAAGCCTCCATAGCTTTGAGATAGCAGATTCCTGTTGTTTTGAGTCATCCGGTTTTTGAGGATGGTCCCAGCAGTCCTGGGAGCTGATGTGAAAGTCAAGAACCAGTGCGTAGGAGGTTCTGTCTGCAGTCACAGCAGGAAGCATGCCTCTCATGCAGTTTCCAATCTAGGTGAGCTCATCATGGGTCTGCGACGACCCTGTGGCTGTGGCCCCACCCCTGATGCGTGACGGAGCTTTGGAGCTGGCAGAGTTGCACACCCACTCCCCAGATGTGGAGTGAAAGTCATGGTGAAAGGGCCACGTGGAGGCAGCCAGGACACAGCTGGCATGCTGCACAGCGTGGCAGGCTGCAGTCTTGGGGAGGCTCCCTGCCAGCCTGGCCAAGGTGCCTGATGGAGTGGCTGCTCCAGGTCCCTTGGGCTGCAGGCAGGTAAGGCCCAGAGCACTCACCTTTCTCCTGCATCCCTGGTCTCTTTCTCCTTCCTTGTGACCGAGCGCACAATGCCACAGGCCACTTAACCTCACATGTGTGCAATGAGACGTGTGGGGAAGAGGGTCTCCAGAGTGAATCCCACCCATGGAGGGCTGGGCTGCTGGAGACACTGTCCTCTCCTCCCCAGCCTGGACAGGCTTTGTTGTGGGAAAATCTCAAACAACACGAGATGGGCTTGGGAAAGAAACTTGACCTGAGGCAGCCCAGTATCAGCTCCCTTCCCCTCCACATCCTTGCTCTGACTCTGTACAGGTTGCCCAATGTCTCCGAGTCTCGTGACTGTAATTCTTGACAATGCCACCCCTCAGGGTGGTAGGGGACCTTCTGTGAGGCTTCTATAGGATCTGCACATAATGGGCACAAGAACGATTCTTTTTCCTGCTTTTCCCTCAGGGAATTCCCACTCTACCAAATAGGAGATGCTGAGTCCCCTTGTCACTTCGTTTGCTAACATTATTAGCCCTTTCTCCAATACTCTGGCCACCTGATGTGAAGAACTGACTCACTGGAAAAGACCGTGATGCTAGGAAGATTGAAGGCAGGGGAGAAGGGGACGACAGAGGATGCAGTGATTGGATGGCATCACTGACTCGATGGACATGAGTTTGAGCAAGTTCCAGGAATTGGTGATGGACAGGGAAGCCTGGCATGCTTCAGTCCATGGGTTCGCAAATAGTCAGACATGACTGAGCGACTGAACTGAACTGAAGGCAAATCACAGGAAAACATTACATTAAATAAACTGGTCCTAGGCATTTGGAATTAGGACTCTCATTAGCAAAATTTCAGTCTTTGAAGCATCCTTCTGAGCCACCTGTGACCAGTGAGAGAGTCACTGTCAGTCTGTTCGCCTTCTTGATGTCCTGCTGATTTCCTGGGTCTGGGTCAGCCCTGCCGGGTGTAAAGTGAAGTGGAGCAGGTCAGTGACTCAGTGAGTCAGAGACACAAGTGCAGATAAAGAAGCTTCTGGTAGCTGACTGCATGATCTCAGTGGGCTGTCCTCTCTTCTGAAAATACCTTTCTGCTTTGTGTCTCAGGTAGTATATCTCTAAATGCCTGAATGATGTTGAAGGGGACTCCTGGGAGGACATTATTGCAGCATCCATAAAAGAGATCTTACCCTTTGGTAAAACCAAAGCCACAGAAGATCAGTTTGCAATAAAAGAACAAATCTGACTCCATATTTAATCTGTTTCTTTTACTTTAACCTTTGTCTTCTCTGTTGCCTATAGCCTGAAATATATGGGATAGCGTGAGTGCTAGTCATTCGGTTGTGTCTGACTCTTTGCGACCCCATGGTCTGTAGCCCGCCAGGCTCCCCTGTCCATGGGATTTTCCAGGCAAGAATACTGGAGTGGGTTGCCATTTCCTTCTCCAGGAAATATGTGGGATAGCTGGTTCTCAAGGCTCTGACCTTCAAGGGTATGATACTGTTCCTTTCATATGGAGATTAAGAAGTACAGAACAGAGAATAACAGTTGTCTTGTTGGAGATTTACAGGAACATTGTAAACTGACCTGTGTGGACAGCTGCAAGAACAAAGGATTCTGACACCAAGGAGTCTGCAACAACTAACCACGCCCCTCCCTCACCTTGCCTTTAAAACACTTTGCTGATCCCACTCCTGGACAACTATCTGGAGAAAACTCTAATTCAAAAAGATGCATGCACCCTAATGTTTAAAGCAGGACTATTTGCAATAATCAAGACATGGAAGCAACTTAAATGTCCACTGACAGATGAATGGGTAAAGAAGATGTGGAGTATATATAGAGAGAGGAATACTACTCAGCCATAAAAATGTGTGAAATAATGTCATTTGCCACAACATGGATAGACCTAGAGATTATCATACCAAATGAAGTAAGTCAGACAGGGAAAGATAACTATACGATATCACTTACACATGGAATTTAACATATGACACAAATGCACTTATTTACAAAACAGAAACAGACTCAGAGACAGAAGGTAAACCCGTGGCTACCAAAGGGGAAAGTGAAGGGAAGTGAAAGTGCTTGTTGCTCAGCCATGGCCAGCTCTTTGTGATCCCACGGTCGGCAGCCCGCCAGGTGAAAGGGGGAAGTGAGGTGGGAGATAAATCAGGAGTTTGGGGTTGGCAGATGCAAGCTACTGTGTATAAAATAAACAACAAGATACTACTGAATAGCACGTGGAATGGTATTCAATATCTTATAATGAACTGCAGTGGAAAATAATTAAAAAAATAAAAGCCCTTTGCTGAAAACCTTTGGAGAGTTTGGGTTTTGGGGGCACAAGCCACTCATCTCCTTGCCTGGCCCTGTAATAAACCTTTCTGTGCTCCAAATGCCAATATTTCGTTTTGCTTGGCTTCACTGTGCGTGGGGCACATGAACTTGCATCTGGTTAACAAGTATATTGTATAAAGCCTCCTGGACACATGGTACCGAAAACACGGGAGGAAATCATTTCCTTTTGTGTCTATACTTATGTGATTTTCTACGGCTGGTAAGAATCAAGAGACAAAAACCTAACCCATACAATCCAACACACCATAAAAAACCCCTCAAACCACCAGCATGTGGTACAACCCTTAGTGTCTGAACCATGGGCTGAACTGCTGAAATAACAGCAAGAGGAAGAGAGCAGAAATCATTTCCACAATCAAAGGCTTTCTTAATATTTTACTACATTATTTAAAGCTTGGAAAGACAGGAGCCTTCACAGAAAGCTACCCTTTGAACATATAAAGCAGTTTTAATGTAAAAATCAACTCTGACTTTATATCTATTTTAATTTAGATTTCCATTTATTAAGGAAGTAATAAAATACTCCAAAAAGATCAAGTTTGACATCTGATTAAGATGTCCAACCAATTTCTTTACCCATAGTCTGTGTAAGATGTGAGTCTGTATCTTTAGGCACCCTTTAAAGAATTTCACTGGCCAGCTTTCATTACCATTCCCCTTTTAATACCTTCTAGGTACCAATCTCAGGATATATTTGTGATCTGGTAACAGAACCATTTCTAGTTTCAACACTCCATGAGATGATGAAGTTGATGAGTCAAAAGGTCACTATAAAAATTTAGTTCAGTCATGCGGCTAGGTTACAAAAGCCTGCCTGCGCTTTGCCAGCCTCTCATTTATCCCCTCACAGTAACCTCTTTGTTACCAATGTCATAGCATCAAGATGGAAGGGAAGAGAACATATGTAAGTAACGCTGCTGATGCCACCACCAGCAAATATAGCATTTGTTTAAAAATTTCCACAGGGGTACTGAAGAATTTGCCTTGATCTCTCTGTATACCTGGCTTCATCTCTTTGGACCAAGGTTTCTCATCTTCAGCACTACTGACATTCTGAGCTGAGTCCTTCTTCACCCTTCTCTGGGCTGGGTCCAGCGTTTGGGCTGTCCTCTGCACTGCAGGAGGTTTACTGACCTCCCTGGCCTCTACACCCTGACCAGATGCACCCACTGCTACCCATGACTAGTATCTTCCCGTGGCTAGTATCTTCCAGAGACTAGTGTCTTTCCGCAGCCAGTGTCTTCCCGTGGCCAGTGTCTACCCGCGACCAGTATCTACTCGCAGCTAGTCTCTTCCCGAGACTAGTGTCTACCCGCAGCTAGTATCTACCCACGACTAGTATCTTCCCACGACTAGTATCTACCTGCGGCTAGTATCTTCCCGAGACTAGTGTCTTCCCGCGGCCAGTGTCTTCCCGTGGCCACTGTCTACCCACGACCAGTATCTACCCACGGCTAGTATTTTCCCGAGACTAGTGTCTACCCGCAGCTAGTATCTACCCACGGCTAGTATCTTCCTGAGACTAGTGTCTTCCCGCAGCCAGTGTCTTCCCACGGCCAGTGTCTTCCTGCGGCCAGTGTCTACCCACGACCAGTATCTACCCACGGCTAGTATTTTCCCGAGACTAGTGTCTACCCGCAGCTAGTATCTACCCGTGGCTAGTGTCTACCCGCGGCTAGTATCTTCCTGAGACTAGTATCTTCCCGCGGCTAGTGTCTACCCGCAGCTAGTGTCTACCCACAGCTAGTATCTACCCGCGGCTAGTGTCTACCCGCGGCTAGTATCTTCCTGAGACTAGTGTCTTCCCGTGGCTAGTGTCTTCCTGTGGCTAGTATCTACTCGCAACTAGTATCTTCCCACGGCTAGCATCTACCTGCGACTAGCATCTACCCGCGACTAGTATCTACCCGCAGCTAGTATCTTCCCGAGATTAGTGTCTTCCCGCGGCTAGTGTCTACCTGAGGCCAGTGTCCTCCCGCGGCCAGTGTCTTCCCGCGGCTAGCGTCTTCCCGTGACTAGTAGCGCTCTCTTGGCCCAGTTGAGATCATGGAAAACATCTCCGGATGTTTGCCGCATGTGTCAAACGTCCCTGGCGGAGCCAAGGGGAGTTCGGATCCCCTGCTTTGTCGTTATGGCTTGCAATGCTCTTGGAGGACACCCTCCCTTACTTTCCCCTGAGAGTGAGCAGGTTTCAGGGTCAGTTAGGCCAATCCAATCGTTCTCTTTTTGCAGGATTTACACGGGAAAAGAGGGAAGAGGAAGGACCAAGGACAAAAGGAGGGTGTGTGTAATTCTCTTTTCTCCCCATTGGAAAGGGTAATGTGGGGTCCATGGAATGCTTCTTGGAGAAGTTGCTCTCAATCTTCCTGGACTAAAAGTTCAGCTGGGGGTGGAGAGGGGGTTGGGGGAGAAAAGAAAGGGGGGCTGTGTTTTATCTCATGTCTGTAGCTGCCCCCTCCTACCAGTGCCTGGCACACAGTGAGTACTCAGAGACTGGTCCATCCACACAGACTGATGGTAAATTGCATCCTGAGTTAGTGGTCGTGCCCCTCTGGACCACTCTCACTGGAGTCCATCCTTATGCACAAGCATAGGGACTTAAGGACTTCCAGGCTTGGGCAAAAACCACTCAGCAAAGAAAAGTATCATGTCTATTTGTATAACTTGATGGGTATCTTCCTTTATCATTTTTTTCCCACTAACTGACATTCTTGCAATTTTTTTAATGACCAACTGGCTAACAGGTTGCTTCTAAAGTTGTATTTTGCAATGTTGGTAGTTGGCTGATTGGCTACGATTGTAACAGAGAAGAAGAAATCCGACTTCATATTGGATGGATCTGCCTCTTTTACTTTGAAGTGGAAGCAGTGACAGACTATTTTCTTGGGCTCCCAAAATCACTGGGGACAGTGACTGCAGCCATGAAATCAGAAGATGTTTGCTCCTTGGAATGGATGTGATGACAAACCTAGACAGTGTATTAAAAAGCAGAGATATCACTTTGCTGACAAAGGTCCATATAGTCAAGGCTATGGTTTTCCCAGTAGTCATGTATGGATGTGAGAGTTGGACCATAAGGAAGGCTGAGTGCTGAAGAATTAATTCTTTCAAAATGTGGTGCTGGAGAAGACTCTTGAGAGTCCCTTGGGCAGCAAGGAGATCAAACCAGTCCATCCTAAAGGAAATCAACCCTGAATATTCATTGGAAGGACTGATGCTGAAGCTGACGCTCCAATATTTTGGCCACCTGATGCAAAGAGCTGACTTACTGAGAAAGACCTTGATGCTGGAAAAGACTGAAGGCAAAGGGCAGACAGAGGATGAGATGGTTTGATAGCATTGTGGACTCAATGGGCATGAGCAAACTCTGGGAGTTACAGGAGGACAGAGGAGCCTGGCATGCTGCATCCTTGGGGTTACAAAGAGTGGGCCACTCTGCCACCGAACAACAAGAACTTCTAGTTTAGCCTTTGTATTCTGCTGATTTTGTCACCAGCTAAGAATGTTGCCTGCAGCCCAAAATGTACAGAACAATCCAGGGCTCTGTTTAAGGGTATAACACTTTTCCATTATATAGGGATACAAAGTGGCAGAACAGAGGGTAATGTTTGTCTTGTTAGAGGTTTATAGGAACACTTGGTGATCATACCTACATGGTCAGCTGTAAGAACTTAGGGTTCTGGTGCCAAGAAGTTGACAATAACCAACTACATCCCTCCCCTTTTAGTATAAAAGAAGTCTGAATTTTAAACATGGGTGAGATGGTTCTTTGGGACAGTAGTTCACCATCTTCTTGGTCTGTTGGCTATCTAAGTAAAGCGTCTATTTCTTGCCTCAACAACTCATCTCTTGACTTATTGGCCTGCTTGTTAAAGCTTGGATTCAGTTATAAAAAGAATTAATTTATCTCCAGGACCTTGCTGAGGCTTCCCAGCAGGCAGGCTTCCCTCCTGCCTGCCAATGCAGGAGACCTAAGAGACACGGGTTTGATCCCTGATCTGGGAAGAGCCCCTGGAGAAGGAGAAGGAAAAGGGGATTCTTGCCTGGAGAATCCCATGGACAGAGAAGCCTGGCAGGCTACAGTCCATGGAGTCACAAGAGTCTGACACAACTGAGCAACTTAGCCCACAGCACAGCACATGTTGTGATTCAGTAGAACATATTCACAAGCAGGGCTCAGAGTGCACCTCCCTGATCTAGTCCAGGTGTGAGTGTGCTGAGGTATATCCTGAGGCTGAGATCTGGAACTCACATCTTTAGTGCTGACGTCTCTCCAGAATTCCAGACTTGCAACTTGACTTTCCCACTTGGATGCTCAACAGACTCTTCCAGCCTATTAAGTTTAAAACTGGCATCCTGATTCAGTATCCTGACCTGCCTGCCAGCATCCTTCTGTCTTAGGTGATGGCACCTTCAGATTTCCAGTTACTCCTGCCAGAAAATTTGGAAACCTTGTTCATTCCTTTCTGTCTCTCTCCACATCAAAATTGCAAATAAATCTTGTTAGCACCGCATTGACTTCTGAGCTTATCCAGAGACTGACCACCTTCCAACAGCCCTTTGCTGCATCCCAGTTTCACATTATTGCTAAATTTCTCCTATTACTGAACTGGCCTCTCTCTTCTCAACCCTGTACCTTGTCTTCTCTCTGACCTCAATCTTTTTCAACAGAGTCTACAGAATAATTCTTTTAAAATTAAATATAATCAGGTCACTCCTCTGCTCAAAAATAAACTCTTAGGGATGTTTTCCCGTCTCATTAGCATAGAAGCTATAATTAAGGCCATTGTGTCTCCCCCCACCCCCACTGTGGCTCAGCTGGTAAAGACTCCACCTGCACTGTGGGAGACCTGGGTTCGATCCCTGGGTTGGGAAAATCCCCTGGAGAAGGGAAAGGCTACCCACTCCAGTATTCTGGCCTGGAGAATTCCATGGACTGTATAGGCTGTGGGGTAGCAAAGAGTTGGACATGAGTGAGTGATTTTCACTTCACTTTCACCCCCATTGCCCCTTGGCCTCATCAGTGGCCACTCTTCCCATCGCTCATGGCAACCCAAGGTGCCTTGGTATTCCTTGGCCGTGCCAGGCCCTCACATCCCAGGGCACTGTGCTTGTTTCTCTGCCTGAGATGCTCTTGCCCAAATGACCCCATTCTAGGACCTCCCCCAACCCCCCAACTCACTAGTCTTTGCTCAAATAGCATCTTGTCACCTTGGTCCACTCAAACCACCTTATTGGCACTTGACCCTTTCCCCCGCATCCTGGGACCCCCTTTACCTGTCTCACTTTCCCCCTTTTCTGCCACCCTCACTGTCCTCTCATGGCTGTAGCCTCAGTGTGTGGTCTGTGGCTCCAGCCACAATGTGAGCTGAACTGGGATCTTTGTCTCTTTTGCTCCCTGACATCACAACACCCAGCAGAGTCTGGAACCCAACAGGCTCTCCAAGAGTATTTGGTACATGAATGCACATGATGGAATTAAACTCACAATTCTTCTTCAATTCCCATCTTATCTTTCTCCTTATAGTCCTGGAAGCATTTTCTGATCTGCTTGATTAGGCTACTGTTTGCTTTTCATCATGCACTGTAAACTGTTTTGGGATTTCCAGGTCATGCAGTGGTAAAGAATCCACCTGCCAATGAAGGAGGCCCAAGAGACTTGGATTCGATCCCTGGGTCGGGAAGATCCCTTTTAGAAGGGAATGGACACCCGCTCCAGTATCCTTGCCTGGAGAATCCCATGGGCAGAGGCCCCGGGTGGGCTACAGTCCATGGGGTTGCAAGGAGTTGGACATGACCGAGGGACTGTGCACAGCACCCAGCAAACACTGTTGCCTCTGTTAAGTGAAAATGTCCAGTCATCCTGTTTCCACACCAGTCAGTTCAGTCGCTCAGTCCTGTCCGACTCTGCGACCCTATGGCCTGCAGCACACCAGGCTTCCCTTTCCATCACCAACTCCCAGAGCCTACGCAAACTCACGTCAAGTCGCTGATGCCATCCAACCATCTCATCCTCTGTCATCCCCTTCTCCTTCTGCCTTCAGTCTTTCCCAGCATCAGGATCTCTTCCAGTGAGTTATTTGTTCGCCATCAGGTGGCCAAAGTATTGGAGTTTCAGCTTCAGCATCAGTCCTTCCAATGTATATTCAGGACTGATTTCCTTTAGGATGGACTGGTTGGATCTGCTTGCAGCTCAAGGAACTCTCAAGAATCTTCTCCAACACCACAGTTCAAAAGCATCAATTCTTTGGTGCTCAGCTCTCTTTATGGTCCAACTCTCACATCCATACACGGCTACTGGAAAAACCATAGCTTTGACTAGACAGACCTTTGTTGGTAAAGTAATGTCTCTGCTTTTTAATATGCTGTCTAGGTTGGTCATAGCTTTTCGTTGAAGGAGCAAGTGTCTTTTGATTTCATAGTTGCAGTCACCATCTTCAGTGATTTTGAAGTGCAAGAAAATAAAGTCTGTCACTGTTTTCATTGTTTCCCCATCTATCTGCCATGAAGTGGTGGGACTGGATACCATGATCTCAGTTTTTCGAATGTTGAGTTTTAAGCCAACTTTTTCACTCTCCTCTTTCATTTTCATCAGGAGGCTCTTCAGTTCCTCTTTTATTTCTGCTGCAAGGGTGGTATCACTTGCATATCTGAGGATATACATACTTCATATGTATATACATATATATATGTTTATTCATATGCATATATATACATGTATGTATACATGTATATGTGTATCTATGTACATTTTTATATCTGAGGATATACATATCTGCATGTCTGAGCATATACATGTTTTTCACATAGGTCTCCTTTAAATTTGAAGTAGCTCTTTTTTTTTTTTTTTTCAAGATAGCCTGCTTTGATTTTAATGGTAGTGTCTTTTCAAACCATACCAAGAAGATGTGTGTGTTAATTGCTCGGTCATGTCCAAATCTTTGCAACCCCATGGACTATAGAGCAGCCCACCAGGCTCCTCTGTCCATGGAATTCTCCAGGCAAGAATACTGGAGTGGGTGGCCATTCCCTCCTCCAGGGGATCTTCCTGAGCCAGGGATCTAATCTGTGTCTCCTGCATCGCAGGCAGATTCTTTACTGTCTGAGCCACTGAGGAAGCGCTGCTGAGAATACAGCAGAGGTTTTAAAAACTGTGTTCTTCTCCTTGCAGCAATTCTTTTACTGGGCTTAACTTTGACTGACATGGTTGTCCCTTTGGAACTGGCAAATCTCTTAATATGCTCAGTAATCGTCTTCTCTCTGTTGACACTTGGGGCTTAGTGGCTGAGATGGGCTCCATCAGAGACTGTCTAGGTCACGGCTCTCATCTTTTAGGCACTGTCAAGAGGGAAAGGTTTAGGTTGGTTGTACTTCACCCTGACTGTTTAAACAACCAGCTATTTTTCCTAAGCAAGGGGGCAGAGCTGCAGGAGAGCCTGCCAACCGTGCTGAGGGGGAGCCTGCCTCCCAGAGGGCTGAGCTTGCCTCCTCCAGCAGTGGCACGTGGGTCCCCTCCACCACATCTCTGCTCTCCTCTGAGCACGAGGGTCATCCCTGCCCCTTGCAGCCCCAGGGAGCAGGCTTCAGGCTGTTTTCCAGGCTCTCGGGTTAGCATACGGGGCTGAACCAACGTGTCCTCAGTTTGCAGTCTTTCCACCTTCAGCTGTGGGTCCATCCTTATTCCTCCTTCCTTGTCATTCGCTTCAGTCGTGTCTGACTCTTTGCAACCCTATGAACTGTAGACAGTCAGGCTCCTCTGTCCATAGGATTTTCCAGGCAAGAATACTGGAGTGGGTTGCCAAGCCCTCCTCCAGGGGATCTTCCCAGCCCAGGGATCAAACCTGCACCTCCTGTGACTCTTGCATTGCAGGTGAATTCTTTACCACTGAGCCACTGGGGAGGCCTATATTCCTCCTTATGCAGGTCCAGATAATTTGAGTGGCTTTCTAGGATAAGCGTGGGGAAGTGAGATTTTGCCCAGACTTGCCCGCCCTACGTGCTGCACGGAGGCAGATGAGTGCCCTCCCCCACCTTTGCCCTGCCTCCTTTACTCTCAGGTATGCCATGGGATGCGCATCCTCGACTTTCCAGAAAAGCATTTTGGAGCCCTTTTCACTTTCAGCTCTGTGTCAGTGTGTCTTCCGTTAATGCTGGTGGGAGGGAGACTATAAGCGAGTGGGTAACAACGTCTTGATTCTGCATCTCAGGTTGCTTAGTAACTACCCTGTATAAGTTGTGTGTTGTGCATTGCGGAGTACCCAGGAGAGTAACAGTCTCCAGACTCAGAAATCTGGATCTGGTTGGTGCAGAAGGTAGATCTTGCTGAAGCCGCCAGCCTGCTTTGGTCTCATTGGCTCAGCTCCATCCCCAGCACTTAACTCAGCCTCCTGGATGCTTTTATTGACCTCCTCCCTTCCCCTTGACCCTGTGACCATGTGCAGCCATGTCATCTCCAACTTGTCATCTTCTTGGAGCCCTTGACCATCTCCTGCTTCCTCTGTGTTGGGTCCTCATCGTCCCATTGTTAATCCTCTGTGCTCTGTCTTTATTCCCTTCTCTTGACCTTCCATTCACCTGTTTCTGCCATTGCTGGAGCCCACACCAGTCACTGGAGGCCATGTGTTGGGGAAAGGTTTTTCTACCTTCTTATTCTGCAATTCTCTTCCTGGTGTCCCTCCTTCCAAACGCTTAAGCCCAGTCGGGCTCAGTTCATCCCCTTTACCTCTCTTCTGCTTCCATTTCATTCCATGTCTTCTCAAATCCCTTCCTGGTGGCACATTCTTCCCTCTTTTTGATTTCCCTGCTGTGACCATGGTTCAGATCCTCAGTGCTTCTCTGCTGGGCAATCGCATCTTCTTATAACCCGTCTACCTGCCCCTGCTCTGGCCACTCTCCAATCTAACTTGCACACCAAAGCTTCAGTTTGATCTCCCTAAATCACAGCTCAGATCATGTCATTTTCTCTGCTCAAGAATTTCTTGCTGGGCAAGTGAAATTCCCATTTCCTAGCTCAGAAGGGATGCCCTGAGGGTTTGTCCTTCCAAGGCCACTAAAGGGTGTCTGTTCTGCACACACTGATGGACTGGGAGCTGGAGGTTCCTGGATGTGCCCTGCATGAGTCCACACTGCCCAGGGTGCCCTCCATCTGGGATGCCTGACACCCTGACTTTGAATGTCTATGTCCCACCTCCCTGTTCCACCTCCTTTCTTCCAGGCGTTCATACACACACCATTCTGCCCCAAAGCCTGCTTCCTCACTCGTATTTCTGTGCATAGTATGTTACACAGTGCAGGATGCAAAGAAGTATTTGTCTGATGAACAGTGATCAAATAACTGCTACAGGGCACCATTGACATTCACGGGAATTGTGTCTTGAGAATTTTGAGTGGCTAAGAGCTGTGGTTAAGAGCATGCAGGCTACAGGGTGACAGGTTGGGGTTTAGGTACCAACCGTGTCTCTAGCTACATGATCTTGCTGGAGTTAATCTCTGTGAGCATCAGCTCCCTAAAAATAACAACTCACACAGAGTCTAGTGAGATGAGGCTTGTAGGCCCTCACCCCAGCATTTGTCCTCTAGCAAGCCTCAATAAACGCTCACTGCCAATATTACATGCGTGCTAAATGGCTTCAGTCATGTCTGACTCTTTGTAACCATGTGGATTGTAGCCCACAGGCTCCTCTGTCCACAGGATTCTCTAGGCAAGAATACTGGAGTGGGTTGCTGTGTCCTCCTCCAGAGGATTTTTCCAACCCAGGGATCGAACTGGTGTCTCCTGCACTACAGGTGGATTCTTTACCACTGAGCCATCGGGGAAGCCCACCTGTCAATATTCAGTTAGTTCAGTTCAGTTCAGTTCAGTTCAGTCGCTCAGTCGTGTCCGACTCTTCGTGACCCCATGAATCGCAGCACGCCAGGCCTCTCTGTCCATCACCAGCTCCCAGAGTTCACTCAGACTTACGTCCATCAAGTCTGTGATGCCATCCAACCATCTCATCCTCTGTCGTCCCCTTCTCCTCCTGCCCCTAATCCCTCCCAGCATCAGAGTCTTTTCCAGTGAGTCAACTCTTCGTGTGAGCTGGCCAAAGTACTGGAGCTTCAGCTTTAGCATCATTCCTTCCAAAAAAAAATCCCAGGGCTGATCTTCTTTAGAATGGACTGGTTGGATCTCCTTGCAGTCCAAGGGACTCTCAAGAGTCTTCTCCAACACCACAGTTCAAAAGCATCAACTCTGGTGTGGTGCTCAGCCTTCTTCACAGTCCAACTCTCACATCCATACATGACCACAGGAGAAACCATAGCCTTGACTAGACGGACCTTAGTCGGCAAAGTAATGTCTCTGCTTTTGAATATACTATCTAGGTTGGTCATAAGTTTTCTTCCAAGGAGTAAGTGTCTTTTAATTTCATGGCTGCAGTCACCATCTGCAGTGATTTTGGAGCTCCCCCAAAATAAAGTTTGACACTGTTTCCACTGTTTTCCCATCTATTTCCCATGAAGTGATGGGACCAGATGTCATGATCTTCATTTTCTGAATGTTGAGCTTTAAGCCAACTTTTTCACTCTCCACTTTCAGTTTCATCAAGAGACTTTTTAGTTCCTCTTCACTTCCTGCCATAAGGGTGGTGTCATCTGCATATCTGAGGTTATTGATATTTCCCTTGGCAATCTTGATTCCAGCTTGTGCTTCTTCCAGTCCAGCATTTCTCATGATGTACTCTGCATATAAGTTAAATAAGCAGGGTGACAATATACAGCCTTGACGTACTCCTTTTCCTATTTGGAACCAGTCTGTTGTTCCATGTCCAGTTCTAACTGTTGCTTCCTGACCTGCATACAGGTTTCTCAAGAGGCAGGTTAAGTGGTCTGGTGTTCCCATATTACTGTCATTTATTTCCATGCAAACACAAAACCAGGAAAAGACAAGTGGCCCTTCAGACCTGCATCCAGTGATGAGCAAAGGAAGAAGGGGAGCTGAGAAGCCAGTGCTGGTCAGGCTTCTGCACCTGCTTTTCAGGGCCCCCAGTCCTTGCCTGGATGCCTAATTATTCACAAGCCCTGAACCTTTGGAGCCCTGCAGGACTGTCTGAAGTTGAGCATAAATTAGGTCCAGGCTGTGTGGAGATGGAAGTGCCTCCCTGGGGAGCAGACCAACTCAGCAACCCATTCTTTTTTAAAAATTGTATTGAGGTATGGTTGATTTACATTGTTGTGTTAATTTCTGCTGTACAGCAAAGTGAGT
This sequence comes from Nanger dama, assembly GCA_917880005.1. Taxonomy (NCBI): domain Eukaryota; kingdom Metazoa; phylum Chordata; class Mammalia; order Artiodactyla; family Bovidae; genus Nanger; species Nanger dama. Next base: position 2,521,670 of record CAKJTW010000115.1, read on the forward strand.
CAGTAATATATATATATATATATACACCTTTTATATACTATATATATATAAAAGGTGTATATATATACCTTTTAATATTTCCCTTAAGATTAATACAGTGGAAGTGACAAATAGATTCAAGGGATTAGAGCTGATAGACAGAGTTCCTGAAGAACTATGGACGGAGGTTTGTGACATTGTCCAGGAAGCAGTGATCAAGACCATTGCCAAGAAAAAGAAATGCAAAAGGGCAAAATTTTTGACTGAGGAGGCCTTACAAATAGCTGAGAAAAGGAGAGAGGCCAAAGGTAAAGGAGAAAAAGAAAGATATACCCATCTGAATGCAGAGTTCCAAAGAGAGATAAGAAAGCCTTCCTTCATGATCAATGCAAAGAAACAGAGGAAAATAATAGAATGGGAAAGACTAGAGATCTCTTCAAGAAAATTAGAGATACCAAGGGAACATTTCATGCAAAGATGGGCACAATAAAGGGCAGAAATGGTATGGACCTAACAGAAGCAGAAGATATTAAGAAGAGGTGGCAAGAATACATAGAACTATACAAAAAGATCTTCAAGACCCAGATAATCATGATGGTGTGATCACTCACCTAGAGCCAGACAACTGAAATGTGAAGTCAAGTGGGCCTTAGGAAGCATCACTATAAACAAAGCTAGTGGAGGTGATAGAATTCCAAATCCTATTTCAAATCCTGGAAGATGATGCTGTGAAAGTGCTGTACTCAATATACCAGTAAATTTGGAAAACTCAGCAGTTTTAGCCACAGGACTGGAAAAGATCAGTTTTCATTTCAATCCCAAAGAAAGGCAATGCCAAAGAATGCTCAAACTACCGCACAATTGCACTCATCTCACACGCCAGCAAAGTAATGCTCAAAATTCTCCAAGCCAGGCTTCAACTGTACGTGAACTGTGAACTTCCAGATGTTCAAGCTGGTTTTAGAAAAGGCAGAGGAACCAGAGATCAAATTGCCAACATCCATTGGGTCATTGAAAAAGCAAGAGAGTTCCAGAAAAACATCTATTTTGTGCTTTATTGACTATGCCAAAGCCTTTGACTGTGTGGATCACAACTAACTGTGGAAGATGGGAATACTAGACCACCTTATCTGCCTCCTGAGCAATCTGTATGTAGGTCAGGAAGCAACAGCTAGAACTGGACATGGAACAATGGATTGGTTCCAAATCAGGAAAGGAGTACGTCAAGGCTGTATATTCTCATTCTGCTTATTTAACCTATATGCAGAGTACATCATGCGAAATGTCAGGCTGGATGAAGTACAAGCTGGAATCAAGATTGCTGGAAGAAATATCAATATCCTCAGATATGAAGATGACACCACCCTTATGGCAGAAAGTGAAGAAGAACTAAAGATCCTCTTGATGAAAGTGAAGGAGGAGAGTGAAAAAGTTGTCTTAAAGCTGCTCAACATTCAGAAAATGAAGATCATGGCATCTGGTCCCAACACCTCATGGCAAATATATGGGGAAAGAATGGAAACAATGACAGACTTAATTTTTTTGGCTCCAAAATCACTGCAGATGGTGACTGCGGCCATGAAATTAACAGACACTCCTTCGAAGAAAAGCAATGACCAACCTAGTCAGCATATTCAAAAGCAGAGACATTACTCTGCCAAGAAAAGTCTATCTAGCCAAAGCTATGGTTTTTCCTGTGGTCATGTATGAATGTGAGAGTTGGACTATAAAGAAAGCTGAGCACTGAAGAATTGATGCTTTGGAACTGTGGTGTTGGAGAAGACTGTTGAGAGTCCCTTGGACTGAAAAGAGATCCAACCAGTCCATCCTAAAGGAAATCAGTCCTGAATAATCATTGGAAGGACTGATGTGAAGCTGAACAATACTCTGGCCACCTGATGTGAAGAACTGACTCATCTGAAAAGACCCTGATGCTGGGAAAGATTGAAGGCAGGAGGAGAAGGGGACGACAGACGATACGATGGTTGGATGGCATCACCGACTCAATGGACATGAGTTTGAGCAAGCTCCGGGAGTTGGGGATGGACAGGGAGGCCTGGGAAGCTGCAGTCCATGGGGTCGCAGAGAGTCGGACACGACTGAGCGACTGGGCTGAGCTGAGCTCACCCTCTAATATTTTTTTTGTTACGGTTTACCCCAGTATATCTGATGCAGTTTCTGTGCTATGCAGTAGGGCTTCATCGTTCATCCGTTTCATCTGTGCTAGTCTGCATTTGCTAATCCCAAGCTCTCGATCCACCCATCTGCCCCCCCTTAGCAACCACATGTCTGTCTGTGTGTCTGTGAGTCTGTTGCTTCGCAGATTAGTTCATCCATGTCAAAGTGTAGATTCCACATGTAGGTGATGTGTGTGTGGTGTGTGTGCTCAGTTGTGTCCATTTCTTTGCAACCCCATGGAGCCCACCAGGCTCCTCTGTTCATATAATTTTCCAGGCAAGCATACTGGCGTGGGTTGCCATTGCATCCTCCAGGGGATCTTCTCAACCCAGGGACTGACCCTATGTCTCGTGCATCTCCTGTATTGGCAAGCTGATTTTTTTTTAACCACTAGTGACACCTGGGGATAGCTAACTTTCAGTGACTACCTAATCCGTGCATGTGTATGCTCAGTCTCTCAGTCGTGTCTGACTCTTTGCGACCCTGTCGACTGTAGCCTGCCAGACTCCTCTGTCTGTGGGATTCTCCAGGCAAGAATACTGGAGTGGGCTGCCATTCCTCCTCCAGGGGATCTTCCCAACCCAGATATCGAACCCTTGTCTCCTGCATCTCCTCACTGCAGGTGGATTCTTCACCACTGACCCATCGAGGAAGCCCTCATGTAAGTGGTGTCACGTGGTGATTGTCTTCATCTTTCCGACTTACTTCACATAGGATGATCATCTCTAGGTCCATCCGTGTTCTCAGCACCCATTCTGATCTCTGAATGCTTTCTGATCTCTGATCCCAGCCCTGCCAGGCTGGAGATTTAAAACATGCCATGTGATCTTAAGCTCATGTCTGCCCTGTTTGGGCAGATCAGTGACCTTCTGACAACTAGCAGTAGGTCATCAGGAGCTGAGGCCAGCTCTGGAGACTTCTTTCTCTTCTGCATTTACTTACTGTGTAACATTCTTTTCGTAGGGGTCACTGTTCTAAGAAAAAGAAGAAACTTCTCTCTCCTAGGGAAAGGCATCGCTTTATCAATAATATCACAATGCTGGACTTCTCTAGTGCCCCACTGGCTAAGATTGCGAGTTCCCAAGGCGGGGGGCCCTGGTTAGATTTCTGCTTGGAGAACTAGATTCCACATGCTGCAACTAGGATCCTGCATGTTGCAACAAAGATCGACGCTCCAGTGTGCCGCAACGAAGACCCTGCAGAGTCAGATAAATAAATAAAATAGAAAAAGCTAGAATAGGTCATACATTTAACAGACAAGACCACAATAAATCATAGTAGGCTCCAGTCATGGAACTAAGCCAGAAACTTGTGTTCTTTTATCTTATTTTTAGATTCTGTTAGATACAGCACCATCTCTAATAAAAAGAAAGGCATTCCCTTTAAATCAGATTCTAAGTGACTGTTTAAAATCAGTAAAGCAGTATTTCAGTATTCACTGAAATCACCAATCTGTCTCACAAACTTTGATGTGTCTCCTTTCCTCTTCTTGGGAAAGCTATGCAAAGTGCATGGATGAGATTTTTTTTTTTTCGTAAAGAAAAATGAAAAGCTTTTGTATTGTTCAGTTCAGTTCAGTCCCTCACCCCCATGGACTGCAGCACACCAGGCTTCCCTGTATATAACCATCTCCTGGAGCTTGCTCAAACTCATGTCCATCAAGTCAGTGATGCCATCCAACCATCTCATCCTCTGTCGCCCCCTTCTCCCCCCCACCTTCAATCTTTCCCAGCATCAGAGTTTTTCAAGTGAGTCAATTCTTTGCATCAGGTGGCCAAAGTATTGGAGTTTCAGCTTCTCCATCGGTCCTTCCAATGAATATTCAGGACTGATTTCCTTTAGGATGGACTGGTTAGATCTTCTTGCAGTCAAGGGACTATCAAGAGTCTTCTCCAACACTACAGTTCAAAAGCATCAATTCTTCGGTGCTCAGCTTTCTTTATGGTCCAAGTCTCACATCCATTCCTTTTCAGATGCCACGTATAAGGGACGTCATAGAGACTGCTTTTTTCTTATTGGTCCTCTGAAAGGTGAGTGATCAGTCTCTTTGGAGCTCCCTGACTGGGGTTTCTGAGTCACAGGACCTGGTCAGGTTTGAAGGGATGGGGACTTATCATCCTTAGGACACAACAGGTATCAGGTTTGTGAGGAATCAGTGGAAAAGTGAGGATTCATTGCAAAGGAAGTGTAGGGTTAAGGAGACTGCTAGAAGGTTGGGGGCTGGCCTTAAGTTCCAAGGGGACCTTTAGACTCTGGTCAGGGTCCTTTGGGTCACTTGTGAAGAGTTCTCTGTCAGCATGGGAGTGCTGTGGTGGGGAAGCTGCAAAGCAGACCCCAAACCATCAGTGCTCCTGGTCTAGCTGGGGGCTCGTGGACCCTGGGGATGACAAACAGCCTGGAGCGGGTTACTGGTAAAATGATGTCCTTGCTGAAGAGCCAGGGGCTGGGAGGGGCCTTCTGAGAGTGTCTGGTGAAGTTGGAGCATAGGTTTCCAAAGGAATGGAGGCTCCAGAAGGCAGAGTAGAGAGGTTCTGAAGGAGGAGGGTGGCTGGCAGAGCAAGGGCAGATCAGAAAGAGGAGGGGGACTCAGGGGCAGAGTTGGCCGGAGATGTTGGCATTGGGGTGGGTGCAGCCAAGGTGAGCGGTGTGGGGTACAAGTCAGCTTGAAGATTAACAGGGTACATGCAGGAATCGGTTCACTGAGCATGCTCTTCCCGAAGCTTGGATGAAATGACAGCTTAAAGGGAGGACAATGAAAGGGGAGGTGTTGTGTGGCCTGGGTGTATCAGTGGGTCCTGACAAGACAGAGGGGGTGTGCAGGTTGCCATTCCAGGAGGCTTTGATGAAGGGCTATGTGCAAAGGTGAGAGAAGGTGCCAGGAGCAGGGCACCATCCTGGAGCTAGCAGTGGCTGTTGGGATGTTGCTATCTCCCCTGTGCCCCAAGAAGGACAGAGGACAGCAGCGGGCCAGGACCCCTTCTCTAATCTCAGATCTTAGGTCAGTGAAGGCAGGCAGCCCTCCAATGGCGACCTCATCCAGGGGAGTAGGGGGATCCCCTAACCTTCCCACCTCCTGCCTGGACTCCCCAGGGCTGGCCCCCCAAACCCCAGGAGCCCATAGCCCCAGGGGAGGAGGTCCTCACTGGCCACCAGGGGCAGAAAGTGGCTCAGGGACAGGTAGCAGGTGGATCTGGGGAGCAGACTGGGGGCTGAGAGGTTGAAGCAGAGCTGGGCTACTTTGGGGGTGACCATTACCCACCATCTGGGGCCACTTCCTTGGATATTTTGCACAGGGACAGACAGCTCTGCTTCTTCTTTGTCAGAAGAGCCCCAGAGTAAACAAGCTGCCACCCGCCCCGCTCACCCCCTTCGTTCCCTCCATCACTCTGCCCAGGCTGGGGAGGAAGCTGGCGTGACTGACGTTCAAGGTGAAGTGCTGATGCCCCCCCGCCCCCTGGTCCCATGGTGCCACCTTCCATCCTCCACTGTCAGCAGTCAGGGAAGGGCCCGCTGCCCCCGGGATCTGAAGTCCATTCCTGGACTTGCCTTCGCAAAGTGATCTGAACATGGAGCTCAAGAGACGCACATGACAGGGGAAACGGGAGCTTGTTTGGAGAAGTGAGGTTCTGCCCAGGCCCTTGGAGCTGCAGGAGGGTCCTGTGGAAGAGTTTCTGATGTTCGCAGCCGCCCGGCAGGCCCACTGGGGAGAGCCCGCCCGGGGAAAGCAAGGAGCGGCTTGCTGGGAGGGGAGCTCTTCTGACATTTCAAAACCCAGTGCGTTTATAGAAAGTGATGGAAAATTTTGAACTTTAATCTGCCCTTACATTGCCTTTGCTGATGTTGCTCAGAAGTGTATTGATTAGATAATTTCTATTTCCAGAAAAGAAACTCACCTTTTAGTTAGATCCAAGCTGTGAAAATGACATTCAGAAGGAATGCTCAAAAAAAAAAAAAAAAAAGGGTAGGAAACCTGGAAATAGGGCGTTAGGGAGAAATCTCAGTCATCACAGCCTCCCTGAGTGGATGCTGTTGCCTTTGTGTGCGACACACACAACCACACACATACAAACTGTACTGCACTCACCACAACACACACACATACCTCATATCACACCACACACACACCAACCATGCACACACAACTACACACACAACCATACAGACACAATCACACACACACACAAACTGTACTGCAGTCACCACAACACACACACACACCCCTCATAACACAACATACACACACCAACCATGCACAGACAACCACACACATACAAATGGTACTATACTCACCACAACACACACACACATACCTCATAACACAACATACACACACCAGCCATGCACACACAACCACACACACACAAATGGTACTATACTCACCACAACACACACACACATACATATCTCATACCACACTCGTCACATACACATACACACACAAAAAAACCATGCACACAACCACACACATGCATGACCACCCATACACAAATCCGTCATACCACATGCTACATGCACACAGAGATACACACATCAGCAAACACACACACACAACCACACATTCATACCTCATACCACAGTCACCACACACACACACACACCCTACTACCACTGTCACCCCATGTGCAACACACAGTATACCACTACACACACACTGTATACCTTACACACCCCACAACACATGCATCTGTGTCACATACACGCTACACAGCACACAGCACACCTCACAAGCCACACGCTCCCGCCTCCCTCCCTCCCTGAGGTCGGACTGCTTGCCAGGAAATTAGATTTTCAGCAGAGTCGAATGATTTCTCTTCCAGAGGGAAGACGCTGGAGGAAGCCATCTGAGCTCCCGCAGACCAGAAGTTCACAGGCGCCTTGTGCCGCCCAAACCAGGCACCCCGTTTTGATGGCAGTCAAGTGTGATGATGCTGTGTTTGTTCAGTGATGCCTTTGACCTCTACCTCTTCCTATGGTTTAGCAGCTGAGTGTGTGAGTGTGAGTTTATGAGTGAAATGGTGTGAATGTGTATGTATTGGAGGGTGTGCATGCCTGCTTGTGTGAGTATGTCTGTGTGAGTGTATGTGTCTGCAATGTGTGTCTGTGTGTGCTTGAGTATATGTGTGAATGTGTGTCTATGTGAGTGTATATGTGAGTGTGTGTGTGAATGTGTGTGTATCTGTGTGAGTGTGTGTAAGGGTGTGTGTCTGTGTGAGTGTATGTCTGTGTGAGGTGTGTGTGTCTGTGTGAGTGTGTGTATGAATGTTTGTGTGTGTGTGTAACTGTGTGACTGTGTGAGTGTATGGCCAGATGACAGTGGGGGGCAGACAGGAACCACACGTGTGGGAACAGGACTGAGCACAGTCAGCTTCATGACTGATTTAGTTAAACTCTTTGGTTTCCAGGAATATGTTTGAGGCCGTTGGTGCACCCACTTTCGCTTTGACCATCTGTGTTTAAAAGCTCAGAAGGAGCACGATATCAGATTTCCAGATTTATACTCTCCCTGCACCTTCCAACCCAAACCAAGCTCTTTGCTATTCAGACTCTCCATTGCTGCCTTCTGAGTGTGGGGGACACAGCGCCAACTATCAGTTGTCTGTGGATGGGGAACCGTCCAGTCACTGAGGCTGGGGGTTTTCAGTGGGAAGAGTGAGGGGTCACTGCCTACTCCCCTGGTGGACTCCCAAGAGGCTCTCTCTTTCCCTGGAGCTAGTTTGGTGTGATGGGTTTAAGGGATGCTCCTCCAGGCATCCTGGCTCATAGGAGAAGGGCAGTGCCCAGGAGAGAGGAAAGGTGAGAGAATCATCTCACCAGTGATTCCCAAACCGGGTGAGCATCAGCATCATCTGAGAGCTTTTTTACAAAGCACATTGGCTGAGCCACTTCCAGGATGTGCTAACTCAGAATTTCCAGAAGCGAGCCCAGCCAGTGTATTTCCAAGCAGCTCCCCAAGGGAGGGTGAGATGAACACTAATCTATCTCGAGGGTTCTCTGTGGTTTAACCCAGCTTACCAGGGGAAGAAAGCAAGCATTTGGAGCAGGAACTCCATGAGAGACCCCCTTCCACTCTTTGCCCAGTCACTCCTACCCATTCTGTACATCTCAGTTTATACATGCCACCTTCTCTCATCCCATAACCTGGGTTAGGGACCCTTTGTTTGATCCCATGGCAGTCTGACATTTTTCTCTTCTAGTTCCTAACCTTCTGAATTATTACCTTTTTTGTTATTCATGGCTCTCACCAGAGCAACAAGAAGGTAAGAATAATGTTTTGTTTGCATTATACCCTAGAACCTGGCAGAGAGGTAGTCAATAAAGATTTTCTGGGGGAAAAACCCAAGCACGGAGTGGTAGAAAGGAAGTTCAGGCATAGAAACCAGACAGGACAGGGAACACGATTGCCCCTGGAAAGCTTCCCTCATTTCCAGGCACTGGCCCACAAGAGCATCATTGTAACATGCATCAGTCAGCTATTTCTATAACAATGCTGTGTAACAAACCACCCAGAGCCTAGAAGTTTAGAACAATAATCATTTACCCTTACACTCATAGGTTCACTGCAGTGCAGCCGGACTTCAAGTTGAACTCAAGTTCCACGTTTCTCCTTCTGGCTTCCAGGCTGAATGGGTCATGAACTTAGGGCACGTTCCTCTCCCAGCAGAAATCAGAAGATTCCAGAGAACAAGCCAGACTATGGAAGGATGTTTACAGCTTCTGCCTGCATCACATCCACTGAAATTTCACTGGCTAGAGGAAGTCACAGGGCCAAACTCAATCTGAATGAGGTAAGGTGGTATATTCCATCCAGGAATAGAAAAGGAAAGGGAAAGGGAAAGAATGAACATTTTCTGAACAACAATTCAAACTATCAAACAATTCAAACTTAATTCTACTCTCTTCAGATTTTGATCATTTTTTTTTTTCTTAGAAGGGATAACAGTGACAATATTTAACAACTGTTGAGTCTTTTAGAAAAATTTGTTTACAAATAAAAGACTTCAGTTCAGTTCAGTTGCTCAGTCACGTGCGACTCTTTGTGATCCCATGGACTGCAGCACGCCAGGCCTCCCTGTCCATCACCATCTCCTGGAGTTTACTCAGACTCATGTTCATGGAGTCGGTGATGCCATCCAGCCATCTCATCCTCCATCGTCCCCTCCTTCTCCTCCTGCCCTCAGTCTTTCCCAGCATTAGGATCTTTTCACATGAGTAGCGCAGACTTACTTTTTAAAATATTTACTTACATATTTGGCTGCACCGGGTCTTAGTTGTGGTATGCAGAACTTTTGTTGAGGCCCGTGGGCTTAGTTGCCCTGCCACATGTGGGATCTTTGTTCCCAGGCCAGAACTCAAACCCATGTCCCCTACACTGGAAGGCGGATTCTTAACCACGGGACCACCAGGGAATTCCCTGTTGAGTCCTTATTAAACGTCAACCACACTTCTGTGGACTCTGCAGACATTTTCTCAACAAATCCCCATGAAAATCCCAGGCAGTAGGTACAATGTGTATGTGATCTGCCTGGGTGACACAGCTGGTAGAAGCAGGGTGTGAACCAGCAGGTCTGACTTCCAATCCCAACTCATCTCACTGCTCGAGAGTCTTCCTGTTCTTTCATTTTCAGACCGGAGTGTGGATAGAGGTTTCACTTCTTGCCAGGGCTTTAACCTTGGTGGAAAAGATCTGAGCAAAGTTATGGAGGGAAAGATGGAGAAAGAGGTTCTGAGGTGGAGGCTGGAGGAGTTGCTGAAAGCACAGACAGAGGTCAGAGCCAAGTTCTCTCATTTCATTACCTGGTCTTGAGCTAACCCAGAAAGAACACACATTTCCAAATGACTAGTGGCCACTTACCAAGAATGTAGCCTGTGGCAGATGGCAGGTACCAGGAGGTTTATTCCAACCTCCTAATTTTACAGATGAGGAATTGTAGCCTGAGTGAAGGGAAGTAACCCGCCCAGGACATATGGCTCATTAGTGGCGGACCTTGTAATTCCACGTGGAGTGCTCTGTTTTCCTGCTTGCTCTGTGGGAGCCATGAAGGGTGGTACTGGGTACCACTGGCCTGGGAGGGGTTTCTGGCTAATTGATCCTGACAGAACATGCTACTGATTCTGCAGAAGCCGTCAAAGCATTTGCACGGTGAAGTCCAACCAAGCAAATAGACTTGAGCGCTCAGCTTGCAGCTGCTTACTTGGCATCCTGGAGGCACTGCTTTGATGAGCTTTACTTAACGTGTAGCCACCTGGCACTTGGACATTCTCGCAAATGATTCAGTGGTGGTGATGTAGATATTAACTGCCAGTTCATGCGTTTTATTTTGTTTGACAGTGAGGAAACACAAAACTAATTGTGCGATAGGTTTAGATAGGCAAAATTGCCTAGAAATTTGATTTATTGATGATATTTTTACATATTTAATATTTGCTTTTCTCAACAGCTATATCAGAGTGAGGTTGTTGGGTTGGTTGTGGTTTATAATGGCAAGGGGTTCAGGGAAAATGAAGGGAAGATGTATGCAGAACCTTCACAGACCTGTACCATTCACTTTCCAACCTCAGAAGTGGAGGATTTTTATTTTTATCTTCTTCTAGCCCTCAGTGGGGACTTCTCTGGTGACTCAGTGGTAAAGAATCCACCTGCCAACGCAAGAGATGCAGGTTTGATCCCGGGGTCGGGAAGATTCTCCTGGAGGAGGAAATGGCAATCCACTCCAGTATTCCTGCCTGGAGAATCCCATGAACAGAGGAGCCTGGTGGGCTATACGGTCCAGAGTGTCACAAAGGGTTGGACATGACTGAGTGTGCACACATGTAGCCCTCAGAGGTTCTTCTTTTGTTCTCTGTGGGAGATAGGGCTCACTGTCCTTCCTCTAGATCAGGGATCCCCAACGTCTGGGCTGTGGATCGGCACCTCCTGTCAGATCACCAGCGGTGTTAGGTTAGAAACAAAGTGCACAAAAATTGTAATGCACTTGAATCATCCTGAACCATCACCCCATCCCTGATTCATGAGGAAACTGTCTTCCACAGAATCAGTGCCTGGTGCCGAAAAGGTTGTAGAGTACTGCCTGAGTGGTTTAAGACTTCAGTTTCTGGTTTTAGTTTCATTTAGGACCAGGGGGCGCTCTGTGTCTTTCCTGCATCTGGGCCTTCTCCCTTCCTCCATGCCTGCACCACTGAGGACGTGATTTCCAGTCTCCTCCCCACCCCTGACCATTCTTGTATGCATTTGCTGGAAGACTGCAAGTGGGTGCCAACTCCCGTGATGTCTGCTGAGGCTACACTCTCAAGCAAGCCCATATCTAACCTTTTGTAGTTCCTTAGCGCTGTGGCTGAATTCTCTTGCCTCTCTGTAAGGTCTTAGCCTCCTCTCCTCTCATGCTCTGCCGCGGGCGCAGCAGCTGCTGGCACCTTACCTTGGAACTCCCTTTCCATCTTTGGATTTCAGGATAGTTGGTCGCTTTGCAACCTCAGATCTCTGGTAGGTCAACATAGGTTATGATTTTGTAACTGACCCTGCTTCCTCTCATCATGATGGTGGGAGTAATAGTTTCTCCAGCTTTCTACATCCCAGATGAAAGCAGAATGCCACATTTCTCCTCCTGTTTAACTTTAGTCTTCCTTTGGGGTTTTCTTCCAAAGACTTCTGAAAAAAGAAATCTTGATTTCTTCCCAAATTTGATGCTGGGACTAATGGAGCTGCCAGAGCAGAATCCTCTGAGTCTTTGTGCTGAAGAGAGGCCTTCGTAATTGCCTTTAATGTTTAAATTTATAGCACTTTTAACCTTGTAATTAAAGGCTTTTGAATGACCCTAAATTTCTTTCGAACCCGTCAACTTGACCCATTTTATTGCCTCATCGTGATGAAATCCATTTAACAAGCACCTGAAATTGTCCTCCTCTGGGCCCTTCCCCTTATTACCTAAAGCAGCCCTTCTTTTCTTTTTTAAATAGGTCCTGGAAATACAGATATTCGGGAAACCTAGACCAAAATGAACTGCCCAGAAATCGAAATCCAAGGAGGCCTGGTTGAGCCAGCTGTTCCTGAATTCCAAAGCTGTGGCTCTTGTTCTTGACGAGAAAATTGCTTCTCCTTGCAGCTTCTCTGGGTCAGGTTCTCTCTGCTGCTACAGCTCAGGCTGCTTCATGGCGTCTTTGGGCTGGCAGTCGAGAGGGCAGCGGGGCCTGGCCGCTCTAGGGCGCTCACAGCTGCAGTCCTCGCCCTCTGATCTTCTCATAAACACAGCCTTCGAAGAGCCTCAATGAAGTCTCACTTGAATGGCCACAGGAGTCATTTTCAGGACCGACTCTTTGGGGTGGCAATTAATTTATGGTTAATTAGCTTTGGGGTTAAGCTTGGTCTTGGCGGTGATGCCTGACGTTTAAAGAGGAGTGAGGGGAAGGAAGAGGAAGCGGGCTTACCCGGACAAATGACAGAAACAGCTGGAGGAGGCGCAAAGGCGAACAGGAGGGGTCTGTGCAGGCGAATTTTGTATCATGGCTTCCGTACGAGGGTGTTCACTTAGATTAATGCCCATGGTTGGAATAAAGCTGCAAAACAAACTTCTTTTGTTTGACTAAGAGTATTAGTTTTATTGAGCAGTTTTTAAAGAGTTGAGCAGGGCTCTTTATCAAGGAGGAAGGCTTGTTAATACCACCATTCATTATCCTGGTGCCTCCTCCTGGAGGTGGAGATGAACAGTGCCATACAATGACTGACTCGTGAAGACCCTATGATGGCTTGGTAGTTCTGGGCTTGGCATGTGGTCCAGGGCCTAGAGGGACAGTCTGTGGAGCTTACCTCCAGCTCTGGCAGGGTGCACAGGCTAAGAAGCCAGCCCGAGGCATGGAGAGATGACAGCTAAGCCATTCAGGTCCTGGAAATCCCCAGGCAGAGCTGTCTCTTCACTTCCTCATCTGGTATTGATGATGAGTGAGGAGCTCATCATCAAACCTAGACAGCGTATTAAAAAGCAGAGACACAACTTTGCTGACAAAGGTCCGTCTAGTCAAGGCTACAGTTTTCTCAGTAGTCATGTATGGATGTGAGAGGTAGACCATAAAGAAGGCTGAGCACTGAAAAATTGATGCTTTTGAACTGTGGTGTTGGAGAAGACCCTTGAGAGTCCCTTGGACAGCAAGGAGATCAAACCAGTCAATCCTAAAGGAAATCAACCCTGATTATTTATTGGAAGGACTGATGCTGAAGCTGAAGCTCTAATACTTTGGCCACCTGATGCGAAGAACAGACTCATTGGAAAAGACCCTGATGCTGGGAAAGACTGAAGGTAAGAGGAGAAGGGAATGACAGAAGATGAGATGGTTGGATGGCATTGCTAACTCAATGGGCATGAATTTGAGTAAACTCCAAGAGTTGGTGATGGACAGGGAGGCCTGGCATGGTACAGTCCATGGGGTCACAGAGTATTGGACACCACTGAGTGACTGAACAACAGTGTGGAGATCATTGTAAGAATGTCTTGGGTATAGGTTGGAAAACTAGTCAGGGCCCACATCTGGCCCACAACCAGATTTTATAAATAAAGTTTTATTGGAACACAGCTATGCTCATTTGTTTAAGGCTATTTTCGTGTTACAGTGGCAGAGCTGCGTTATCATGACAGAGACTATTTGGTCTGCAGAGAAAGTCTGCCAGTTCCTTCCCTCCCTCACAGAAGTGGCAAAACACGATGATGCCTGGAGGTGGAGATCCACCCAAGGTACATTGAACGTGTTGCCTTTGTCTTTAAGATGAGAATACAAGGACAGTCATTGACTTTCAAAAAAAAGGGGGGTGGCGCGCAGCCACTGGCTTCAGCATGAAAAAGCATCTTCACCTCCACCAGAGTCCAGAGGGGATTTTGATAGGCTGTGTTGACAGGATAATCTTAAGCCATCAAGAGAGTTATTTTGCTTTTTATTGAGTTGTTTTTAAAAAATTATTTAATGGGAGGCTAATTACTTGACAATATTGCAGTGGTTTTTGCCATACATTGACATGAATCAGCCATGGGTGGACATGTGTTCCCCATCCTGAACCTACTGAGTTGTTTTAATTTTTTTTTCTTACTTTCGGGCTGGGAGCACTGATTCTTGTGGCTGTCACTTACACCTGCCTCGAAATACCCTAACCCCTCTGTTAGATGGTTAGCTTCGATGTTTCTAACCACCGAGGTAAAAGGAAGGAAAAAAAAGAAAATATGCCTTTGTGTGGAGTCTGACCAAAGTAAGTGGGAAATGGCTGCTTCTAACTGATTTTTTCCAGGGCCCCCAGGGAGGGTACTGATGGAGGGAGACCCTGCTTTTGTCTCTCTTCTCACCATCTGGTGGGGGAGGCAGTCACTTACCTGTCCCCCAAGGAGGGTGTGAACAGACTGAGGAGCGGGCTCGGATGGAAGGGAGCCTGGGTCCTACCTGAGCGCGTGACTCGGCTCCAGGCCTCACCGGGACGGCTTCGTGGGGGAAGGAGGAGTTGCCAGAGGAAGAGGCTGGGGTGGACCCTGATGAGGAGGGGGTCCCCTCTGGGAGGTGAGGTGGGGGCCTGGAGACGTGGAGGGCAGCTGAGACCCTTGAATGGTCTTGGGGTGAGTCTCAGCGGAGCTGGTGGGCAGGGAGAATGATGGAATTCAATCTGCCGTTTCCCCAGAAGGATCAGAGGAAAGAAGGAGCCAGTGAGGGCCTCGGTGTTTCGGACAGAGTGCTCAGATTCTTGGAGGCCCTGAGACCAGGCCTGGGCTAGAGGAGGCCCTCCCTGGTCACGGGAAATTTCTTGCTAGTACCCAGAGGCCGAAAGAAGCTGCTGGAAAAATGCTGAACCTCCATGCTGCTCTCAGTAACTCTGCATGAAACGAAGAAGTACCAAGTATCTGAGACCCCTCGCCACCCCCCCATCACCATCCCCAGAACTCCTTTGACCAGGAGACTTGTTCTGGGCCAGTTACGTGCAGTGCTAGTCAGGATGCAAGAGGGGCTGGATATCTAGACCGATGTATCTCCTCCTGGTGCACGTATCAGAGCCCCCTCCCTCTCGGCTTCCAATAGGCCAGACTGAAAAGCAAACAGCCATCTCTGACTGCATTAGTGTTGTTGTGTTTCCAAGAACACAGGTAAGCAGATAGCAAAGTGCTTGAGCATCACTCTCTGGCTACCTGGACGGCACCATAAACGGCCTAATCAGGGCTTGTTCACGATCATTCACTAAGGTTCAGTAGCTGGCTTTCCACTTCGCATCGTCACAAGCTCTGTTCTGCCAGTTTTCCCTTAGCCTGTAGACCTGCCCATCTCCCCCAGGCTGGTGCACCTGTCCAACCGGGGGCTGCTGTCACCGAGCACAGATGCTTGCAGGTGTGCTCACTAATGTGTGTGAGCACATGCATGGAACGCATCTGCCAGATTTCAGGAGAAACAGGCCTGAGAAGTAAGTGCTGGAGACAGCCTGACCTCAAGAAAAGGCAGGGAAAAGGTGGTTTCCTGGGAGCCCGCAGTCAGCAGAGGAAGCTGGTTGGTCTCAGGAAGGTGGTCTGAGTCACTGCCTCTCAGAGGTGGCCGTGCCAGACGAGTCCTTACGGTCTGAGCTAGTGCAAGCTGGCGTCTGCAGGGGCAGTGTTTCGCCCCTGGCTGCCGTGAGGAAGTGGCACAGCCAGGGCGGCTGACGCAACAGATGCTTATTCTCTCATGACTCTGGAGGCTGGGAGTCCAAGATCCAGGCTCTAACAGGGCAGGTTTCTTCTGAGGCCTCTCTCCTCGGCTTGGGGACGGCTGAGTCCGCCTGTGTTTCCACATGGTCTTTCCTGCGTGTGTCCGTGTCCTGGTCTTCTCTTCTCATAAGGATGCTGGTCATAGTGGACTAGGTCCCACCCCAGTGACCTCATTTTAGCTTAGTTACCTCCACAGACCCTGTCTCCACATACTTGTGCTGAGATACTGGGGGCTGGTTCTTCAACACAGGAGTTGTTGAGGGGAGACCGTGCAGTCCGTAATGTGGTCAAATCGAGGACGCCAAGAGTGTTTGCTTCTAAGAGTCTCTCTCTTTTCTTCAAGGAAACATTGGTTGCCATTAATGACCCACCCCTCACACACATGGGCATATTTCTGCTCATTGCATGCCAATTACAGCGCAGCCCAGCCTTCCTGAGGTTTCTCCTGGTTGGTCTTTTGGGTGTCCTCAAGCTTTCCTGACCCACACTGGCCACCCGTCAGCTGGGTCCCTCCGATGGCCAATCACACCCATTAGGTGAGAGTTTTGCTGCTTAAGCTGAGAGAGGCTTTATGTGCAAATTCTCTGGGAGTCCCTTTCCTATAGCCGCCCTCCCCACAGTGCCAACAGCTGTGACTATATTTGCAGTCAGTAAGACAAAAAAATGAAAAGAATGATTGGACCAGGGCCATGGAAATCACAGGGAGAGAGACTTGGACAAAGAAAACAGTTACTTCTGTGGGTGACATGCTGTTGGAAGAAATCCCAAATATGCTGACATCCCGGAGCCATGGACTGACTCTGACGAGATGAAGTCTGATTGGGATAACTGTGCAGCCTGGCTCCTGCCTTAAGACAAGTTGGCTGGAACCCCCAAGGTGGAGAAGAGGTTCCATGGTGGCAGGGACATGATGTAGAGACTTTGGTTGACAGGGAGTTTGCTGGGAGGCAGCCAGGGGCGAGCTTAGACCCTGCGACGGTGGCATTTATCTAAACAAGGGAGGAAATAGTCTCATTTTCCTTGAAAGAGCTCAGAGTGCGCCATGGCTGGTTCTTTCAGATGTGGCCACCACAAAAGAAGGCGGTGATAGCAAAGTGGAATGATGTCCCGGGAAACCTGCCACCTGAGGCGACAGAGGGTGTTAGTGGGAGAGGACTTGGGCGGGACGAGCGTGATGGAGTACAGTATTTGCAATGCAGTGGGATCCAAGACAGATGGGGCTCGCGCGGTGTGGATGTGACACGGAGACCACTGGCCGGGGCCTAATGGGGAGTTCTGTTATTTACCGAGATAGTGTCTAACAGACACACAAGAGGTGTGATATGTTTGAACAGAAGCTGGCCCTGGAGAGAAACTTGGAGGAGATGCTGTAGACGAGAGCTAACGATTGAGAAGAAGCACTAAAGCACGGTGTGAAAAATAGAAAACAGCATGGGAGAATAAATCCAAAGGACGTCGATAACTACAACAAACAAGAACGCACAGGTGCAACCACTAGAAGATGCATGATCCAGGGGCTTCCCTGGCGGTCAGGGGTTAAGACTCCATGCTCCCGATGCAGGGGGCACAGGTTTGATCCCTCGTCAGAGAACTAAGATCCTGCATGCTACATGATGAGGACTGAAAAAGTCTATCAGAAGATGTATAATCCAGACTATATCTTGTTTACAAGAGTAAAATGTAAGATCACACAAAAGGTTGAAATTACAGAGGTGGAAAAAGGTACACTGGATAAAATTAATAGAGAGAAGCTAGTTGCTTGCAGCTGGAAAGTAGCAATATTAATATCTATATGGTTCAAAGTTACATTTATTTCTGTATTTAAATTCTCTTTATGGCCTGTATCATTACCTGACATTTTCTCCCTTCCCCCACTCCATGTTTCGGGCTTCCCAGGTAGCTCAGTAGTAAAGAATTCACCTGTCAATGCAGGAGACACAAGAGAGGTAAGTTCGATCCCTGGGTTGTGAAGATCCCCTAGACAGGAAAATGGCGACCCACTCCAGTATTCTTGCCTGGGAAATCCCAAGGAGAGAGGAGTTTGGCAGGCTATAGTCCTTGAGGTTGCAAAGAGATGGACATGACTGAGCTACTGGGCACAGTACACTACTCCATGTTAGACTGTAAATTCCATGAGAACGGGAACCATTTTCATTCTGTTTGTTGCATCTTGAACATTTCTTAGACCACTAAAAGACTCAATAGGCATTTATCAAATGAAATAAAGGCTCCTAATTCTTTTCTTTTTGGACACTGACTTTCCGGGATGCAGAATGTGTGAACCAGACTTTGTTCTGGTTAACTATTTCTGCAAACAGACCACCCTAACACTCAGTGGCTTAAATACCAACTCGTTATTGTCTGCCATGGTTCTGTTGGGTGGGCTGGGCTCACTTGAGCAGGTCTAATATGGGCTGTTTCGTGCAGCTGTGGTCTGCATGGCAGGGGCTGCAATTCTTTCAAGGCTCCACTGGACTTGACATCCAAGATGGTGCACTTGCATGCCTGACGGTTGATGCTGGTTGTCAGCTGGGAGCTCAGTGGGGTCTGTGGACCAGAGCATCTGTGTACCCCAGTCAGGTGGCTGGAACCCAACAGCAAGTGTTGTAAAGATCAGAAGTGGAAGCTGCCCCTGTCGACTACAAACTGGTGCTTGCCAAGGGCATTTGCCGTCCGCCTCTGTGGAGACTGACCCCGTGCACCTGCTGACCTTTCTCATGTCCTGAAGGCTGTTCAGGGTGGAGAGTGAGGAACTCTCTGCTCCAGGGAAGCTGGTGGAAAAGGTCCTTAGATAGTTAGGTATTTTCAGGAACTGATTTCATGATCCCAGTCCTTGCGTCTCTTCATATTTAGAAACTCACTAAATCCCTCCATGATGACATCAGCTCCTTGTGACTAGCAGAAAGAAAGAAGAAAGAAAAGAAAGTCACTCAGTTGTGTCCAACTCTTTGTGACCTCATGGACTGTAGACTACCAGGCTCCTCCATCCATGACTAGCAGAAAGCCTTTTGTAAAGTCAGACCTTGATTGCACTGAACTCCCCCTTTCACCAAAATCTTATATATTGACCTTCCCCCAGTATGTCTTTGGAGCAGTCTCTCAGAGCTATCTGAGGTGCTGTCTCCTGGACTGCCATCCTCATTTTGTCCCAAATAAAACTTAACTCGCAACTCTCACATTGTTCATCTTTTTAGTCGACAAGTCTCTCAAGGCTTGAGCTAGAGAAAGTCACATCACCACTTTGTCACAATCTACTGGGCAATCATGGATTCCTCCTAGATATATGGGAAGGGACATAGATCTGATTTTCATTCCCTTTCTCAATGGCACAAGTGTCCAAAAATCTGTGGTCATCTCTAATCTACCGCAGACCTTCAAACCAGGGAGCCTGCTTCATCTCCACAAATGGCAGTGCTTGACACGATGGATGAGATTTCCTGAGTCTGAGGCATATCTCTTCTCAGGGAAGGGCAAGTCCATCATGGAAAGAAGAGCATGCTTTTCTGGAATGTGTGCAGGATGCGTGGGCTGGACGAGATGCTCCCCCAAGACCCTTCGCCAGCGCTGACATTCTTGGATGAAACCTCAGTGTCAGACTGGGGTGAGGGGAAGTCACTGTGACTCAGTGAAACCTCAGAGGTCTGTGGGTTTCACGGAGGGTTAGCAGCTGAGGTCTGCCACTCAGAGTTACTCACTTCCTCCTTTCTCCCTTCACACCAGCTAAGCCCTTCTGTCTAGGGCCCCCATCTGAAACTCGATGCTGGAAACAGCGCTCTAAGGACCCATCATCCCGAGACACATTGCCACTTTGTCACGATCTGCTGGGCAGTCTTGGAGTGTTATCTGTCTTGGGGAGGGTAACACCTCAGAATGCTGTACAAACACGGACACTGATTTGTTAAAAAGTATCGGTGAGCGTTCAATGCTTCTGTTTATGATAGTGGATTCATCTTAGAAATTGCTAGTTAATTTCTTTGGCTTTCTCACCTCCTCTCAGAATTACTAGCAGCGTGTCTATCCTTAGGCAAGTTACTTGACATCTCTGTACCTTATTTTCTCATCTGAAAAGAGAAGTATAACACTAGTGTATATTTCATAGGATCATCATGGAGTTTAAATGAGCTGATATGCTGAGCTCTTCTTCAAGATTTTACAAGACAGGGCTCAATAAATTCTAACTATAGTAATTTTTCTTTCAACACAAAACTTAATAGCTGTATAATAACCTACTTCTGAATGTTCTATAAATTACTTTACCCATCTGTGAATTTTGTGTTTCTGTATCTTTGCCACTGTTAAAATGATATCATGAATGTCTTTATGGGTAAATCTTTGTGCCGACCACTTAGACGACATTCCTAGAATTGGAATTTTTAGACACTTTTTAAAAAAAGTGCATAGTGGGAGTTAAATAAAGTTCAAAATAGTTAAGTGAAAGGCTGTTTGAGTTCCACAGGAGTGGTACCTCAGTTTACATCAGAAAATATATCCATTTGCCATCAACAAAACGGAATACTACTGAGGTTGATACTCAGATCTGCCCTGAACATTCACAGCCCCTCTAACTCTGCAAGGGATCATTAGATTTCTCACTTGCTATTTTCCAAAGTAAGTTTTTTTCTCTTTATTCAGTTATTTTTCCAGA
Organism: Nanger dama; assembly: GCA_917880005.1. Classification (NCBI taxonomy): domain Eukaryota; kingdom Metazoa; phylum Chordata; class Mammalia; order Artiodactyla; family Bovidae; genus Nanger; species Nanger dama. The sequence goes on from CAKJTW010000115.1 coordinate 2,542,169, forward strand.
TGGTCCTTTACTCCATTCATCTACAATGTAGCCTGGCTTATACCAAATTAATTCATAGGTCAGCCTAACACAACGTTACTATTTTTAAAAAATGCTTTAATTTATTGAATTCTTTATGCTGAGCCTCCGGGCTTCCCAGGTGGCTCAGTGGTCAAGAATCTGCCTGCAAGGCAAGAGATGGAGGAGATGCGGATTCAGTCCCTGGGTGGAGAAGATCCCTGGAGGAGGGCATGGCAACCGATTCCAGTATTCTTGCCTGGAGAACTCCATGGTTAGAGGAGCCTGGTGGGCTGCGGTCCATGGGTCGGACATGAATGAAGCGATTGAGCACAATAGCACACTTAGTTCGCCTGCGCTAGGTCTTTGCAGCTGTGCAGGCTTTTCTCTGGTTGCGGAGAGCAGGGTCTCTCCTCTAGTTGCAGTGCACGAGCTTCTCACTGCAGTGGCTCCTCCGGGCCATGGAGCAGGGGCTCTGGGTGCGCGGGCCTCAGCAGCTGTGGCGCGTGGGCTCAGCAGCTGCAGTTCCTGGGCTCTGGAGCGCAGGCTCGATAGTTGTGGCTCACGGGCTTAGCTGCTCCGCTGCATGTGGGATCTTCCCAGACCAGGGACAGAAGCCGTGTCTCCTGCATTGGCAGGTGGATTCTTTGCCACTGAGCCACAAGGGAAGCCCTGTGTTAGTACTTTTAATTGGTCTTGATATGTAACAATTTTTTTATTCCAGTGAGAAAGATGAGTTGTGTGTATCAGTTATGAATGGGAGCAGAGTGCGGGTTCTTCAGAGAACCAGTCCCTAGGATGGGACACGTGATCGGTGCATGTAAGGTTTCACCCAGATCTCCTTGATTTCAAATGCACTGAGTAACTCCTGTGATCTGACCCTGCAAGTCATCTGGCCCCTCATGCAATCTCTTGCCTCTCTGTCCGTCTACAAGGGTCTCTTTCCTCTACCTGGAGATCATTGCCTCTCTGGCCTTTCCATTCTCTGTGTCCTCTGCCTGGAACGGGCTCTCTGGCTCTTCCACACCCAGTTCACTCACCTCCTTCTGAGTTCAACCCAAATGTCACCACCTCAGAGAGGCCCTCCCTGACTATCCCCTGAAGCAGCCCCTCCACAGCCCCTGGATGGGGGCGGGGGTCACTCTGCTTCTCTTCAAGGGTTTTCAGGAAATAAGTGGAAACTCTCTTGCTTTCTGTCGATCTTCCCCGGTAGGCTGTGAGCTCACAGTGGCAGGGGCGCTTCTGTTTGGTCCGTGGCCTGTGGCAGTGAGCGCTGGTGGAGGGGGATGGATGTGCCGTGGCGAGTCGCTGCGGAGCGCAGTGCTCTGAAGATGCCTGCACTAGTTTCCTGTGGCTGGGTTCTGACAAATGATAGCAAGCGGAGGGGCTTCAAACAACGCAGATTCATTATTCTATGTTGCTGGCGCCCGGAAGTCTGAAAGTGGGTCTCATGGCAAAGTCGTGTCCACCTGACGGCTGAGGCTGGGATTCTTTCCTTGTCTTCTCCAGCTCATGCTCCCTTCCAGCCAGTGCCTCAGTGGAGGACCCGCGTCTGCTGTCACCCTAACCTGGAATCCACATTATGGTTGGTTCTTTCCCCTCTCTCATCCATCCATCCCCTCTCATCCATCCTTCCCCACTCATCCTGAGCAGCCTTTTCCATGTGTGGGGAGGGAGGGGGGCTGGGATCCTGTGCGGAAATGTCAGTGATCTCTATTAGGCATGCACCGTCCCAAGGGACTATTCCCTGCCATTCAGTGAGTTCCCACGAGGACAAACGTGTCTCCCCTGGGAGCCGGCTAGCTGTGGATTTTGCTTTCCGGAGACCCGGGGGTCCTCTTGGCTGCAGAGCAACACCCGGGCTTTCAGTCTGTTTTCAGGCTTCATTAATGCTGCTGATTGTTGACCTGGGTGAAGGGTGGGCCGTAGGGTTACCTGGCAGGCTGATGGCTGTCCTGCTTCTCCATGCCTTACTTGGGAGCGCTGTCCCAGGCTGAGCAGTCCACCTCAGGCAGTCTCTCTGTGTGTGACTTAAGCAGCAACAAGAAAGAAAGATGACCATATGCCTAGGTTTTAGTTTATATCACAAATGATGGAATATATCATTGATAGCTTGGAGAACATGAAAGCCAGCAAGAAAAGTGGTAGGAAAATGTTTGCTTGTTTATGGGAAATTTACAATAACAAAGAGTGGTTATGGTTGCCTTGCCAACACGTACACTGGGGTGAGGGGACCATATTTCTTTTCATCAAAACCTTTACCACTGTCAACATACAATGTAATTTACTTCCTTTTCTTCATCCCCTTCCCCTTCTTCTTCTTCTCCTATTCTTTCTCTTCCTGCTCCCTCCTCCCCCTCCCCCTCCCCCTCCCCCTCTTCCCCCATCCACGTAGACAGTATATGCTGGATATTCAATAAGTACTTGTGGAGTGAATAAATGCTGGTGGAGAAGTTTTCAGAAAACATCACATGACATTGATTCACAGGCGGTGAAGTCCTTACCACCTTTCTGATTCTGTAAATTTGTGGCTTGTTCCAGAAAGAAGTGAGATAGGAATTCAAGGAAATAACTCTGCAAAGGAGTCCTCATTAAGAAATTACATTAAACACAACTTCATAGTGTGAGCTAATCAGTTGCACGGATGGACGGATCCACTTTCCTGTCACTGAGGTCTTCTGCTGTGCAGTGGGCAGGGTGCAGCCCTTGGCTCCTCCAGTTTGGCCTTAGGGTTCATTCTCGCATGGCGGGCATTAACCTCACAGGAAGCAGCCTCGAGCTGCTGCGGCTGTTCTGTCAGTAAGTCATTTCTGATGCTCTGTGACCCCATGGGCTGCAGCACTCCAGGCCTCCCTGTCTTCATTATCTCCCGCGATTTGCCCAAACACACCCACTGAATCGGTGATGCCACCCAACCATCTCATCCTCTGTCATCCCCTTCTCCTCCCACCTTCAATCTTTCCCAGCATCAGGGTCTTTTCAAATGAGTCAGCTCTTCACATCAAGTGGCCAAAGAATTGGAGCTTCAGCTTCAGCATCAGTCCTTCCAATGAGTATTCAGGGTTGATTTCCTTAAGGATTGATGATCCTTTAGTTGCTATGATATCAATTCAATGATAAAATCAGACAGCCCCTCACTTTGACTTCTAATAATTGGCTCAGATGCAATTCTTCTGCTGCTTCTAATCTTAAAACTCTTCCACGGAGTTTGGCCTTGCAAGAGTTGGATTGAATAACAACAACAACAGCAACAATGTTTTAAAATTCTAGTAGTTCATTTCTCTTTTCAAACCTGTCCTTTTAAATTTCTGGAGTCTTGCTCTTTTCGTGTGGTCGACTCCTCTTGTTGTCTGCGGTTTCTGCTGTCTGATGCAGGATATTTAATGCTCGTCTGCTGAGTCTCCATCAAAGCTGAGTGCCTTATAATGTTTTATTTCAAGTTCATTGCCAGACTGTTTTCTTCCTCAGTGGAATCCATGGGTTTTCTGCTCAGCTCAACCAGCACCTCAGCCGGGCTTTTGCTCCTGTACCATGTTTTCCATTTTCTCCCACTAACTTCTCAGCTTAAAGTTTCCTCTAACTCTGGCATAAAATGAAGAAGGCTAAGGAAGGCATTTTCCCCTCCCAGAGTCTAGCGAGTCATCTACTTCCTGTCCTTTCCTTGGGCTAGCTAGGACATTTTTTCCTAGCCACTACATTAAGGGCCCTGACTTTGTATGTGCATCTCAGCCTCCTGAGATTTCACTCCTGCAAAGCCTCCTGCAAAACTTGTCCTCTGCTTCCTGGTTTGTGTGACTCTGCTCTCCTGCTCCAGCACTGTGCAGGGCAGTCCACACGCCTACCACATGGCTTCTGGTTCACGCATTATTTTTTTCTTTTTAGCTGTATTTCCCCACTTTTCTAGTAGGAGGGTTTTCACATTGATTTTGTCTCTGTAGTTCATTGTCCACGTCATCTCACTCTGAACGGGGGCAGTCACCAGGGAAGGTGCAGTGTGGGACTTCACAAAAGCTTTTTTTCCTTACTGTTGATGCTTTTGTTATGTGGCTCAGACAGTAAAGAATCTGCCTGCAATTCGGGAGACCTGGGTTCAATCCCTGGGTTGGGAAGACCACTTGGAAGACAAAATGGCAACCCACTCCAATATTCTGGCCTGGAGAAACCCATGGAGAGAGGAGCCCGGTGGACTATCTTCCATGGTGTCACAAAGAATCGGGCACGGCTGAGCACGCACACACACATATGAAGCCTGACCTCGTCTTGTGGTCACATGCTCTTATCACAGCTGTGGTCCTCAGCTGAGCCTATGTTTGCCCACTGCTCCAGGGAACAACTGGCAATGTCAGGAGACTGTTTTGGTGCCACGAGTCGGGGGCTGTTCCTGGCATCTAGTGAGCAGAGTCCAGGGATGCTGTTGGCACATCTCATGTTGCCCAGGACAGCAGAGAGGGCTCTGCCCCCGTGCTGACTGTGTTGTGGTTGGGAAACTGTGTCCTATGAGAGCGGCACTGTCTTCAGTTCAGTTCAGCCGCTCAGTCGTGTACGACTCTTTGTGACTCCATGGACTGCAGCACGCCAGGCCTCCTTGTCCATCACCAACTCCTGGAATTTACCCAAACTCACGTCCATCCAGTCGGTGGTGCCATCCAGCCATCTCATCCTCTATCGTCCCCTTCTCCTGCCCCCAATCCCTCCCAGCATCCGGGTCTTTTCTAGGCACTTTCTTAAGTAAGTATCAGTGATCACTGCGTGGTTACTCTCTGCCCCCCCGCCCCGTGCACCCCACACGCTTCTCTGCTCTGCGACCAGGAGGCTCGCTCCTGCAGTCTGCACTGCTGTCCTCCCCGTCGGCTGGCTTCCCCCTGGCTTTGGCGTTCCGGAGGCAGTAGCTGACAGCTGGGGCAGAGAGAGGGAGCTGGGTGGATCCCTGCCTCTCCTGCTCTGCTCTGGGCTGCCTTCCTCTGGCAGCCGCTGGATCCCTGTAGGACTCTGCTTCCTTGCAGGCAGCCCCATCCCCATGGCTGCCACTCTCACTGGGCTTTTGTTGGGCCATTTCCACCCCTCCGCCTTGGGTGGATGGCAATGACCATGTGCACCCCTGCTGGGCTCTGGGAGCCACAGCATCCTCCGTGTGTCCACCTATCCCGCCCACAGCTCTTCTTTCTTTCCCCTGGAAACATCTGAATTGGATTCTGTGTCCTGCCAGGATGCTGGCTGGCACAGCCTCTGTGGTTTCATTCACTGTAGGGCACGATAACCTTGTTCAGTGCACCAGATTGCCTTTCATCTCTGCCCTGTGTCCAAGATCCGTTAGGCCCATGTGGACCCATCACGAATATGGTGACGTCTCTCTCCTTACAATACAGTGATATGGAGTAAACATCTCTCAGAAAGAGGTCTTAACCAGGTTTCTATTTATATGACAAGCTAGGGAGATGATGCTGAAAGAAAACAGGAATTGACTTGTGGGGGTTGGCAGCAAGATCCTGAGGTGGGGACCCCTGCTTTTGTGAGATTTTGCTTGGTCGTATCTGACTCTTTGCAACCCCATGGACTGTAGCCCACCAGGCTCCTCTGTCCATGGAATTCTCCAGGCAAGAATACTGGAGTGGGTTTCCATCCCCTTCCCCAAGGGATCTTTCTGACCCAGGGATCAAACCCAGGTCTCCTGCATTGCAGGCAGATTCTGTACCGACCGAGGCGCCAGGGAAGCGCTTCTAAATCATATGCGTTTAGACATGTACCCCTGTTGGTGCAGGAGCTTGTGGAGTTTGCCTTCTCCCTGTTCTTGTTCGTTTCTGCCCTCTCCTGGGAATACTGCTGCCTTCAAAGTCTTGGGCTTTGTGCGCTGTCCCTCCTTGAGGGTTACTGCGCTTTCACCATCCACCTCTCCTGGAAGAAAGGCTGACATTAAGCTAGAGAAGAGCCATGCCTTTATCCCAACCTTCTCTTGCAGGGTAGTTATGTGTTTCTTTGACTGGGAGATTGGTGGGACCTCACTAGCGCGGTCCTGAGAAACAGAGGAATCTGACGTCTGGGAACTGGGCGACTGCTGTATTCTGAAAGACCCAGGCTCTTTTTTAATGAGCTCTGGGCAAAGATCCCAGCGCCTTTGCAGGAGAGGCTGAGCTCCTCTCTGGGTGTGACCTGGAGACCTTGCAGAGTGACTCCTCCACTTCCTCTGCAGTGGGCCCCCCGCCCACCATGATATTTACAAAGAGGAACCACGGGATAATTATATGAGAGCCAGGAGGAGAGGGGCGCATTCTGGGCACCCCCTCCACAGTGGGCGGGTGCCGAGCAAGCATGGTGAACCCCTTGGTGCTGCGTCAAGCCTGGGCCTCTGAGTCAGGAGGGAAAGAGCACATGTGCTGGTTTTCACGTGGGGCTGTGCGTCTTGCGTCCCGTAGTGATTGCTTTAGCCCTGGTGAACTAAGGGCTGTGGACGCGCTGTCCTGTCCTACCCCCGGAGACTAACCACGTTCAGCTTCTTTAGAGGTTTCTGGGCCACCTTAGGTCTTTGGGTCTCCTCCACGGCTGTCTGTGGAGGGCGTGGCCTGAGTTTTCCTGAGGTCAGCTTGAGGTCATGGTCAACAATGGGAGTTTTGTGTCCAAGGGATCCAAGCTGCTATGGGAGAATTTTGATACCAGGGCAGGCTTTCTGTGGAGCAGAATGCACCTGATAGAAGCCTTGAGAGAGATGAGGGGCTGAGGGCAGCTTCCAGAGGATGGTAGGCCTCCCCAGGTCCAGGGGAGCTATCCTGCCATGCAGGGCACAGGTCCCCAGCAGAAGACAGGAACCCTGGACTCTGGGTGGAGGCAGGGGTGAGCATGGTCTGGAAAAAGCTGTACTCTGAAAGCTTTGAGGGCTTCAGAATGCAGCAGCTCCTGGACGGCAGTCTGCATCATTGGCCAGAGAGGGAAATGGACAGGATCTGGGACACAGGGTCCTTCTGGCCCTCAGCAGCCACTAGCCCCTGAGGCTGAGGGCTGGCACACCCTGTCAGGTGCCCACCTTGCCCCAGTGCTTCGTGTCTTTTCCTTACCTTCTTGGGATCTCAGGTGTTGATGACCTTAGTCTTAAATTGCCTCTGGGGAGTGTTGGATTATTGTATTGAAACGATGATTTTGATTATAAGGTCCTGCTTATTTAACTTCTAATTCTTTTTTAATTAAGAAGCTTTAGAATTTCTATTCTTTTCTTGACAATGGTTCTACTTTCAATTTTTGAAATCTGTGTTCTAAAAATTAATCTCTAAAAAGTTTTAAAATAATTTTTAACTTCTCAAGTTGCCTTTCAGTAGTCGTTTCATGTAAGTCAAATCACTATGCCGTACACCTTAAACTTATACAGTGCTGCACATCAGCTATATCTCAGTAAACTGGAAAACGCAAATTGCCTTTTAGTTTGTTACTTTAATATTTAGTCCATTTCTTTTTGGATTCACATCACTTTGTAGGTTTACTATTTTTATAGTGGCCAGTAAAATGTTTGGATTGCATTTTAATCCCTTGCCCTTTAATACTTAATGATAAAATATTTCATCTTTTGTCATACTTTTACTTTTTAAATCAATTTTTATTTTATTTCTCTTCAGTGTCCTTTTACTTTTTTTTCATAGTGCTGAATGTTGTAGATAACCCCTTACAAATTTCATGTATTTGAGTTCTACTGCTTCACTATTTCTAAAAATTCCTGTTCTACAAGTTTGCAGGCAGTGAGCGGTAACATGGTTTGAAGAATGAGAGAAAATCCATACCATTAACAGCAGGCTGTATTGGTTTTCGCTGCATGCCAGTGAATTTACCACAAACTTAGCACCTTAAAAGAGAGCTTATCAGCTCCTAGTTCTGCAGAACAGTGGTCTGGGAGAGGCAGGGCTGGTCCTCTGCTCAGGGTCTTGGACAGCAGAAATCAAGATGCCGTTAGGGCTGTGCTCCTCTCCGAAGGTTCTGGACAAGACTCGACCTCTAGGATCATTCCAGTTGGTGCCTGAATTTAGCTCCATGTGGTTGTAGAACTGAGATCCCCATTTCCTCGATGCCTGATTTCTGCTTCTGGAAATTGTTCCCATTCTTCCTCAAATGGCCCCCTCTCCATCTTCAAAGCCAGCCACAAATCTCTCTCATATTTTAACTCTTCTTCCCAGAAAAAGCCTAATGCCTTCTTTTTAAAAACAGTTTTATTGATATATAACTCACATACTATTTGGTGTATAATTTAGTAGTTTTAATATACTCACACAACTGTGTGACTATTATCATGGTCTGATTTTAGAACATTTTTATCACGCTCCCCAACAAAAGACACCTCCTACTTCATTATCAGTCACTCCTCATTTCCCCGGAGTTCCAGCTAGTCAGCTTTCCGTTTCTAAGGATTTGTCTCTTCTGGACATTTCGTGTAAAGGGAGTGATGTTGGATGTGGTCTCTTGTGATTGCTTTCTCTCCCTTACCGTAAAAGCTCTCTTGTGCTGTCCCATCCGTCAGTATGGCACTCTTTTTTGTGGCCGAATAATATACCATTGTGAGGATATACCACATTTTATTAATCTATTAGTTGATGGACCTTTGAATTGTCTCTACTTTGTGGCTGTTATGAGTAACCTGTGTACAAGTTTTTGTGTGGACATATGTTTGCTTTTGTCTTTCATATATATTTAGGAATGGAATTGCTGAATCAAACAGAAACTCTGTTGAACTTAATAAAAAAATTTCCAAACTGTTTTCACAGCAGCTGCACCATTTTATATTCTCTTCAACAATGTATAAGGGTTCCAATTTTCCCACATCTTTACCAACAGTTGTTATTATCTATCATTTTGATTGCAGCCATTTAGTGGATATGAGGTGGTATTTCATTTTTGATATGCTTTTCCTTATTGATTAATAGTACTTTTCCTGTGCTGATCAGTCATTTGTATGTCTTTTCTGGAGACTTGTCTATTCAAATTCTTTGTCCATTTAAAAATTGAATTTTTATTGAGTTGTAAGGGTTCTTTATATGTTGTGTATACTAGACCCTTACCAGATACTTGATTTGCAGATATTTTGTCCATCTTTTCCTTCTTGATAGCATCCTTTGGAGTATGCAAATTTTTAAATTTGGTAAAATGCAGTTTATCTGTTTTTTTCTCCCTTTGGTTCCCTTTGCTTTTTGTGTTCTATCTAAGAAGATTCGGCCTAACTGAAAGTCACACAGATTTACTCTTAAATTTCTTCTATGTGTCTTTTCGCTTTCGGTCTCACACTGAAGTCTGTGATTCATTTGAGCTCATTTTTGCACGTGCTATGAGGCAGGAGCCTGGCGTCACGCTTTGCATGCAGATACCCAGCGTCCTAGCACCATCTGTAGCGAAGACCACGCTTTACCTGTTGTGTGGCCTTGGCACCCTTGCCCAAATCAGTGGGCCATCGGTGTGTGATCTTTATGTTTATCTTTATGCCAGTACTACTTAGATTGCTGTTACTTTGCAGCAAATTTTAAAAGAGGAATATGTGACTTCTCCAACTTTGTCCCTACTTAAAAAAGTTTGTCTTGGCTTTTCTTATACTTCCTTATGAAGTTTAGGCTTAATTTGTCTATTTCTATGAGAAATAAAGTTGGGATTTTGATAGGGATTGCACTGAATCTGTAGGTTGTTTGGGGGAATTTTACCATCTAAGCAATGTTAAGTCTTCTAATCCATGAACATAGGGTGTCTTTCTGTTTAATTTCTTGCAATGCTATTTTATAGTTTTCAATGTTCAGTTCTTCCATTTCTTTTGTTAAATTTATTTCTGAGTATTTTATTTTTTGATGTTATTGTAAATGGGATTGCTTTCTAAAACATCATTTTAAAATTGCTAATATAGAGAAAAACAATTGATTTTTAATGTCAATAATTTATCCTGAGACTTTGTTGAGCTCATTTATTATTTCTAATAGTTCTTTCAGTTCAGTTAATCGCTTAGTAATGTCTGACTCTTTGCGACCCCATGAACCGTAGCACGCCAGGCATCCTTGTCTATTACCAACTCCCAGAGTTCACCCAAACCCATGTCCGTTGAATCAGTGATGCCATCCAGCCTTCTCATCTTCTGTCGTCCCCCTCTCCTCCTGCCCCCAATCTTTCTTCTTCTTGGGCAAGCTGTGCAAAGTGCATGGATGAGATGGGTTTTTTTCTTAAAGAAAAAAAAAATTTTTTTTATTGTTCAGTTCAGTTCAATCTCTCACCCCATGGACTGTAGCACACCAGGCCTCCCTGTCCATCACCATCTCCTGCAGCTTACTCAAACTCATGTCCATCGAGTCAGTGATGCCATCCAACCATCTCATCCTCTGTCGTCCCCTTCTCCTCCCACCTTCAATTTTTCCCAGCATCAAGGTCTTTTCCAATGAGTCAGCTCTCCGCATCAGGTGGCCAAAGTATTAGAGTTTCAGCTTCAACATCAGTCCTTCCAATGAACACCTAGGACTGATCTCCTTTAGGATGGACTTCTTTAGCATTTTCTATATACAAGATTATGTCATCTACAAATAAAGATACTTATACTTCTTCTTTTCAAATTGGTATGGTTTTATTTCTTTTTCTTGCCTAATTGCCCTGGCTAGAACCTCCAGTACAATGTTAAAAAGAAGTGACAGGAGGGTCATCCTTATCTCGTTCTTGATGTTAGGGAGGAGTTTTTCTTTCCTTCATTATTTAGTGTGATGTTCGTAATATGTTTTAGAAATTGCTTTTATGCTATTTTTATGAGATTTTGAAATATTTACAGATGAAATGAGGTGATACCTTGGATTTGCTTTTAAATAATCCAGAAAAAATAGAATGGAAGGTACAAGCAAAAAGTGAGTAGCCATATGTTGATAATACTGAAGCTGGGTGATGAGAACAAGGATTCATTATACTGTTAGCTCTAATTCTGTGTGTGCTTGAAAATTCACATAATAAAACTTTTAAAAGTCCTCATTCTTAATTCAATCCTCAGAACCCCGTAGGCCATTGGTTGAGGGCTTGAGAATGAGACGGAGGCTGAGATGGGCTTAGCCACAAGCAGCGTGATGCAACACACGTCCAGCCCCAGGTGAAGTGCAGGGAGAGTAGCTCTGGTGAAATACACCGTCACTGTGTCTCGGCACAGGTCTGGCCCCTTTGGAGACCAGCATGCACATATAATCGAGCTCTGGGTGAGTGAGGGGTCAGGTGAAAGGAACCATCTCAGTCCATATTCTATGAATGGAGGCTCTGGATGGGAAAAGAATCGCAGCTCCAGGAGTTTACTTGGGAGGTAATCCTAGGAAGCCTCGTGGAAAATGGAGAAATGAGATGTGAAAGGCAGGAAACCTGCCAAAGACTGCCTTATCAAGCCAGCTGCCATGTGGAGCCCTGGACCGTAAACTGCAAGGCGCTTTGGGTGAAAATGCAGAATGCGTGTCCCAACCCAGGCGCTGGGGAATTTCCAAGCTGATTCCACCATTTGTTGAGAGTTGCTTTCTGGGAGCTTGAATTCTCCAGCACAAAACCCTTAGGCAAGGAGGTGCAGAGAGTGGGCTGGGCATACCTTCATTACAAAGATGTGGCTCAAGGCCACGGAGGGCAGGGCCGGCTCCTGCCACAGTGACGTTTCTACCTGACGGCATGTTCACCTTTAATGAGCTTCTATCATAGTTCTGTCCTGCAATTAACCTTGGATGTCATTTAAGCATTCACTCAGAAATCCACCTCTTTCCCAGGAAATGGAATATAGAGTAGTCTTTTTAGCCACTTACTTCAACTTCACCTTTTCATTCAAGGTCATCCTGCAGATTCCCAGAGAAGCAATATTGAAAATGAAAGAAAACCAAGATGTGGTCTTTTGAGCTGTCTCAGACATTTATTATGCAGTTTGAGTCAGTGAAAGGCAACAGTAGTGACTCATGTTTTCAAGGCTAAATAGAACAGTGTCTCTGATACAACCTCTGGCTTCAGTCACACTTTCTGCTGGGAAATCAGATCCCCCGCAGCAGCATCTTCCTGAGCTCTCCAGCAGCCTGGGAAAGCAATTAGGAACCACAAGTCTGATTCTCCTGGCTGCCAAGAGATGACCCAGCCCCACGTGTATGTGGATAAATATTTAATAACTAGCTCTATGGAGAAAAAAAACAAAACTCAAAGCTTGGGTTTTTAACATTTGCCCATTTCCCTGGTGTAAATATTCCCACTGTGGCTGATTTCAAATTATCAAGAGTTTAACAACTTGCTTGCAAAATTCCTGAAGATTTACTAATTGGATCTTGTGAGCTGTTAAAATGTCTCCGGCATACCACAGCCACCGAGGACTACTCCTCTCCTGGACCCTTGTGATTCAAGCCACTCTTGGCAAATCCCGCCAGCAGCTTCGACAGCATGAAAGGCACCAGCTCTGATGGGACAAACCGGAAAGCAGTGTCTGACCCCCACTCCTCTGCTAAGGGAACCAGACTGAAGCTGAGCAGGACCCTATGGGGCCTTCCCAGGACAGACACCACCGCTCCCGCCCCCACCCCCGACCCTGCCATGCCCTCAGGTTGCCTCTTGTCTATAGAAAAGCTTTAGCCAAAGGATAAATTTCATCAGAGAAATGAGAAACTAAAAAAGTGAAGGCAAACAGTCAAGCAAGACAAAAAAATGATTTGTTGTTCAGTTGCTCAGTCGTGTCCAAGTCTGTGTGACCCCATGGACGGCAGCACGCCAGGCTCCCCTGTCCTTCACTTATTTCCCTGAGTTTGCTCAGACTCATGTTCACTGAGTCAATGATGCCATCCAACTATCTCATCCTCTGTTGCCCCCTTTTCCTCCTGCCCTAAATCTTTCCCAGCATCAGGGTCTTTTCCAATGAGTCAGCTCTTCACATCAAGTGGCCAAAGTATTGGAGCTTTCAGCATCAGTCCTCCCAGTGAATATTCAGGGTTAATTTCCTTTAAGGTTGGCTGGGTTTAGCCATTAAACAAAGTCAGAGACCTTTAGTTCCTCCTCCAGGGCTATAGATAAAATTCTGAACCATATCTTTTGAGATGTTTTGCAGATGCTAAAACCCCTACAAGGTGGAAGAAGTTAACTACATGATGTCCAGATTGTAGTCATGACAAAAACCGCTCCATCTTGCTCAGTTCTGAGAACTGGCCTCAAAGAAATGGGAATAAACCAGCCCTGGAGATTAATTGTACTTAAAACAATCAAGATGGCACTGACCAGACCACCACATGACCTATTTCAAGGTGCTTATCTGAGCTCACTTGCTGCTAGGCATGTGGCCCCCTCTCTCCTATACACCCCTGAAACTCCCCTTTAGAAGCTCTTGCCCATGATTGGCAGTGGGGAACTGGCTTTTGGAGATGAGCCTGACTTCTCTCCAAGTGGCTGACCTCCTGGATAAAGCAATCTTTTCTTGCCTGCTAACACTTGTCTCTCGAGTGTTGACTTTTGAAAGGCGAGCAGTTGAACCTGAGTTCAGTAAAAGACCTCACGGCAGCCGTTCACAGATCCTTGGCAGATAGATGCTGAGCTTTGGAAAGATGACTGCTACTGACCAGCAGAGGCAACAGTGCAGAAGTCCATAGCTCCAGGGACAGCCTTCATCAGGCTAAAGGGAAGGGTTGTCATGGAGACTGTTCTGCATCTGCTAATGGAACACACAGAGCCCCAGCCCTCTGTTGCCCTGGTCAGCACTCTCAGATGGAGCTGATGGAGCCTTACTTATCTAACATAAACTTCATCTGAGTTTGGGGAGCATATAGTCACTCTTTATGATTTCCTCTTTGCTTTCCTTAATAAAAGCCAAAGTTAATTTTTGAATAATGGATGGAGCCCAGTGTTTGGCAGAACAGCTAATGGAGTTAAACAGGAATGCCCATTTGCAAGTGAGAGTGGACCTTTGTATCCAAGAAGACAGGAAGAACAAACTCTGGAAAACTTCACGTTCAACCTAATTTACTATATGATTACAGTTAAATTGGTTGGCTAATTATATTTAAATTAGTTGACCAATTTTTTTTTTATTATAAATTGGTATTTTGCTAGAACATCAGAAAATGTGGATTGAGGGGGAAAACTGGGTTAGGAGATAGTGTTTTAGAAATACCTAAATCTAGGAGAATTATTTTTGGAGAGTCTCCTGAAACATTTTCTAATTAAAGAACATGGGAAGATGGGAACTAAGACTCTGCAGGCCCAACGCAAGGGGCTTGGGTTCGATCCCTGATTAAGAAACTGAATCCCACATCCCACAACTAAAGACCCCAATTGCTGCAGCTAAAATATGCTACCTGCTGCAACTAAGATGGAAGACCTTACATGCTTCAACTGAGACCCAGTGCAGCCAAATGAACAAATGAAGATTTTTAAAGATAGATTTTTTTTTAAAGGAGCATGTCATTTTGTTTGAGCCTAAGTTTTTGACAAAATGAACACACTTGCAATACAAGACAGTATTTGTCCACTGTGCTAAACTGACAAGCCAGAGTATTATGTGTCTTTTGAAAGCTAAAAGAGGTTTCTATGGAATGTAAAATCTTTTAAAGCTTCATAGTTCTAGGCCAAGGAGACATGGCCTCGGCTAACAAGGTTGACATTTCCTCCTGTTGCTTTCTGCTGCAGAACTGAGGGATTTCTCTTTCATTCACAGTTTTCCACACTAGGAACAAGCGAGTGGTTCTGTTTATTTTTTCTCTGTGATATAATACCTCAGTGCTTCAGACTGCAAAAAACAATGCAAAAGAAAAAGAAGGAAAGAAGTCCTTTTCACTTCTCCCCCAAACCCTTGGAGATAACAGTGATGATGTCAACATCAGATGACACATGGGTGAGAAATACCATGTAAATATCACGTGGTGGTGGGATGGGTGGGACTCTTCCTTAAATTGATTTAAAGTTGAGTTTTAATGCATACGCCATCTTTGGAAAACACTGTCCCTCTTGTACATGTATCCTGCCTAATCAATTATCACTAACAAATGACACCTGCCAGAGATGATTAGACACTAAATCTTTTCTTAAATGTGCTACAATTTGCCCTCAAATATGTGTTCATTGGTTTCACCATACAATCAAGAGCGGGGGAGAGAGAGATTGAGGTTGACAGCAAGATTCACTGGAGGTCTGGAAAAGAAGGTTTGCTAGGGTCATCTTTGGGCAGGGCAGTTTGGCCCTGCCCTGCAGTCAGATCTCATGGCAGTGTGCAAGCAACCCTGGCACTGATTTCTTAGAAAATCAGATCTTGCTCCCCAAAGCATTTCCCTCCCTCGCTCCCTCCTTCTCTTTCTCTCTGTCTTTCTCTCTCTCTGCCCTGTCTGGGCGCAGGTTGGCAGGTGTGGGCCTGGGGAGAGGCTGTCAAAGGAAGAGTGATGAGATGTGGGGAGGGCGGGGGATGGGAAGTGTGGTTTCTACCTGGCCTCACCTGGACGGGCTCTTCCCCACCCTGGGCTGGCCCTGTTTGTCACCTGGACCCCAGCACCTGTCTGTAGCACATCTCCCTGCTGTCACACTGGCCTAATCCAATCATTTCCCACCCAGCCCGGAAGCCAGAGGGGATGAAAAGAACCCACATCTCCCCACATCCCTGGGCTCCCTGCACGGTGTCCTTCTGGGCCTGGAGGCAGCCTGGCATGCTGTGCCCCCTCCCTCCCGCTCCATCTCAGGGCGCTTCCCCTTTCTTGGTTCCTTACATGTGCTCCTTTCTTCTCGCTGCCCGGATGGTCCCTGCCATTTCCTCTGGAATGATTCTCACTTCCTCTCCCAGTAGCTGCCTCTCTCCATTCTCCAGATCTCAGCCTTGATGCCGTGCTCTGAGAGACCCGCAGCCAGTGCTGTCTGGGAGGTACGTTCGAGGATCCCTCACTTTAGCCCCTTGTTCCCTTCAAATCATCACCTGCCTCTTGTGTTATTTCACTGTGAGTCTGTCTCCTTGTTGCCGCTGTTGCTCTCCCATCGCAGTTGAAGACTGACCAGGTGGGCCCATGCTGTCACATCCAACACCACGTTCACAGCACCTCCTGTGGGGCTTGGAGATGAGCAGGCACTCACGGACTCTTTTTAGAGTAAACGTCTAGTCAAAGCTATGGTCTGTGCAGTGGTCATGTATGGACGTGAGAGTTGGACCATAAAGAAGGCTGAGCATTGAACAATTGATACTTTTGAACTGTGGTGTTGGAGAAGACTCTTGAGAGTCCCTTGGTCTGCCAGGAGGTCAAACCAGTCAATCCTAAAGGAAATCAACCTTGAATATTCATTGGAAAGACTGATGCTAATGCTCCAATACTTTGGCCACCTGATATGAAGAGCTGATTCGTTGAAAAAGACCCTGATGCTGGGAACAACTGAGGGTCAGAGGAGAAGGGGATGACAGAGGATGAGATGGTTGGATGGCATCACCGACTCTATGGACATGAATTTGAGCAAATTCCAGGAGATGGTCACGGACATGGAAGCCTGGCATGCTGCAGCCCATGGAGATGCAGAGTTGGATATGAACATAGTGACTGAACAGCAATGACAGTGGAGAGAAATAGGACTTTTGCAAAGAAGGACACTGGACAGGGTCTAATTTGGAGGTGAAAGATTGATGTCAACTTTGAGCAAAGTGTTGGCCTCAGACTCTAATTCTCACACCAGCCTACAGGGTAGGTCTCCCCAGCTGCATTACGGTGAGGGAATGGAAGCTTAGAGAGATTCAGAGTTTGCCTGGGATTATTAGTTACCAAGGGATACAGTCAAGCCTCCAATGGGACAGGCTTAGGTGTTTCCTGCTCTACCTAATTCACACTGAGTTTGAGGGAAAGGGTCAAGTTCAAATGCAGTTCAGACCATATGAAGAATGGGGACCTAGGGCTTCAGGTCCACATACCTAGAGCTGTGGTTGCATCTGTGGGTGTTAGTGGGAACACCAGGGAGAGAAGATATAGACCAGAAAAATTCCCAATGTGTTTTGGGCTCCTGGTCCACCTTTCACAATTCTTCAAGGTATGATGTACCCAGGTGGATCCACACGTCCTTCAGAGGCCTGCCTCTGTAGCTTGTGTCCTCAGTGAGCCCCTGCCTCTGGTGCTGGCCTGCAGGATGAAGTCTAGTGGATGGGGAGAAATCTGAAGAAAGTCAAGTGAGGGTCAGTTTCTCCCTTTCCAGAAATCAGCCATATGAGATCTTTCTTGGCTTACACACCACACAGAGTATCTGATGAAAGGTAAAAACGTTAGAGAACATCACCAGCTCAATGGACAGGAGTTTGAGCAAACTCGTGAGATAGTGAAAGACAGGGGGAGGCTGGTATGCTGCACTCTGTGGGGTCACAAGGAGTCAGCCACGACTGAGCAATTGAGCAACAACAATGACAACAATAAGAACTCATAGAGAATACACACTCATTTTCACACATGACGTTAGCAGCGTCTTGGTTCCCCTGATCACCCTCCAGAGGTCCCTTGGGAGTCGGAGATGCCAGATTAAGAGCGTTCACCCCAGGGATTATATTAAGAAAAGGTGACTAGAATACACAGAAGAACTGAATAAAAAGATCTTGACCCAGATAATCACGATGGTGTGATTACTCACCTATAGCCAGACCTCCTTGAATGTGAAGTCAAATGGGCCTTAGGAAGCACCACTATGAACAAAGCTAGCAGAGGTGATGGAATTCCAGTTGAGCTCTTTCAAATCCTGAAAGATGATGCTGTGAAAGTGCTGCACTCAATATGCCAGCAAATTTGGAAAACTCAGCAGTGGCCACAGGACTGGAAAAGGTCAGTTTTCATTCCAATCCCAAAGAAAGGCAATGCCAAAGAATGTTCAAACTACCACACAATTGTACTCATCTCACATGCTCGCAAAGTAATGCTCAAAATTCTCCAAGCCAGGCTTCAACAGTATGCGAACCATGAACTTCCAGATGTTCAAGCTGGTTTTAGAAAAGGCAAGAGGAACCAGAGATCAAACTGCCAACATCTGCTGGATCATCAAAAAAGCAAGAGAATTCCAGAAAAACATCTACTTCTGCTTTATTTTTTTACTTTGTCAAAGCCTTTGACTGTGTGCATCACAACAAACTGTGGAAAATTCTTAAAGAGACGGGAATACCAGACCACCTGACCTGCCTCCTGAGGAATCTGTATGCAGGTCAGGAAGCAACAGTTAGCACTGGACATGGAACAACAGACTGGTTCCAAATTGAGAAAGAAGTACATCAAGGCTGTATATTGCACCCTGCTTATTTAACTTATATGCAGAGTACATCATGCGAAATGCAAGGTTGGATGAAGCACAAGCTGGAATCAAGATTGCTGGGAGAAATATCAGTAATCTCAGATATGCAGATGACACCACCCTTATGGCAGAAAGTGAAGAACTAAAGAGCCTCTTGATGAAAGTGAAAGAGGAGAGTGAAAATGTTGGCTTAAAACTAAACATTCAGAAAACTAAGATCATGGCATCTGGTCCCATCATTTCATGGCAAATAGATGGGGAGACAATGGAAACAGTGACAGACTTTAATTTTTCAGCTCCAAAATCACTGCAGATGGTGATTGCAGCCATGAAATGAAAAGACACTTGCTCCTTGGAAGAAAAGTTATGACCATCCTAGACAGTACATTTAAAAGCAGAGACATTACTTTGCCAACAAAGGTCCATCTAGTCAAAGCTATAGTTTTCCAGTAGTCATGTATGGATGTGAGAGTTGGACCACAAAGAAAACTAAGTGCTGAAGAATTGATACTTTTGAACTGTGGTGTTGAAGACTCTTGAGAGTCCCTTGGACCGCAAGGAAATCCAACCAGTTCATCCTAAAGATCAGTCCTGAATATTCTTTGGAAGGACTGATGCTGAAGCTGAAACTCTAATACTTTGACCATCT
Source organism: Nanger dama (assembly GCA_917880005.1). NCBI lineage: Eukaryota > Metazoa > Chordata > Mammalia > Artiodactyla > Bovidae > Nanger > Nanger dama. The sequence goes on from CAKJTW010000115.1 coordinate 2,561,010, forward strand.
GCTATGAAGAGCTGAGTCATTTGGAAAAGCCCCTGATGCTGAGAAAGAATGAAAACAGGAGAAGGGGATGACAGAGGTTGAGATGGTTGGATGGTATCACTGACTTGATAGACATGAGTTTGAGCAAGCTCCAGGAGTTGGTGATGGACAGGGAGGCCTGGCGTGCTGCAGTCCATGGGGTTGCAAAGGGTTGGACATGACTGAGTGACTGAATTGAACTGAACCGAACTTGAGAAGATCTTTTCCAGTAACATTGGAGAAGGGTTGTGTCTGGACACTTTCTTGATCAGTGTTCCCAAGTGTGTCAGAAGGAGATATTATAAACTGAATTAAGTCTGTGCACCTCCACATTCCACAGCAGAGTTCAGGGTGGTATTAAATACCTGTTTTCATTTCTAAGAGAATGCTGTTCGGCTGTTCATCGAGAAAGGGTGATGGAGGTTAGCGGTGCAGAGTGGACGTCAGCCTCCGTGTGCACTGGGGCCGTGTGCTCTGAGCTCGTGGACACTGGGCCCGTCTACACTGCAGGATCAGGATCAGCATGAAGGAGTGCCAAGAAGGCCCCTTGCGGCCTATTTCAGAGTGCACCCTTGAGTCTGTTTCTTTCAGCGACGTTGTGAATTCCTTCACTCCATCTTTACGACCTTTCCCACATTGCTTACTTCCGGTGAAAGCAACAAGCTGGGGTCAAATGAGCTCAAGGGACAGAGCCTGCCCCTCGGGGCCACCTGGCTGTCATCACAGGTATGGGTGTTACTTTCAAGAGGCATTTAAACCTCAGTTTTCCAGAGAGTGCCTATTACATGGTATATCTACAGATGCCCTAAAGAGAGAGTTTTGGGGTGAACAAAGCATCTTTTAGGATAGTTATATAAGCAAAACTATTTATAAATAAGGGGTTGGAGAAACTCAGATTGGTGATTGTAGGGCTTGACGGAGAGGAAGGGAGAGAGGAGTTCTTTCCACCCAGCACAATCCCCACTCATTTCGGGGAACTCGGCCTGTCTTTTATTCTGTTTCTCAATCCCCACAGGAGCCGCCCCTGACAGGCCCGCACGAGCTCACTGGCTGGCTCATGTGGGCTGGGCCTTCTGTGGGCACTTTGACTCATTGCGGGCAAGAGTGCTTCATGGGGGTTTTGGATCTGGAACAGAGGGAGAGAAATCAGTCCCTCCCAGAGCCTGGAGTTGAGACCCGCAGCTGTGGCTCCTGCTGTGTGGGCTGGAGAACTGAAAGGACCTGGCAGGGAGGTGGGCGACGGAATGAGACTCCAGAGACTGCAAGGTTCCCCCAAGATTCATCAGTTGCCGAAGTCTGGATGGATTGTTTTGGGGGAGGGGTGGTGATCAGGTCACTCTTACTGAAACACAACACGCATGCCAGGGGAAGTCCAGGGATGTCTCTAGAACAGGGGAAGACCCTCACCCTCTTCTGCTACAGGTTCACCCAAGCCTGTGACAGCCAGTGCCCCACTGCTGTGTGGGTGAAGGTGTAGGCCTGCTGGTCTAGGTGGGGACCGTCCAGGTACACCTAACCCAGCCATGGTGGGGCCCAGGCCACAGGCAGAACCGTCTCCTTCTGCGCTCGGCCGTGCCTGGCCACCACTGGCGTCCTTCAGCCCTCCTGACATGCAGCAGGGAGACTTGGATGGGAGATGTAAACAGTTCATGGTCGAGCTGACAGGCAAAAGGAGCAGATGGTACCTCCAGTCCACGTGGCCGGTGAGCTCACCGTGGGCCAAGGCTGGATGCAGTTTTACTATTGAGTTCCTGAGCAACCCCAGGATTAAAAGAAAAATACACCCCTAGGTGAATTTCCTGGTGGTCCTGTGGTCCAGACTCCATGCTTCCATTGCAGGGGACACAGGTTCGATCCCTGCTCTGGGAACAAAGATCCCATGTAGTCTGCAGTGTCCATTCTGAAGGAGATCAACCCTGGGATTTTTTTGGAAGGAATGATGCTAAAGCTGAAACTCCAGTACTTTGGCCACCTCATGTGAAGAGTTGACTCATTGAAAAGACTCTGATCCTGGGAGGGATTGGGGGCAGGAGGAGAAGGGGACGACTGAGGATGAGATGGCTGGATGGCATCACTGCCTCGATAGACGTGAGTCTGAGTGAACTCCGGGAGATGGTGATGAACAGGGAGGCCTGGCATGTTGCGATTCATGGGGTCGCAAAGAGTCGGACACGACTGAGTGACTGAACTGAACTGAGTCTGGAGTGTGACTAAAAAAATAACAACAAAAACATATGCCTCTTTTTTAAACTTATATGACTTTGAGTTTGGTTTCTGTTATATGCAACCCAAAAAATTCTCACTGTGGAAACTTAAGAGATTCAGGGCCAAGTCAGTCCAGGGCATACCCCCAGCTTAATTGAGGGGAAAACTACTCCTCCAGGGCACAGAGCAGAGGTGCCGGTCTCTGAATCACTGAAGGCGGGACCAGAAACTTAGAGATGGGATGTCACAGAGGCTGCAGAAGGCCAGGGAAGGGGCTGGCCAGCTGGCCTAAAAAGTGTGCTCAGAGGACTCTCAGGAATGTAGCCTTAGCCCAGAGCATAGTCCCGAGACCCCACTCTTTCTCTTTTGGTAGAAGAATGTCTTATTAGACACGTTTCCTTTGTGAACCAGTGTGTCCTTGTGTTTTTCTTTTTTTCCTACACAATAACTGATATTACTGAATATGGCAATCACAGTGCTAAGGGTATTGATTAGGGATATCATAAATGGGACTTCCCTGGTGGCCCAGATGGTAAAGAATCCACCTGCAATGCAGGCAACCCAGGTTCTATCCCTGGGTTCAGGAAGATCCCCTGGAGAAGGAAGGGGCAATCCACTCCAGTGTTCTTGCCTGGAGAATCCCACAGTTAGAGGAGGCTGGTGAACTATATAGTCCATGGGGTCACAGAGAATCGGACATGACTTAGTGACTCAACAACAACGAAAGCTAATGAACTAGGGTTGATGATCTAAGAAAACTTTAGATGCAAAGACTCAAGGTTAAGAATATTCAGTGGATGTGAGTTATAGGTGACAGATTCCAGCTCACAGAAGGAAAAAGGAAAAACAATTTCAAACCATGGAAATACTTGTGGTCTCGGAAAAAAATGTGAGGTATGTCCAGCATCTGGCCACACTAAATAGACTGTTTCCTGCTGGCATTCTACCCATTGTCTTCCCACGAGGCTATTGGGAGACCTAGGAGAGGTGCGAGCTCGTCACACCTGCTCCTAGGGGAAGCTGGAGGGTCAGCATGTCCTCATTTCCCCTCCTCCAAAGAGACACTTTCATCATTAGATGACGAGACTGAAGCCCCGGAGGAGGAGAGTGTTGGTGACGATCCTCCAGGTGAGAGCAAAGCCTGGACAGGGGATGAGACTCCCAAGGTTCCAGACCTCTCTCCCCACATTACTGTGCTTTATAAAGAACCTGCCGTAGGTTCCCAAGGAAACTTAATTTGCTTCAGAGGAAGGTGACAGTTGTAAGCCACGCACTCCTTAACTGGGAATTAATTAGTAAATAAGAGCTTTCCAGCTTCCAGAATGAAAGAGGTTATAATAATACTACTGGCTATGACTTTGTGTTAGAGAAACACTGCTCACCAATGTTCTCAGAGTTCTGCATAAATATTAACTCCTTAATCTTCCTGTTGGCCCTACAAGACAAAATTCTTTTTTTTAACCTGGGAATTACACTTTTGCTCCCATTCGATTCAACGCCATCTTAAGAGTAGAAACTCATAAAGCAAAACACAATAACTAGAAATAAATCAGAAAATTGAGCTAACATAAGGAAAATGATCCCAGCTGAGTAATTTTCTACAACAGGGTGCTGACTTTGGCATTAATATCCCTGGTTCCAAAGGTAAAAAGGAAGTACGATTTCCACTTTTCATGCATGTACCCAGGACAGACTAATTTTATTTCCACTTTGCTATTGAAGAAACACAGGAATTTATGTAACATGAGTTCTTAAGCAAATGATTTGGCATTTTTTCCCTTGGTTTACTTGTATCTGGAACCAAGGTGGTAACGGGTGATGCCCACTTCCTAGGGAAAGCAAGATTATATTAATGGAAATTTAAGTAGCGTCACCAGCCCAATGCCATGCAGACAAGCCCTTCAGAGAGGTGAGGGGAAGTAGTAAAATTTGGTTTTGTGGTAATAGTCATTATTTTCAGCAGCTCATATTGTTCCTGATTTTCCAGAATCTTCTTCAGAAATCATCTGTCACCTAACCTCAGTTCCTCATGACTCGGCTCCATTTGTGTGCCTTCTCTTTGGGCTCTGCCTCTTGTCGTAGTAGATGACCCCTCACCAAGGCCCCCATGCCCGTGTGCCAGGTCCCCACACTGCAGGCCTATCCCATGTCAGTCAGAGCACTGGGATAAGATGGAGGGTGTCTCACAAAAACTCCACAAGGAAGCAGTTTAATAGACTTGTTACTGAGCAGAGCATTGGTAGCCAGGGACTCCCTAATTTCCCTTCATCTGCTTTCCATTCTTGCAACGCTGCATCTGCTGGCACCAGTGACTACAAGGTATCATGAGAAAAGTGACAGACTGATCAATTAATTTTTATAAAACACTTTTTAAAGTGAATATGAAAGTAATATAGTTCTTTGAAAACATAGGGAAAGCATAACAAGAATACAGATAATTATGAAAATACCTGCAATCACGCCAGAGGTGTAGAGGCCCTGGGGGTGTGTTGCTTTAATCTTTCTTTGAGAATAAACCTTGCTGTTTAGCTGCAAGTGGGCAGTTAGTTGGCCCTTGGGACCTGCCTGAGTGTTGGAGACAAAACCACTGTCTTCTTGGGTGGTTGTTTTTGTTGTTGTTTAGTTGCTAAGTTGTGTCTGATTTTTTTGTGACCCAGTGAACTGTAGCCTGTCAGATTCCTCTCTCCGTGGGATTTCCCAGGCAAGAATACTGGAGTGGGTTTCCATTTCCTTCTCCAGGGCATCTTCCCAACCCAGGGATTAAACCAGGTGGTCTCCTAGGAGCAAAATGAATGGCCTCCAAAAGTTATGTGTTTCATATATAAAATCAAAAGGAAGCAACAATGAGTGATTAGGAGGCTGAGAGTGATTATTCTAAGAAAAAGTCATAGACTCTTGCTGAGGTCTGAGCAAAGTGCACCTTGATAAAGAGAATGTGGTACATGCATATGATGGAATACCACTCAGCCCTAAAAAAGAGAGAGGATGCCACTTGCGGCAGCAGGGATGGACCTAGAGATTATCACACTAAGTGAGCTAAGTCAGAAAAAGAAGGACAAATGCTGTGTGACAACACTTACATACCTGATCTAGTATAAGACACAAGTGAACGTACCTAGGGACAGAAATAGAGAACAGACATGTTGCTGCCGAGGGGAGCGGAAGTGGGGCGGGATGGAGGGGGACTTGGGGTTAGCAGATGGAAACGAGCATACACAGGGTGGATAAACAACAAGGTCCTACTCTATATTCTACCGTGTGAGAAACCATAATGGAAAAGGATGTAAAAAATAGTGCATACATACGTGTATAACCGATCACCTCGCAGTACAGTGGGAATGAACAGAAGGCTATAAATCAACTATACTTCAGAAGAACAACAAGCAGCGAAGACTGCCTTAGAAGGTGTCAAGTGGCTTGGTGAATCTTGGGACTGATATATTTCATAGTAGGAAGAAGCACCACACCGTTTCACCGGATCTCAGAGTGACAGCTTCTGTAGTGGGGATGGTTAAGCGGAAGCCCCTGAAACAGCATCCTACCCCCACACCCCAAGGTAGCAAATAAAATAACATCACAGACCGTGGTGGAAGGAGGTGCAGGAAGAATTAGTACATCATCAAAGACCTATTGGAGAAGGCGATGGCACCCCACTCCAGTACTCTTGTCTGGAAAATCCCATGGACAGAAGAGCCTGGTGGGCTGCAGTCCATGGGGTCTCGAAGAGTTGGACACAACTGAGCAATTTCACTTTCACTTTTCACTTTCACGCATTGGAGAAGGAAGTGGCAACCCATTCCAGTACTCTTGCCTGGAAAATCCCAGGGACGGGGGAGCCTGGTGGGCTGCCGTCTATGGGGTCGCACAGAGTGGGACACGACTGAAGCGATTCAGCAGCAGCAGCAGCAGAGACCTGTACTGTAGGAGTGGCAGGCCCAGTCATAGTTCCATTTAATTCGCTAGTCTGGCTCCTGCAGAAACAAGACAGACCTGGAGAGCAACTCTAGCCAACTCCAGTTTCAACCAAGAGGGAGCCCCATTGCAGCTGCTGCGCTGGACCTGGTATCGTCGTCGCTAGAGGAGTTAATACAGCCTCAGCACACACTGCACAACCCTTGACTCGGGTGAATATATTCTTTTCTATCTCAGTCAGAAAAGAGGATCAGAAACCATTCATATATACCTGTTACAGACACCATTATGCACTCACAGTTTTCCCCATGAGTTGTATTAACTCTTCTGGGGTGTGGTGCATCCCCTCTTCTAGAAACTGCCAGCCCCAAAAGTGCTGAAATGGTCTGTGAGGCATACGGGATACACCAGTTTGGAGGCGGTGATCTGAGGATGGGGTTCAGTGCGTGCCCTGAGTCAGACTCTGTCACTGTGGTTAGAAGGCTGAGTCCTGGACCCAAGCAGAAGCAGGGTGCCCTCTCTTACCCTGATTTTCAGAGCCCTGCCTGGGGCTGGGTGGTCCTTGTCCCTACATCTCTGAGCTTCTCAGGATAAGACATTCTGGCCCCTGGACAGGGTTCACTCTTGCCAGGAGCTGCATTGAGCTGCAAGCTTGCCTACTGCTTTGAACTCCTTCTGTCCAAAAGTCAGCAAGCAAGAGGAGTCCTTATCTTGGCAAGAAGGAGAGACCTGGATATGCTGGGCTGTGGGGGAGATGGCGTGCTGTGGCACAACAGGGCAGGGAGGGACACTCGACGAATTCCGAGGGCCCACATGGGCACCCCTTGGCGATTCCTTGAAGGAGGAAAAAAAATCTCACTTTTCAAAATGATACAAATGAACTTATTTACAAAACAGGAAGAGACTCACAGACTTAGAAATGACTTTACGGTTGCTGGGGTGAGGGATAGTTAGGGAGTTTGGGATGGTCATGTACATGCTGCTATATTTACAATGGATCGCCAGCAAGGACCTACGGTACAGCCCGGGGAGCTCTGCTCCATGCTCTGTGGCAGCCTGGATGGGAGGGGGCTGGGGTGGGGGAGTACATACCTGTGTATGTACAGCTGAGTCCCTTGGCTGTTCACCTGAGACTATCACAACATCGGTAATCGGCTGTGCCCCACTGCAAAATAAAATGTTTCGTTTTTTTCAAATGTCACGTTTCACCAATGTTAACTTCTGCATGAATTAAAAAGTGAAAGGAATCAAATATAAAAAGCTGGAAGAAATGAAACTGACAACAGTAGAGAAGAAACTTAAAAGTGACGAAAGAAGCCAACTTATCTACATAAACGAAAACAGAAAATCATGAATGTCAAAAAAAAGGCAAAAATAAGTAAAACAATAGATTGGGACAAAACAATTGTAACATATACCAAACGTTTGTTTTCTGATGTTGGACCTGTGAATATTTTCTATTTTCCATGTTTTCTCTAATGTGGCTATGTAATTCTTCCAAGAAGTATACATATATATATATATTCATTTTAAAGACTGAGGAAGTAAAACACAGCATTTTTGCTTTTCCTGAAGTAAGCAAAACTGGAAGTTTAAATAAGTATTGAGGTTAAAAAAACCTCCAGAACCTTTTAAAGAATCTATTTTTATACTATCTCCAAACGCTATTAACATTGAATTAAAACACAGCATTTCCAGTTTTGATTTACTTCCCTTTCTAGAGAGCAGATGGAAAGCACTTGCGTCACATGCATTTTGTGGTCCCTCTCCGTCCCAACAGCAGTGAGGAAAACTCTGGATGGAGACGCAGGCACGTAAACATTTCAGGAAACCTAATGTGGGATTAGAATTTTCATTGTTCTTTAGCTAAACAGACGGTAACCAGTGACCGCACAGCAAGGTGGGAATTTTAATTTGACCGCTGAACTACAGCAAAGCCCCCACCCTTCCTGGCAAGGACAGTGCGCCTGCTTTTTAGACACAAAGGGCTTGGAGTGGGAACCTACAATTTCCATTTCTCTTTACTGAGAATCTGTTTTCCCAGGGGGTAATGACTGAGTTAAGTCATCCTGCAAGAGTGGCTCATTAATTGAATTCCCTACTAGGCTGACTCCAGGACCCGGGAAGCCTAGAGCCTGGATTAGCAGCGGGGGTGTTCACGGTTTCTGGGATTGAAATGATGGAGTCAGACTGAAGGAGTGCCACTCAGGCAGGGAGGGGCACCACCTGCCCAGGACTGCCTCCATACGTTTCGTCTGCACAGTGACAAGGACCATCCGGCGGAACACGCACGCTGCAAATCACAGGAGGCCCTCCGGACTCAGAGACTCAAAGCCTGCCATTTGGGAATTAGGATGGATGCTTTCTGAAGAGACCAGGCTGTTGGTGCTAATGAATCCCAGCCGCTGATTCCAAGGAGGGGGGAACAGTCTGGGGCAACTTAAAGCAACACAGACCCACTAGCTGCCTTTGTGCCAACTTGCTACCCAGCTTGTCCTTGGAGGCAGCCAAGCAGTTCTGCTCGTGTATAGCCCCCGGCTCAGCATGCGTGTGTGATAACTTGCTTCTGTCGTGCCTGACCCTTTGTGACCCTAGGGACTGGAGCCCATCAGGCGCCTCTGTTCCTGGAATTCTCCAGGCAAGATTACTGGAGTGGGTTGCCATTCCCTGTCCAGGGGATCTTCCTGACCCAGGGATCGAACCTGAGTCTCCTGCACTGGCAGGCGGGTTCTAATGTGGGTTTTCACAGTAAATGAGCCCCCTCTGTCTGCCAGCTGCTCTCTGAATCATCTTCTCCTCTGGTTAGCCAGAGTTCCTACATCATTCAAGTCACTGGCCACATTCAAAATACATGCATTTTATGATGGTCGTCAAACGGTGATTTTCCCCTCTAATTTCCTGTTCCTTTGTTGGCCTTTTACTGTGAGGAGGAGATTTTTCTTCCCCCATTGGTTTGTCTGTCAATATTTCATTACTAGTTGCTTTGGTGCTCAGAAGCTCCCAGATTTGGCTCCTGGGAGGGCTTTCAAGATGGTTCCATATCCTTTGACTTGTTCTCATCCTTCTTAGGGCAGACCTTGTGGTCAGACCAAAGAAGATATTGCAACTTGCTTCCCCAGATCTGGTTTTGAGTCTTTTCCATCTTCAGACCTGAAAGCAGCTGTTACTCTAAGGGCCCCGGTTCCTTTCACCAGGGAAAGAGCTTTAGAAATCAAGACCTGGATGACAGGTTGGCTCATCACCACTGGGTATTATTGCTTCTGGGCCCTCCTTAGGAGACAGAGCGAAGTAAATTATCAGTATTTACCCACCCATCCAGCTCTCTATCTAGTGTTTATACTGACACTTCCAGTATGTCACTTCAGGGTTTACTTTAACTTTCGATCTTTCCGTATTTTTCATTTCCTTCTCAGCTAGTGAGAAACCTGGCTCCCGTGATTCACAATACATGTCCGTATTTCTTTGGTGCTAGAGTGTATCGTTTAAAAAGTGCTTATGTGTATCAGTGAGAAAAACACAGCTTACAGCTAGAGTCCATGTTTGCCGACTGTTCTTTCGGTCTCTAGCCCGACGATGTAGAGTCAAATATTGCGTTGAAATGTTACTAAGTTTGTTCTCCTTCTTCACCTTTCAGTGTGGTTGTGTTCACCTGAAATCACACCGTAGCTGAGTTCATTGGTAAGTTCAGTTCAGTCTGTACTTGACCGTTTCTTGATCTCATGCTAATTCATCTTGCGTTTTGAACAATAGCTATTTAGTTGGCCGTGGAGGAGCTTCTGTCTTGACTGCGGCATGTGGGATTGGCATGAGCACTCTTAGCTGCAGCATGTGGGATTTGATTCTCTTACTAGGGGTTGAACCCAGGTCCCCTGCACTGGGAGCACGGTGATGGCCACTAGGCCATCGGGGAAGTCCCTTTAGAGACTGTAAGTGTATGGAACATGAATGTGGTCCCAAAAGTCAGGACTGGCTTGTAGGTGCGCTCCTTCCCCGTGCTTTTTAGCCCGTCCTGTGGGGCAGCCAGTGCTATTAATCTCGCTCTTTGGCCTCTCCTTCCTGTGTCTCTTTCTGCACGAATGAGCAGAGACAGGCACATTTTATTGTTCTTCCTTTATTCCTACGCAGAAGATGTGCATTACATTTTCTTTTTCTAATGTAATGTCTTCTGGAAATCCCTCCATATCATTTGATGGAGATCATTGTTATTCTTCTCTGCAGCTGGGTAGTACTCTGCCATTGGACGCACCACGCTATCCCCACTCTCCTGGAATGAGCACCAGGGTTGTTCCCAATTACAAACAGTGCTGCCGTGAATAGCCTTGTCTTCATACGTCAGACTGCTAGATCACAAGGTGAACACATACTTCTAGTTCCGTTAGATGTTTCCAAATTCCCCCAGAAGGACTGTGTCGGTTTGCATTCTCACCAGCAACACAGGAGAGAGCCTGTTTCCTTGCAGTTTTGCTAATTGAATGTTCTGTGATCCTTTTGAACTTTTGTCATTCTGATAGATGAGAAGTGAAATTTCTGGGTAGTTTTAATTTGTATTTCTCTGATGGGTGAGACTGAAAACATTATCACGTTAGTTGTCATTTTCATAAATGACAACACGTTTGTTGTATGTGCCTTTTGCCTGTTTTCTATAAGGTTTTGGTAACTTTCCTTTCAATTATTAAGAATTCTTTATAATAGGGATATTACCTCTTGTCTTGATATATCTTGTGAGTAGCCCTAAATGTCATTTATCCTTTAGTTTTATTTATGGTGATTTTTTTTTCTGTGCAAAAGTTAAAAAAAAATTTATGGAGCCAAGTTTATCATTCTTTACTTTCATTGTTTTTCCATCTTGTATGACAGCTACCAAGCTTTTACTCCACTGTGGTGAAAGAGAATTACCCTGTGTTTGCATGTACACAGCTCCATGTTTGCACATTCAGATCCACTTGGAGTCTATTCTGGTACACGGTGTGAGATTTGTATCTGGTTTTATCTTTTCCCAATAGTTACTTGGTTGTCCTAGGCTGTATATTGTCACCCTGCTTATTTACTTACATGCGGAGTACATCATGTGAAATGCTGGGCTGGATGAAGCACAAGCTGGAATCAAGATTGCCGGGAGAAATATCGATAACCTCCGATATGCAGATGATACCACCCTTATGGCAGAAAGTGAAGAGGAGCTAAAAAGCCTCTTGATGAAAGTGAAAGAGAAGAGTGAAAAAGTTGGCTTAAAACTCAATATTCAAAAACTAAGATCATGGCATCTGGTCCATCACTTCATGGGAAATAGATGGGAAACAAAGGAAGCAGCGACAGATTATTTTCTTGGGCTCCAAAATCACTGCAGACGGCGACTGCAGCCACGAACTTAAGAGACGCTTGCTCCTTGGGACAAAAGCTATAACCAACCTAGATGGCATACTAAAAAGCAGAGACATTACTTTGTCAACAAAGGTCCGTCTAGTCAAGCCTATGGTTTTTTCCAGTAGTCATGTATGGATGTGAGAATTGGACCATAAAGAAAACTGAGCACTGAAGAATTGATTCTTTTGAACTGTGGTGTTGGAGAAGATTTTTGAGAGTCCCTTGGACTAAAAGGAGATCCAACTAGTCCATCCTAAAGAAAATCAACCCTGAATATTCATTGGAAGAACTGATGCTGAAGCTCCAGTACTTTGGCCACCTGATGTGAAGAATGGACTCATTGAAAAAGACTCTGATGCTGGGGAAGATTGAAGGCAGGAGGAGAAGGGGATGACAGAGGATGAGATGGCTGAATGGCATCACCAACTCAATGGACATGAGTTCAAGCAAGCTCTGGGAGTTGGTGACGGCCAGGGAAGCCTGGTGAGCTACAGTCCATGGGGTCACAAAGAGTCGGACACAATTGAACTACTGAACTGAACTTAGTCGTCCTAGCACTTTATTAAAAAGTTCATTTTGCTCTGGCAATTTGAAATACTAACTTTTTCACACACCAAATTTCCATACGTACTTGAGTCTGTTTCTGGACTTTTAATTTGATCCCACTTTCCATCCACCTATTCGTGCCCTAGCATGACAGTGGCCTTTCAGCGTGTTCTCACATGTGCAGAGTGATTTTTGTCCTTGTGTCCCATCATAGATTTTTGTCCTTGTGTTTTTCTAGCTATTCTTGCACATTTAATTTTCCACATGGTCATCGGTGTCAATTTTCCAGCTTCATAAAACTGCTTGTTGGTATTAATTAATATTTATCAAGTTTTATTTATTATTTTAATTAAATAAAATTTATATTTATTAGTATTTATGAATATTCATTTATTTATAAATTAACTTGGGGAGAACTGAGATTTTTATGACATTGAATTATCCTATTCAGCCCACATACTATTGCCTGCTTCTCAGATACTCTGGGAAGTTGTGTTAATTGGGTCTCTGGGAAGCAGATGCTGCCAGAGAGTTAGGAGTGGGAGAGGTTAGTTGGGCAGTGATGTTTGTGAAAGTGATTAAAAATAGTGACATGACTATATCCAATGCAGGGAAGTAGGGGTGTTGATGGAATGAGATGCATCGTAACAGATGGCCAAGAGAAACTGAAAGTCAACAGATATATCAGAATTGAATGGCAGGGACTCCCCTGGTAGTCTAGCGGTTAAGACTCTGTGCTTCTAAATGCAGAGGGTGTGGTTTCAGTCCCTGGTCAGGGAACTAAAATCCCACACATGGTGTGGTGCGGCCAAAAATACACCCTCAAACAGCAAAAAATCCATTAGATCTGAAAGATATACAGAGAGGAATAACATGCTGCTGCTGCTGCTGAGTTGCTTCAGTCGTGTCTGACTCTGTGTGACCCCATAGGCGGCAGCCCACCAGGCTCCCTGTCCCTGGGTTCTCCAGGCAGGAACGCTGGAGTGGGTGCCATGAGGAATACCATACAGAGGGACTAACCATCGGAAGAAAAGAGCAAAAGCTTAAGTGGTGGAGCCTTTGGAGCAAGAGCTGGGGAGGAAAAGTCTAGACTTTTGCTTTGGTAGTTCAGTCCCTAAGCTGTGTCCGACTCTTGCGACCCCGTGGATTGCAGCCCGCCAGGCTCCTCTGTCCATGGGATTTTCAGCGCTTGCCTTTCGCTTGCGTCTTTAGACATCAGCTCCAACAGTGCTCTCACTGAAGCCTTAAGGGGTTGTCTACTAAGGGTTTATTTTTGGCCATTATTCATCTGTTTATAAATCCATACCTTTAACTTGTTGTTTCACAAAATAAAACCTGCTCATGGTTTAAATAACATACGGAGGCAAGAATACTGGAGTGGGTTGCACTGGAGTGGGTTGCCATCGCCTTCTCCAGGGGATCTTCCCAAACCAGGGACCAAAGCCAGGTCTCCTGCATTGCAGGCAGATTCTTTACCGATTCAGCCACCAGGAAAGCCCCTCCAGCCCTTTGCTATAATCTTTACTTATTGCCTTTTTATGTGGTCTTTTAAAAATATTTTGATTTATTTAAACCGTGAGCAGGTTTTATTTTGTGAAACAATAGATAAGTTAAAGATATAGATTTCTAAACAGATGAATAATGGTCAAAAATAACCCCTTAGCAGATAGCCCCTTAAGGCTTCAGTGAGAGCACTGTTGGAGCTGATGTCTAAAGATGCAAGGGAAAGGCAAGCGCTGAAAAAAGAGGGCAGATGAAGGAAATGGTTAATTCGGAAGCCGGTTTAAATGCCAGGAGTGAAATTTATTCCATGCATCAGTGTTCTAAAGTGAGAGGAGGATTTGTCAGCCTGCATCAGCTGGCTTCTTAATTACATCCTTGCCGATCCAAGACCCATGGACGCGTCAATCACCCTTATCCATGAAGTCATTCCCAGGACAAAAAAGCCATTATTTAACTAGCATCTTTTATTTATGGAGGCTCTAGAGATGTCAGTGGACAAAACAGCCAGTAAATGGGAGGGAAAAAAACAAAAAGCAAAACAACAAACCACAGCTTCTCCAAAGGCTGTTTTGCTTATCATTGTTTTGCTTATTATTTTTTGAAGCTGATGGGCTATTTTGATATCAGGTAGCTGCAGCCTCAGAATCTCTAACGGCTTGAAATGGAGCGGTGTCGGTGGAGCTGGGCAGCTGTGGCTGGTGCTGTGGGAATCACATGCTCCCAGCTGGGGTGGTGACAATTAAGCAGGCTCAGACGTAACGCAGGACGACACTGTGCCGGCCGCCAGGGCCATTTAATAACCATCTTCCTTCTCCCTAGCGTCAATCATTTTACAACCGACTCCAGGAAAAGTCAGCATCTGCAAGTTCACGCTGAGTGGAGGGGGCTGATTAACTGAACATATCCATCTATATATTCCAAATAGGGCCGATAGATTTATTTCAGGCTCTGGCATCAATCAGGTTTTGCAGCAAACGCCTGGAGTGCAGTTCGAAGAGTTTTGCTCATTTCACTTCACACAACGTCCTCTGGGTTCATCTGTGTTGTTGCAAATACCAGATTCCTTCTTTATGATTTTAATAAAGCATATATATTTAGAGCAGACAGCATGGTGATTGGCACACATATACTATTGACAATTACTAAGGTCAAGGTAGTTAACGCAGCTTCTCCTCACACTGGTGTGTGTCGCCAGCGCACCTGAAATTTGATCTAAATGAGCAAATTTCCAGTACATAAGACCGTATTACCTATGAGTTATCATGCTGTACATGAGAGCTCTAGACACATCCATCCTACATGACTGCACCTTTGAGTCCTTTCACCAAGAATTCCCTTCTTTTTTAAGGCTAATATTTAATATTCCACTGTAGAAAAAGATTTTTATATTAAGAAAAGGTACAATCCAGATGCATTTGTCATAGAAGCTTTTATGTACCAAACACAGCTACTTAGTATAGAAAGTGCATGAGAATTAAAAGGAGAACCTGATCGAATATACTGGATGATAACATCACCCTCATGGTTTGACAGATCAAAAAGAAAACAGTGATGCAGGTACTTGAAAGATATAGTTACCAAGCACACAGATACATAATGTACTTGATTTTCTTAAACTGGAGTATAATTGCTTGACGATGTTGTGTCAGTTTCTGCTTCACTAGGAAGTGAGTCACCGGGTGCACACATAGGCCACCTCCCTGCTGGATCTCCTTCCCTCCCCCCAGGTCATCACAGAGCACAGAGCTGAGCTTCCCACTTTACGGCAGCTCCCCAAGAGGCGTCCGCTTTACCTATGGCAGTGTAGAGACGCCAACCCCCGCCTCCCAGCTCCTCCCGCTCTCTCCTTCCCGCTGCGTCCAGGGCATGGAACAATCTAACTGCCCAATGGCAGGTGAATGGACAAAGAAGATGTGGTGCAGATATACAAGGGAATACTACTCAGCCACTAAACGGAACGAAACAGGGTCATTTGTAGAGACAGGGATGGACCTAGAATCTAACGAATATACGTGGAATCTAGAAAAATGGTACAGATGAACCTTTTTCCAACGCAGGAATAGAGACGCAGACAAAGAGACAGGACTCGTGGATATAATGTACTTTAATGTTAATTCTGTCCAATATTACTGAACACTGGCTTGCTCTTCTATATCAGGAAATTAACAAAGAATAAGACAAACATTTCTGGTCCTCAAGGAGCTGGTGGCAAGCTGGCTGTATGGGTCAGATCTGCTCTGTGGGGCTGGCTGCCTCTAAGTTGTGAGGGAGATAAGGAAATAGACTTTGGGGTGCTAATGGCCAGGGTGGGCTACATAACTTTCAGGATCTCACACCAAATGAAAACCTGGAGCATCTTGCTCACAAGGCAAGGGAAAAGGTTTTCCTTCCTTCTGTATTCTCTCTCCATTTTATTTATTTATTTATGTTTTACTGGAAAAGGTCCATTTTATTTTTTTAAATTTTTTATTATTTTCATTTTTAATTTTTTATCATTTTAATTTTTAATATAAATTTATTTGTTTTAATTGGAGGTTAATTACTTTACAATATTGTATTGGTTTTGCCATACATCAACATGAATCCGCCACAGGTATACACGTGTATTCTCTCTCTATATATGTCATCATGTTTTTTATTTGCTATTTAAAGTCAGAGATAGGGATGCTCATGAAGAAAGTGCCGACATCCCTGGTGCCTGGCCCCGCCCCCAACTCAGTGTGTGGGGCGTATTTTCTACCTGTGCCCAGGTGCTCAGGTGCAGTTGTGGGGTTGGAGGAGAAGATGGCTGAGAATCTTTTGGTGGGGCAGGTAGGGGAGGGAAGTGAGCACTACACACTTTATTGTCCCATTGGACTTCATTTGTAAAACGCAAACTGAAAGAGAAAAATATGAAGAATTTTAACTCAAATGACCCAAGTATTAACCCCCTGCGAGGCCCCCTTCTGAGGGTGTATCTCTGTGTGGTCCTGTGCCCATGAAGGCAGCTCTGTTTATGGTGTCTATACCGGCGGCAGACAGAGGAGCAGGGGCAGGAGTGGACGTCAGGAGGTCAGAGCCAGGGCGACGGCCGCCTTGTCATGAGGGAAGGCAATCCATCTCTCGGAATTGTTACCAGCCTTGCAAACTGCCGAGTTAGGGATTGGTCCTAACCCAGAGGGTAACAACCCAAGGCATGTGGGCTACGTCTGAAAAGACAGTGCTAGAAATTCCTTAACACTATCTTGATATTTTTGACCTTACTTGTTTCATTTGGAATTAAGACTGAAGGGTAGTTTTGCCTAGAATATGTAACAGGAAAAATGAATACCAGCATAGTAGGCCCTTTCTATTCTATGTTATGTTTGGAAGTCGGTGGCATCATCACAAATGTCAATCTGAAAAGTATTTTTAAGGAGATATTAATATGTGTTAATAAGTCTTTTTGAAATCTCCTAGTATCACTTGAGTTTTCTAATTCAGCCTAGTCCAAGCCTTCGTTCCTGTGATTCTCATGACTCTAGGATTTTTCTTCATTTTTCAATTTTTTTTTCCTATCACTGCATCCTGAATACCTGGAATAGATCCTGGAACATAGTTTCAGAACATTTGCTGAATGACTGCATAAATTTTTTCAGAATTGTTACTTACACAGGTTTTATAAGGTAACTTACATTCCTTAGAAGTAAAATCAGAATAGAAGAGCTGATGCTTTATTAGTTAACTCATTCACAATTTTTAGAAGGATTTCTTTCCTCTTGTTGTTTTGTAATACATGGATATAATTTATTTTTCAATTTGTTTAAATGTGGAATTGATTAGGACTTCTTGTTTATTTTAGCTTTGGGTTGGGATGAAAAAATCACTTTTAACAGTGGAATTATGCAAAGAGGTCAAGTGAGGCATCTTAGATACCGGGTCTGAAAGCCCTGGCTCAATCAGGATTGAAGCTGAGAGCTAGAGGTTGGAACCAGAGTCTATAACCCATGTATCTCTACTCCAGTGCCCAGACCGTTCTTCTCTGGGGTGCTGACTCACAGGAAGAACTCTGGCCATTTGCCCGCCCAGCATGTGGTCAGAGATAAATATGCATAAGAGAGTGAGCTCTGTTGCTAAATCTAGAGGTCTATCTACTAGGAAAAGGCAAACAATGCCGTTGTGACCAGTCCACCCAGTTTGCACGACCTTGGGGTACAAAGTCCGCCTTATAGTGAAACCTGCAATACCGTGCTAAGGGGCTCTACTGTTCCCGTTATGGCTAATTAAGGGGCCTTTCATCCTGAGGTCAGGTCAGTGCTTCTGGCTCTGCACCAGTGGAACAAGGGTTCTAGTTCTCTCTGCCTCCTGGCCAGGATGCCAGCTGTCCCAGATGTGCCCTAGAGCTCTTCATGGCTCTTGGCGACCATGCAGCTGAAGATGAGTGAGCCTGGAGTGGGGTCATTGCGCCTGGAAGAGAGCACGCATGGTTTCCGAAGGGTGAGGAGGCGAGGGCTCCAGCGGGTGCTCTCTGGTCCAGGCTATGTTGACAGGGGGACAAAGGCGCTCAAGAGACTGGAAAGGGGGCCTCCCTGGTGGCTCAGTGGTAAAGAATCTGCCCGCCAGGGCAGGAGACATAGGCTTGATCCCTGATCTGGGGGATCCCACATGCTGTGTAGAGATAGGCCTGTGTCCCACAACTACTGAGCCTGTGCGCTACGACCCAGAAACAGCAACTCCTGAGCCCCTGTGCCTAGAGATGGTGCTCTGCAATGAGAGAAGCCCCTGCAAGGAGAAGCCCATGCACCGCAACCAGAGAGTGGCCCTCGCTTGCCACAACTAGGAAAAGTTTGTCCACAGCAATGAAGACTCAGCACAAGGGAACAAGGAAAAAAAAAAGGTACTGCAAAGAGTCCTGAAGCAAGATGGTTTCAACACCTGAGTGTTGGAGCTGGGGATAAAACACTTGCCCTTCTCCCTTGGCTACCCAGGAAACACGCACATCACTCCCATAGAGAGGAGTTCCTGCCACAGTCCCTTAGCTCTTCCTGGAACTCCTTGTTGTGGTCAGGAGGGCAAAGGCCAGGAGCCACTGCCTCCAGAAGTTCAGGATGTCAGCAGCGTCCTCGCCCGGGCCGGGGGCAGCTCTAGCCTTTGCTGTGACGCATCTCCTTGGATTTCCACAGGTGTCAGGGAATCTCTCAGACCAGACGGGAAGGTTCAGTTTCTCCTTTCTGAGCACTGTAGCGTGATGTAGTTGTTCAGTTGTGTCTGACTCTCTGCGACCCTGTGGACTGTGGCCCACCAGGCTCCTCTGTCTATGAGGTTCTCCAGGCAAGAATACTGGAGTGGGTTGCCGTTCCCTTCTCCAGGGGGTCTTCCTGACCCAGGGGTTAAACCCAGGTCTCCCATGTTTCAGGCCGATTCTTTATGGTCTGAACCACCAGGGAAGCTCTATCTATGTTTCTGAGCACTATACCCAAAATGAGATTGTATCAAGCCTCAAATGTTCTGGCCCATAAATAGTAAAACTGATGGTTTTCTCCTTGGATCCTTGTGTTAGCTGGGCCCGCAAATGCCAAGGTGGGATTAGACGTGCAAAGTATACATGGTGGGGAAATGCCTGTAAAGGATAAAAGGGAAGGGGCCAGGAGGAGGCTGGAGAACCTGTGGACCGGAGGAAGGTCTGACTTGGGGAAGGAGAGAAGGAAAGAAGAGGAGGGTAGGGTGGGAAGAGTCTTTCTATAGTGTCATTACAAGAATGGCTTGGCCAGGCTGAAGGGGAGTCACTGAACCCAAAGTCAGCTTGGGCTGGGGCTTCCCCAGTGGTCCAGTGGTTAAGAATTCTGCCTTGCAATGCGGGAGACCTGGGTTTGATTCCTGGTTCAGGAAGATCCTACATGCTGTGGGGAATTAAGCCGATGTGCTGCAACTATTGAAGCTTGCACACTCTGGAGCCTGTGCTGTGCAACTAGAGAAGTCTCCTCAATGAGAAGCCTGCACACAAGTCAGAGAGTAAGCCCTGCATGCCACAACTTGAGAAAGCCTGAGGGTAGCAACGAAGACCTGGCACAGCCAACAGATACATAAGTAAATTTAAGAAAAGAATATGTATCTTTAAAAGGTCACCAGCTATAAGAGTTTACTATCTGCCAGGAGTGGGCATGAGCTAATATCTTCCCCTGGTACTCAGGCCTTGTCTGGGAGCAGCTGGGTAGCAAGTGTGCCTCCATGGGGACGTGATGGTGGATCCACCTGCGCCCTTCAGTCAGCTACACTCCTTGGGCTTGAGAGCACAACGGCTTATTTCTACGGCTGCCACAGCTTCCACTGCTGTTCCTTGCATCCTGGTCTTGGGCAGAGCCGTCCTAGTCTAAAGGGCAAGTTTTAGGAACCTGGAACTTGAAAAGTTCTTTGTGAAGAGATACAGTTTTGGTAGGTGTGATTCCGATGACCCTTGAGGACTTCTACCTCCTCCTATGCACACCGTTGTATAATTCCCTCCTTTTGAGTATGGGCTGGACCTCATGATATTCATATAACAATAGAACGTAGCTAAAATGATGGGGTGTCACCTTTGTGATTAGCTTACAAAAGACTGTGGGTTTTATCTTGATAACAGACTTGCCCGATCATCCTCTCTCTTGCTGGCTTTGATGACAATCTGTGGAAGAGACCTCTCCACGGATCTCAGGGCTGCCTTTCTCCACTAGTCAGCATAATGCTGAGACCCTCAGCCCAGCAGCCTGTAAGGAACTGACTCCTGCCAACAGCCATGAGCATGGATGGGAATTCTTCCCCAGTCAAGCCTTCAGATGAGAGCCCAGCCCTGGCCAACATCTTGATTGTAGTCTTGTAAAACCCTGATCAGAGGACCCAGATAAGCTGTGACCAGATTCTTGGGCTAGAGATGCTCTGAGATAATAAATATGCATTGTTTTGTGCTGCTAAATTTCTGACAATTTATTACACTGTAGTGGATAGCAACTGGAAGGGTTTAGTTCATCTTTGACCAACAGCATCTAAACCCCGAACTCCCTGGATATGCTGGGGGAAGTTATCAGGTCCCTTCCATGCTATAAGTGTGAGGCCCAGACCTGCTTCCAACAGGCACTCTTATTTTACAACATTGGTTTAATCATTAGTGAAGTGAAGTTGCTCAGTCATGTCCAACTCTTTGCGACCCCATGGACTGTAGCCTGCACCAGGCTTCTCTGTCCATGGGATTTTCCAGGCAAGAGTACCGGAGTGGGTTGCCAGTTCCTGCTCCAGAGGATCTTCCCCACCCAGGGATCGAACTCAGCTCTCCCGCTTT
This sequence comes from Nanger dama, assembly GCA_917880005.1. NCBI lineage: Eukaryota > Metazoa > Chordata > Mammalia > Artiodactyla > Bovidae > Nanger > Nanger dama. The sequence goes on from CAKJTW010000115.1 coordinate 2,581,828, forward strand.
GCAGGCTGACGATTTACCCTCTGAGCCACCAGGGAAGCTTAGGTTTAATCATTGGCTATACAGTAAGTATACAAAGCAAATATCCTTGTTATTGTGTTGGAGTTCTAGGAGCAAATGCAAAATTCAATCAGGAGTAAATCCTGCTAAGACTCTGTTAATCAGTCTTGCTTGGCACTTGTTCAGCTAAGGAAGAAAGCCTCCTCTACATGGCAAGTGTGCAGGGAAACAGCAAGGGCAACATTTGTCAGCAATAAAACCAGCTAGACGCCTAAAGATCCCTGAACAAAAGAAAGAGGCTCACAGCGTGTAGACAATTCTTTGCCATGGTTTTATCCCAAGTATACCTCTGTCTAGAAAATGATTCATTCCTTTTCTGAAATTATACATTTCTCAGAAAAAGATAGCTTCCAGAAGATCTCTTAGAGATGAAAACACTGCAATTTTCATGAAACATTCCAGATTTTTAAAAAAATCAGTAACCCAGTTTCTAAAAATAACTTGATTCCAACATCAGAACTGTCATCTCAAAAGTTTTCATCCTTAAGAGGAATAAAATGAATTCGCAATGCCAGATCTTGGTTCTAGAAAAGGTGTCCATGGTAGAGTATGTGTGCGGTCACGCCTGTACACAAGTGGAATTAGGGGTGCCCTACAGTGTTCCATCACTTCATAGCAGAAACATCCACAGAAAACCATGTTTTCTTCTCTGGAGAATTCTCTATGTGGTCCCATGTTTCTTTCTTGCATATTGAAAAAGACTCAGGGATGGCCACTATCCTCTGCCACGCTTGCATCGAGTGCTCTTACTCACCCATGCAGGCTCCATGGGTGCTCCTCGGCATGAAATCGATCTGTGAGTAAGGGGCTGGATCATTGTCTACCAGTCTGAGAGTGAGGCAGGGGCAAATGTGGGAGTCTTTAAGAACCCCTTTGAAACTCTAAAGGGGGCAGTAGGCACTCTTTTCCAGACAAAGGTACACTCAGGCAGACACACACTTTGCAATGAATTTTGAAAACATGTTCTTGGTGCCTGTGAATTTCAGTGTGTATGGACCTCAAGGGCAGGAAAACCCCCAAATAAAGGAGGTTCTTGGCCCTGGTTGAGGCCCACTTTCTAGGGAGGCTCTTTGGGGGCCCTTGCACTCTTCTCACAGAGATCCATGAAGACCCCAGGGACTTCTCCCTAGGCTTTAATTTGTGGACTAGCTTCTGGGCCACATGGCCACAGACTGGCCTGGGTGTGGTTTGGTGAGAGTGCAGGAGGGAGACCTTCTTGGCGGTCGAGTGATAGAGAATGCACCTTTCAATGCAAGGGACTTGCGTTTGATCCCTGGTCCAAGAACTAGGATCTCATAGGCTGTGGGGCAGCTAAACCTGTGTGCTGCCGCCACTGAGCCTGTCTGTGCATCACAACTAGAAGAACTGCGGACTGCAATGAGAATCCAGCATGCTCAATGAAGAGAAGCCCCGCGCAGTCAACCACAGAAAAGAGGCAGGAGGATGGGCCCCGGGTTTTCCCAGATACCACCCCTTCCCCCTCCCTCCCTGACTGCCTGCCCGCCAGCTTTCTAATTCACTTATTATGCAGATCGGCCTAGAAAATGCTCCAATATCTATTTTGTGATTCATTATATCATTCAATTTAATAACTCTCCATCACTGTAAATTAATAAATTGACATCATGACTGCCCAGATTACCTACTGTGAGCCAGATTGATTTTTAAAATCTTTAAAAATTAATAGACCTCATAATTTAGAACACATTTATATTTACATAAAAGTTTATGTACATTTAGATTTACATAAAAATCATGCAGAGTTTCCACATCCTCCTTCTCTCCTTCCTGACTCTGTTAGTAACATCTTGCATTAGTGCGCATGTTTGTTGCAGTTAATGAATCAGTATTGATACACAGTTATTAGTTAATGCCCATAGCTTGCCTTGAGGCTCACTTTTCATGTTGCACAGTGGGATAGGCTTTGACAAAGGTGTTGTGTCACATGTCCACTGATACAGTATCATGCAAGTGGTTCTTTCTGCTTTACCCCCAAATACCCTCTGCTTCCCCCTGCTCCTGGCATCTTTTGATCTTTTATCATCTTTATAGTTTTGCCTGTTTCAGAGTGCCATATAGTTGGAATCATAAGATATGTAGCTTTTCCCAGACTGCCTTTCTTTGCTAAGAAATGTGTGTTTAAGTTTCTTTCACCCCTCTCTGTGACGAGTTAGTGCATTTCTTCTTACTTCTGAGTGATATTCCACTGTCTGGATGGACCACCGTTAATTTATCCATGAACCTCATAAAAGGACGTTTTTGTTGCTTCCAGTTTTGGTGATCATGAATAATACTGCTATAGACGTCCATGGGTCGGTTTTGTGTGGAGTAAGTTTTTATCTCCTTTGGGTCAATGGGGTGGTTGTCCGATTTTGTGTTGCCAGCAGCAGTGAATGAGAGCTCCTGTCACTCCGCATCCTCAGCGACCTGTTGTTGCCCATCTATTGTTGATTCTCGTCCAATCCAGTCTTTACATGATGGTTGCAAAATGGTGGTTTTGCAATCCAGCCTCCCTCCGTGGCTACCAGCTGGCTCTCAGCATTGGCCTGTGAGTGAGTCTTCCACTGTCTTATCCGTCTCTGTCGTCGTAGTTGATTTACAGTATTTTCTCAGTTTCAGGTGTCCAACACTGTGATTCAAAACTTCTATAGATTTTACTCCACTTAAAATTATTATAAAATATTGGCCATGCTCCATGTGCTGCTGTACAGTATATCCTTGTAGTTTACTTATCCTGTGCATAGAAGTTTGCGCCTCTTAGTCCCCATGCCTGTCTGGCCCTTGCCCACTTCCTGCTCCCTATCGCTAATGGCTAGCTTGTTCTCTGTGTCCGTGTGTCCGCTTCTTTCTTGTTATATTCACTGCTTTGCTGTAGTTTTTAATTCCACACATAAGTGATATCATACAGTATTTGCCCTTTTTTGGTCTGATTTATTTCACTAAGCATAATACCCTCCAGATCCATGCAAGTTGTTGCAAAAGCTAAATTTTTATTTTTTTATGGCTGAGTAATAATATTCTATTATATAATATAACATTTACTTATCATATCCTCTTTATCTATTCATTGATGGGCATTTTCATTGCTTCCAAATCTTCTCTATGGTAAATAATGCTGCTGTGAATATTGGGGTGCATGTGTCTTTTCAAATTAGTGTTTTTATTTTCTTCAGATATCTACCTAGGAGTGGAATTGCTAGATCGTATGGTAGTTCTACTTTTAGATTTTAAAAGAACTTCCATACTATTTTCCACAGTGGCTGAACCAATTTACATTTCCATCAACAGTGTACAAAGGTTCTATGTAGTAAGTCTTAAAACCAGGAAATATTATTCCTCCACTTTGTTCCTTTGCAAAGTTGTTTCGGATATTCTAGGTCCTTTCCATTTCCACTAGAATGCTAGAATAAGTTTGACAATTTTTGCTAAAAATCATCCTGGGCTTTAGACTGGGATTGCACTGAAACTATAGCTAGAGAGATGAAGTGTCTTTCTTTTCGTATCTAATCGAGGGTACATTCTACCAACGCAGCTTATTATTGATGATGTTAACCTTGATCACCTGCTTAAGGTACTGTTGGGTTTCTCCTTTGTCAAGTGACTCTTTCCCCCTTTTAATACTGTGCTCTCCAGAAGGAAATTATTATGCAAGGCCCATACTTAAGGAATGAAAGATTATGGTCCCTTCCTACTCCGTGCTTTGAAAACATTTACATAATTATTTGGAATTCCTCCCCAGGGGAGATTTGTTTCTTCTTCTCCCTTATTTACTTATAGAATCATTTTTTTATACAATATAGACTCAAGGATATTTATTTTACACTTGAGTTATATAATCCAATGCTATTATAAATACTGCTATATTTTATTGTATATTTTATTTACAATTGCTTCTTGGCAGGAAAGCTATGACAAACCTAGACAGTATGCTGAAAAACAGAGCCACACTCTGCTGACAAACATTTGCATAGTCACGGCTATGGTCCTCCCAACGGTCACATATGCTTATGAGAGCTGGACCATAAAGAGAGCAGAGTGCCGGAGAATCGATGCCTTCAAACTGGGTTGCTGGAGAAGACTCTCGAGAGTCCCTTGGACAGTAAGGAGATCAAGCTAGTCAATCTTAAAGGAAATCAACCCTGAATACTCACTGGAAAGGCTGATGCTGAAGCTGAAGCTCCAGTAATTTGGTTACTTGATGCAAACAGCTGACTCACTGGAAAAATCCATGGTGCTGGGAAAGATTGAGGGCAGAAGGAGAAGATGGTGTCAGAGGGTGAGCTGGCTGGATGGCATCACCAGTGCAATGGACATGAACTTGGGAAAACCTCAGGAGATGGTGAGGGCTAAGGAGGCCTGATGTGTTGCGGTCCCTGGGGTTGCAAAGAGCTGGACGTGACTGGATGACTAAAGAACAACAACATTTTATTGCTCATTTTTTTTCCAGATTTGGTCACAGGCAACCCTTTCAGTCGGTCCCTATGCTTCTTTGATATACCCCAAATATTGTGTCCCCCCCCACGTTCTTCATTACTTTCTGGCAATATAAGATGTTTCAGATTTGTTTTGTGTAGTTCCTGCTTCAGTGCTAGAATCAGCCATTTCTCCAAGAAGTGCTGGTTCCTTTTATTGGAGAATGGTATTAGACACCGAGATTTGGGAAATAACTTCCTACTGAAGAGTCATGCTTCTAGGCTCTCTCAGATGACAGAACAAGGAAATACAAGCATGTGCCTCTTTCTTTTTCGTAGCTGCATTGCATTGCATTGTATGTATGTGCAGAGTTCACTGGGCCAAATGCGTGGGCATTTTGGTAGTGTCCAATATCTTACAGTACAATCCATGCTGAAATCAACAACCTTGTACATTTGTATTTTTATATTGTTGGAGGTAAATTAGGGTAAATAGGCTTCCCTGGTGGCTCAGATGGTAAAGAATCTGCCTAAAATTCAGGAAACCTGGGTTCAACTCCTGTGTTGGGAAATCCCCTTGGAGAAGGCCCTGGCAACCCACTCCAGAATCCCACGGACAGAGGAGCCTGGCAGACTACAGTCCATGGGGTCACAAAGAAGTTGGATACAACTGAGTGACTAACACTTTCACTTTCTTAATATCTTTAGGATAAATAACCAGGGATTGCTGGGCTTAAGGGCAAATGAATAGGTAGAGTTTTTGGATATTGCCAAATCCCTTTTCCTAAGTGTCACCCCACGTTTACACTCCCATCAGCAATGTAGGAGAGTAGCTGTTTTCCACAACCTTGCCAACAGAGTGCATTGTCAGACTTGGGGGCTTTTCGCCAGCCTGACAGGTGAGAAGTGGGCATAGCAGCCACTCTTTTCCCATGGAGGAACGTGGGCTTTCTAAACTAACAAGCTGGAAACAACGAGCTAAAGCAAAAGAATCCAAAAGCTAGGGGATGGGGCAGGAAAATGCCTCTCACGGGCTCTACTCTTCTAGAATGTTCAATCATCTCATTTTGCACGCACACAAAGGAAAACAAACATTTTTGCACAGTGACTGACAGCCCCAAAGAAAGCCTGCCTTTCAGTAAACGCAGTGCAGTCGTGCAGCAGCTTGAGGTAGCAAGTTCCGTGTGGCTGCCTGCGGCCAAAGCCGACATCCTCCAGGACGGTTTACGTGTGGCTGTCCCCGGGTGGGAGTGGCGCTGTGGCCACCCAGAGCTTTTGTTCTGTAACTTCTCTGGAATCCAGGTTATGGTACAGTGGCCTGGAAATTCAGTACTCACTGGCCAGCACACATCCTTTCCATGACCCGGGATTTTTAACATGAAGCAAAGAATCCAGAGATACCAGGAGGAAGTTTTCCTAGAAAATATTCAATGTACCACAATTATGAAAGAAATGTCACCTTGATTAGCTATCTGTTGTCACAAGGAGAAAGTGCTATAAGATAATTTCCCTCACTGGCATTCAGTGCTGGTTTCCTTTTCACTGTACCCACAGTCTCATCCAGAGACCCCCTCCCCAACCTTTAATGAGGTAGGGGGTACAGCAGGCACTTTTCCCTCCACTATATGGATGAGGAAAGAGTTGGTACAGACGGGGTAACCCAGATAACTCGGTTGGTGAAAGAGCCAGGGATGCGCTCCACCCACCAAGCGATACTGCTCAGGAGACGGACTTTAGTTATAGAAGGAAAACAATGGTCAGAAATGGCCTTGTCTCAGGGAGATGTCTCACTCGGCATCTCAGTGAGATGCTATGACATCTCTTTAGGTCTCAGCCTATTGTTCAAAAAGAGAAAAGGTATAGATTGTAAGCTTCTGTTGAATGGAGGCCCTGGCTTACCTATACAGAGGAGTGGAATCATTCTTATCTTACTATACTACACTGTACTCTTCATTCATTCATGAATGTTGATAGTCAAATTGGATTGCAAATCAGTGGCATGCATGGCTGTGGAGACCCACATGGGATGTTGTGAAGCTGTAGTTCCATCATGCCCAGGAGCATGAGATAAACTGCCTATACACTTGGTACCGCAGCCTCCAAATTCTACGTTGACAGACACATAGTTATTCAAATCATAAGCAAACTCCCAAGAGCTTATTTGTCAGTTCTCTAGTTTACCTCCCTGGGGTTACATATCCCTACAAAGATATTTTCATTTCCAAGCTGAGTTTTGTGATTTTTAGTTTAATATTGTTTAATAGTTTAATTCAATAATTAATTTCTCACTCTTTCTGAAGGAAAATCAAGCTGCTGTGTACCTTTAAAAGTTGACAGTATTTGACTATGAAAGCAGAGTGTATTGAAGATCTCTGGGGTAAAATGAGGCTTCCCAGAATGCATGCATGCTAAGTCACTTCAGTTCAGTTCAGTTCAGTCACTCAGTCATGTCCGAATCTTTGCGACCCCATGAATCGCAGCACGCCAGGCCTCTCTGTCCATCACCAACTCCTGGAGTTCACTCAGGCTCACGTCCATTGAGTCAGTGATGCCATCCAGCCATCTCATCCTCAGTCGTCCCCTTCTCCTCCTGCCCCCAATCCCTCCCAGCATCAGTCTTTTCCAGTGAGTCAACTCTTCACATGAGGTGGCCAAAGTATTGGAGCTTCAGCTTTAGCATCATTCCCTCCAAAGAAATCCCAGGGCTGATCTCCTTCAGAATGGACTGGTTGGATCTCCTTGCAGTCCAAGGGACTCTCAAGAGTCTTCTCCAACACCACAGTTCAAAAGCATCGATTCTTTGGTGCTCAGCCTTCTTCACAGTCCAACTGTCACATCCATACATGACCACAGGAAAAACCATAGCCTTGACTAGATGGACCTTAGTCGGAAAAGTAATGTCCAACTCTTTGCGACCCCAGGAACTCTAGCCCGCCAGGCTCCTCTGTCCTTGGGATTCTCCAGGCAAGAATACTGGAGTGGGTTGCCATGTCCTCTTCCAGGGGATCTTCCTGACCCAGGGACTGAACCATCATCACTTATGTCTCCTGCATTGACAGGTGGCTTAGTGGTAAAGAATTCACCTGCAGTGTAGGAGATGCGGGTTTGATTCCTGGGCTGGGAACATCCTCTGTAGAAAGAAATGGTAACACACTCCAGTCTTCTTGCCTGGAAAATCCCAAGGACAGAGGAGCCTGGTGGGCTACAGTGAATGGGGTCACAAAGAGTTGGACACGACTGAAGCGACTGAGCACACACAGGCTTGGGTTAAACAAGCATCAGCTTAACTGGGAGAGTGAGGCACTTTGTGAGAAGCCCAGGACTGAAGAGGCCCTCCCCTGCCCTCTAGAACAAAATTCCACTGGATGCATGAACCACCATTCTGTTCACTGGGTCTTAACCGGAGTCTTTTGTAAATGCCGTTGGAAGGCTCAGGTGGCTATTCAGTGGGGGTGTCCATTTAGCAATTACCAGAATTGAATTCATATTTGTGAGAACAAGAAGGCTGGAGCCCTTCCAGGCGGAACATTTGAAACTAAATGTATTGAAGTAATGAAGGTCTTAAAAGCCCAGGCAGAATGGATGTATTAAAAGGTGGCAATAAGACTGAATACATCACAAGGAGTAATGAGATTCTGAGAGCAGAAAAACTGGCTTGTATAGTTCCTCTCACTGGTAAAGGGCAGAGGAGAAACTGTGCCATTTATAAAATGATACTTTGATTTTTCTCAAAGTCTTCTGTCCACTTAAAGTAAATGGAAAGCAAAGTAGGAGGATGGAGAAAATAGGGTAAAAATGAAAAAAAAATTGCAGTTGAAACTTTAAAGTAATTTTAGCTAGTTGGTTAAAAGAAAGCCCTCTTTTCTCAATTTATAAAAGCGGAAGAGTAGATGGACATAGATAATGGTGATAAATACAAATCTGCTAAGTGAAAATATGTTAATGTTGGGAATATATTTAGCCAAGAGAAGAAAAAAAAGCTGAAAACATAGAAAAATCACCTTAAAAATAGTAACAGAGCAGTGGAAATGTGGAAAAATAACCAAAAGGTATCACTGAAACCCTTCAGTGACTTCTGAGTAGGCGAAAAATTTTAGTACCAAGCATTTTGTAAAACGACGCTAAAATAATGCTTGCATTTCCCTCTTTAGATCAAGAATATGAATGCAGGTTTCCTACCATAATAAAGTGTAGCAATTTCCCTCCAGTGGTTCTGGACCAGAAACCTCAGTGAAGCTAATGGAGTCCTTGATTGGCAGCACGCCTGGAGGAGAGAGAGTGTCATAGCAACCTGGCATCGTTGTTGCAATGGGCACTTGCTCCCCTTGGTGGAAGTTCAGGGCTGGCGCCTCCATCTGTGATGCAGAGAAAGGCTCAAAGGGAAAGGAGCTTCTATCACGTGAGTGCCTACTATGTGCCACTCACTATGCCTGCCAGACACTTTGGCCACAGTGTGTCTTTTAATCCTTCCCTGTGCCCTAAAGGACCATGGTCATTACCTACATTTGAAGAGGTGGAACTTAGGACTCAGAGAGATTAATTTGCCTATGGATAAACAATTAGAAGGTCTTCCCTGGTGGCTCAGATGGTAAAGAATCCACGTGCAATGCAGGACACATGGGTTCAGTTCCTGGGTCGAGACGATCCCATGAAGAAGGGGATGGCAACCCACTCCAGTATCCTAGCCTGGGAAATCCCATAGAGAGAGGAGCCTGGTGAACTGCAGACTATGGGGTAGCAAAGAGTTGAACAGAACTAAGTAACTAAAGAAAGAAAGTGAAGTTGCTCAGTCATATCTGACTCTTTACTACCCCGTGGACTGCAACCTACCAGGCTCCTCTGTCCACGAGAATTTCCAGGCAAGAGTACTGGAGTGGAGTGCCATTTCCTTCTTCAAAGAAAGTGAAAGTTGCTCAGTCATGTCCGACTCTTTGTGACCCCATGGACTATACAGTCCATGGAATTCTCCGGGCCTGAATACTGGCATGAGTAGTCTTTCTCTTCTCCAGGGTATCTTCCCAACCCAGGGATTGAACCCAGGTCTCCTGCATTGCAGGCAGATTCTTTACCAGCTGAACCACAAGGGAATCTCAAGTGACTAAACATGCATGCAATTAGAAAGTAGAGCAACAGTATTTGAAGGCTCGGGGCAGAAAACCACATGGGATTTGCTAGGGACTGAGCTGTGTTTTGCTTCCTCCACCCTCGCATATTCATATGTTGAAGTTCTAAGGACCCTTAGGACTTCAAATTGTGACTGTATTTGGAGATAGGGTCTTTCTGGTGCTAATTAACCTGATTGGTGTCTTTAGAAGAAGAGGCAATCTGGCCACACAGAGAGACACCAGGGATGCACCCACGGAGGAAGGGCCACATGAAGACACAGAAAGACTGCGGCCACTGGCAAGCCAAGGAGAGAGGCCTCAGAGGAAACCAGCCCTGCTAGCACCTGGGTCAGGACTCCAGCCTCAGGACTGTTCAGTCACGTTATGGTTTTGAGACTCAGAGTATGTTCTTGCACAGTTGTTGCTGTTCAATTGCTCAGTCGCGTCCAAATCTTTGCAGCTCCATGGACCGCAGCACGCCAGGCCTCCCTGTCCTTCACCATCTCCCAGAGCTTGCTCAAACTCATGTCCATTGAGTCAGTGATGCCATCCAACCATCTCATCCTCTGTCATCCCCTTCTCCTACTGGCTTCAATCTTCTCCATCATCAGGGTCTTTTCCAATGAGTCGGCTCTTTGCGTCAGGTGGCCAAAGCATTGGAGCTTCAGCTTCAGCATCAGTCCTTCCAACAAATATTCAGGACTGATTTCCTTTAGGAATGACTGGTTTGATCTCCTTGCTGTCCAAGGGACTCTCAAGGGTCTTCTCAACACCACAGTTCAAAAGCATTAATTCTTTGGCATTCAGCTTTCTTTATGATCCAACTCTCACCTCTGTACATGACTAAAACCAGAGCTTTGTCTATATGGACCTTTGTTGGCAAAGTTATGTCTCTGCTTTTAATATGCTGTCTAGGTTGGTCATAGTTTTTCTTCCAAGGAAATAGTGTCTTTTAATTTCATGGCTTCAGTCACCATCTGCAGTGATTTTGGAGCCCCCGAAATAAAGTCTGTCACTGTTTCCATTGTTTCCCCATCTATTTGCCATGAAGTGATGGAACAGGATGCAGAATATTTGTAATGTTAAATTGAAACAAAATACATGGATTCCACAGAGTAAGACAAATCTACCAGGACTCACAAACACGTTTTTGTCATAATGCTATTAATATCTGGACACAGAGATGATCAAGGGGAAGAGACTGCGGGGTCTTGATCTTGAGAGGCTGGGTAGAGATGGGAGGATTTTCTATGGGCATCAGCCTGCTAGTGTGAGAGCACCACCCACCACACCTTCCTGCCAACGGGTTGAAGCCAGAATAAACACACCTGCCCTGCCTGCTTTTCTGCATGGAGGGACCCTAGACCCCGAAGAGCATGGAGCTGTGAGAAACCCAGGCAATCCTGACAGCTCTCTCTCCTTGTCATCAGTGAAGAGGCCAGAGTCCACTCAGAGGGAGTGAGGGTGGGTGGTGTTCACACATGCAAATGTCATCATTGGAAGTTAGCTTCTGTTAAAAAAAAAAAAACCTAAATAGAACATGAGTGAATAAATAGAATTTAATTAAAATTAATTTTTCTAAATAGAAAAATAAGATTTAACTACGTAAATGTGAGTAACTTTTAAATTCTCTATACCATCACACAATTAAATGGCAAATCAGAAACTGAGGATTAATAGCTGTCAAATCTATGACAATGGGCTCAAATAATAGTTACAAATAATATTATGAAGACACGAGAGAAAAAGCCAAAACCCCAGTAGAAACGGTTAGCTTCTGTTTGGAAGCATAACAGGAAGACCCCAGAATACAGAAGAATTATGCCTTTAATGAATTTTAGGTCTCAGTTTGTACTAAGACTGTGTACCCTGACTTAAGATGACTTAAAATGAGATTAAGTGAGACTGTGTGGAGCCCCAGAGTCCCACAAGAAATGTGAACCAATGACAGTGATTGATGCTAGTGGGATTCAGCTACACGACCTGCCAGATCTGTGTTTCCCTGCGTTGGAGCGGGAATTGGACGAGAGTCTGTTATCCCAAAGGCATAGGCGCCGGATACGGTTTCAATAACAGTGGTGGGCTGCACGGAGCCATCCTAAAGCATCACTTTACTTATTAAGCAAATGGAAATTGATTATTTACTGTGAGTCACCATGGTTTGTTCTGGGGATTCAGCGGGGAGCAAGTCAGCAAAGGGAGACAATAACACAGGATGTGAAGGAATGTTTGTAATTGTGAAATCTGCTTGTAGCATCATGAGAACACATAATTCCTTTTCGGGAGAAAACTGTTCTTTGTTTAGGTGGAAAACCACAATGGCCATGTAAGGTGATGGTCCCTTTGCCAAGCCTCACTGGGAGAGATTTAGATGGAGAAGGGTAAAAAGCATCTGCATTTGGGGAGACTGGGGTTCACAGGCAGGAGGAGTGACTCCTGGATGGAAAGAAGAGGAGGAACCAGAGAGGGGGAGGTTGCCCCAGTAACAGCAGGACCTGGTCTGGTTGAAGAAGGCATGGTCTGGAGGGATGCAGGGATGTGACATCCCATCTGAAGGCTTTCTGCTGGTCTCGAATGTCTCTAGCACTGGAGTCTTGCACTGGTGGTGCCATGTGGGGTCGGAGGGGGGAGGTGGTGGAGAGTCACAGAATGACCAGTCACAGTGACCAATGAGGACCATTTAGATGGACTCAGGTGGCATGCGGGAGTCTCCTGCTGGGCCCAGATATCTTCATATGGGTGATCCTCCACATGGTCCCTCAGGAAAGGCTGGGTCTTGAGCCATTTTGGGTCTTCTGGGAGGGCACAGATCCTGTCTCAACCCAGAGAGAAGAGGTTTCTGAGACATTAAAGCCACCACTTGGTTGGCCTGCAGGGACATGATGACCTTTGGCAAAGAGATGCCATGCTGGGAACACATGGATGAGAAAGCAGGGACCGGAGATGTTGTCAGGGGGTGGAGAGCAGGATGCAGAGGGCGCGGGGAGGGTCAGGAGAACGAAAGATGTGGGTGTCCAGTGAGGGGCAAAAGGATCGGACACTCTGGGATGGAAGGTGGGCTAAGGCAGAGGGAGTGGGTGTTGGGGGGCTCCAGGGAGCTTGGGAAGCCACAGAGAGGGGAATTAGCCTGCAATCTCCTGTCCCGCAGTGGAGATGGGGAAGAAGGCTCCATGGCCCCCTGGCCCCGCAGCTCAGCCCTGCCTCGGCTCTGAGGTCGACCTGTGTGGTTCACATTCTACACTGTGCCCCCCCTTCACCAGCGGCCCCAGGGGACTCCCCGACAGCCCCAGAGTGCAGAGCTCGGTGCTGGGGGAGGTCCTAGCTGCTTCTTCAACCACCAGTGGCTTGCTGTCAGGACTGATGTTCCCTGGGATGGGCACCAGTAAACCAGAAGCCGGATATTGGCATTTTCCTTTCCCCATGCCAGGTGGGCGCTGGGCTGACCCTCCCCACAGCTCGTCAGGCACACGCCCATCTTACAAGTGAGGAAGAGGAGGCCAGGGCAGCGAGGAAACTTGCCAGCGGTCAGGGAGGGGGCAGAGCAGAGTGCAGCCAAGGTCGGGGGACCACTGGGCCCCACCGTGTGTGCGCCTCCCCTCTCCTCCCTCCGCCTCTGTACTGGCATCTCTCTAATCGCCCCGAAGCTCCTGCCCGTTGGTGTCTTGGTTTCCTTGGTCTGACGTCCCCTCCCAGCTCTTTAGGGATGGTGAACTCTCCCTCAGGTAAAATGGGTCTTTTTTCCCATGCTCTGCAGCCCCTAGGCTGGCGGTGGTGGGGACAGATACACGTGAATGAGTTCAGCCCACAGGAGAGGGCGGGATCGGGGAAACCCACAAAGGGGTGGAGCTGCCCTGGCTGGGGGCGGGGCCGGTCTTGAGACCAGGTAGTGCAGCAGTGGTTCTAGGAGAGGCCTCCTGAGAGAAGGGGACACAGCCACACCCATCCTCAGCCCAGCAAGGTGGGGCCCAGAGATCTGCCTGCCTCAGTTCAGTTCAATCGTTCAGTCGTGTCCGACTTTGTGACCCCATGGACTGCAGCATGTCAGCCCTCCCTGTCCATAATCAACTCCCGGAGTTTACTCAAACTCATGTCCATTGAGTCGGTGATGCCATCCAACCATCTCATCCTCTGCCGTCCCCTTCTCCTCCTGCCTTCAATCTTTCCCAGCATCAGGGTCTTTTCAAATGAGTCAGTTGTTCGCATCAGGTGGCCAAAGTATTGGAGCTTCAGCTTCAACATCAGTCCTTCCAATGAACACCCAGGACTGATTTCCTTTAGGATAGACTGGTTGGATCTCCTTGAAGTCCAAAGGACTCTCAAGAGTCTTCTCCAACACCACAGTTCAAAAGCATCAATTCTTCGGCACTCAGCATTCTTCACAGTCCAACTCTCACATCCATACATGACTACTGGAAAAACCATAGCCCTGATGAGACAGACCTTTGTTGACAAAGTAATGTCTCTGCTTTTTAATATGCTGTCCAGGTTGGTCATAACTTTTCTTCCAAGGAGCAGACGTCTTTTCATTTCATGGCTGCAGTCACTGACTGCCTGGCCCCGCCCTCTGAGCACCAGCCTGCGGAGACACCAGGCCACACTCCCCACCAGGCCCACCCTCCTTCCCGGAGCACAGGGCCCGGTGACGGTGGAGGCTGCCCTTGCATGCCTGAGAGCACCAGCTTCAAGGAAACAGCATCGATCCAGTTATTTTACAGCTTTAATTACGTTCCGAAGTTAATCATGCATTTCATTCTAATGTGCTACAGCTTCTCAATCATGGCCTAATGAGCGTTATAAATTGAATACTCTGTCTATAAACTTAAGGATTTCAGCGCCCTATTCTATCCCTGATCGCTCCTCCTGAAATCTCCTCCTCCCACGGCATACAACTCTCCAAGTCTTCAAGTGTTCCAGTTTCAAGCGTTCCGGTGGTGGTGGTGACGCTAATTTAATTCAGTGTGTTTGCCTGTCTCACCCAGTCTGTCCAACAGAAATGCAGTGTGAGCCTCAAATGGGGGCCACACATGTAATCTAATCTTTCTTAGAAGCCACATTAAGCCTTGTATGCTTTTGGAGTCCTGGCTCTGTCATCTCTGTGCTGTGTGATCCTGGGCACATCACTTAACCTCTCTGAGTTTTGGTGTCCTAGTCTGTAAAGTACACAAAACATACCTACTCCTTATGGGTTTTGTGATGTTTAACTGAGTCACTGTATCTAGAATGCCACCTGAAAGTTTGAACTCAGCAAGAGGTAGCTATTCTAGATTGTTGAGAAGCAGATGGAGAATAAAAGAGGAAATGGGTAGATTAGACCCACTGTTTGTATCTCCCAAACAGCACAGATCCTCAGGTCAAAACAACGATGTAGTGCCAGTGGTAAAGAACTCGCCTGCTAATTCAGGAGACACAAGGAACGTGGGTTTGATCCTTGGGGCCGGAAGAGCCCCTGGAGAAAGAAAATGCAACCCACTCCAGTATTCAGGTCTGGAGAGTCCCATGGACAGAGGAGCCTGGTGGGCTACAGTGCATGGGGCTGCAAAGAGTTGGACACAACTGAGTGCGCACACACACACAGTGGCCAATGCAAATGAGAAAAAATCTTCTATTTAAAAATGAGGGGCCACTTCCTGGTGATCCAGTGCACTTCCCTGGTGATCCAGTGCTCAAGAATCCCCCTGCCAATCCCTGGCCCAGGAAGATTCCACGTGCTGCAGAGCAACCGCAAGCCCATGTGCCTTAACCACTGAAGCCCCAGGGCCCAAGAGCCCATGCTCCACAAGAGAAGGCCGTGACTGCAGCAAAGAGCAGCCCCTAGTCCAGGCAGCTACAGAAAGCCCACGAGACAGCAAAGACCCAGTGCAGCCAGAAATGAAATAAATGCATATAATTTAAAAACCATAGGACCGTTCGACAGAGCTAGTTCTCGGCTCTGATAGACAGCCCGTCTCGTGACAGCTCTGGGAGGTGGAGGCTGGGGGTGTTATAAATAGGAGCTGAGTTTTGAGTCGCTGGATCTGAGGGCGCCCATCTCAGAGACACAAGCCTAGAGGATGTCATAGCAGAAGCCAGGAGAGAAAGTTGCAGGAAGCAAGAGTCAGAGAGGAGTAGGGTGGACCCCTGTCTGCTCCCTGGGAAACCCGCTGCCTTCCCCAGCCACCCTGACTGCACTGGAGAGTCAGGATATTGATTCTCTTTTTTAATCACTTGTGTAGATCATGCCATTTTTTTTTCTTGTGTGCTCAGTCTTGTCCCACTCTTGCAACCCCATGGACTGCAGCCCACCAGGCTCCTCTGTCCATGGGAATTCCTAGGCAAAGAATACTAGAGTGGGTTGCCATTTCCTTCCTCCGGGGGATCTTCCCAACCCAGGGATGTAACCCACGTTTCTTGCATTGGTAGTCGGAGCCTTTACCACTGAGACACCAGGGAAGCCACATGCCCGTTTAAAAATTAAAGGACTATTTCCACTCCCTGGGGAGTGGAAATCAATCATCAGGTACAAGGAGAAATCTGCGTCATATGATTTTAATGACAGAGGTAAAGAAATCATTTGTCCTCTTGCTCTTCAAAATAAGAAAAGCAGACATGTGACTTGGTTGGAAAAACGTGACCCGTGGTGAACTAAATTCTGCGGCCCTGTGTTATAAACAGGTAAGGAAGAGAAGCAGGACTATGGGGAAAAGAGGGAAAATATAAAAATATGAAGAGAAAGAATCATGAAGACCATCTAATCTAGTAAATCCCAGTTTGTCCAGCCTTCAGGTGCAAATAAAGATGCTGTTGTTTTTAACCCAAGTGATGGAAATTCACATGAAACTGACTTAAGTAAAGAAGCATATATTTTCACATTAATTAATTAGGGCATAGTTGCTTTACGAGGTTCTATTATTTTCTGTTGTATAGCAAAGTGCCTCAGGTTTCTGTGTGTGTATTCATCTCCCTTGTGGTTTATGACAAGATATTGAATATGGTTCCATGTGTAGACAGTAGGACATTGTTTATCTCTTTGGTATTTAGAAGTCTGCGTTCCCTGACAGCTCAGTCTGCATGGTTACTGAAGGAGAAGAGGGGGTATAGATTAGGAAACGTATTCTTTTAAATGTGTTCACTGGCAGTCTGAGGGTTAAATGACAGCAGGCACAGGGGAGTCAGAGGCTCAACCCTGCTGAGGGCTAGGCTGGACTCCTCTCTCCCCTCTCCCAGGTCTTGGCTCCACCTTCCCCGGTGATGGCATCACTGCATGGCAGGAGGTGGCTGATAGTCACACGAGGCTCACACTGTCCTTGCCTTACTGTCCAGACAAAGCGGGGGTGGCATTCCTTCCTGGGGTCCATCTCTGTGCCCTGGAGGACTCTGCTCCTGTTTGCTCCCCTTTTCGCCCCATTGACTGATGACTGGAGTAGCAGGGGAGCCAGGAGTCCTCAGACGAGGCTCTGTGGGCAGACACCCATCTCCAGGCTGCAAATCTATGTTCATGGAAACGTGTGGTTGAACTAAGGAAGGAGGAGGGGCTTCCATGAGAAGAGAGGGAAGGAGTGGGCGGGGAAAGAAGCCGTGAGGCCCCCGCCCCCAAACCCTTAGGGTCCCCAGAGCTCAGTTTGAAAACTATCCCACAACCCTCCCTTCTAACCCTTTCCCCAACAAGTTTTGCAATCAAGAGACTCAGACCAAAGAGGAGGATCAAAATATAGCCAATCATTATTTGCAGACTTGCCTACTTATGAACGTCTATTTGAAACCCCCAAATCAATACTCGGGGTGATTTTGCGATTATTGGCAGACTTCCTCAGGGCCTTGAAAGATGGGTCACCCAACCACCTCCTTCCCAGCGGCTCTACCTCCCTGTCTCCCCCCTCACACTCTAGTGCCACACTGTTCCCATTTGGGGGCTTTTTCTCGGTGATTTTGCTGTTTAAAGGAAGCCGCAGGGCTGAAGTGTTATCTGGTGTCCTCAGCTCAAGACAGCTGAGACGGCCCACATGGAGAAAATACGAGCGTTAAGTAAAAGCTTTGTTCTGGTGTGAGTTATAGAGCTGTTGGCTGTGAGTTTAACGTTAATGAATCAATGATGTACTTAAGAAGATGTCTTTCACACACATAAAACAAGGCTGACCAGAGGAGTGGGGGAACCTAACCTTATATTATCCCTACAAGCAGTGGTTCGGTGTCACTGGTTGGGTGTTGGGGGTGATGTTACAGACCATCACCATCCGTCTATGCGGCCAGAGGACCCCGAGGAAGCCGGGTCCACCACTCCGCCACCACCACAGGCAGTGAGGGGGCAGAGATGCAGTGGGGAGACAGTCAGGGAAATGGTGATGGGGAGACACATGAGAAGGGCCAAAGGGAAAGCAATTGAGCCAGGAACGAAATGAGTGCCTGCAGGGTCAGGGCTCGCCACGGCTGCCCTGGGCGTGTCGCACTGGACAATGGTGCAATGGCTTGGAACCTAAGCGTAGGGTCCATGTATGAGATGAGACTTTCATCAGCCCCAGATACCGCAGCCGAGCTTTGTCTGAAAGTGTGCAAAACCCAGCCCCACCTTCAACAGAGCTTTATGAAAACTCCCCATGCTACAGAGATGTTCTTAGCAGGTGATACCTCTGGTGGGAAATAGAGGTGGCTTAAGAAATAATGGAAATGAGAAACAGCAAATGTGGAACACAACGTTTAACTCAACAGGTACTTGGTTTCTGCCTTTTCAAAAGAAATTCCTAGTCTGTTTAACACTAAGGGCAAGAAATTTTTCTGTGTGACTTTGAGGTTTGCATTAATACTTATCTTCCATGGAAGGGGGGTGGTCAGTAAACTGAGCAAACCAGGAGTATCGTAGAAGCTGTGTTTGTTACAAGGCTTGATGTGAAAAACTGCTCTTAGTAACTTGCAGTCGTAAATTACATGTGTTACAGGATGGTGAATTTACTCACCAGGCTGCAGCATGATTAAATCATCGACTTCACCTTCTCTGATTCTGTCACGTTTAACCCACCAATGCATCAAATCTCGCAGGAAGATCTCCTCCTTGTGAAAGTTATTTTGTTGAGTAAATAAGTGCGTGATACCAACAGATTAATACCAAAATGTAATTTACACTTTCAAGGCACTTTTCTTTCACAGATATTTCATCTGATTCTCTGCTCTTCAAAATTCTGATTCCAAAGTTTGGATTTCAGTATCTTAGAAAGTGTCCTTTCTTGACCCCAAGAAAATTGGGTACTTTTATTTTTGAACTTCATAATGTATTTTTAGAGATAAAATTTCACTCATTTCACTTTCTCAAGGAGTTCTGGAAGATGTGTGTGAATGAAAAATTAAGAATTTTGAAAGGTATCATACAACCTTAGCTTTCTCTGGTAATTGCATGTGTTTGCAATTCCCTTTTGTATACACAGATTGTAGTTGTTGCTGGGTTTGTCCTTGGTGATTTCACACCTGCCTCCATGGAAGATGCCTTTGGATTTTATCTGGAAATAGCCTCTGTTGCTGTTGCTTTTCAGTTGCTCAGATGTGTCTGACTCTTTGCAACCCCGTGGACTGCAGCACACCAGGCTTCCCTGTCCTTCACTATCTCCCGGAGTTTGCCCAGGTTAATGCCCATTGAGTTGGTGATACTAGCTATCTCATCCTCTGCCACCCTCGCCTCCTTTTGCCTTCAATCTTTTCCAGTAACAGGATTAATCCTAGAGGAAATCAACTCTGAATATTCATTGGAAGGACTGATGCCGAAGCTGAAGCTCCAATACTTGGCCACCTGAGGTGAAGAGCCGACTCATTGGAAAAGACCCTGATGCTGGGAAATAGTCTGTGTAGATCCATTTATCAGCCCTCTTTTCCAAAGCAAATCTGTGTGTTCTCTTACATTGACCTTCAAATGACAAGCACTTGGGAAAATGCTTGTGTTGCTAGTTTAAGTGTTAGGGGTGGGGTTATGGAATAGCCACCAGCATCACCCATAGTCTCTGCACGCACCTGTGAGCCTGGAGCGGGCATTCTTGCCAGGACTGTCTGCTGATGGCTTGGGGGAGGGTTTTTCCCTTCATTCACTTTCCTCTGCCTTGTCGGTAACCACTGCCTCCTCTTCAGGTCTCTGTCTTCTCCTGCGGGCTTCTACTTGAGCTTCTGTCTGCACCACGTGTGGAACCCTGAGGGGGTGGGCCTGCCTGTCTTACTGGTAGCTGCCCCCACCCCCCAGCAGGCTCAGCCTTCTCGAGGCCTCTGAGGCCCTGCCTTGTTTCCGAGCATCGCCCACTCACTTCTCAGCCACATGCCTTGCTCACATGACCCAATCCCCTGCAGTGGCCCAAATCACCTTTCAGAACCCTCCAAACTCTGGCCTTAGCCCTCCTAAGTGATCATTCCATTCTTTAGGTCTTTGCCCAAAAGAATGAGGACAGTGTGAAATGAGGGCAAGGTGGACCTGGTGACCTTGGGGATGCACAGAACAGGGGGTGGCTGGCTGCCAATGAGCGGGGCTGGCTGTGGTTTGGGTGACTCAGGGAGTCTGGCTGTGCTGGCGTGTACCTCTCATCCTCATCAAGGTGTCCTGAACAGGTTGTCATAGCAATCGCACAAGGGCAAGGGGAGATGGGCAGGGCATCCTGAGGTCTAGGAGGAAACTGGTGATCTGCTACTTCTGCCTATTCTATTGGCCAAAACAAGTCACAGGCCCAAGACCAATGTCAGAAGGCAGGCTAGTGACCCCACTCTCGGAAGGGCAGGCACACCGCAAAGGTGCCTGCAAAAGGCAGGGTGGGTGAAGGACTTGGACCACGGATGCCTTCAATTTACCAGACGTGTGGCCTTTTAAAGTCATCTACAGACTCAGAAGTGAAGCAGTGGTAAAGAATCTGCCTGCCAATACAGGAGATGCAAGAGACAGGTTCAGTCCCTGTCAGGGAGATCCCCTGGAGGAGGAAATGGCAACCCACTCCAATATTCTTGGCTGGAAAATCTCATGGACAGGGGAGCCTGGCAGGCTGCAGTTTATAGGGTTGTAAAGAGTCCGACATGACTCAGCAACTGAGCACACACACACACACACACACACACACACACACACACACGCACGCACACAGATTCGAAGGCTGATTTTAGTCCATGGGAAAATAGCTAGGCCTTTATTTTTATGTTGAAAAGAGGGCATTGACTTTGATGTCCAGCAGTTGAGTTCTAGTCTGGAGTTACCCAGTTCCTGCCTGGGTGGCCTCATGTACATCACAGACTTTCAGAATCTGGGGTCCACATTTGTGAAACGGGGTAACTAACTCCCTCTTCATGCAAGTTTGTGTTCCGAAGCACAGGAAAAGACACTCGGCGGTGGCTGCGGGTGTAAGGGAACCTCTCCACGCGTGAAACTCCTGCTAGTCCAGGCAGGGAGAGCAGTTAGGACCCAAAATAGACTCAGAACATAAACAGGAAATATACAGCTTGCCATCGAGCACCACATAATCCCTAGACATAAATAAGTGACTTGCACGGCATCTCTGGTTCTTCATTTCATTAATGTCTGGGGTATCCTGTGTTCTTTCCCAGGGCAAGACCCTCTCTTAGATCAAAGAATCTGTCCCCTTTCCTGGAAGAAGCAGAAAACATTTGATCCCATGGGTTACAGAGGCTGGACTCCTGGCCTCATGAGTTACTTCATCACTTCTGCCCATCTCCCAGCTGAGCTGGCTCCTTGGAGAGGAAGCAAGGCTTACACGGCGGTGGGAAGGGGGCTTTGAAACTGGAGGGAAGAGGGACAGTGTGTAGCCCTCAGAAGAGATGGGCGTGATGCTGGTAGCTTCAGGCAAAGGTGGGTCTTCCACGAGAGCTGCACGGCTGCCCGACAGACTGCATCAAGATGCTGCTGGCTTGGCGCTTGGGGAGGACCTGTGCTTCATGATGGGCATGATGTGGGAGATGTCCAGGTGAAAGGGGGCAGGACTCTGAGGCTGAACACCCTCAGAGGCTGCTCAGGGTGTGCACCTTGGAACAGACAAGACAGTCCAGAGTGCTGAAGCTGAAGCTCCAATACTTTGGCCACCTGATGTGAAGAACAGACTCGTTGGAAAAGACCCTGATGCTGAGAAAGACTGAGGGCAAGAGGAGAAGGGGGCGACAGAGGATGAGATGGTTGATGGCATCACTGACACAATGGATATGAGTCTGAGCAGAGTCCAGGAGTAGTGAAGGACAGGAAGCCTGGCATGCTGCAGTCCACGGGGTTGCAAAGAGTTGGACAGAACTTAGTGATTGAACATGAAGTGCACACAAAGTCTGAGCCATAGGCATGAGAAAGTGGAGACAATTTCAAGGGAGTGGAGTCCTGGAAGTGCATCCTGGGGACAGGTCAGAGGCCTTCTTTACCAAGGCCTTGGAAACCCATTCGTGGAAGGAGGAGCCAGCCCTGGACAGGCAGGGCCCCACAGCCCTAGAAGTGAGTGACATGGGGCGTCAGTGGCTGATGGGCTGCCCAGGGCCCAGGAGGAGAGGGCCTTCAGGTGCGTGGAGTGCGGACTCTAAGGGTCCACTCCAGGGTCAGTGTCAGAGAGCCTGGACCAGAAAATGCACAACCCAGATGCATCTCATAAAAATTTAAGTATGGAATTTTTGAAACTAAAAATTTGTGACTCAGTGGTAAAGAATCTTCCCAAAATGCAGGAGACATGGGCTCTATCCTTGAGTTGAGAAGATCCCCTGGAGAAGGAATTGACAATCCTCTCCAGTATTCTCCCCTGGGAAATTTTGTGGACATAGGAGCCTGGTGGGCTATGGTCCAGGGGGTTGCAGAGAGTTGGACTTGACTTAAAGACTAAACGGTGACACCAAGACCACTGAAAAATGATGTGTTTCACTTCACCTTATGTGCAGAATTTGATATAAATCCCTTTAAATAAGTCTGTGAAAATCAATCTTGAATGAAGCAAAGCTTTCAAAAATCCACCTTTTGCCTAAAATGAAACTTCCACATGTTCTTCAAGTTCAGAGTCTGGGAAGCTGAAGCCAGTTCAGGTCTCAGAGGCAGGACTGGAGTCCTTCAGGGTGGCACCCAAGAAAGACCTCCAAACTTAGACTCAGCTGCCTTCCAATCGGGTGTTTTTTTTTTTTTTTTTTTTAAGGCCCCGGATTGTGGCTTCCTGCAACTTCATACAGTTAACTCCTAAATTCTCTTCACTTTCTAATCACATTCTTTATAAACTGCCCACTGCTATGTATAGCAATGATTAGAAACAATTCTGCTTTATTGACTATGCCAAAGCCTTTGACTGTGGATCACAATAAACTGTGGAAAATTCTTCAAGAGATGGGAATACCAGACCACCTAACATGCCTCTTGAGAAATCTGTATGAAGGTCAAGAAGCAATAGTTAGAACTGGACATGGAACAACAGACTGGTTCCAAATAGGGAAAGGAGTACGTCAAGGCTGTATATTGTCACCCTGTTTATTTAACTTCTATGCAGAGTACATCATGAGAAACGCTGGACTGGAAGAAACACAAGCTGGAATCAAGATTGCCGGGAGAAATATCAATAACCTCAGATATGCAGATGACACCACCCTTATGGCAGAAAGTGAAGAGGAGCTCAAAAACATCTTGATGAAGGTGAAAGAGGAGAGTGAAAAAGTTGGCTTAAAGCTCAACATTCAGAAAACGAAGATCATGGCATCTGGTCCCATCACTTCATGGGAAATAGATGGAGAAACAGTGGAAACAGTGTCAGACTTTATTTTGGGGGCTCCAAAATCACTGCAGATGGTGACTGCAGCCATGAAATTAAAAGACGCTTACTCCTTGGAAGAAAAGTTATGACCAACCTAGGTAGTATATTCAAAAGCAGAGACATTACTTTGCCGACTAAGGTCCGTCTAGTCAAGGCTATGGTTTTTCCTGTGGTCATGTATGGATGTGAAAGTTGGACTGTGAAGAAGGCTGAGTGCCGAAGAATTGATGCTTTGCTTTTGAACTGTGGTGTTGGAGAAGACTCTTGAGAGTCCCTTGGACTGCAAGGAGATCCAACCAGTCCATTCTAAAGGAGATCAGCCCTGGGTGTTCTTTGGAAGGAATGATGCTGAAGCTGAAGCTCCAGTACTTTGGCCACTTCACGCGAAGAGTTGACTCACTGGAAAAGACTCTGATGCTGGGAGGGATTGGGGGCAGGAGGAGAAGGGGACTACCGAGGATGAGATGGCTGGATGGCATCACTGACTCGATGGACGTGAGTCTGAGTGAACTCCGAGAGATGGTGATGAACAGGGAGGCCTGGTGTGCTGCGATTCATGGGGTTGCAAAGAGTCGGACACGACTGAACGACTGAACTGAACTGAACTGAACTTGCATGAGCAGCAAGATGCACAGCCTTAAGAACTTGTTCACTGCCTCCAGCCAGGGTCTGGTTACCTAACAAGAGATTTTCAGTGCTTTACTAGTATCCACTGAATGTTGAGTGAATGAATGAATGAGTGAGTGAATGAACGAATGAGTGAGTGAACTCATTATCTTATGTGAGCCTGGCGACATCCCTGCGAGGTATCGTTTTACAGAGAAGGAACGTATTGTACAGTTTGACAGCATCAGTCCTTTAGTGTTCAACCTTCCTTATGGTCCACCTCTCACATCCCTACAGGATTACTGGAAAAGCCATTGCTTTGACCATATGGACCTTTGTAGGCAAAGTGATGTCTCTGCCTTTTAATATGCTGTCTAGGTTTGTCACAGCTTTCCTTCCAAGGAGCAAGCGTCTTTTAATTTCATGGCTGCAGTCAGGAGAAGACTCTTGAGAATCCCTGGGACTGCAAAGAGATCAAACCAGTCAATCCTAAAGGAAATCAATCCTGAATATTCATTGGAAGGACTGATGCTGAAGTTCCAGTACTTTGGCGACCTGAGGCAAAGAGCTGGCTCATTGGAAAAGACCTTATGCTGGGAAAGGTTGAAGGCAGGAGGAGAAGGGGGCGACAGAGGATGAGACGGCTGGATGGCATCACCGACTCAACGGACATGAGTTTGAGCAAGCTCCGGGAGATGGTGATGGACAGGGAAGCCTGGCGTGCTGCAGCCCATGGGGTCGCAAAGAGTTGGACATGACTTAACGGCTGAACGACAGCAACCACAACACATTTACATGTACATATTGTCCTATTCAAGGTTCTCCAGAGAAACAGAACCAACTGGGTGTGTCTCTGTGTGTGTGTAAATGGCTCCCATGCTTATGGAGGCTGAGAAGTCACTGCATCTGTGGTTGGCTGAGGCCCCAGGACATCCAGTGCTGTAGTTCTTGTCCAAGCCTGAAGGCCTGAGAAGCTGGAGAGTTGATGCTGTATGTTCCAGTCTGAAAGCAGGAAGGAATGAGTGTCCACGCGGGACAATCAGACGGGAGGAGTTTCCTGTGTGTCAGCCTTTCTGCGGCATTCATTCCATCGGGCGGACCGAAGGAGGCCCACCCGCACTGGGGAGGGCTATCTGCTTTTTACTCAGTCTACAGATTCAGAATATTAGTTTCATCCAGGAACGCACCTTCACAGACATATCCTTCACCATGTTTGACTAAATGGGTACTCTGTGGTCTGATCAAGTTGACACATAAAGTCAGCATGTGTTTCTGGCCATGCCACATACAGGATCTTAGTTCCCCAACCAGGGATTGAACTCACTCCCCTGCATTGGGAACGCAGAGTCTTACCCACTGGGCCACCAGAAAGTCCCTATTTCACATGTGTTTTATAATTGTGCACACTGCCTACATTTACTTTCTCTTCCAATAAAGTTAATTTTTTTGATCTGGGATGGCCTTTAGTTTAGTAGTTGTGCTAAATCACTTCAGTTGTGTTCAACTCTTTATGACCCTATGGACTGTAGCCCACCAGGCTCATCTGTGCATGGGATTCTCCAGGCAAGAATACTGGCGTGGGTTGCCATGCCCTCCTCCAGGGGATCTCACTGACCCAGGGATCGAACCCACATCTCTTGTGTCTTCGGCATTGGCAGGTGGGTTCTTTACCACTGGCACCAGCTGGGACGCCCATAGTTTAGCTAGGACCAAGGAAGAGGTTTTAGGAAACAAATACACCAAACCTTTGCCTGTTTTCAGTTTGTACAACATTTACTCCAGATTTATCTTTTCACGGAAAGGATGCCAGGATCAAAGGTTTTCTCAGAGTTGGGAGGCTTGCAGTGGTATGCTGTAGGCTTTCCACCATAGAACAAATGAGCAAGCAGGTGAGCTGATGTCAGTTTGGCCCAGGGTTTCAGCATCTAAATGAATTTTGTGAGTCTGTTTTTCTGACGTTTCACGGCCTCTGATGGAAAGCCCTGTGGTCCTGTTGATGACTCATCCTTCCCATTCTCCCTGAGATATCTCTGCCTCCGCTGGAAGCACACAGTGGGGCTCTGTGTATGATGCTTGGGATGGGCTGCGTGACTCAGACATCAGCCAAACGGACCTTCGTTTCAACCTGGATGGTGCCCAATAGGCATTCCCCATACAGGGAGGTAGCACCTGGCCATCTCCCTGTTTGTGTGCCGGCAACATCCAGTTAGAGTGGATGATGCAACAGCTGTCTGAGATGTTTTGGTTCTAGCTCGAAGATGGGTAGGTAGGTGAGGATAGAGCAAAGATGAAAAAATATAAATAAAAAGCGACCTCTCAATAACCAAGGAAGGTTCAGAATGGGGATAGGTTTATGATCCGAGCAAAGAGAGCTTGTGATGATTCATTCTAGTGCTGATTTTCCACCAGGGACAAACTCCACATTCCACT
The DNA here is from genome assembly GCA_917880005.1 of Nanger dama. NCBI lineage: Eukaryota > Metazoa > Chordata > Mammalia > Artiodactyla > Bovidae > Nanger > Nanger dama. The sequence continues at coordinate 2,608,144 of CAKJTW010000115.1, forward strand.
CCATGTGTCTCTCTTCTGCTTAGCTACCTGCTGGCCACTTTCTCTGAATCTCGGTTCTAATCCTGAGAGGGAATCTGACTCAGTCTGAACTCAAACTGGGCTTCTTAGGTTACATGTTTTTAATCTGATCCATCCAGCTGTGGCCTGGGGGAGTCACATGGCACCAGGATGCCTCCCCGACCTCTATCGTGATGGGGTGAGGACAGGATGAGTTCCAGTAGAAGGGTCATGGGCAGGGCTGGCACACCAGCACACCCTTGTGTGAGCGGGATTGCTTAGTTCAGGTGTGCCTGGGCAAATTCATATCAGGTCATGAGAACTGATTGAAATTTCCAGAAACTATGTAAAGCCAGTTGTTAAATACAGCCATGATTAAAAATTAAGTTGCACAACATCTTCAGTAAAACAAAAAGTACTAATTACTTTACTACATTTTGCTGTTATCTATGCTTCAACTGAAACTCCAATACTTTGGCCATCTGATGCAGAGTTGACTCCTTGGAAAAGACCCTGATGCTGGGAAATATGGAGAAAGCAATGGCACCCCACTCCAGTACTCTTGCCTGGAAAATCCCATGGATGGAGGAGCCCGGTGGGCTGCCATCCATGCGGTCACTACCAGTCGGACACGACTGAGCGACTTCACTTTCACTTTTCAGTTTCATGCATTGGAGAAGGAACTGGCAACCCACTCCAGTGTTCTTGCCTGGAGAATCCCAGGGACGGGGGAGTGTGGTGGGCTGCCGTCTATGGAGTCTCACAGAGTTGGACACGACTGAAGCGATTTAGCAACAGCAGCAGCTAGGAAAGATTGAAGGCAGGAGGAGAAGGGGATGACAGAGGATGAGATGGTTAGATGGCATTACTGTCTCAATGGACACGAGTTTGAGCAAGCTCCGGGAGATGGTGATGGACAGGAAAGCCTGGGATGCTGCAGCCTGTTGGGTTGCAAAGAGTCAGATGTGACCAAGGGACTGAACACACATTTCTACAGCCACCATGAATAGCCCAAGAACACTGGGGAAATTTCTTCCAATATTTAATAAAAATACTATCTGATCCAGCAAAAGTGACTCACATCATTGACAAAAGTTTCAAAATACAACTTCATTGCTATATTTTTGTCTTTTTAAATTATTTTTTTATACAATTATTTAAGGTTATAGTTCATTTACAGCTATTACAAAACATTGGCTGCATCCCCCTGTTGTACAATACATCCATAAGCCCCTTACATCCAACAGTTTGTACCTCTTAATTCTCCACCCCTGTTACTCCCTCCACCCTGTGGCAACCACTAGTTTGCTCTCTACATCTGTGGATATGCCTCTTTTTGTTATATTCACTAGTTTGTTCTGTTTTGTATATTCCATAAGTAAATGGTATCATTTAGCATCCACGTTTACCCATGTTGTTGCAAATGACAAAATTTTGTGTTTTTTGTGGCTAAGTAGTATTCTATCATGTGTTGTGTGTGAGTATATATGCATGCAATGGAATACTACATCAAGGAAAATCTCAAATAACGTTCGTCTCACAACTACATTCATTTGTCACCTGCAACCATAGGTTGGCTGTGGATACAAGAGTTCACCAAAAATCAAGCAAGTATTGTGTCAGAGTCAATTAACTATATAGAATTGACAACAAAGATATTGTATACTTTAAAATTTGTAAATTGTGTTACACATTCTTTATATCAGTAAGGTTTATAATAACCACATACACATGTATATAAAAATGCATATTCTCTTTTGGGAGTGACAGTAGTCAGATCAGATTAGGGCTGACCCTAATGATCTTATTTTTAACATAATTACCTCCTAAAAAGCCCTGTTTCTACAAACAAAATTTGAGGAACCAATGATTAGAACTTTAACATATAGGTTCTAGGGAGATAAAATTCAACCCATAGTAATGTGAATTCCTGAAAAATGTATATTTTTGTTTTGGGTGCATTTTTTTCTAGTGAAGTTGGACATTGGTTCATGTTTTTATAGTCTTATATTTTATTGCATTTTCTCTCCCATGAAATGTGTTTCTATCTTTATTCCCAGCTACTCCTGAGTTGTTGATCTTTTTCAAATTGATTTGTTGGAGCCATTTTAAACATATATTCTATATACTGCTCCATTGCCTGCATGTGGATTGCAAATATCTTCCTGCAGTCTGTTACAAATGTCATACGGGTATAGCTAAATGAGTTCCCCCATCTTTATTGAGGTATAATTGAGAAATACAAATTGTATAGGATTAAAGTGTGTGACTTGATGTTATTTGTATACATAATGAAATGATCACCACAGTCCAGCTGATTAACAAGTTCACCACCTCACACAGTTACTACTTTTGAATGTATCTGTGGGGAGAACACTTAATTTCTATTAGTAAATTTCAAGGACACAATCCCTTGTTGTTAACTGTAGTCACCATGATCCCTGGAGCTTATTATCTTGCATAACTAAAACTTTGTATCCCTTGACAAACATCTCCCCACTTCCGCAACCCTTAAGCAGCCACCATTCTGCTCTCTGCTGCTGGAAGCTTGACTATTTTGATTTATTGGTGTTTGGCTGTGCTAGGCCTTCAGCGCTGTGCACGGGCTTTCCCTAGTCGCGGCAAGCAGGGGCTGCTCTTCCCTGTGGTGCGTGGGCTTCTCACTGCAGTGTCTTCTCTTGTTGTGAAGCACAGGCTCTGGGTGCAGGGGCTTCAGTGCTTGCAGCACTCAGACTCAGTAGCTGTGGCACGTGGGCTTAGTTGCTCCGTGCATGTGGAATGCCCCCAGACCAGGGATCAAACCCGAGTCCCATGCATTGACAGGCTACTTCTCATCTACTGTGCCACCAGGGAAATCCGAGTTTGACTGTTATTGTTAGATTCTGCACAAAAGCAAGATCATGTCAATGAATTTTTATAAAGTAACTAGAATCACATGATAAGCACCATGTCAGGAAGCAGAGGCTTTCCTGGTGCCAAGGCCCCCTTTGTGGATCCCCTGAATTGCTATTTTCTTTTCCCCCAAAGATAAATGCTATCCTGATTTACAATATGAATTGATTAAGTGTGGCTATTTTTGGATTTCACATAAATGCAGTCATATTCTATGCCTTTCTTTGTGTCTGACTTCTTCTAATCAACAATATGTGTCTGAGAATCATTTGTCTTGATGCATATAGATCAGTTTGTTTTCATTGTTGCATACTAGTTCATTGTACTGTTACACCACAATTTATCAATCCATTTTGGTTTGGGTGGACATTTGGCTTGTTACCAGTCTGTGACCATTACAAATAATGCTTCTGTGGAGCTTTTTGAATAGATATATGTGTATACATTTTGTTGAGTATAAATCTAGAAGCAAAATTGCTACATGTGTTTACTATTAATACAGCACATAGATTTTCAAAGTGGTGGTAGAATCGATATTTCTTGCCAGCAATAAATGAAAGTTTCTATCACTTTACATCTTGCTGAGTCTAGTTTTGGGTTGGGAAGTTTCCCTGGAAGAAGGCATGGCAACCCACTCCAGTACTGTTGCCTGGAGAATCCCCTGAGAGAGCAGCCTGGCAGGTCACAGAGTCGGACACGACTGAAGCGACTCGGCGAGCCTGTCTGGTTTAGTCAGCGTCTTTAACTTTACCCGTGCTGGTGGGTGTCCACTGATAGTCATTGTGGTTTTAATCACACTTGCCTGGTGACTAATGGGGTCAAAAACCCATTTGCATCTGTTGGTCACTCGGATAGTTTCTTTTGTGAAGTGCTTGTTGAAAGTCTTGCTATTTCTTATTAATTTGTGAGAATATTATGCATTTTCTAGATATAAGCTCTTTGTCATTTATACCTGTGTTGCCAATATTTTATCTCACTTTATGATTTTCATTTTAAATCTCTTAATGATGTCTTTGATTGAGCAGAAGTTCCTAATTATAACACAGTATGTCAATAATTTATCAGTCTTTTCCTTTATGATTATTGCTTTTTGGGTTCTGTTTAATAAATTTTGCAATCTCAAGGTCATGAAGATAAACTGTGTTTTCTTCTAAAAGTTTCATTGCTTATCCTTCACATTTAGAATTACATTTCTTGAGACTCAAGTTATGATGTAGAAGTGGAGGAGATTCATTATGCTCCAAAGGAATATGTAGCTGACCCAGCACAATTTAGTGAAAAGACCATCGTTTTTCTATTGATCTGCAGTGCTATCTTTGCCTTATATCCAGTATCTTTTTATGTGTGAGTCTGCTTTTGGACTCTACTTGTTTCCATTGTTCCATCTATATTCGTCTGTATTTGGCCCAACACCAGTTAACAGAGTTTATCCTTCAACTTTGTCCTTAATTTTCAGCATTATTTTGCCTTTCCTGGCCTTTTCTATTAACATATGTATTTAAGAATGTACTTGTCATGGACATGTACACACTGCTATGTTTAAAACAGATAACCAACAAGGTATCTATTGTCGAGCACAGGCAACAAGGTTCAACGCTATGTGGCAGCCTGGATGGGAGGGGAGTTTGGGGAAGAATGGATCCATGTGTAAGCATGGCTGAGTCCCTTCACTGCTCACCTGGGACTATCACAACATTGTTTGTTAATCAGCTAAACCCCAGTGCAAAATAAAACGTTTCACTAATGAAAAGAATATACCCGTCAATTTACGCACACACATTGCCCGCCCCCACACACGCCCCTTGTTAGATTTTGCAGTGGGTAAAATGGTATTTAATGTACAGAACAGCTTGAAATAAACCAACATCACTGTAATATGGAGACTTTCAGTACACAAGCATGGTATATCTCTTCATTTACTTAGTTTTTATTAAATTTTTCTCATTAATATTTAGCAGTTTTCCTTAGAAAGACCTTGCATATCTTTGATAAGATCCATTCCTAGGTATTTGATAATTTTTTGATATTACTAAAAGGTTCCAAAATTTAATTTTCTAGTTGACTTGCTTATATGAAGAAATAAAATTGGCTTTTAAATACTGACCTTCTTTCCAGTGACTTTGATGAATTTGCTTATTAGTTCTAATATTTAATCTAGCTTCAGTAATTGCAGTTTTATATCTTCCTTTCCAATCCTCATGTCATTTTGTTACCTTGATCTGTTGCGCTGTTAGAACCCTCCACTGATGTTTGGAAGAGGCCCAAGTAGGCATCTTTGTCTTTTTTCTGGTCCAGAGGAAACAATCCAACAACTCACATTTAACCACCAACTTTCAAAAGGTTTTTTGCATTTCTTTTATTTTTTCTTAGTTTATCACATTAAGGAGAGTCATTTTACTGTCAGGTTGATGCTAACTTTTAACATGAGTGAATCTTGAATTTTGTCAAATGTTTCTGCAGCATCTAATGCATTTATCAAATGATTATGCATTTGTATTCTGTGTGTGTGTTGTAGAAAAATGCTGCTGAAGGTTGATCTTGTAACTGAAAGCTTGGAGAATAATCTTTCTTAGCTCTAATACTTTGTTTGAGGAATCCATTTAGTTTTCTGGGTAGATAATTTTTAATCTGTAAATGATAATTTTTAAAATTGCTTTCTTCCAAATTCTTAACTTTATTTTTTCTCCTTTGCTATTGGAACCTCTGCCAGTATCTTCAACAGTACCTGTAATAATGGACATTCTTGTCTTGTTACCAATCTTGAAAGGAATGTGTCTAAAGTTTCTCCATCAGGATTATAAGACTGACTGCAAGTCATCAAGTTCTGAAAGTTCATTTCTTCTTCCAGTTTGCTAATAACTTTTGGTTTATAAATTGGTATTGAATGTTACTAAGTTTTTTTTTCTATCAGTTGAGATATCCCATGCTTTTTTCTTCCTTGTTCTGTTATTGTTCTATGTTACTATCTGAAGTTAAGACTGCAACTATATTGCACGGTTGAGTATGGCAATCTCTTTCCTCAATAATTAGGCTTCCCTGGAGGCTCAGATGGTAAAGAATGCACCTGCAATGTGGGAGACCTGGGTTCGATCTCTGGGTTGAAAGGTCCCCTGAAGAGGGGAACGGCTGTCCACTCCAGTATTCTCGCCTGGAGAATTCCATGGACAGAGGAGCCTGGCAGCCTACAGTCCACGAGGTCACAAAGAATTGGACACGACTGAGTGACTTTCACTTTCTCTTCACTTCCTTCAATAATGAATCCGAGAGGGCAGAGTAGAAGGATGTGAACTCATCTTCTCCTGCAAGAACTCCAAAACTGCAGCTAGCTGCTGAACAACTAGGAGAAGGGAACGGCACCCCACTCCAGTGATCTTGCCTGGAAAATCCCATGGACAGAGGAGCCTGGTGGGCTGCAGTCCATGGGGTCGCTAAGAGTCAGACATGACTGAGCGACTTCACTTTCACTTTTCACTTTCATGCATTGGAGAAGGAAATGGCAACCCACTCCGGTGTCCTTGCCTGGAGAATCCCAGAGATGGGAGAGCCTGGTGGGCTGCCGTGTATGGGGTTGCACAGAGTCGGACACGACTAAAGCAACTTAACAGCAGCAGCCGAACAGCTATTGGCAGGAAAATGCTGGATCCCACCAAAAAGATACCTCATGTCCAAGGGCAAAGGAGAAGCCCCAACAAGATGGTAGGAGGGGCGAAATCATGTTTAGAATCAAACCCCATACTCACAAGAGATGCTTGGAGGACTCAAAATAAAACCTTGTGTGCAATAGGATGTAGAGACCCCTAGGGACTGAGCCAGACTCAATGAAACTGTAAGCCACACTGTGTTTGTCTCCTGCAGAGGCAGGGGCCAGCAGTGGCCTGCCGTGGGGTCAGGGGCTCTGGCTGCGGCAGGCCTGGGTCACCCAGCCTGTGGCATCAACCCTCTGGGAGGAGGTTGCCATTAGCCCCAGCAGACAGCCACCAGGCAGACAACCCACAAGCTGCAGAACTATTATACCAAAGAAATTCTCACACTGTTGAGAAAGCTCTAAGACCCACAACGGATTTCCCAGCCTGGGGATCTGGCAAAGGGACTGGGAACCCCCAGAGAATTCCACTTTGGAGGCCAGTGGGATTTGATTACAGAACTTCCGCAGGACTGGGAAATCAGGCTCTTGGAGGGCACAAACAAAACCTTGTGTGCACCAGGACCCAGGAGAAAGGAACAGTGTCCCCATGAGAGACTGAGCCAGATTTGCCTGTGAGTGTCCAGGAGTCTCTGCAGAGGCGTGGGTTGACAGTGGCCTGCTGTGGGGTAAGGGACACTGAATTCAACAGTGTGGGCGTAAGTCCTTTTGAAGGAGGTCACCATTACCACCATTACCCCTACCATAGTTTGGCATCAGGCCAAACTAGAGCAACGGAACACAACTCTCTCCATCAACAGAAAAGTGGATCAAAGATTTACTGAACATGGCGCCACCCATCAGAACAAGACCCAGATTCCCCCACAGTCAGTCTCTTCCATAAGGAAACCTCTCCATCAGAGGGCAGACAGAATGAAAACCACAGTCACAGAAGACTAATCAAACTGATCACATGGATCACAGCCTTGATTAACTCAATGAAACTATAAGCCACGTTGTGTAGGCCATCCAAGACAGATGGGTCATGGTGGAGAGTTTGGCCAAAAGGTGGTCCAGTGGAGAAGGGAATGGCAAACTGCTTTAGTATCCTTGGCTTGATAACCTCATGAACCAAAATCACTGCAGATGGCGACTGAAGCCATGAAATTAAAAGACACTTGCTCCTTGGAACAAAAGCCATGACCAAACTAGACAGCACATTTAAAAGCAGAGACATTACTTGGCCAACAAAAGTCTGTCTAGTCAAAGCTATAGTTTTTCCAGTAGTCACATATGGATGTGAGAGTTGAACTATAAAGAAAGGTGAGCGCCAAAGATACTTTTGAACTGTGGTGTTGTAGAAGAGTCTCGAGAGTCCCTTGGACTGCAAGGAGATCAAACCAGTCAATCCTAAAGGAAATGAGCTCTGAATATTCATTGGAAAGACTGATGCTGAAGCTGAAACTCCAATACTTTGGCCCCCTGATGGCGAAGAACTGGCTAATTGGAAAACACGTTGATGCTGGGAAAGATTGAGGGCAGGAGAAGGGGACGACAAAGGATGAGATGGTTGGATGGCATCACCAACTCGATGGACATGAGCTTCAGCAAGCTCCAATAGTTGGTGATGGACAGGGAGGCCTGGGGTGTTACAGTCCATGGAGTTGCAAAGAGAACTGAGTGACTGAACTGAACTGAACTTCTTCAATAAAGACATAGATGTGTGATTTGATTAAGTGACCCAAACTGTTTTTATTTTTTCCATGTTTGCAGCATTAAACTTGTGTTTAGAAGAGGGCTCTTTCGGATCATAGTCCAGGATTATAGGTTCCTGGGTCAGGTTTTGTGTTAATCTTTAGTTTGTCTGAACCAGCTCTGTGAATGATTTCTCATAACTGCCTTTGCGTCTCCTTGGGTGTTGGCCTCAGACCATAAATTGAGCTCATCAGGGTGGAAGATGCTGGCACTCTTCAGCCATGAGGACAGTCACATGGCCTCCTCTCTTCACAGCAGCTCAGAGCACAGCACAGATGCTGGCTGGCACACCTTGGCAGCCACCGGAAGCTATCCCAATAGAAGCCAGAGTAAGTTTGTGGCTTCTGAGATGTTTTAAATCTTCTACAAGACTAAATGCAATCTACTCTGTAATAAGAAAAAGACACCCTTAAGCTCTCTGCTTAGTTTTTAGTAGACAAATGCCATTTCTTATTGCCATTTGTCTTTTTTTTTTTTTTTTTTTTTTTTGGTCTCTTCTCAAAGCCAAGTGTGTCATTTTGGGGATGACATTTATATTTAACTCTGCTCTCCCCTTCCTTGAGTTACCTTTGTTGCCAAGTCTCATAAATACTGAGATGCACTATTAACATAAACTGAAGGCTGACAGGTCACCCTGTTTGTCTCTCAGAAATGAGCGTGTTTTGTGACCGTGGGAACAGCCTGTTCTCTGGAGAGGTGTCTTTCACTTCCGGTGGTGGAGGATCGGTCTCTGTCTCAGTTATAAAAGAAAGGCTCTCCTCTCTCCCTAGTTCCCACGTTTGGCAGGAAGCCTTCCTCTGTCACATTTGTTCCTGCTGAGGTTTCTGTGGTTTTTTTTCAAAGAGAGCAGAAATGTTCAGCCAGCCTGGTTTCCTCTCTTTCTGAAGGCCCAGTATTATCTGCTAGGGGACTGGCATTTTGTAAAATCTGCCTCTGAAAAGCATCTGTGCTGTAGAACATTTCCATACGCATCTGGAAATAACCTGCGGTAACGTCCGCTGTCGGACCGTGGGTAGAGGGGCTGTCAGTTCTGTTGGCCTGGTTTCTGTGCTGCTTCTCATCACCCATGGCCGTGCAGACAGCCTCTGTGGTTGACTGAGGGGATCCTGCCCGGGGCCGTGGGCCTGCTGAGAAGCCCCACCATGTGGGACAAGAGAGGGTGCCAGCTGCATTCATTCCTCTAACTCACTGCGAGCCTGGGCACAGCCTTCCATTTTTCAGCCTTTGACTCCATCCATAACAGGAAATACAACTGGATGATCTCCAAGGCTGCCTGCAGCTCTAACTTTGCAATTTCATTTCTTCTCATCACTGTTGCTTTTATTTCTTGGTGATACAACAAACTGTGGAGGAAGCGTGCTAACTTTCCTGAGTCACAAGCGGGTGCCTGATGTCATTTCCAAGGCTCTGGGAGACGGCATCCGAGTCACAGCGGAGGGCCACATCTAAACCCTTCTCTCCAGAGGCCGTTTTGATAAGGTCCCCAGAAAGCTCCATGAGCACGTTCTTCAGTTTGTCAGAATAACATTCTGAGGTCCAGAGCATGGTTTTTCCTCCCTGCATCTCTCCAGTCACTCTGCCTGTTCAGATGGAAGGCAGCTGTGGATGTATCGGCACCTGCCACTGGGTCTGGGCGGGGTCCCTGACTCCTGTTTCCATCGCTTTGGTAGAGATGGAAGTTGAGTGCAGGTATAAAGGACATGGAATGACACTGTGTGCTTTAGGGCAGACAGAGAACTGTCCAGGGGTGTTTCTAAGAGATGGGAGAGGGGCCGAGGTCCCCAGGCTCTGCTGGCCAGAAGGAGGAGGTTGGCTCTATGTCAGTGACCTGCATGTGGCTGACTTCAGAGGGAGGCCGGGTAAGGGATGCTGAGCTTGAGGGTCCAGGGAAGACGTAATGAGGATGACAGATAGGACCTACATTTTAGCCCGTGCTGTGGTCTTCAAGCCCCCACCCCTTGTGTGGCCCCTGTGCTATTACTTTTAGGAAATAAAAATGGTTTTTGTTATTTATTTATTTTTTATTGAAGTATAGTAGATTTAAAATATTATGTTAGTTTCAGATATACAGCAAAGTGAATCATGTAGTTCAAAGCTATGGTTTTTTCCAGTGGTTGTGCATGGATGCGAGAGTTGGGCTATAAAGAAAGCTGAACACCAAAGAATTAATGCTTTTGAACTGTGGTGTTGGAGAAGACTCTTGAGAGTCCCTTGGACTGCAAGGAGATCCAACCAGTCCATTCTAAAGGAGGTCAGTCCTGGGTGTTCATTGGAAGGACTGATGTTGAAGCTGAAACTCCAGTACTTTGGCCACCTCATGTGAAGAGCTGACTCATTTGAAAAGACCCTGATGCTGGGAAAGATTGAAGACAGGAGAAGGAGGGGATGACAGAGGACGAGATGGTTGGATGGCATCACCGCCTCAATGGGTATGAGTTTGGGTAAACTCTGGGAGCTGATGGGAGTCAGGGAGGCCTGGCGTGCTGTAGTCCATAGGGTTGCAAAGAGTCGGACACAGCTGAGCAACTGAACGGAACTGAACTGAACGGCATGGTTATATGTATATATGTGTACGGTTATGGATGCATATGTATTGTTGCTATTGTTTAGCAGCTAAGTCTTGTTTGACTCTTTTGCCACCCCATGGACTCTGGCCTTCCAGGCTCCTCTGTCCCTGGGATTCCAGGCAAGAATACTAGAGTGGGTTTCCATTTCCTTTTCCAGGGGATCTTCTCAACCCAGGGATTGAACTCACATCTCCTATGTTGGCAGGTGGATTGTTCACCAGGGAAACCCATACATGTGCATCCATACCTGATAAGTCGCTTAAGTGTGTTTAACTCTTTGTGACCCACCAGGCTCCTCTGTCCATGGGATTCTCAGGCAAGAATTTTGGAATGGATTGTCATGCCCTCTTCAAAGGGGAGTTTTCTGATCCAGGGATTGAACCAGCATCTCTTTTATCTCCTCTGTTGGCAGGCAGATTCTTTACCACTAACACTACCTGGAAAGCCCATACTATACAAGTGTATAGTTATGTATGTATATATTTAGATTCTTTTCCCATACAGATTGCTATAAAGTTTTGAATACAGTTCCCTGTGCTATACAGTAGGTCCTTGTTGTTTATCTATTGTATATATAGTATGTTAATCCCAATCTCCTAATTTACCTCTCCCTTGCCCTTTGCTCTTTGGTAGCCGTAAGTCTGTTTTCTATGTCCATGAGTCTGGTTCTGTTTTGTAAATAAGTTCTTTTGAATCGTTCTTCTTTTTCTATATCCCACCTATAAGTGATATCATATGGTATCTGTCTTTCTCTGTCTGGCTTAATGTGATGTTTCTTGTTTCCCTGAAGGTGGGGTCTGCAATCTTTTCTGCCACAGAAGTTTCCAGCATCCTGGGAAGGTTATCCCACGTTTAGTGAAGGCTGTGGAAAGTTCTGAGGTCAGTAGATGCAGAGACAGTTAGGAGAGTGTGTGAGCTAAAGGGCTTGCAGTGAAGTCTGGGGGACCAGGGGGCAGGAAGAGGGGAACCCAGCACCCCTGCGGGAGGTGGGTTAGGACGGTGGAACCCGGAGGTGTCCTGATGGAGACATGAGGTGCTTTCAGAGGAGCTCCTGCAAGTTTCCAGCTGCCCAAGAGCCTGGAAGAAGTCCTCAGTGTGAGCAGGACCGGGAGAATGGAGAGACTGCCAGTGTGCGAAGGGGTCCGTGGTCTCCGCTGCAGTTTATTTGAGGCCGGTGGATGGCTGAGCATGAGGAGAGAGAGTGAATCCTGGAGCCAGCCTGTCTGTCCCCAGACAGCTCCTCCGTCTCACCAGGCGCTGGTCACTTACCTTCCCCGGAGCTCAGCTTTCTCACTTCTGCAAAGCAATAACGATTCACAGTCATGACAGTTAATTGTGTTGACCAGTCTGGGCCATGGTGCCCAGATGTTTGGTCAAGCATTATCCTAAGTGTTTCTGTGGGGACTTTTTTTTGGATGAAGTTTGAATTTCTGTTGGTGGGTTTGGAATAAAGCAGATGATCCTCCATCATGTGGGTGGACCGCACCTGATCAGTGGAAGGCCTCAAAGAGTGATTTCTCCCAAGCAAGAGGGAGATTCTAGCAGATGGCTTTTGGGTTTGAACTGTAACTCTTCTCGGAGTCAGCCTGACAGAACTACGCTCTCAGATTGTAGACTCATTAAGGCTCCACAATCGCATGAGCCAATTAAAAGAAATCTCTTTGTATATATACATGCACAAACACATTCTGTTGGTTCTGTTTACCTGGAGAACCCTGCCTAACATGGTAGGACCGCTCACACTTACAGCACTGTGAGCTCTATCTGGGATGCTCAGGTGAAGAGCAGAATGATGGGACAGAGTAAGCTCAACTCACTTAAAATAATCCCTTGAAAAGCAATGGTGCAGACTGAGGGTTGCCCAGGGGCTGGGGAACAGTTGCTAAATGGATACAGAGTTTCCTTTCAGGGTGATGAAAATGTTTTGAAACTAGCGGTGGTGGTTGCACACTGCGAATGTACTAAATATCACTGAATTGTTCACTTCTAAATGGGTGATTTAACTAGAGCTACAGAAGACTCTTGAGAGTCCCTTGGACTGCAAGGAGATCCAACCAGTCCATTCTGAAGGAGATCAGCCCTGGGATTTCTTTGGAAGGAATGATGCTGAAGCTGAAACTCCAGTACTTTGGCCACCTCATGCGAAGAGTTGACTCATTGGAAAAGACTCTGATGCTGGGAGGGATTGGGGGCAGGAGGAGAAGGGGATGACAGGATGAGATGGCTGGATGGCACCATAGACTCGATGGACGTGAGTCTGAGTGAACTCCGAGAGATGGTGATGGACAGGGAGGCCTGGCGCTGCGATTCATGGGGTCGCAAAGAGTCAGACACGACTGAGCAGCTGAGCTGAAGTGAACTGACCCTATGACTCTGCAATCCCACTCGTGGGCATATAGCCAGAGAAACACATTGTCTAAAAGGATACACGCATCTCGATGTTCATCGCAGCACTGTTTACAATAGCCAAGACCTGGGGACAGCCTGAATGCCCATCAGCAGAGGAATGGATGAGGAAGAGGTATTACATATACACGGTGGGGTATCACTCAGCCATTAAAAAGAATGAAATGATATCGTGCGCAGCCACACAAATGGGCACTGAGACTGTCATGTTGAGTGAGGTGACTCAGAGAAATATTCCTCTTGACATATATGATAGCTTTTTTGTATGATAGCTCCTATGTATAAAATCTAGAAAGAAATGATACAAGTGAACTTGTTTATAAAACAGAAATAGGCACACAGACTTAGAGAACAAGCTTATGGTTGCCACGGGGTGGGGTGGGAGAAGTGTGGGGGAAGGGATAGTTAGGGAGCTTGGGATGGACACGTGCACACTGCTGTATTTAAGATGGATAACCAGCAAGGACCTGCTGTAGGGCACAGGGCACTCTGCCCAGTGTTGTGTGGCAGCCTAGAGGGGAGGCGAGTTTGGGCGAGAAGGGATAGATACCTGTGTATGTATGGCTGAACTCCTCTGAGCTGTCCACGTGAGACTATCACAGCATTGTTGCTTGGCTATACTCCAATATAAAACAAAAAGTTAAAAAATAAAAACACTGAGACCAAAAAAAAAAAAAGGCTAACTTTGAATTATGTGACTTTCACCCCAACATAAATAAAAATACTCGGTTTTCTGGGTAAAACAAAAAATGGCTTAGTTTAGAAAAGCCAAAACCCTAGTCAAGTTTGGTCTATGTCAGAAAAAAATTGTCTTTGTGTTAGCACTTGTGGTGGTTCAATTGCGTCCCCTGCAAAGATGTCTAAGTCCCAGCCCCCAGTACCTGTGGATGTGACCTTATTTGGAAATAAGTTATTTTGTGATGATCAAGCTAAGATGAGGACATTAGGAGGCCCTGGTGGTGTCTGGTGTCTTCAGAAAACGGGGAAATGTGGACCCAGAGACAGACGTGTACAAAGGGAAGGTGACTGAAGACACGGGGAGAAGACATCCACAAACGTAAGACAGCTGAGGCTGCAAGAAGCTGAGAGAGGGCCCTGGAGCGGACTGCTCCTTCTCAGCTTTCAGAAGGAACCAGCCTGCCAACCCTGCGGTCTTGGCCTCCGGCCTCTAGACAACGAGGAAACAAATTTGTGTTGTTAAGCTTCCCAGGTGCTTTGTTAGGGTGAACTGGTGCCCTCTTTAAAAAAAAAAAAAGATTGAAGTGTAGTTAACTTGCAATGTCGTTTTTAATTTCTGCTGTAGAGAGAGTGAGTCCGTTATACACACGCACAGCCCTTTTCCTATCCCTTTCCATTATGGTTTAGAACTGTGTTGTCCAGCTGGACCTCGCCCTGTAGCCATCCTGTGTGCAATAGCTTGCATCCGTTCATCCCGGCCTCTCAGTCCTCGCCGCCCCTTCTTCCCCCTCCCCTGGTGACCACGAGTCTCTTCTCTGTGCCTGTGAGTCTATTTCAGTTTCGTAGATAAGTTCACTCATGTTGTATTTTTAGATTTCACATATAAGTGATATTTGGGGTTCACTGATGGCTCAGTGGTAAAGAATCCACTTGCAGTGTAGATTATATGGTTCAGTCCCTGGGCCGGGAAGATTCCCCTGGAGAAGGAAATGGCAACCCACTCCAGTGTTCTTGCCTGGAGAATCCCAGGGACAAAGGAGCCTGGAGGGCTATGGCCCGTGGCATCACAAAAAGAGCTGGACATGATTTAGTGACTAAACAACAATATAAGTGATATCATATGGTATTTTTCTTTCTCTTTCTGACTTATTTTGCTCAGTGTGATGATCTCTAAGACCATCCATGTTGCTGTAAATGGCATTATTTCATTCTTTTTGGTGGCTGAGTAATATTCCATTGTAGTGACCTCAATGCCTATGTTGGCTGCCTTGCATGACGTAATGCACCCAACAGACTCCGCTTCCAGGAGGATAGAAAAATAAGGGATCCCCTCACTCTGTCATGTGCTGCATGTGGAGACCAGCTGCTGGCCAGTAGGATGTCAAAGCTGATGGGAGACCATTTTCATGATTAAGTTATGCAAAATAGTGGCGTCTGCTCTGGGGGCAGGCTGTCCCCTTCTGCCTGCACACCTGGACGGAGCCAGTAGTCCTGCTGGGGGCAGTGAGGACTGCGTTCTCCCAACAGCTGGGGAGCCGATCCCTCCCCTGTCCACCCTCCATGATCAACACCTCCCTGACACCTTGATGTCTGCCTGTGGGAAACCCTGAACAGAGGCTGCAGCAAAGCTGTGCTCAGACTTCTGACCCCCGAACCACGAGATGGAGTGTTTAAGCTACTAAGTTTTGATGTAACTTGTTACACAGCAATAGACTGTGAATACACACTCCTGATAGATTATTGATTTTCCTGAGTGTGTTTGGCATGAATGGTATAGAACCCTCCTGTCAATGCAGGAGATGCAAGAGACTCGGGTTCGATCCCTGGGTTGGGAAGATCCTCTGGAGGAGGGCATGGCAACCCATGCCAGTATTCTTGCCCAGAGAATCCCATGGACAGAGGAGCCTGGTGGGCTACAGTCCATGAGGTTGTAAAGAGTCAGACATGACTGAGCCCACACCCCAGTCCCCTTCCCTAAAACCTACAGGACACTCTTTCTCTAATTCCCACCAACCTGTCACTCTCATCTCGGATCCTGCCTGGATCTCCAACCTCTCTCTGTTCCTGGGTACCTCCTACCTTGCCACTGCTGATCAGGCAAGACAGAATGGTGTCCTGGGTGAAAAAAAGACACTGAGGTTCAAAACTCATAAAAGAAGCAGAAAATAGTAGAATGAGGAGGAACTGAAGCTCCTCTAGCTCCACTTCACCACTGAGTAAAGAGACAGAAAACCAGAGAAAACGGACTTTCCCATGCCCAACCAGCCGGGAGCCGTGCGGGCAGAAAATGCCAGGTTTCTGGATTCTCTTCCGGTCTGCTTTTAGTTACTAACTAAGAATATAAGAAGTCTTTGTCAGGGCCAGATCCAGATTCAGGATGCCTATGGGGGAGGGTGGGGGCGGTGTGGGGGCGATGAGTTAGGCAGTGGTGCAATCAGAATGAAGGCTGGTAGAAAACTTGTCCTGGACTTGGTTTGCTTATTCTTCCAGAGGGAAGAACATTAACAACCATATCAAAGAAGGAAGCCATCACTTGCACCCACATTTCCTCGACAGGCTGCTTGCTCAAGGAAATGGAGCTCAGAGAATCACGTTCAGCCATCCAAAGACCCATCTCTGTGGTGGCAGCTCTTTTTCCATTCACGAGTTCTGTAGCTTCATTTGTTTTCTGGCTTTTATGGAGTGTTCCCATGGTTTTCCACAAAAAATCAATTCAAAACAGATTTTGTGGCCGAGATCCTAACATGTCATAGGACAGATTATCAGTGAGAAGCAGAAGGGCTGAATGCAGGTGACGGACCTATCTCCTAGTCTCAGCCAGTTCAGTCACTCTCGTGTCCGACTCTTTGCGACCCCACGGACTGCAGCACACCAGGCCTCCCGGTCCATCACCAAGATGCTAATAATAGAAGCTGAATATTAAATATTAAACAAACGTGAAACACCCGTGGACGCTGGGCTTAGAGAGCTTTTCATGAAAAATCTTTAGCTCACCTTTGGTTTGTGACTGGTGGCGCTAGTGGTAAAGAGCTCGCCTGCCAATGGAGGAGACGTAAGAGGCGCGGGTTCGATCCCAGGGTCGGGAAGATCCCCTGGAGGAGGGCGTGGCAGCCCCCTCCAGTGTTCTTGCCTGGAGAATCCCGTGGACAGAGGAGCCTGGTGGCCTACAGTCCGTGGGGTCACAGAGAGTCAAACACGACTAAAGTGACTTAACAGGCCTGCAGGTAACTCTGAACAGGCTTCCTATTGTTGAAAGAGTCTCGCAATGTGGCAGCTTGGCCAGCCTGTGAAGCCAGTTCATGCCACCTCCACACTACTGCCAAGATGGAAATGGCTTCAAGCCCCAACTACCCATTCACTCATTTGTTCATTCAAAACACGTTTACCAGGTAGAGAAGATGGATGCAGTGGTGCACACAATCAGACAAGCTTTCCGGCCTCATGAGCTTCCGAATCAGTTGGAAAGATAGACATTAATAAAGTAATCAAACCACACTATGGTGTGCTATTAGGGAAGGCCTCACTCAGAGTGGCTTAATTTATACAGAGACTAGTGCTTGGACTGCACCCTGATGGGTGGGAAGGAAATAGACAGGCTTCAAAAGGACGAATGCTTTTGGCAGAGGGAGGAGCAGGCGCAAAGGCCCTGTGGGAGGAGAGAACAGAGTGAACAGGGGGGCTGCTGTGTAGTGACCAAGACGAGACAGTGGCTTTGCCACTTCCTGACGAGGTGGCTGTGGGTGAGTCATTCCTCCTTCCCAGGACCCACTTCCCCACCTGTAAAATGGGAACAACGCTCTCTACCTTACGGGATGTTGGGAGGGTGGAAGGAGTTACTATGGCAACACTTGGAATTTGTGGGCATTTAATTAAGTACTCTCATTGACCTTTCCATCTGTTAATAATATACGCAAGTTAATGACGAAGAATGCTTTCTGGCTTGAAATCTTTTGTCTGCTTACCATTGGATCTTTAACTTTTTTTCTAATCAACCTCTGTGAGCTCTTTATGGATTCTGGATATTTGCTGGGGATATTTTATTTCAGCCTGTCCTCATTTAGATAGTTTAAACATTTTTCATTACCACATCTTTTGAATGTCTCTTTGGTGATTTTAAAAATGAAATCAGAGCCCATAAGTTAATCTTACACCTAGAATCTAATATTCAGTAACATTTTTAAAGGTATGGTTTGATTTATTAGTATAATTTTATTTCAATATATAGTGTTTTATTTTCTAAATAAGTTACTATTAAATCCTTCATTTCATTTGTTATATGCTTATTATTCAGGAGAGAACTTGAAATGTTGAAGGGGATGGAGTTTCTTTGGTTCAATATTAGGTACTGGGGTCGTAAATATGGATTGCAAGATTTCAACTCCTTTAAAATTTACTGAGAATTTCTTTATGACCTTGAGAAAAATGTAATCACTCCCATAAATATTATTTTGCATCTTGAAAATAAATAACAGTGTAATGCAGCTTTCTTGTTTACAAAACCTTTTGGTTTCTTTCATGATCCCCCAGACAAGGCAAGTGGTTGCTATTATATTAATTCAGACAACAATTCAGAGTTACAACCTCATATAACAACTGCATTTCTATTCACTTCCCTTTTATGTTTAATTTTCCTTTGCACATTTTGATGCCATGTTGTTCAGCACGTGAAATGAAAAGGAAATTTATTGAGCAGCTATAATTCAGGTGGCATCACTGACTCGATGGACATGAGTTTGAGCAAGCTCCAGGAGTTGGTGATGGACAGAGAAGCCTGGCGTGCTGCAGTCCATGGGGTCACGAAGAGTTGGACACAACTGAGTGACTGAACTTTTAACTTGTTATTCAGGTTCTTGTGGGAGTGCTTGCGTCGACAGTTCATTCAACTCCACAGCAGCTCTGTGAAGTCTCCCGTGGTATTTCTGCTGTTAGGGACGAAGCAAATGGCCCAAAAGAGACTGGAGTCCCCAGACTCTTCTGGCTGACAACAGACTTTCTGGCTGGCAGAAAGTCTGAGGATGGCTTTTCCTGATTAATTCTATCATTCATTCCTCTAAAATGACAAGTTTCTCACGATGCGTTTTCTTAATAGACTTTAACTTTTGTCTTGTACCAGTAGTTGATATCTGCCTCCTCTTTGCTTTCCCGGTGTCTCTTTTCCATCACCGGTGGTCATTTTGTTGGGAGGACATCAGGGTCTTTTTTTTTTTTCTTCCTTCTTTTAACATGATCTCATTAGAACATTTTATTTTTAATATTTGTATCCAGATTGCTTAGATTCATTGCTATCCAAGTTCACTTTTATTTTAATGTACATGAGAACAAAGGTTAAATGGTGGTGCCAGGGTCTTAGGGTGGGGAAGTGGGGAGATGCTGGTCAAAGGGTATAAACTTCCAGCTGGAATGAGTTCTGGGATCTCAAGAATCTGGGATCTCATGGTGATTTTAGATAAAAAATACTGTATCAGAGTCTTGAACATTGCTACATGAGTGGATCTTAAACACTCTCTCTCTCTCTCTCTCTCTCTCTCTCTCTCTATATATATATATATATATATATATATATATATATAACAGTAGTTATGCCCGGACTCAGGGCTTCCTGGTGGCTCAGTGGTAAAATATCTGCCTGCTAGTGCAGGAGACACTGGAGACATGGATCAGATCCCTGAGTCAGGAAAACTCCCTGGAGAAGGGAATGGCAACCCACTCCAGTATTCTTGCCTGGAAAATCCCATGGACAGAGGAGGCTGGCAGGGTACAGTCCATGGGGCGGCACAGAGTCAGACACGACTGAACATACTCACATGCACTGACTCACTGCAAAGACTAAGCTTCTGACAGCATGCAGAGTGTGTCCAGGCTGGACTTATATACAGGTGCAATAAATGCTTTCCTGAAATGTGAAAAAAAAAAGTAGCTATGTGAACTGATGGGTGTGTTAACTAACTAACCTGTGTAGTAATTGAAAATATGTGTATGAAATCATCACATTATACACCTTCAACTTATATGATGTTGTAGGTCAAATATATCTCAGTAAAGCTGGGGAAAATTAGTTAATAAAATGAAATAAAACGTGCGCTAGAGAGTTTTGTTTGTTCGTTTACAAAACCTCATTGTAGAGATTTGGGGAAGTACTGTGAATCACCAATGACCCCTCTAGCCAGATAGACTCATTCTTAACATTTTTTGTTTTAATTTTATATGTAAAATTCAGTTCAGTTCAGTTGCTCAGTCGTGCCCAACTCTGCAACTCCATGGACTGCAGCATGCCAGGCGTCTATTACCAACTCCCGGAGTTTACCCAAACTCATGCCCATTGAGTCAGTGATGCCATCCAACCATCTCATCCTCTGTCATCCCCTTCTCCTCCTGCCTTCAATCTTTCCCAGCATCAAGGTCTTTTCCAATGAGTCGGCTCCTTGTATCAGGTGGCCAAAATACTGGAGTTTCAGCTTCAGCATCAGTTCTTTCAATGAATATTCAGGACTGATTTCCTTTAGGATGGACTGGTTGGATCTCTTACAGTCCAAGGGACTCTAAAGAGTCTTCTCCAACACCACAGCTCAGAAGCATTGATTCTTTGGTGTTTAGCCTTCTTTATGGTCCAACTGTCACGTTTGTACCTGACTACTGAGAAAACCACAGCTTTGACTATACAGACCTTTGTCAAAAGAGTGATGCCTCTGCTTTTTAATGCACTGTCTGGGTTTGTCATAGCTTTTTTCCAGGGAGAAAATGTTAACTTCATGGCTGCCGTCACCATCGGCAATGGTTTTGGAGCCCAAGAAACTGAAGTCTGCCAGCTTCCACTCTTTCCCCATCTGTTCGTTGTGCAGTGATGGGACCTGATGCCATGATCTTAGTTTTTTAAATGTTGATTTTTAAGCCAGCTTTTTCACTCCCCTCTTTCACCTTCATCAAGAGGCTCTTTACTTCCTCTTTGCTTTCTTCCATATTGGGGTATAGCCTATTAACAACATTGTGATAGTTTCGGGCAAACAGCGAAGGGACTCAGCCAGACATATTAATACACATATCCATTCTCTCCCCAAACTCCCCTCCCCTCCAGGCTGCCACATAACGTTCAGCAGAGTTCCCTGTGCTATACAGTAGGTCCTTGTTGGTTATCCATTTTAAATATAGCAGTGTGTACATGTCCATCCCAGACTCCCTAACTACCCCCTTCTTCCATGCTTCCCGCTGCCTCCCTCAGCAACCATAAGCTCTTTTCCTAAGTCTGTAAGAGACTCCAGCTTTCTAAATAGTTACCATTTGCCCCAAAGTCCCAAACTGCCATTTTAGACATAATGAGCATCACCATAGGGATTAAAAATTATAATGGGGATAAAACTTTTAGTCTTTTAGGAGGCAGGGGGTTGGGAAAGTAGTTTACAGTGAAAAGGCTTTGTAGTATTTATCATCCTCAGAGCTCAGGCGTCAGATCCGGAAGCGAGGGAGGTGGGAGATGGGAAGCGTCAAACAGGGAGAAACGCCACCTGGATCATTTGGAGCAAGGACAATTTCATTGGTCATTGGTGCTCGCTGCGGTTTCCAGCCTGAAGAGCTTCACATTTAGAGCAGGAAGAAAAGAGAACAGTTCTGAATGGACCCCCAAGGAGCATCTTGGGTGAAGAGCCTGTACCCACCCAGCCCCCTGCAAAAATGCCTCTTTTTTCCTCTGGAGACTTCATTGTCTCATGGGAGCTGATTGCACAACAGGGAATATTTTCCTAAATATGTCTTCAGAACATTTTACAAAATAGCCTCTAGCTGGTTTTTTGACAGATGCTAGCTGTTTCTTTGGGGGTATTTGAGAGTCCAGCTGCCTTTGAGAGTCCTCACTCTCCATGCAAATGCCTGGACCTAACTGAAAGATGCCAGTGGTCACTGGGAAATGGAAGAACTTCTGCAAGGGGAACCTCAGCCTTTACCTTTCCTAGCAGCGGCAACTGAATGGCTCCTGGACTTCCCTTCATGAATTGCTCCACAATTAAAACGTAATTAAACTGTCAAAGAATAATCCCACAGTGGCTCTAACAGAGTGATTTGCAAAAGCACTGTATTGTATTTTCAAGAGAATTCTGGAAGTCCTTCTCCACCCGGCCTTGCTAAACCCTGCTCATAATTGGTGCCCTTCTGGGCATCTCTCCAGAAGCTTCTCAGTTGTCACATTTTTAAGGTCAACTGTACAAATATTAGCTTATCATCTACTCGGGCCTTCTGAAAACATGATATTAGTTATCCGGAGCGATCTAATTATGGCTTTGTTTGGAAATAGATAATAAATTCCCAGTGCTTCTGAAATGCTGCACATTCCAAGAGCTCTAAACCTTGTCATAATTCCTCAAGGATGGAAGATTACCAACTCTCCCTTGAGGCTCTGAAGAATGAAAAACTAGGAAGAGAGAAAGAAGTTAAAACGACAGAGGGAAGTAAGGAAGGCAGGAAGGAGGGAGGGAGGGAAGGAAAGGAACTGGCTTTGCTTTCCTGGCTCCAGGGTCAGGCTTAGATCCTCCTGGGGGTAGCACGTGCCCCCTGTTTGGCCCCTCTTGTTCCCCCCTGCCTCCGCTCCCCCAGTTCCCGTCTTTGGCCTCCTCCCTTTTTCCTTCACTGCAAGTTTCTCCCTTCCTTCCATCTTTGCCCGTTATTAGCCCTGATGGGGCAGGCAGGATGCTGGGTTAAATCGGTAGCTGCCATAAGTTTCCAAGCACCTAGCGATGCCTCAGAGCACAGCTCGGAACATGGAGTACTACTCTTCATTAGCATCCAGAAGAGGCTGACATCATGGGAACTGTTTCTTTCCAATGCAGGCAGCAAGGAGTCGGCCGCAGCAGGCAAAATCTGAGGGTACTGGGCTCAGGCCGCCCTGTGTTCGGCCAAAGTCAGATCTCTGGAGGACAGGCCTTGCTCCTCTGTCACCTATGACCCTGACCCAGAGTGAGGGCTGAAAGAAGAGCCGTATAAGGGGGCAGTATTATATTAAAACAGTGTGGTGTCTTGTAGTTTTAAAATAAAGTGCACATTCCCAGAAAATTTAATACCAGTGATAACGACTCAGGAAATCATTGAAACAGAACTTACATTCTTGCATTCTTGTTGTGCATTCAGTACAAGCAAAAACCACACAAACAAAAAGTCAAGCAAGCAAACAGAGAAAGCCCTGTGGGCTTGCTCAAGGTTCTCCACATCTCGGCATAGATATTGTCCCCAAGATGGCCCTA
This sequence comes from Nanger dama, assembly GCA_917880005.1. Taxonomy (NCBI): domain Eukaryota; kingdom Metazoa; phylum Chordata; class Mammalia; order Artiodactyla; family Bovidae; genus Nanger; species Nanger dama. The sequence continues at coordinate 2,631,285 of CAKJTW010000115.1, forward strand.
CACACACCCACACCCCAACTTCCACCCCATCCCGACAGCTCCCACCAGGCTCAGCTTCAGGCCTCTCTGCAGGGTATTTGAAATCTGATCATTCCAGAACACTCAGCACTGCCTGTGTGCTCAGCTGTTCAGTCATGTCCAACTCTTTGTGACCCATCTGTGGACTGTGCTTGCCAGGTAAGTGCGTTATCCAGTTTAATCCTCAGATAACCCTGCAGCGTAGTACCATTACCCATGAGGAAACAGAGGCACAAACAAAGCCAAGGTGCTTTGCCCAGAGTGAGTACACAGTCAATGTCTCAACCTGGTGGTCTGACTCTAGAATTTGCAGGCATCGCCTCTCTGTCTTTGCCTGTCTCCTCTTTTTCTCTCCAGTTTGTAAATTTTAACTTGTTCATTCAAATAAATCTGTATTCAGAGTCCATGGAACTCAACAAAACTTTCTGAGGCGCCCAGCAGCCTAGGGAGAATTCCTCCTGTGCTCATGGGATTCACTGTATAGAGATTCCGATTGGCCAAGGTTCACCTCTATGGTGACCACTTTTTAGAGTCTCAAAAACCCAGAGGAAACCAATCAAACAGAACCCTGCAGGCTATGCAAGTGAGAACATGCGTGGTCTAGAAATCGCTCCGGGGGTGAACAGTCAAAGCCACCTACAGCTGGGGCCCACACGGGGATGGCATGAGTTCCACACTTGCACAAAGCCTGCATGGTCTGGGAATGCTGCTGTGTTAGGCTGGCTCAGCCGCCTTGTCATTTCACTAGCATCTTGGCACTGGCTTTTATCCCTGGGCTGGGCAGCTTGCCTCTTATCCATCCATGTTCACTCACCAGAGATGTGGTGGTTCTAGAAACAAAAAAGCTTATTTGGCGCTGCAACAGTGAAACCTGATCCCTTGTAAGTTTTTGCTTTTCCTTGTTCCCTCTTCAAAACAACTCAGCAAACTAGCATTGCCTAAAGGTTGCTAATCACACAGTGCGTCCATCTGGTCAACCTCAGGCTCTGGAGGGAAACCTGCCTGTGATGGGGATCGGAGCTCTCCAGACTTCGTGGCCAACACCACATGACTCTGCCTCAACCCACAGAATTGTCTTCTGGCTTCTTGAACTTGTGTTCAAACCCAAACAAAATAATGAGCTTTCCCCTTAAGATGGAACATAGATATTCTTGGAGACTGAAACTCCACGAATTTAAGGAGGCAGGACTTTAAACCAAGCTGATCCTAGATAAAGATTTTAGGGATTATCCAGGCTTCTAGAGACAGTGGCTATTTCTGAGCCAAGTAGAAACGGACTGTCTGAAGCCACAGGAACAGCAGTGGAAGAGGCAGTGACCACAGCTCCAGTGGCAAAGTTGTGCAAGACTTCTGCGGACTGAGGACAAAAACGCACGGAGCTGCAGAGCCTCCTCTCAGTTATTGTTGTCCATTTCTGTCCACTTGACCTCTCTGAATTCCATTCTTATCTCTAAAATGGGAACAACAATACCAACTCACTTTGCAGTGTCTTTCTTTTGATATTAAAAATGGTCAGTTTGAAAAACTCAGCTGGATCAGGTCTGTAGATGGCTGGAACGCAGAATGCTTTAAGGAGCTCATCAATATGACATATGATTTATAACCCTATACACAGCTTAAAGACAAATAAGAAAAATACAAATAACCCAACAGAAAAGTGGGCAGTGAGGAGGCACAAGCAATTAACAGAAGAAATACAAATGGCCATTAAATTTGAAAAAATGTTCAAACTTACTAGTAATTAAAGAAGTGAAAACTAAAGCAATGAAATTTTTTTCTGCCAGAAAAATATCACCCTCTTTGGACACAGAAGAAAGTGATAACACCTAGAACAACGAGAGTATAGGAAATCACATCCAACGTCACGTGAATTGGGGTAAGATTTTCAAAGAGCAGTTTCAAATCGCACATCACAGTTGTAAGTTGCCCATCCTTCGATATGAGAATTTCACTTCTAGGAATTTTAGGTTAAGGAATGCTGGTGTAAGTGTCTAAAGGTATATTTAAGGATATTTTTAAAAGATGATGTCAGGAGGGGGAAAAAAAATCCCTGTTATTATCGCTGCAAGTTCTGTGAAATAACAAACCCCAAATATGGATGCTTAGGAACTCAGGACCAGGCACTGTGTTGAAATTTCTTCCCTATTGAGATAGGTTAAACTTTATTCAGCAAGGCAAAATGTGAATTATAGCTTAACTTCATGTCTCTTTGAAAATACCCGAATTGTGGTTGCATTTTTAATCGTTACAGTAAGTTTCTGGAGATGAAGCAGAGCAAGTCTTGCCAAGAGTAGAAATTTGTGTCTGGGTACAAATTAGACCTTGCTCATTTTGCTATGGTGACTCCAGCATTTAAGAAACTGTGACCTGATACCTTGGAAGAGTTCCTGAGTACCACACAATGACTGGACTACATGCAGAAGAAAGATATTGGCTGAGTTTCTGAGAGCAGCAGTGAAATTACGGAACCAACAGGTCTCTCTGCCCTGTGTGTGGTTTGGTCAAATTTTGTGGTGAAAGAAATGACACCAGAGGCAACTTCATGCCACAAAATGCTCCGTAAGTTAAAAAAAAAAGCTAATACAGCTCTCTTGTCCTTATTTACATATTCCATAAAAATGCTTCGGAATGTGTAAATTCATGGACGACTTTGATGCACAAACAGCAGTCTGCTGGAATGCATAAAGTGCAAAGCATCAGAATCGCTGGGAGAAATGATCAAAACAGTAATTATGGAAGACATTAATGCCCCAATTTAGAATCTGCCAGATGGAGACAAGAAATAAATAAGGAAAGACAAGGATTAGCATGTGGCAATTAACATGTTTATTTTAATAGACACATACTGAATTGTGTACCCTACAAATAGAGGCAAGGCTTTTTAGAAAAACATAAAATATTTACAAATTTTGGTTATATATAAGCTAAAAACATGGAATACTTACAAAATTTGGTTATAAAGAGGCTAAATAAAAACTTGACTAGATAATTTAAAGCAGAAATTACACTGGTCACACTATTTAACCAAAATGTGTTAACTTCAGAAATAGTCTGCAAATAGATAAGAAAAAAATAAATTTTAAGTACTGGGACAATTCTGTAAGCACTCTTTCAAATAGTTTTGAGTCAAAGAGCAGATCAATTATTGTCAAAGCAAGCTTATAAATGATTAAGAAATTAATAATAAAATACAAATAAAACCTGTAGTATATTGCCAACTCAAATTCATAACTTTACAAACCTTTGCTATTGGAAAAGAAAGATTTTTAAAGAATTAACTAAGTATTAACTCAAGAACTTACATAATGCTAAAAATAAGCAAAGATGAAGGCGTTGATCAGGATAAAAACATGATACATTAAAGGTAAATTGCAGAAAAAATAAAGTCAAGATCCTGTTTGGAAACATTAAAGAGAAAACAGAGAAGCTTTCAGGAAGTACAATCAAAGGGGAAAAAAGAAAAGAAATTAAGACATAGCAGGAGAAAATTATTACAGAGGTAATAAACTAGAACTTTTAAGACAAAGAACATTTTTTTTTCCTTGTAGATGAAGTGTTCTTAGTGTTCATCACAGGATAAATTAAATGTGGTATATCTATTCTGTGGAATGTTATACTGTTGTGAAAAATAAGCAGACAGGTCTTTATGTACTAATATGGAAAGATCAGACTGTACGTATAGATGCTTTAATTTGTGTAATAAAGGCAGGATACATTTTTGTCTTTGCTGCCATCTACATTATAAGTCTCTAGAAGAATGTATTGGAGACTGATAACACTGGATATATACTTGGGCGTCCCACAGTGGTAAGAGGTGATCAGATGAAGAGCAGAGGAGAGATGGAGATATTTATTATATACACTTTTATACTTTTGAAACTTGTAACTGCACTACATATCCAGCAAATTAAGTAAATAATACTACAGACATAATTTAAGCTAATAAATCAAGGAATCTGGATGTGGTTGATGTCTTTCCAATGTATTATAAGTTGTCAAAATTGGTCCATGAAAGGTATCAAACCTAAACAGGCTGACATTTCAGCCTCATCCCGTGATTTCTCTTTCTTACCCTCTGTCTTTACTGAGACCGCATGCCAGGCATCATCTCGCTTGGAAGACTTTTCCTAAGCGGTCCCTTCATATCTCTTTACCTCCTGCCGCTGCTCTGGGCTGTGCTAGGGACCAGCCCTCTGACCAGGCTTCCTGCCTCAGCTGCTCACCACATCATCATCTTGTAAAACTAAGACTCCCCCAGCTCTAGACACTGAAAAAGCAGGGTGAGGGGGCCGCCTGGACTCTGTTACTTAGCAGCCTCGTGATTCTGAGTTGACGTTACCTTTCTGAGCCCCCAGTCTTCATCTGGAAAACGGGAATAGTTGTTAGAGCACCTCCATTGTAGGACGACCCTGAAGGTCAGATGGAAGAAAGAAGCGCTTCTTGGAGGATGATTCTGCACCCAATAAATGCTAACTCTTGCTGCGCACACACTCAGCTCTTTCTGCGGCTGACACGGAGCTCCGAGGCTCAGCCTTGCTTTCTGGAAGAGCGTAGTCCCCCCGCGGTCTCCACCCTGGGGCTCCTTAGCCGCCCATCTCCATTGCTGAGTCCAAGCCGTCCTTGCGGACGCCCCAGACCATAACTGTGCACAAGGCCAGGCCCTCGCTCACAAGGGAGGCCACCTTCTGCGCGCAGCCCTGTGAATGGGCAGGGGAGAGGCTTTGCGGGAGCTGTCCCCAGCGCAAGTGCCCCAGTGCTCTCTTTCCTCTCACAGATATCTCTCCCCAGTGTTCTCCTTGTTCTGTTCACTCCGCCTCGGCATCTGCTCCTGGAAGAGCCCAACCTGCAGGCTTATCAGTTCAGCCTATCAGACCCTTTGCAGCTAAGAGGTAAAGCTCAAACTCAGAGCTTTGGCTCTGAGCCTCAAAGGCCATCCCCTCATTTCTTCATCCTACAAGTTCTACTCATCCTTGTGGAGAAAGATTTCTTGCTAAGTCTTCCCTGAGGTCTCCAGACAAGCCCCCTCCAAGCCCCCAGATCTTCACATCATTCATAGGCTTGCCTGGGATGACAGGAAAAACCAGGGACCACCAACCCCTCCCACTGGGATAAACTCGATGGCAATAATTTGCCTTAATTTCCCCAGTGTTGTCCACATCCTCAGTAACAATGATGAGCTGTTGAATTTAAATTAGAACTTTCATATGCAAATCCAAGCTACAAGGAGCTATTGCCTCATACTGGTCAGAATGGCCATCATTGAATAGTTTATAGATAATAAATGCTGGAGAAGGTAGGGAGAAAAGGGAACCCTCCTACACAGTTGGTGGGAAGGTAAACTGGTGCAGCCACAATGGAAGACAGTATGGAGGTTTCTCAAAAACTAAAATTAGAGCTACCATATGAGATGGGGAAACAGTGGAACAGTGTCAGACTTTATTTTGGGGGCTCCAAAATCACTGCAGATGGTGACTGCAGCCATGAAATTAGAAGATGCTTACTCCTTGGAAGGAAAGTTATGACCAACCTAGACAGCATATTCAAAAGCAGAGATATTACTTTGCCAACTAAGGTCTGTCTAGTCAAGGCTATGGTTTTTCCTGTGGTCATGTATGGATGTGAGAGTTGGACTGTGAAAAAGGCTGAGTGCCGAAGAACTGATGCTTTTGAACTGTGATGTTGGAGAAGACTCTTGAGAGTCCCTTGGACTGCAAAGAGATCCAACCAGTCTATTCTGAAGGAGATCAGCCCTGGGATTTCTTTGGAGGGAATGATGGTAAAGCTGAAACTCCAGTACTTTGGCCACCTCATGTGAAGAGCTGACTCATTGGAAAAGACTCTGATGCTGGAAGGGATTGGGGGCAGGAGGAGAAGGGGATGACCAAGGATGAGATGGCTAGATGGCATCATGGACTCGATGGACATGAATCTGAGTGAACTCCAGGAGATGGTGATGGACAAGGAGGCCTGGTGTGCTTCGATTCATGGGGTCGCAAATATTCGCATACGACTGAGCGACTGAACTGAACTGATGATCTAGCAATCCCACTCCTGGGTATGTATCTGGGCAAAACTGTAATTTGGAAAAGATACATGAATGCCTATTTGTTCACAGCAGCACTGCTCACAGTGGAAGCAACCTAGATGTCTATTGACAGATGAATGGATAAAGAATGCCTGGTGTATATAGACTGAAATGCGATACTCTTCAGCCATATAAAAAGAATGCAATAATGCCATCTGCAGCAACATGGATGGACCTAGAGATTATTATACTAAGTGAAATAAGTCAGATAAAGACAGACACCATGTGACATCACTTATATGTGCAATCTAAAGTTTGACACGCATGAACTCATCTACAAAACAGAAACAAATCACAGGCAGAGGACAGACTTGTGGCTGCAGGGTGGAAGGCTGAGGGAGAGCTGGGTTGGGAGTTCAGGATTAGCAGATACAAACTGTTATGCATGTGTGTGACTGAATCACTTTGCCATACATCAGAAACTGCTAAGTTTATAATTTTATTCAGTGGATAATTCTATTAAAGGAAGCATTGTAAATCAACTACACTTCAATAAAATAAATCTAAATAGATAAATAAGTTTCAAGAGATAGATTTTTCTCCTCTTCCTTTAATAGAATTATCTGCTGAATAAAATTATAAAAGTAACAGTCAATATATTCACCCATGTAATTCTAAGAAATGTAACATTCTAGGGGCTTGTGGGCTGTGTGCATTTGCACATAGTGCTGTGGATTTTTAAAAGAATATCTGAAGTGAACCAAATTCCTTTATATAAAATTTTAGTAAATATGTTGCAAAGTCACCATACATACACAGCTCAAAGGGAAGAGTGTCCATGTCCAGGGTGTCACTTCCAGGCTGATTAACACAGCCAAACGCTGGGAGGAGGCCTGGATTCCTGGAGTGTGAACTGTTGAGGAGCAGATGATAAGGTCTGAATGCAGAAATCAATCTAACTCTGGTGCATGACTTTAGCTGGGTGATTCATGTGTTCCTTTTGATCAATGACCTTTAAGCAGACTTCTGAATTTCAAGGAGGGTGAGAAGGGTGTGAGATTACTGAGGTTCCCCCATCATGAGCCCCACTATCCTCTCTGAAGATATGGAGACGCACTAACACCCCTTTCCTGGGTTCTTCAAGGCATGCACGATGAAACATGCCCCTAAAGCTCTCTGGTGGGAAGAGTGGATTAGATGCACAGAGATTTGAGAGCATGAAGAACGTTAAGCACCATGCAGCCCCATCTCCTGAGACTGTAGGTGAGGAGCCCGAGGCCCAGGAAGGGGAAGAGATTTCCCAGCGAGTTTCTGGAAGAACTCTCAGGAGCCCTGTCTCTAAACTTCTACTCATTCCTAAGCCTTCCATCACTCTCTGCCTCATTAATAAGATGTGACTGATAATTATCATAGCTAGTGTTCATGGACTATCCCATGCCAAATAATTTTCATTCATTGTCTTAATTAATTTCACCAACAACCTTATGAAACTGGTCACTATTATTTTTTTCATATTATATTTTTTCCAGTTTGTTGAGATATAATTGACATAAATTGCCAGCATCTGTTGGATAATCGAAAAAAGCAAGAGAGTTCCAGAAAAACATCTATTTCTACTTTATTGACTATGCCAAAGTCTTTGACTGTGTGTATCACCAAAAACCATGGAAAATTCTGAAAGAGATGGGAATATCAGTCTACTTTACCTGCCTCTTGAGAAATCTGTATGCAGGTCAGGAAGCAACAGTTAGAACTGGACATGGAACAACCGACTGGTTCTAAATAGGGAAAGGAGTACGTCAAAGCTGTACATTGTCACCCTGCTTATTTAACTTATATGCAGAGTACATCATGAGAAACGCTGGGCTTGAAGAAGCATAAGCTGGAATCAAGATTGCTAGGAGAAATATCAATAACCTCAGATATGCAGATGACACCACCCTTATGGCAGAAAGTGAAGAAAAACTAAAGACCCTCTTGATGAAAGTGAAAGAGGAGAATGAAAAAAGTTGGCTTAAAGCTCAACATTCAGAAAACTAAGATCATGGCATCTGGTCCCATCACTTCGTGGCAAATAGGTGGGGAAACAGTGGAAACAGTAGCTGACTTTATTTTGGGAGCTCCAAAATCACTGCAGATGGTGATTGCAGCCATGAAATTAAAAGGTGCTTACTCCTTGGAAGGAAAATTATGACCAACCTAGACAGGGTACTAAAAAGCAGAGACATTACTTTACCAACAAAGGTCTGTCTAGTCAAGGCTATGGTTTTTCCAGTAGTTATGTATGGATGTGAGTTGGACTATAAGGAAAGCTGAACACTGCAGAATTGATACTTTTGAACTGTGGTGTTGGAGAGGACTCTTGAGAGTCCCTTGGACTGTAAGAGATCCAATCAGTCCATCCTAATGGAAAGCAGTCCTAAATATTCATTGAAAGGACTGATGTTGAAGCTGAAATGCTAATACTTTGGCAACCTGATGCAAAGAACTGACTCATTTGAAAAGACCCTGATGCTGGGAAAGATTGAAGGCGGGAGGAGAAGGGGACGACAGAGGATGAGATGGTTGGATGGCATCACCGACTCAATGGACATGAGTTTGGGTAAACTCTGCGAGTTGGTGATGGACAGGCAGGCCTGGCATGCTTCAGTACATGGGGTCGCAAAGAGGTGGACACAACTGAGCAACCGAACTGAACTGCACTGACATAAGGTGTTGCATTAGTCCAAGGTCCACAGCATAATGATTTGGCATATGGATCAAATGTAACAATTACTACAATAAGTTTGAATAACATCAATCACTCACATAGTTACAAAATGTTTTTCTTGTGATGAGAACTTTTAAGATCTACTTTGTTAGAGACTTTCAAATAAACAATACGGTGCTGATGTCTATGGTTACCATGCTGTACATTTACAGCCTCAAGTTATTTATCTTGTAACTGAAAGTTTTTGCATTTTGACCACTTTGAAGCTAGTGCTATGATGAGTGCTTAATTGCTCAGTCGTGTCTGGCTCTTTGCGATCCCATGGCGAGAATACTGGAGTGGATTGCCATGCCCTCCTCCAGGGGATCATCCCAACTTAGGGAAGGAACCCAGATCTCCCGCATTCCAGGCAGATTACCGCCTGAGCCACCAGGGAAGATGATTATATATATTATGAAGCTGGTACTATGTGGAGAAGGAAATGGCAACCCACTCCAGTACTCTTTCTTGGAAAATTCCATGGATGGAGGAGCCTGGTAGGCTACAGTCCATGGGATCTCAGAGAGTCAGACATGACTCAGCAACTTCACTCAGTTCACTTCACTTCAGTCGCTCAGTTGTGTCCGACTCTTTGTGACCCCATGAATCACAGCATGCCAGGCCTCCCTGTTCATCACCATCTCTCGGAGTTCACTCAGACTCAAATCCATTGAGTCCATGATGCCATCCAGCCATCTCATCCTCAGTCATCCCCTTCTCCTCCTGCCTCCAATCCCTCCCAGCATCAGAGTCTTTTCCAATGAGTCAGCTCTTCACATGAGGTGGCCAAAGTACTGGAGTTTCAGCTTTAGCATCAGTCCTTCCAAACAATCCCAGGGTTGATCTCCTTTAGAATGGACTGGTTGGATCTCCTTGCAGTCCAAGGGACTCTCAAGAGTCTTCTCCAACACCATGGTTCAAAAGCATCAGTTCTTCGGCGCTCAGCCTTCTTCACAGTTCAACTCTCACATCCATACATGACCACAGGAAAAACCATAGCCTTGACTAGACGGACCTAGTTGGCAAAGTAATGTCTCTGCTTTTGAATATGCTATCTAGGGTGGTCATAAGTTTTCTTCCAAGGAGTAAGCATCTTTTAATTTCATGGCTGCAGTCACCATCTGCAGTGATTTTAGAGACCAAAAATATAAAGTCTGACACTTTCCACTGTTTCCCCATCTATTTCCCATGAAGTGATGGGACCGGATGCCAGAATCTTCGTTTTCTGAATGTGGAGCCTTAAGCCAACTTTTTCACTCTCTTCTTTCACTTTCATCAAGAGGCTTTTAGCTTCTCTTCACTTTCTGCCATTAGGGTGGTGTCATCTGCATATCTGAGGTTATTGATATTTCTCCCTGCAATCTTGATTCCAGCTTGTGTTTCTTCCAGTCTTGCGTTTCTCATGATGTACTCTGCATATAATTTAAATAAGCAGGGTGACACTATACAGCCCTGACGTACTCCTTTTCCTATTTGGAACCAGTCTGTTGTTCCATGTCCAACTGGTTCACTGATAATACATTAATTGTCACCAAGCTTTACAACTCGAGAAAGTGAATCATAAATGAGGAAACCTAGGCTCTGAAAGTTTGGAAACTTGCCCATGCATAAGCAACCAGTAAGTGGTGTTGAAGGATCGGATCCAGTGGTTGCATCCAGAACTCGGCTCACGGCCATGACTCAGTCAGGCCTGTGCCTGGGAGAATCGGTGCCACGCCCAGTCTCAGTACTTCCAGGAACTGTATTTCATTTTCCAACAGATGTCATTTGTCCCACGGTTGGAGTTGACACATAAAAATAAGAACAAACATATTACATCTCTACTTAAGGTATTTTTGAAAATGACTGTTATTAACTGTATATTTTTCAAAATGCATTTTCCTTTAACATGGACAGTTTCCCTAGTTTTATGGCCTTAGGAAGGGAAATAGAAGTCAAGAAGATCCACATACACATAAAAACGTATGTGGTTCCCTTCCTTTCTGGTTTTTCTTTTAAAAACATCTAATTTGTTCTTTCCTAAAGACATTTATGCTTTAATTAAAATGGCCTAAGGCAAAGTTCATTTTCCTGGGAATGACTCCTCACTTATCTCCAGTTCTAAGCAGTTGCTATAGTTACATATGAATTAAGCAAGACACACGGGATATTAACTCTGCAATGTAAGACTTCTCACTGGAAGGTGAACACTCTTTCCCTTCTGTTGGGCACACTGAAAGGCTTTTCAGGGTCCCACTCCTAAATCAGCTTCAAGATAAGTGGACTATTTCAATAAACACAAAGAAAACAAGGGTTGGGGTGAGATGGGGGCATCAGAGGGAAAATCTGAAGGTCATTCTAGTGACTGGTTCTGTGCTCCACCACATCTTTCATGAAGATGTTGAGAACAAAAGTCACCCCTTAACAAAATCTACACATTAGTCACTTAATAAGCAGCAACAAAAATTTTGGCTAAGGCAGAGGTGGGAGGGTCTTTCCCCCTGGGAACAACTTAGCAGCATGGTGGGAAGCTTGCTTATATTTCCTTCACAGTCTCATTCGAGGACAAGACCAGAGACCATCCAACCGAATCTAACCTCTGTGGGGAGCATCCATATTCTTGAACTGTCAGCTCAGTTACAGGACTTTGCTTCTCAAAGTCCCTAAGCCAGTGCCCGGTCAGCTCATCAGGAAGAAACCACTTCTTGGTGCTGGACCTCTCTGCTGCCCGCCAGTGACTTCCTGGCCTTGGCGGGTGGGCTGAGATGAGATGTCATCAGTTGAGTCCTCCCTCACGACTGGGGAAGGGGTACTGACTTAAACACAAGATCCTTCCAGGAAATTATTACCAAAATTGTGCACACAAAAGCAGTGAAGTTCTAGAACAGACTCAGGGGTGGTTTTCAGTTCCTCTTTCATCGGTTGTCCACGGCTTTTCCGACAAAATTGGAGAAGAGGCCGTGTGTGTCCTTTGACCCATTCACCTCCTCTCTCCATCTCCTGCCCCCTCTGTCCACTCAAGATTCCAACTGCCATGTGCCTTCACGCCCCCTCATGCCCCAGACAACCCATCCTTCCCTCGCCCACTTACCTCCAAGCACAGACCCTTCTAAAACCCTCTGACTTGTAATCCATGTGGGGAAGTTAAAGGCATCACAAGAGGAAGTGGAAGAAAGATCAGCAGCCCTCCCTCCTCAGTGGGGAGATCTGCAACCTCACCCTAAGCAACTTCTACAGGAACGCAGTGGGTGCTGAAATGTTCGGGGGCTTTGGAATAACCATCATACCCAAGGCCCATGGGTCACCCGTGGGTCACCCACGGCTCCAGAGAGTGAAAAGGAAGGGAAGGGCTTTGGGAGGTGGCCTCGGGCTCCTGTTCCAAGCTCAGAGTCCTCCAACAGGGAGGTGGGGGGCTCTTGAGTGCAATTGTGAGGTCTGCCCAGGCTGAGGGGCCAGAGGCAAACAAGGGTGCATGGTGACCTTGGCTCCAGTGATTGTGGAAGTGGGATCTACCACCTGAACAGAGGGGAACAGCTCTGCAGCATGAGGATTTTGGATAATGACCTCCAGGGGATCCTGCGGGGGCACGGAAGGGCAAATGAAGCTACCGTGCCTCTCTGCCCATGTGTCCTCAGTCACAGCAAGCCACGTGCCCAAGCCCACTCAGTGTCAGGGGCAAGAGAGCAGGGGGGGGTACCCTGCACGCAAGGGAGCCAGACAGGGAGTGGGGGACGAGCTGTGAGCCCCACACTATGATCCACCCTAACTCCGTCCTTCCAGAGACATCTGCCCGCTGCCCCCAGCTTAGTTTGTGGGCCCAGCACTGCCTAAACTCTGGGAGGAGATATCTAAGGCAGGACAGTTCTTAGCGATGGAACCAGTGGTCCCACGTGAGTAGGACTAGGCACTGTGCAGATCTGAGACCCAGGTTCTTTGAAACATACAAGTCAGATGAGGCAGATGTTGGGAAAGGACCTGGTATTTCAAGGCTGGTGAAGCAGGCGAGGGGATGGAGAAGGACCCTTCCAGGACTGCAGAGCCAGCAGGGAATCCCGGGGACCCAGCTTCTCGTTGCCGTAGTGACAGGCTGATGAAGGGCTGCAGGCCACCTGAGAGGTGGCTACATCATTCGTGAGGTGGTTTGTAGGATGAAGAGTTACCAGCAGTCAGTCAGTTCAGTCGCTCAGTCGTGTCCAATTCTTTGTGACCCCATGGACTGCAGCATGCCAGCCTTCCCTGTCCATCACCATCTCCTGAAGCTTGCTCAGACTCATGTCCATTGAGTCGGTGATGCCATCCAACCATCTGCCATCCCCTTCTCCTCCTGCCTTTAATCTTTCCCGGCATCAGGGTCCTTTCCTGTGAGTCAGCTCTTCGCATCAGGTGGCCAAAGTATTGGAATTTAAGCTTCAGCTACCAGCATCACTGGTCAACGGGAGACAACAAGCCAGTGAGGCAGCCAGGAGCCATAGGTCTCAAGTGCCGAAACAGTCTGGAAGGTAGGCGCTGCTGTCTCTGTTGCTCAGAAAACAGAGTCTGAAGAAATTCTGTGATTTACTCAAGAAAAGCATATTCCTTCTCTATACCATCAGGTCTGCCCAAGTTAGGCAGAGAAGCAGGAAAAGAGAGACGCATCTCAGTGATCTGGATGGTGAAACATTTTTTTTCCTGTAGAAAAAGTTATCACTGTGGTCAAATGGTTCCTGCTTTCTGCAGAGATGATGAGGTGACACCTGCGTCATAACAAACAGAAGCACAGATGGGAAGCAGAGTCACAAAGAATGTGCTGCAGAAAGAGGCAGAATGGCATGTTTTAGACCCGAATAGGGACGGGGCAGAGCCTAGAACAGATCTTGAATTCTCAGCTCCCGGTCTGGAGCCTGGTCTGCCTTGGCGTTGGTTTCAGCAGTTAGTTCTCACCTGGAGCCTGTCCAGTCCGTCTAAAAAGCAGTGCGTCTAAAAAGCCCGAGGCCCTGCCCCCAAATCTCTGATGTCCCTTACAGCTGTTTTGGGGGGCAGTTGCGCCTTCAAAGGACCCCGGGCGTGGTCCGAGAGACGGGGTTCTTGTCTCCGCTGCCCTGGAGCACTCACTGTCAGCCCTTAATCGGGATGTTTTCAGATGTGTGCTCACCTTCCTCTGCACTCGGGCTTCTGTGATCTCCAGGGGAAAACACCAAATCCGTGACTACAATTTCCATGGTCTGCCCTTTGATCTGCGGAATCGTCTGCTCCTTCGAAATAGGCCAACGCTGCCTAAGTTCTTTATTCCTAACCTTTTACAAAATGAAAGTCTTCTCCCAGCTTCAGACATTTTTGAAGTGGATATAAAATGCATTTGAAAAAACAAGCCGTCCTTTCTCATCTCCAGCCTAAGTGGCTGGGCTTGCACACGCGGGGTTTCCACCGGGGCTGCGGGGCAGCTGTGCGAGTGGAGGCTTAATGGGAGCTGTAATAAATGGGGCTGAGAAATCAAATATTCACCCTCCAGACTGTCCGTGTGAGTACTTAGAGCTATCCTTCCAGGTCTGCAATTTACTCAGCAGGGAGAGACGGGACAGGGGAATTAGCTGAAACTTCCGGCGGGGGCTGGTGGGGGGGTCGGGGGAGGGGGCGAGGGGCGGGGGAGGTCGGAGGAGGGGCTGCGGTCCATCTCCTGTATGCACTCACCCTGGCTCAGCATCTCACAGACCCCACTCTATTCAAATAAGCCAAGGAGGATTGATTTTTAAAGTCAAGCTTTTCATTTTGAGGCAATCCCGGCCATTTGAATACGAAACGGTATCGGATTCTATCAAGAAATTGCTGTATTAGTTACCTTAGGAGTTAAGAGTGCTAAAATACGATTATGTAAGAAAATGCCCTTGCTTTTAAGGAAATGCACACTGAAGAGGATAAAAGAGATATGATCTGTTGTCTGGAATTCAGTTAAAAACAGTCCAGAAAGAAGGAAGAAAGGTAAATGATGTGGCACTTTCTTGATAATATTTGAATAGAGCTGATGGATATATAGGATCATTGTAGACATAGTTTGGAGATGTTTGATAATATTTATGATTGAAAACAAACAGCTCTTCAATATCTCTAAACTCTAGCAATGAGATATATGAGCTTTAAGAATGAGGTGAGCAGAAAGTAACAAGAAACCAGGACCTAGGATAAACATTTAAAATATCAAAAATCATTGTTATTACAACCCAAAAGAAAATTTTTGCCTTGTGATTAATTTCGCTGAACATAGAAAAATTTTAGAGAGGGGTAATTTTATATTTATAAGAGATGAAAAATATATTATCTTTTAAATAAATATATGAGGCTGGAAAGTCACTCAGTCGTGTCCACCTCTTTGCAGCCCCATAAACTGCAGCACGCCAGGCTTCCCTGTCCATCACCAACTCCCAGAGCCTACTCAGACTCATGTCCACTGAGTCAGCGATGCCATCCAACCATATCATCCTCTGTCGTCCCCTTCTTCTCCCACCTTCGATCTTTCCCAGCATCAGGGTCTTTTCCAGTGAGTCGGTTCTTCCCATCAGGTGGTCAAAGTACTGGAGTTTCAGCTTCAGCTTCCAATGAATATTCAGGACTGATTTCCTTTAAGACTGACTAGTTTGATCTCCTTGCAGTCCAAGCAACTCTCAAGAGTCTTCTCCAACACCACAGTTCAAAAGCATCAATTCTTTGTTGTATAATGAACCAAACACCATCACTGTTGGAAGAAATTTTATTTTTAAATAAAAAAAAAGTTAAACCAGCTATACGGAATAATCTCAAGGGTATAGATCATAGTAAAATATTCAGAGGATGATGAGTTTTAAGTTTTCATTCCTTTCGTTTTAACCAAATTTATCTAATTGTGAATGTATATAAGTTCAGTTTTAATTACGCCTATTTGTAACAATCAGCCTCCTGAAATTTTAACACTCAACAGTTTTGAGCCACCACAAAGGTGAAAGCGCTGAGACTCTTGACCCCAGCAGAGCCTCCTTCTGCTGTGACTAGCCCCATGAAGAGTGGGGGAGGTGGTTGAGAGTCAGATATGGATGGCTGTTGAGGCTGAGGTCCCAGGAGTGCAGGGGATGTGTGTTAACAGTGAGAGATGATAGAGTGAAAGCCAGAGGGGCTTTTATGTTTCATGCCCTTAAGGCCTTGGGGAGGGAACCCAGGGTCAGAAAGGGACGTACTCCAGACTGGCCCTCCCATAATTCCCTGGACCCCGTCTTGGTGGGAAGGCAACTAGAAATTTCTGTTCATATTCACAGAGGGCACTTAGACATCACTGAAGTTTGCCTGGGAGGATTCCCAGAGAAGGGGGTGAATGGGGTGAAATGACCCCCTAAGCAGGCAGATATCAGGGAAGCTGGCTGAGCGGTGAAGAATCCACCTGCCAAAAGGGTGTCCTGGGTTCGAACCCTGGGTAGGGAAGGTACCCTGGAGGAGGAAATGGCAACCCACTCCAGTGTTCTTGCCTGGAAAATCCCAAGGAAAGAGGAGAGCCTGGTGGGCTATAGTTCATGGGGTTGCAAAGAGTCAGACATGACTTAGTGACTAATCAACAAGAAGGCAGGTAGATAAGGGAGTATGAGCAAGCTCTGGGAGCTGGTGATGGACAGGGAAGCCAGGCGTGCTGCAGTCCACAGGGCTCAGTCCACGACTGAGTGACTGAACTGAACTGAGATAAGGGGCCAAACACGTGGGCTAAGGGCTTCCAGCCCCCAGGACAGACACCAGGAAGGGCTGGGGTGGGGCCCCTGGTCAGTAGAGAGCTGCTGGGCGGTGAGCAGGCTGAGGAGGAACCACTGGTTGTGCCCCCAGAGTCTTGGTGGCAGAACATCAAGAGACAAGGGCGGACCAACCACACCCAGGGCCCCGAGCAATGCCCCAAGGACGGCAGGGCCGGGGCTGCCCTTCCTCTAAGACTGCGGCATCCTTTACATCCCCTTCTCCCCAGAGCCAGGGCAGCCAGGGGAGAGGCCTTCTGAGCTCTGAGCGACACGACAGAGACCAGCTGTCTCAGAAGGCCACCTAGATGACTGGATCAAAAGACGTTTATTAAATTAGACAACAGCATCATTTTCCCCTGCTACTCAGCTCCCACCGAGTGCCAAATATACAAAGGAAACCAAGTTTCCTTATTTTCTTACTCTGGTAAATGCAAATTGGAACCTCATGGTAGAATCGTCTTTGGGCGCTGGGAAATTCTGTATATTAATAAAAAGCAATCCATTGTCCATTTACAGTTGTATCTGGATTAAAGAGCCTATTGTTCTGGAAGGATGTCTAGTAAGTGTTTTGGGTGGGAACCCCGGGAGCCAGAAGCAGGGAGAGGCTGGTCTGGGGGAGGGGGTGTGAGCTGGCAGGACGCTGACAGCTTGGCTCTTCTGACCTCTGGAGGCCCCCAGTTCTGGGGGCACAGACTCACCCAACTCCAGGCTGGTAACAGTGAAGACTGTGCACCTGGGCTGGGTGACTATCAGATAGGTCGGGCTGGAGTGATTAGAACATGAACCAGCATCCAAGGACCACGTCTGTGGTTTGACCAGTGATGGCTACAGAGCTTTGCAGCTCATCTGTGACCCCTGCTGTGTATCTGAGGGGGACCCCTGAGAAAACCCGTAGCAAATTACCTGGAAACTTCCTGCTCTCTCTTCATTTTCATGGTAGCATCCCCAAACCCAGGGAATAGTTGTAGGTTTCCACTCTCAGGGGTTCGCAGTGGTCCTGGGGCTCAGTTCCTGCTTCCACTCCAGGGAAGCCCACATCACTCCTGGCTGTCTGCTCAGAGGGGCAGAGGGAGGCCTGAGCTTCATGGCGCTGAAGAGGCATTCACCACCCGGGGCTCACTGGCTTGCTCTGAGAATACTTAGAAAGAAGTGTTCTCACATTTGGCCATGTAATGAGTGTTATTTGTTTACTCTGAGTTTTGACAGGAAGTGAAAATCCCTCTTCCCGAAAAGCATATGTGGCTGTCGAGAACCGCTGCCTGAGAATCACCAGTCTGCTTTGTGCTTTATACCAAGCGGGGTTTGGTCGGAAACCACGTGCTTTTAATGCATCCCTGGTCTGCTCCCCAGGGAAGCTCCCCGGGAGGGAGGAGTGGCTGTCCACCCACGGTCCCCAGGCCATCACCAGCCTCCTGGGAAGGAAAGAGGAGCCTCAGAAGTTTTCCAAAGCCAAGATGTCACATCTGTTTGGCATTGAACCCCTTCAAACGGAATTCCCAGGCAAGAGAGTCTTGTAGACCCTGTATGCGCCATCTCTGGTTTCCTGAAACGTCCTGGGACAGAAGCTCCGGGATATGCGTAATGGGGTCTCTGCTGACGGCCCCTGAGTGCACCTGCCATGCCCCCCAAGGACCGTGTGTCCACTCACCTTCATCTCGGGTCCTATCAGATGCTGTGCATTTCCGCTGATCACTGCCTTCTCAGTCTGCATTGCACCTGGGCAGATCCTCACTGAAAAGACATCAGAATCGCTCCCTGTCTCATCCTCAATGTAAAAAAAAGAAAATGATCGGATGTCCCTGGTGGGACAGTGGATGAGTCTGCCTGCCCGTGCAGGGGACATGGGTTCGATCCCTGGTTCGGGAAGACTGCATCTGTCTCTAAGCCCGTGCGTCACAACTACTGCAGCCGGTGAGCCTAGAGCCCGTGTTCCGCAACAAGAGAAATCACGCAGTGAGAAGCCCCTGCAGCACAACCAGGAGCAGCCCCATTCTCTGCCACTAGAAAAACGCTCAGTGGTGAAGATACTGCATGGCCAAAGTTAATTAATTAATTTTAAAAATGCTCATCTTCAAATGTCCACCTCACATTCACAGAGTCTGTGTGACTCTTCCTTAACATTTAAAAAACAGAAATTATTTCGTCCCTTTACCCCTTTCTTCCTAGAGCCAAAATGTGTCTCATTTTGGGTTTGCAGAGTCCCATGAACAGGTGAGGTGAGGTGAGGTGAGGTGAAGTCACTCAGTCGTGTCCGATTCTTTGCGACCCCGTGCACTGTAACCTACTAGGCGTCTCCGTCCATGGGATTCTCCAGGCAAGAATACTGGAGTGGATTGCCATTTCCTTCTCCAACAGGAGAGAGCCTCAAAAAAAAAAAAAAAAAAAAAAATCCAACATAAGGCAAAAATGTTGTAAGCTTTGTCTTCTTTCCCTTGACCTGGATTGGTTCATGGACTCTCATGATTGAAGCAGAGGTCATCTCGGTGGATGTATCTTTGAAGAGAGATGATTTATGATAGATGGATATGAATCATGGCTGATAGCTCTGAGTAAAAGTCTATCGCCAGTTAGGGTCCTGTTTCAGAAGTCACACACTTTAGTGGACAGTGGGCATTAATTTACACAGTGGGGAGGGTGATGTGCTGAGCCCCTGTCTATAAACCAGTCTGTGGGCTCTGGATCATGGCCTGAAAAGTTAGGACCAGAATATCAAACTCCATCTGAGGCATGGATGTGGAAAGTAGTCGTTCCCATGCAGTGAGGAGAGAGCTCTGAGTTAGTATTAGCTAAAACGGGAAAAGACAAGACGGTAAGGAACAGACAAGCCAAGGAACGGGAGAAGTGTTTTCAAGATAAATATATCTGACCAAGGACTCGTGGTGGAAGGTATAAGGCTCTCTCACATGTTGGTTGATGAGGGCTTCCCTGGGGGCTCAGATGATAAAGCGCCTGCCTGCAGTGTGGGAGACCCGGGTTCAATCCCTGAGTCGGGAAGATCCCCTGGAGAAGGAAATGGCAACCTACTCCAGTACTCTTGCCTGGGAATTTCCACAGACGGAGGAGCCTGGTAGGCTACAGTCCATGGGGTTGCAAAGAGTCAGGCACGACTGAGTGACTTCACTTTCCTTTTCGACATGTTGATAGGAAAACAAGAAAATCCAGCAGAAAGCAGGCAAAAGACATGACCAAGTATTTCACAAAAGAGGCTGTTCAAACGACCAAAGCATACACCAGTCAATCTTACCAGTCGTCAGGGAGATGCAACATGAAACTGCAAGGAGATGCTGCTACACTCCCGCCAGAATGGCTGAAACTAAATATACGGTAAGACCAAGCGTTAGTGAAGATGGCACACCTCTCATACACTGCCCATGGGAGTGTGAATGGACACAGCCATTTTGGAGACAAAATAGACACACGCCTGTTTATACCTTATTACCCAGAAACTTCACTTTCAGGTAGATACAAGAGAAATGCGCATGAATGTTCACCAGAAGGCATGTGCACCGGACTATTCACAGAAGCAGCATTCATCGCAGTAACAGACTAGAACCAGCCCAACAGCTCATGAAGAGACACACGCGGTAGAGCCTCATCCGGCAATGGAAAGGGACAAATCAAAGCCGTTCACACAACAATGTGAATGACGAAGCTGGGATCCTATTTATGTGAAGTTTGAAAGCTGGCAAAGCTAATCTATGATGTTCAAAGTCAGAATTGTGGGCAGAGGGGACTAGTTAATGCAAGTGGACATAAGGGGGGTTTTGAGGTGCTGGGAACTTTCTCTTTCTTGCTCTAAGGGGTGTTCTGCCAATGACCTACATGTCGGTTACATGTGTGTTTATGAAAATATCAGTTCACTTACGATTTGTGCATCTTTCTGTATGTGAAGTATCCTATAATGAAACTTTGATGAAAAGTTTACTGAAGTGAAAAATAAAACCCAGAAGATTGAACAGGGGCTTGTTTGGATTTCATCGTCAGCCCTAAGTCCCCTATGAATTAAGAAATACTGAGAAATAAGATACAAGTACCATAGAGATGGAGTTTTAAAACCGGCGAAAGAGATGTTTGCTTGTTTAAGAGGTAAACATACAGAAAAGTTTAATTTGAATTTATGTTCCCAAAGTATGACTTCTCATAAGCTTCCTTCCCAAAGCAGCCCTGGTGCTGGCTCGTATGGAGGAGTTTTGAGATCTGCAGAGCAGGGGACTCCGTCATGTGGACACAGCATCCCACGACGGGGGACAGAGAGGGCGTCCTGACCTGCACCTGACCCAGCGTGCTTACTGCAGCAGAGGGAGCCGCCTTTGAGTGACCACTGGATCGTTCCACTCCCCAGTCCAACCTGAGAAGCCTCGGGAGATGGGAGCGAATGCAGATGAAGGAGGTCAGCAGGGGTTCTCCCGGACTGTCTCTTCCCGGGGACAGAACCGGGAGTTCCTTCCCACGCTGGTCGGCTGGCTAGCCCCACCATTCTCCCTCGAGCATGTAGCAGGCTTGCCCTTCCCGAGTGTGCAAGATCAGTGTGACCAGGTGACTAGCTTAGGAGAGGGAGGCATGGGTGGGTTGGGCGTGAGTTCTGGGGGAAGCCTCTAAGAGTGAATGAGTCACTGGCAGCACTATGCATGTAGTCAAGACGCAGAAACAACCGGAACGTCTACCAGCAGATGAATGGATGAAGAAGGGACGGCGCATGCATACAGTGGAGGACTACTCCGCCATCAGAAGAGTGAAACACCACCACCTACAGCAACACAGATGAACCTGGAGATGGCCACACTAAACGAGGTGAGTCAGACCAGAGAAGGACAAACAGCATAGATACCACTCGTGTGCGGAATCGGAAATACGATGCAAACAAACCAATCTGTGAAACAGAGTCACAGACACAGACCACAGGCTTACGGTTGCTAGGGGGTATGGGGCTGGGGAGGAATGAAGTGGGAGTTTGGGATAGAGCAGATGTGAACTATTCTATAAAAATGGGTAAACAAGGTCCTACTGTAGAAAACTCTATTCAGTGTTCCATGATAAACCATATGGAACCATATGGAAAAGAACATATAACGGAACTGCTTTCCTGTACAGCAGAAATTAACACGTTGTGTATAGTTGAATTAACTATGAAAAAGTGAAAGTGAAGTTGCTCAGTCATGTCCAACTCTTTTGACCCCAGGAACTGTAGCCCACCAGACTCCCCCATCCATGGAATTTTCCAGGCAAGAGTACTGGAGTGGGTTGCCATTTCCTTCTCCAGGGGATCTTCCCAACCCAGGGATCAAACCCGTGTCTCCCGCATTGCAGACAAATGCTTTATTGTCTGAGCCACCTGGGAAGTCCTAAATAAATTATGCTTAAATAAAATAGAATTTTTTAAAAAGAAGTAAATAAAATAATAAATATTTAAGAATTTTTAATAAATAATAACAAATTGAAATGTTTAAAAAGAATGAATGAGGGACTTCTCTGGTAGTCCAGGGGTTGAGAACCCACCTTGTAATGCAGGGGATGCAGGTTCGATTCCTAGTCAGAAAACTAAGATCCCACATGCTGCAAGGCAGCCAAGCCCACACACCACAAAGAAGGATCCCGCATGCCACAATGAAGACCTGATGTGGCCAAATAAATAAATAAAGTATGCTTTTAAAAAGAGCGACTGAATCGCCAGGTGACTGACAACATCTTTCCCAGTGGAGTTCCCTCCATCCTCGTGGGCCCCTGAGTAAGGGCAAGGTGCGGCAGAGTAGCCTTGGCAACCCCTGAGGGGCACGTGGAGTAAGCCAGATACAAATGCTTGTTGTTTCAAGCCTCTGAGGTTTCGCGTGTGACAGCCGCGTAACCCTGCCCACACTGACCACTACCTCTCCCCTCCGTGTAGGTGTGAGGGGTGAGGGATGAGCGCTCACCCTCGGTTTGTGCTCTCAGCCCCTGCACTGCGCTGTCAGGCTGTGGTCTGTCAGGGCCGGGCGCTGGACCCCTTGCGGGGAGAAGAGCCCAGTCTATCAGTTCAATTCAGTTCAGTCACTCAGTCATGTCCAATTCTTTGCAACCCCTGGACTGCAGCACTCCAGGCTTCCCTGTCCATCACCAACTTCTGGAGTTTACCCAAACTCATGCCCATTGAGTCAGTGATGCCATCCAACCTTCTCATCCTCTGTCATTCCCTTCTCCTCCTGCCTTCAATCTTTCCCAGCATCAGGGTCTTTTCCAATGAGTCAGTTATTCACATTAGATGGCCAAAGTATTGGAGTTTCAGCTTCAGCATCAGTCCTTCCAATGAGTAGTCAGGACTGATTTCCTTTAGGATGTACTGGTTTGATCTCCTTGCAGTCTTCTCTAACACCACAGTTCAAAAGCATCTGTTCTTCAGCACTCAGCTTTCTTTATGGTCTATCATGGCTGCCTTATCTTCAGGAGGCCCCTCCCTAATCTCAACCACAGCTCCTGCCTGTGTCCTCCAGGGACCCCGTAAGCACCAGTGAGCAGTTCAGCCCTTCCCCAGGATGGTTCTGAAATGTTACAGAACAGTACATTAATCACATTTGCCTCATGACATATTGTGCCTGAGGCTGAAAATATACTCTTTGTTCCAATAACTGTCTTAAATTATGTCCAGCAAGATGTACTATACAGCTCACCAGAGGCTTCGCAGTGTGATCAGAAGACGGAACTGAGACGGCATTGAGATACTCCAAAAATGCAGAGCCAGCAGCGTCTCCAAAGGCCATCTAGAGATGTGTGCACCTGAAAGAAAGAAGGCAGACAGAGGGAATACGAAAGGAATGATCCTTGCTTTTGCTCTTGCTGGAGAATCTGTGTCACGCGTTCCTAACCATAAGGAACATGGTAAGTTGGCGTGTGGGTCTGGTCCTTTACCCGCCCTCTGTAATAGATTCCACACCCAGACTTTCCATGTGACTTTGCAGTGCTTCTCATGGAATACTTGGAGGATAATCTATATCCCCTGTTGATTTAGAGCTTTGTCTCAGGACTTGCTTTTGTTGACCAATGGAATGTCAGCAAATGAGATGCTAATAGAGGTCCCCAGAGTGTCAGCACTGTTCAGCTGGACTTCTCATGCTTCTGCCAGAAAGGGATGTGCCTCGTCAGTCACTGTTCTGAAGAGAGTGAGGAAGTGCACTGGGCAGACCTGAACCAAGCCCAGCAGGGGTGCCTGCACATGAACCTATGGACCTTTGGACAAGAAATAAGAATTGAGGTTCTGGGCTTGTTTGTTACCCAGCATTGTTGTAGCTGTCTGATACAAAGTCAGAGCCAAACACCTGTGTCTCCTCTACCAAAGAGTAGTATCTTGAGGTACTCCATCTTGTGAAATATAGGGAGTTTATTGATGAC
This sequence comes from Nanger dama, assembly GCA_917880005.1. Classification (NCBI taxonomy): domain Eukaryota; kingdom Metazoa; phylum Chordata; class Mammalia; order Artiodactyla; family Bovidae; genus Nanger; species Nanger dama. The sequence continues at coordinate 2,655,136 of CAKJTW010000115.1, forward strand.
ACTCCAATCATCAGGTCTTGGAGTGGGTTCCTTTTTGCACATTCTGAGTGCAGGAAGATTTTCAATTTCTTCTTCTCTTTAAGCCTGTGCTGCTAGCCCTTGCGAGTTGCCTTTGTTGTTGCTAAGTCGTGTCTGACTCTCTGTGGCCGCATGGACTGTAGCCTACCCGTCTACATGGGTTGCCGTCTCCTCCTCCAGGGCATCTCCCTGATCCAACGATGGAACCCGCCTTTCTTGTGTCCCCTGCGTGGCAGGCGGATCCTTTCCCGCTGAGCCACCTGGGAAGCCTGGGTGATGCCTCAGCGGTGGGACGTTTAGCGATAGTGGCTGCCATGGCTGCTGCCACTGGCTCTCACTGTGGAATTGCTCTGCCCAGTGAAATCTACCTCCCAGAGGTCTCAGCATCTGCTTCTGCAGGAAGGCTGTCCTCAGCAGAGTCCTAAAGAGCGGCTGCAGCTGCTCTCAGGGCCCCTGTGGCCTGCTGGGGCCCATGAGTCTGCCATCTGCTCTCCCCCAGACCTAGCTGTGCTCAGCACTGGCTCTGCAGACTCGAGGCCAGGGTGGAAGTCGGTGGGGTCTGGACTTGTCTCTCCTTTTCCGTCCCATCACCTCCTGAAACGGTTCCCGCTGCTGTTTTAGGTCTCAAGAGTGCCCATGTCATCTCTTCCCACACTCAGATATTCTGGATACAAGCCTCATGGGAGGTTTATTTTGCCCTTTAGATTCATATTAATGTCACTCAACTTTACTTCTGCTTCCTTCTCCCATATGGGTCTTTATACAACTCCAATTATCTGTTAAAAAGGCCTCCTGTGCCTTGTGGGTAAAGCCATCTCTAATTTCCAAAATTCCGAATCAAAATGAGCACATTTCTGTATGAGAGTGAATGTGGAGCAATCACACAACTACTGGATAAAACTGCTTTGATTTTAGATGAAGGTCAGAGAAGATGGAGAGGAAGATACCAAAATTCTCTCAGTGTAAACAGTGAGCTGGCTAGGAGATTGGAGAAAGCCAATAAAAGCACCTGCCCACTGCTGCCTGCACAGCCCACAAGGGCAGCTCTGCCTGGCTGGGGCCCCAAGCACTCTTTCTAGTGCCTGCTGTGACCCAGCCAGGCTCTGGTGAATTCAGGTCAAGGTGACGCAGAGATTCAGGCAAGCATCATAAACAAGTCCTTGCTGGTTACTCACATCCCAGCTCTGCCCTCTGCACACGGAGCTCCCTAGGCTGTAAGGAGCTGCCCGCTCCCAGCACAGAGTTTCCGTCTCTCCAGCTATGAATCCTCACCCCCAAATGCAGGACCAGTTCATTCCAGCCATCTCTCCAGTTTATCTCACTCCCAAATTACCATGAGCTTTCCAGGTGGCTCAGTGGTGAGGAAACCACCTATCAGAGCAGGAGAAATAAGAGATGTGGGTTCTATCCTTGGGTTGAGAAGATCCCCTGGGGAAGGAAATGGCAACCCACTCCAGTATTCTTGCCTGGAAAACTCCATGGACAGAAGAGCCTGGTAGGCTACAGTCCGTGGGGTCACAAAGAGTCAGACACAACTGAGCAACAGGGCACACACGCACATAAATTCCCAAGCTTTTGAAAGTCAGACATAGAATTTGGACATCCGGATGCAGTGAATCAGCTTTTGTACTGGAAAAACTGGACTGGAGCCCTGAGCTGGGATCCTTGGCCACAGTGCAGCTTCTGATGCCCTCAGCTCTCCATTGCCTCTCAGGACAAGGACACAGGAGTTGCTTGGCTCTTCTGAGCAGACCTGCTTGCCAGGAGCCGCAGAAGGCAAGATGGGCCCGAGCCCAATGTGCTGAGCACAGAGAGGCAGGAGCACAGTGGAAGAAGACTCTACAGGACTGAAGAGAGGAGAAGAGAATGCCTGGTGGGGCTGAGCAGCCTCTGCGGGCACCCCTCCTCTCATCTCACCTAGAGAGAGAAGATGGAGCTAGCTAAGAGGTCACTTGGAGTAGGCTGGACCTTTGGTCCAAGGGCTGGGTCCTTATGAAAAGAGAGGAACACGGGGGAAATCACATGTTGGTGATGGAGGCAGAGATGGGAGTCACGCGTCTACTGACCAGCAATGCCAAGGATGGCAGGTGACATCAGAAACTATGAAAAGGTCCTAGAATAGAGTTTAGATCTTCCCCTGGAGCCTTCAGAGGGATCACGGCCCTGCCGACACCTGGTTTCAGAATTTTGGCCTCCAGATCTGTGAGAGAATAAATTTTGTCTGTTTTAAACCCCTGGATTTTGATGGCTTGTTATAGCAGCTCCAGAAGACAAAAACATGACATATAGCTCAACATGTCATCGGTCTAAACGCATCTGACAGGTGGTGTTAGTGGAAAGAACCCGACTGCCAGTGCAGGAAACGCAGGAGATGTGGGCTCGGTTCCTGGGCTGGGAAGATCCCTCGGAGGAGGAAATGGCAAGCCGCTCCAGTACTGTTGCCCTGGGAAATCCATGGACAGAGGACCCTGGCAGGCTACAGGCCGTGGTGTTGCGAAGAGCTGGACACTGCGTAGCCACCACCAGCGCCACTAACTGTGCTGCTGGGAAATGTAGACACGGCACACAGCTTACATCCAGGAGACACAGGAATATGATCCGTCATAACAGCGGCATTTTGAATCAATACATAAGGAAAGATTTGTTCAAAAATTGCCTGGAGAAAGCAGTAATTTGGAATTTCGAAAAACTTATACTTCAAACCCCATGTTAAAATAAATTCATGTTGATACATGGCTGAAACCAACACAGTATTGTAAGGCAATTATCCTCCAATTAAAAATAAATAAATTTAAAAATAAATTCAAGAATGATTTAAAAGTTAAATATGAAAACTCCAAGAAATCCTTATTTCTTGAGATTGAAATGTTAAAAAAAAAGAAAGTGAAGTGAAATTTGCTCAGCTGTGTCTGACTCTTTGCGACCCCATGAACTATACAGTCCATGGAATTCTCCAGGCCAGAATACTGGAGTGGGTACCCTTTCCCTTCTCCAGTAAAAAGGAAAAAGTAGATAAATTTGGTTTTTATACATAAAAATGCTTGTATAAAAATCTGAAAAGAAAATGCTAAATTGACAGCTACATCTTTGACAGTATCGACAAGCAGCTAGCTAGTAACTACATTAAAGTCTCATAGAAATAATGAAATAACACGAACACTGGCCACCTGATGTGAAGAGCCAACTCATTAGAAAAGAACCTACTGCTGAGAAAGCTTGAGGGCAGGAGGAGAAGGAGGTGACAGAGTATAAGATGGTTGGATGACATCACCAACTCAGTGAATAAGAGTTTGAGCAAACTCTGGGAGATGGTGGAGGGCAGGGAAGCCTGACATGCTGCAGTCCATGGGGTCGTAGAGAGTCAGACACGATTAGTGACTGAACAGTAATCTACGGTAGGTAAAGCACAGGAGGAATTCCATGGTGATCATGGAAACGCATCTCTCTGATCTCCAGCCACGGGAGCGTAACTGGCCAGAGCTGGCTCTGAAATCCGTCGTGGCGGCCACACTGAGGCCACCCTGCTCCCAGGCAGGCTGCAGGGCAGCAGGGCCCCTGAGGCAGGCTGGGGTCTCTGGGGGGTTGTGGGGCTCCTCTGAGAGACAGTGTTGGCCCCATACGCCCCTGGAACACACTGCAGAGGAGCACACCTCCCTGACGCCTTCCTTCCTTCCCCCTCTCCTTCACGGAGGGCCAAACCATCATGCTCTCCATCTCTCCCACCTCCCTCCCGGTTCTTCTCATCGGACAGTGCCCTGGTGACTCTCTGGCCAGGTTAACCCTGTGCTGACACCCTCCTCTGAGAAGAAGATTAGCGAATGTTTATAAATGACCACTGGTTTAAGAGCATCTAGGAAAAAATGTCCAGCCTCCATCATATTCAAGGACCTCATTCAAGTTGTAATAAATATCAAGATGAATTTTTTTCTATTGAACTAGATGGCCCTAAGTAGACCTGTTTCAAGGAGCCAAGCTTATAGTGCTGAGTGAAGCACAAAATTATTCAGATGTTGCAGAAAAAAATGAGCCCTGTGTACCAAGAATCTTAAAAATGATCATACTTTTGACCCAGGAATTTCATTTTGGAGTCAACTCTTAAGCAATATAAACACTTGTTAAGTAGGCACTAAAAATGTTCGACATTATTTCATTCATCTTAAAGAAAATAAGCAGACATTTAACTCCGTGTCAGCAATAACTGACTGCAGAATGGTGTTTGGTGCTGCAGTGGTAGAGACAGGTTGCTTCAATCTCCCATCAAGAAAGAACATACGCTTTAGTCCGAGGATGCAGTGAGTGGGCAGCCTCCAGTTGTTTGCACCTCAAGGTCAACTCCAGGTTTGCAGCTGAGACCAAGCCCTTCCCTGGCTCTGGATCCTGGGCGTATCTGCCTGTGAAGAGCTCCTTAGCTAGCCGTCTTTGCTCTGGGGTCCCTTCTGGGTCGCCCAAGACTTTCTCAAGTTCATGCTGCCCATGAAGGCCCTCCCTGCCCAATTCAGCTTCCTTCCCATTCTCCTTCATAAGTGTCACACTCCATCACTGTCCACATGCTCTTCTTCCTCAACCCTGCCTCTCCTTGCTTTGTCTTCCACTGGACATTTCTAATGGATGGCTTCAGTTTGAGGACTTGCCATTGGCTGGCCAGATTTCAGGTGGGATTGTGCTGCAGTCTCAGACTCTTCCAGCCCAGCCCTCTGTGCTTCTCTCTCCATCACGAGTGGCAGGCTTGTGGAAACCTAAGGCTCTCTCCGCAGCCCCTGCTCACCCCACTCCATCCTCATGGTACCTCCTCTGCAAACTCTCTTGCATGTCCAATCCCATATTGGCATCTGTTCCTCAAAGGACCTGAGCTAGCACTCTGCCCCGTCATAACAATTTGACTGGGAGACTTTCACTTCCCTTCTCTGCAAGTCAGGGCTCTACAGGGTTTCTGGTTTCCCAAGGGGATGGTGGAAACAGTGTCAGACTTTATATTTTGGGGCTCCAGAATCACCACAGATGGTTACTGCAGCCATGAAATTAAAAGATGCTTACTCCTTGGAAGAAAACTTATGACCAACCTAGATAGCATATTGAAAAGCAGAGACATTACTTTGCCAACAAAGGTCCGTCTAGTCAAGGCTATAGTTTTACCAGTGGTCATGTACGGATGTGAGAGTTGGACTGTGAAGAAAGCTGAGTGCCGAAGAACTGATGCTTTTGGACTGTGGTGTTGGAGAAGACTCTTGAGAGTCCCTTGGACTGCAAGGAGATCCAACCAGTCCATTCTGAAGGAGATCAGCCCTGGGATTTCTTTGGAAGGAATGATGCTAAAGCTGAAACTCCAGTACTTTGGCCACCTCATGCGAAGAGTTGACTCACTGGAAAAGACTCTGATGCTGAGAGGGACTGGGGGCAGGAGGACAGGGGGACGACAGAGGATGAGATGGCTGGATGGCATCACTGACTCGATGGACATGAGTTTGAGTGAACTCTGGGAGTTGATGTTGGACAGGGAGGCCCGGTGTGCTATGATTCATGGGGTCGCAAAGAGTCGAACACGACTGAGCGACTGAACTGAACTGAACTAAGGGGATGGTGTGGTATTGGGGCTCCATGAAGTAATATACCACTGACAGTTGCCTCCAGCACTCTGCGAACTCTGCATCCAGGCAGGTACAAGAGGAGTCACCATCTCAAGAGTCAGTAGAGCGCACCAGCTGAGACGCCCAGGGAGCACAGGCTGGAGTGCGGTGGTCTTGGGAAAGCAAGACAGGACTTTGCTGGGTGGCTGCAATTCTCCAGCTTGAAGCAACTTCAGACACCCTCTTGGCTTCGAGAAGAGACTGTGTTCCTCCAGGGCTGCCCCAGACAGTGACTGGGCAGCGCAGATACATGGATGGGGACATTTCTGCCTGGTGCGGGGATGCCTGCCCCTGGCGGCTGACACCTGGTTGCAGCTGCATCGTGATCTGAAGGGTTGCCCTGCCCAGTCCCATTTCTTCCCTCTTTCATCTTTCAGAGGTGTTAGTTCCCAACAACCCTCTCACATCAGTAACTGTGCCAGCAGCTGCTTCTTGGAGCATCCAACCAGCACATTAAATAAAATAAATGAAAGATTGAATGAATAGCTGCCTGGATTAAATTAACATGCCAAAGACAACACACTGAATAGTAACAGTGTTTATCTTAGAGATTCTTTAGAGGCAATGAGATATTTGCCAATTTTTTTCCTGATGGAGAAAACCAACAGCAAACTTTGTTTTTAAATAATAATAGCTAACGTTTACTGGCCTGCTATGTATCAGGCCTCTGAGCCAATACAACGCTGGCCCAGGGAAGCAGGTGGCCCCACATGGCAGTCCCAGACACGGCTGTGTCGCCCTGGCTCTTGGGGACACAAGGGAAAGGGCTGCACAGAGACCCCTTGTGACGGGTTGTTGAAGGCCGAGCCGGTGTCCACCGTCTCTGCTGGACAAGGGCTGAGTGCACAGGCCCTGCTCTCCGGGGGCTTGTTCTCCACTGGGGTGGGGGTAGGAGGCCAGCAGCCCAACAGGGACACATGAGAAGCACCATTCCTGGCTGTGATGAGGGACGGCGACCAACTCGGGGAGGAGCAGACAGGCAGCCCTGATGTGGAGGAGGGTGGATGGAGAATGAGCACGTGTGACCCACGCAGGGGAGCAGCAGAGGGCGAGGTGGGGCCATGACGGGGGTTGGTCTTATTCTGTCCGTGTCGGGAAACACTACGAACTTTGTGCAGCAAGATGGCACTTGTGGGGAACCCACTGTAGGCTGGGGGAGCAGTGGCCATACCCGGTAGGGGCCAGGGCCTTCCAGTGGACATGGCCGAGGGTGGAGCTCAGACCTGGGGGGCGGGGACACAAATGAGGGCTTAGGGCCTCAGTGACTGGGGAGGGGAGACTGGACAGGAGGAGGTGGCGGGGGTGGAGGTGGGGAGTGAATCTCCGAGGAAAGGAGGTGAGGGGAAAGAGGCAAAAGGAAAAAGCAGTAGGATTCAGGAACCGCAGGCATGGGGTCAGCTATGTCCACCCCATGGACTGTATAAAGCCGGCCAGGCTCCTCTGTCCATGGGATTCTCTGGGCAAAAATACAGGAGTGGGTTGCCATGCCCTCCTCCAGTGGATCTTCCCAACCCAGAGACTGAACGCACGTCTCTTGTATCTCCTGCGTTGGCAGGCAGATTCCTTACCACTGAGCCCCCAGGAAGCCCTTCAGGGGCCAGGCCTCCCCTTCAAACAAGGGCAGAGCATTGATTTATACTCTATCCAAATGGGATGAGACCCTGCTAATAGGAAGAAGGTATAACAGTGAGCTGCAGTTTGTTTATTTACGGAGTCAAAACATGCAGCTCGGCTCTCCCTTCGTTCTTCGTATCTCATGATGTAGGTCTCAGCCTGTGGACTGGAATCCAGGAGGCGCTGGCCTCCCGCCCAAAGCACCTCTCCCGTTCTCCCTGGCAGAGTTCAAAGAGGGGTTCTCGCCTCAATTCCTAGATCTCAGATACAAAGGATTCCATATCGGCCTTGCTCTCCCTGCAGTTAAGCTCCTCACAGACCTAGAGAAGATAAATGTCCGGGAGGAAGAGTTCATCATGTTGTCAATAAAAATAAAGTCAACCCTGCACGACCCCAATACCTTGAGTGAATCAGTGGCAGATGGTGGGGGCAAAGCCTGTGACACCTGTGTGGCCGTGTGCCTCTCACTATCTCCTGTGCTCCTCCTCTTGGGGACACACCAGTGGTCTAATTCAAGGTCTTCTTTCCAAGTATTAGCCTTCCTTCCCCCAACACCCGGGAGTTCTGTGGTCTCACTCCACGAGCCTTTCCTCCCGTGTCCTGTTCCTTAGGGCTACTCATCCTGGTTGCAGCCAGCAGCGCCTTTGGGCACTGGTGCTCATCATTTTGAGCCCTGGATCCCATTTCACTTTGTCTTGTGTCAATGGATGTTTGATCTTCACGGTGGGTTCGGCAGCAGACCCTCAATAGCACAGAAATCCTGTTGACCCCAAGTCACTGGGACCAACTACCTAAGTGGCAGTTCAGTTCAGTCGCTCAGTCATGTCCGACTCTTTGCGACTCCATGGACGGAAGCATGCCAGGCCTCCCTGTCCATCACCAGCTCCTGAGTAAACTCAAACTCATGTCCATTGAGTCAGTGATGCCATCCAGCCATCTCATCCTCTGCCGTCCCCTTCTCCTCCTGCCTTCAATCTTTCCTAAGTGGCAAGGACTGGTGCAAAATGAATACACAGGACTTCTTGTTCCAAAATTATTAACCGTTTCAGGAGGGCAAGCGCAGTGTTAAGCCAGTGCCGGCCCTTCTGAGGCGTGGGGCCTGGTGCTCCTGTGGGGTCACCAGGCCGTGAAGCTGGGCCTGCGAGTTGAGTCATTCAGCAGAGTCAGAAAGCAATGAGTAAGACAAGACAGACCAAGATCAAGGCAGATCAAGTCCCTGCGTTTGAGGAAAGGGATAGTCAAGATCAGCTCCAGGTCTGTGTCCTGACTTCAGCTTCCTGGGAAACCAATTCCGTTTAACTGAAATTCTAGGGACTTCCTTGCCGGGCCCAGTGGTTAAGACTCTGCACTTCCGGTGCAGGGGGTGTGGCTTTGATTCCTGGTCAGAGAACCAAGATCCCACATGGCATGTGGTGAGGACAAAAAAAAAAAAGGAATTTCTAGCCTCTAATTACAGCGTTCGTTTCTGGCGTTAGTATTTGTGTGTCACGCGCACATGCCCTTTTCAGCAGGAGAGAGAGAAAAGGGGGTGAGTCCTAGGTGCTGTTAGTGCTGTGGTCTTTATTTCTGGTCTCTGATCCAGAGCTGACCAGCTGGTGAAATGAACTGCATTCAGAGCCCAGCCCTTCCACCTCAGATGCCTTGGTGAAGGTACAGTAGGGAGAGAAGTGAATTGTTTCAAACTGTTGGTGTTAATCCAGCCTAGGATTAAACTTTATTAAACATCTAGGAATGTGTAATAGAAAACCGGGGCTACATCTGAGTCCTTCACTCTGAAAATGCCTGAACCTGCTGTGCTGCTTTTCTGTACTAATCCTGACAGTTCTTGCTTCCCAAAGAGCAAATCTATTCTCCCAAAAGGGGCTTAGACTTCGGGCAGAAAGAGTCAGAGATGGAGTGGTACCCAGGTCCGTGGCTTCTCCTGAAGCCGCCGGCTCGCGGTGCAGTGCTCCCCGCTGCCCGTCTCCTCGCTTTGCTGTGACAGGTATCTGCTGACGGGCAGGTGCTTCCAAGGCACTGCCCACTCGGAAATGTCTACCTGGGCAGCTGCATGGCAGAAATGGACCTAGCAAAGCTGTGCAGGAGGCTGGTCCCCAAGTAGGATATTTGCACCCAAAGGTGCTGCTTGCACCTGGTTTCATCTGTCGGCCGTGAAACCCAGGTTCGAGGTAGAGAGAGGAAGCTGGTTATAATCAAGTGTCACACGATCCTTTGGCCACAGTGAGGCTCGGTGGGGGTGCGGGCTGTGAAGTGGGGTAACGAGGCTCCTTCATTATGCTGAGCCAAGTCAAGGGCTGTGTGCGATACACCGACCCAAGAGACATGCAGCCCGGGAGGGCTGGGGGCCTCCGGGAGAGGCAGGTCAATGCCGCTCCATCTCACCTGCATCCTTCCTCCACGTAAAGATGATCGTCCTGTGACGGGTACCCTCCTTGGGAATGGGGACGGTTTGCAGTTATGAATTGATTTCAGCTCTCCAGGGAATGTTTTTAAAGGGTTATTTGAAATATCAATGAAATAGTTTTCAAAAGCCTTCATGAGATCTCAGCAATGACTCTCCCAGTTGTGATGATAGGTCCGCTCATTAAAATTGCTCATGAAAGGATGTTTTTGTAATGATTTGCCACAATCTGAATCACATTCTCTCTTCCGCACTTTGATTCAAATGCTTAGGTGGTAGTGTCGCGGGAACCAGACTCTCTGATCCGGCTCACAGACAAGATGGGGGCTCCGCTTGCTGCGTCCCTGTAGGCTCAGCCTCCCGGTTAAGGCCGGCATTCGTGGTGTGAGAAAGAATTCTTACTTCTCAGAAAGTGGCTGGAAAGATAAAAGTTCTATGTTAATGTAGAGAAAACTTATGCCTTCATTATCCTTTTTCATTTTACTGGAGAACCTGGCTAAATCAGCAGGCCTGTCTAATGTTGAACTTGGCTTGAAAGGAAGCCTTTATCAAGAATGGTCAGGACCTTCCAAAATTTCAATCCCCAACTCCAACCTATCAATTTCAGGCCAGTTACAGGCCAATTTGATGAAAGGATTATAAGACAAGACCCATATGAAGCATTAGCCGGATTGGGTAAAAAACTGGGATGATAAGAGGGAATAAAAAGCTAATCGGAGGTAGCAAAAAGGAGGGTTTGGACAATTCTAGAAAAGGAGTTGGCCCAGGAGTCAAAACACCTGAATCTTGTCCTCTCTGTCACTTTCCTAAATCAACTGCCTAATGACCCAGTGGAAGCTGGGTGTTTCTTTCACTCTTGTCTGAAAGAGCAGCAGGAACCCCATCTCATCTGGCTCACTTCACAGGGTTCTTAAAAGATCCAAGTAAAAACATAGGATTTGAAACTGATTAAGAAAAGAACAAAATAATTACCAATATGCTTGGGGACAAGATGGGGAACAATTCTATAATAGGATTAGGGAGGGCAGGGAGGGCCCACTACCCCACGGAGACAGGCAGGAGGCTGGGCCCTGGTGGGGGAAGATGTCCCAGGCCAGCCATGAGCACAGAGCTGGCAGGGTGATGGAGGGGAGGAGACTGCCCTGTTCCCCATGGGACCCCCCTTCCCGGAATACCTGCAGCCCCAATGGAAGTCCCTATGCTCTTGGGACGGCTGGCTCCAAGGACTGTGGGATGGACCCAGCATGGTGGCAGCATAGATTCAGGGAGAGATGGAGACGCAGGAGGAAGCAGGGTCAGGAATTTGCTGAGAGCTGTGGCTCTCCCTGACCCGGAGAGGATCAGACTCAGAAGCAAAGGGTGAGGATAACAGTCACATCTGAGTTGATTCACCCAGATGCTGGTAAGGGCACCACTCAAGGCTGAATGCTGGCGCAGACGCTCATTAAATCTTTACAGATGTCCTAGCAGAGAGGACCGACCCCCACCCTGCCCCCTGAGGCCCCGGAGCAGACACTGTGGAAGACGGCTGGGCAGTTTTCCCCAAAGTGAAACACAGTCTCAGCACAAAATCCAGCAACTGTGCCCCAAGATATTTACCCGAATGAGGTGAAAGTTTATCCCCTCATGAAAACCTGCCCAAGGACGTTTGTTTGCTTAGTAGCTCAGTTGTGTCCACCTCCATTACCCCATGGACTATAGCCCGCAAGGTTCCTCTGTCCATGTGATTCTGCAGGCAAGAATACTGGAGTGGGTAGCCATTCCCTTCTCCAGGGAATCTTCCCAACCCAGGGATCGAACCCAGGTCTTCTGCTCTGTGTGGATATTTATAGTGGCTCTACTCATAACTGCCTGGTTTGGGTAGCAGCTCATCTATCCTTCAACAGATGAATGGATAAACAAACTGGTACCTCGAGACAATGGAACTCCAGTGAAAAATAAATGAGCTACTGAGCCATGGAAAGACACGAAGGAGACAAATTCATGTTGCTAAATGGCATAAGCAAGCTTTTAAAGTCTCCATACTGTATGATTCCAATTATAAGACATTCTGGAAAAAGCAAGACTACAGACGCAGTAAGAAGCTCAGTGGTTGCTAGGGGTTGGAGTAGGGTGGAGAACACAGAGGATTTTTAGAGCGGTGAAATGATTCTTGATGACACGGTCATGCTGGACACATGATATTATCTGTTTGGCAAAACCTGCAGCATGCACAATAGCAGGAGTGAACCCTAAGGTAAACTGTGGGCTTAATTCAGTTACTACTCATGCTGGACCAATATTTGTTCATCAGTTGTAACACACGTATCTCACTAGTGCAAGGTGTTGGGCTTCCTGGTGGCCCAGTCGGTAAAGAATCTGCCTGCAGTGAAGAAGACCTGGGTTTGATCCCTGGGTCAGGAAGATCCCTTGGCGGAGGGCATGGCAACCCACTCCAGTATTCTTGCCTGGAGAATCCCATGGACAGAGGAGCCTGGCGGGCTGCAGTCCATGGGGTCACAAAGTGTCCAGACATGACTGAGCAACTCGGCATACAACACACAGTGCAAGGGGTTAATAATAGGGAAACTCTGTGTGTGGGGGGGTGGGCTGAGAGTTTTATGGGAACTCTGTACTTTTTGCTCAATTTTCTATTAACCTAAAACTTATCTAAAAATAAAGTACACTGATTAAAATATTTCAATCTTATCTCAGTAGTGATCACAGGGAAAAATGAGAATATTGGTGAATTTCTTGCTTTATTTTTTTCTTCCAGTCCTTTGGCTTGATTTCCCATACTGTGATTGGCTGTTCGTGTTCAGGTCTCCCAAAGGTTAATGGGCACATCCATCTCCAGCACAGGGAGGCAAAATGGCCTTTCTTTGCTCAGGGCAACAGTGAGCAGGATGTGGGGCTCCAGCAGGAGCTTTTCTGCAGTTTGACACATTGTCACCAGGGCACAGTCCTGGCGGGTGCATTGCTCCCTCTGAGTAATGAAAGCCTCCGTTCTCCAACAACCTGGTGGAGCGGGGATGTGAAGGTGATAGGAAGGGTCACCTGACCCATGACCGCACCAGGGATCCTAACCCATGACATCACCAAGTTTCCATCTTGCTCAATGAGAGGAGCTATTGGCATAGAACTACCTTCGTTATACACTGAGTACGAGGGGCCAAGGCCCATTGAGCCATTCTGTGTGTCGTACCTCTCTTGCAGGGACCATCTTTATCCCCGTGAAGAAACGTTTAGTGGGAACCTCAACAGTAGTCACCATAAGGCGGCCCCCAGGGACGGCCTTCCTCGATGGTCTGCGCTTCCAACACAGGGGGCCTGAGATTGATCCTTGGTCAGGGGACTAGCTCCTACATGGTGCAACTAAAGACCTGGTGCAGCCAAATAAATAAATATTAAAAAAATAAATAAGGCAGTCCCAAGATATCAGGACCCAGAACCACAGGTGAGGAGAGGTTTTCTCCTTGGAGAAGGCGAGCAAGGTGATGGAAAGAACACCAGTCTTCTGCATCTTCCACTTTTGAGTGGAGGATGAATCTGAATCTGCCTGCCCCTTCCACTTAAAAAACTGTAGTAAAATAAACATAACACAAAATGTACTATCCTAAAACCATTCCTAAGTGTATTAAAATAGGGGGCATTAGGCCCCTTCACATTACTGTAAAGCAACTCCCCATCCGTCACAGAACCCTTTTCATCTTGAAAAGTGGAAACCGTCCCCTTGAAACACTAAGTCCCCATTCCCTCCACCCCAGCCCCTGGCTTCCTTCTCCTAGGAACTTGTCTACTTTAAATACCTCACTTATGTGGAATCTTACAGTATTTGTCTCACTTTACTTAGCACCATGTCCCCCAGGCTCATCCAGGTTGTAGCATGCCAGAATTTGCTTCCTTTGGAAGCTGAGAAATAGTCCATCTTGTGTATACACAACCATTTGTTTACCCATTCATCCACTAATGGACCTTCCACTTTGGGGCTATTGTGAATTGCTGCTATGAACATGGGCGTATCAATAAAAATACCTCCAAGTTCCTGCTTTCGATTCTTTTGAGTATATATCCAGAAGCAAAATTGTTGGATCCTGTGGTAACTCTCCGTTTAGTTTTCTGAGAAATCTCCATCCTGTTGTCCACAGTGGCTACACCATTTTACATTTCCACCCAGAGTGCACAAGGGTTCCAGTTTCTCCAAATCCTTGCTAACTTGAATAATGTATTGGGATTTTTAAAAAAAAATAATAGCCATCCTGACGAGTGTGAGGTGATATCTCACTGTAGTTTTGATTTGCATTTCCCTTACCGTTAGTGATGGAGAGTTCATCTTTCCATGTGCTTATTGGCAGTCTGTATTCCTTCTTTAAACTTCCCTTATTTTTTTAATACTTTATTTTACATTACAATACTGTATTTGTTTTGCCATACATTGACATCTTATTTTTTTAAAGGAGGAGCTGGTAGGGCCTTGAAGCATCATCACTAGGCTGCCTCTCCTTGTCCCTCTGACTGCTCTGTGTCAGGCCTTCTCTGGGCCCTGAGGTCTTGGTCCTCAGCTTTATATCCTCTGCTTGCCTCTCCGACTTCCAAAAGACAGAAGCTCCTTTTCATCTGGTGACTCTGTTCCACATCACTTTTAAGCTTAGCTTTCTCTCTCTTCTTTCTGTTTCTTCTTTTCAGCCGGAGGTGTTTGGAGCCCATGAGGCTGGAAGAAACACTTTCTGCAGCTTCTTGAACGAGTCATCTCAGCTTGTCCACACAGTGTCTTCACTCAAAACCTTCTCCCGCCTCCTCCTCCACCCTGAGCGCCTTTTTCTCAGCCCCAGACCAGTAGTATGAGGAAAACCATGGAAGACCTAGCCCATTTTCCTCTCATTGATGTCAGTTAGGAAGAGGAAATGTAAGAGACGCGGCCTTCCCCTCTTTTCACCAGGCGCTCTTATCATTGCATTTTCCTTCTCAGAGTGTCTATCGACTCCCCTGCTGCAGGACACATCCATGTTCAAATGTGTAATACTCAGCTCCGGGTTTAGAGGTATGAGAGTCATCTAAATCCAAATGCTGTATTCTTGTTCTTGTGGAATTCAAGAATTGCATTTACAGCTACTTTGCATGCCCAGGAAATTTCTCCAAAACATCTAGAAACACCTCTCACAGACAAGCCATAACCTGTTGTTCAGTTTCCCAGTTGTGTCTGATTCTTTGCAACCCCATGGACTTATCTTCACGTAAAAAACAATCAATGGGACCAATAAGGATGAAAATATATCATAAGGAACTTTCCTCGTGGTGTAGTGGACAGGAATCCGCCTGCCAATGCAGGAGACATGGGTTTGATCCCTGGTCTGGGAAGATTGCTCATGCTGGAGGGCAACCAAGCTCATGAGCCACAACTACTGAGCCTGCAGGCTCCAGAGCCAGCATGCTCTGCAACAAGAGGAGCCATGCAATGAGAACCCCAAGTGCCATAATGAAGAGTAGCCTCTACTGGCTGCAACTAGAGAGAGCCTGCATGCGGCAACTAAGACCCAGGACAGTCATCAGTGTATAAGCAAATAAAAACCATGAATGTGAAGTGTCTGGCATGTTTGTTACACCTTGATAAATACTTTTCACGCCTGTAGGATTTTATTTGATGACTACAAATAATCCCTAAAATTGAATAACATGCTCCAGTTTAATGAGCTTTCTCAAGCTTTACCTTACTGAATCTCCATAGCAACCACATGAGACAGTCACTAGGCCACTAGGAAGGATGCCAATTGCAAGTCATCTTTAGTTTCGAGATATTTCTGTGCCAAGCAGTGGCTATCAGTAAGACTTTAAGCTCTTCAAGCTGTGTTCTCTCATTTCCCAGAGATCGCGAATCGTGTCGATTGAGTGAACTTTTCCAAGTTACTAGTGGCCAAAGGCATCCAACTCTTCATGTGGTTATCTTATAATTGCCTATCCCCATCCCCACCCCTGCAGTGACTCAGCTGGTAAAGAATCTGCCTGCAATGTGGGAGACCTGGGTTTGATCCCTGGACTGGGAAGATGCCCTGGAGAAGGGAAAGGCTACCTACTCCAGTATTCTGGCCTGGAGAATTCCATGGACTGCAGAGACCATGGGGTCACAGAGTCAGATATGACTGAGTGACTTTCACTTTCGCAGATGTGGGTTTTTAATTTTTTGTGGGGGTGGGGGTTGGTGGTTTTTGCCACTCCTTTCTGCCACCTTCTCCTTCTCTTCAGCAGTAATAATTTCTACTGGAAGTTCCCCTTTTCTATCTATTTACATCAGCTCTGAAAGACATGGAGAACTTAGTTAATTGACCTACAGTGCAAATTTAGGCAGCCTATCTTTTCTGGAGAGAGAAAACAGAAATCAAACAGAACAAAAATCTGTTTGATCACATGGTATTCATTCACTGTTGAGATTCCTAGAGGAATATTTTCGGACAAATAGTCAACTCTCACATAATATTCATGGCGGTTTGCTCCAGGAACCCCATGGATACCAAAATCCACAGATGCTCAAGCCCTTTTATAAAACATCATAGTACTTGCATATAACCCATGCGCATCATCCCCCACACCTTACTCACCTCTAGATTACTTATAATGTAAGTGCTATGGAAATAGTTGCTGGCATATGACAAATTCAAGTGTTACTTTTTGGAACTTTCTGGAATTAAAAAAATTTTTTTAATTTTCAGTGAAGCCACAGATGCAGAACATATGGCTATAAAGTCATGACCATATGAAGAAGGTAAATCTTTACATCAAGAGTCCACAACAAATACAGATGTACTGTGCCCTTGTCCAAAATATAAGATGTCTTGGTCAAGTTGCTTCTCTGATAGGAAAGATTGGAAGTGGATGAGCTTTCCAATCCTGCAGTAAGCACAGGACAGGCTGGAGTCAGGATGAAAATGCTCATCCTTGCTTCTACAGAAAGAAATCTGTAGCCACCTGGAAACCCTGCAGAACTCTTTGGAGGATTTCTGACCTCAGATGACCCTCCTATGGACGTTAAACAGAATCCTTTCTTTGCCAGAACAGATAAGGGAATGATGAAAGGTTCATCAGAGGTGACCTCACTGCCTTGTGGACAAAGAAAATGATGTAATGGGGATTCAACTCAAATAGCTTTGGAACATTCTGGAATCCTTTGACAGAATGGAAACCTCAACTAGAAAAGTGAACCTGGGGACGCTCTCAGTCTATGGTTTTACAGATACCTTTACACTCATGGTTTTCAGCCCTTCTACTCCAAACCCAAACACTGACACCAAATGTCAAGGACTACTTCACAGTTTCAGTTTCTCTTTCAAGACCAGTCTCAGCAGCTCACCTCTGAGCAGGTGGGTGCCTCTGCTGGCGCCTTAAAAGACAGAGGTGAGAGACTGCGAAGGCTTGTGTGCGGCTCTACTTTGTCGTTGCTTTTCATGGTTTCTAAAGGCAGTCAAGCACAGAAAGGATACATTGTGAGATGCTTTCCCTAAACCCTATGGAGTGCACAGCTGGGTGGGTTTTCCTGACGCACCTCGTCCTTCCCCCAGCAGATCCCAGCCCCTTGATCCTGGCTGTCTGTAGGCTCCATATGGTCAGCCCTCTCAGCTCAGGAAGGAAGAGTCGCTTCTCACTGGACTTTGCTCTCCTCCACCCAGAGCCCTGTGTCCCCATCCCCTCACTGCTCCTCCTAAAGTTTGCTCTGTCCCTTCCTTTTTCTTCAGCTCACATTCACAGCTTGCTAGACTTGTTAACACTGTAGGTGGCTCTCCTATGAGAGCTGCTGACAGTCCAGCCTTCCAAGCGTGGCTGTGCGTTTAAGCCACTTTTCTGTAACGCATGCATGCTAAGTGGCTTCAGTCATGTCCAGACTCTGTGACCCCGTGGACTGTAACCCGCCAGGCTCCTCTGTCCATGGGATTTCCCAGGCAAGAATACTGCAGTGGGTTGTCATGCCCTCCTCCAGGGGATCTTCTGGATCCAGGGATCAAACTCAAGTCCCTTATGTCTCCTGCACTGGCAGGTGGGTTCTTACCACTAGTGCCCCCTGAAAAGTCCTGAATTTACATTTCTATAGTTTGCAGTTCTTTGTGGGAAGAAAGGCACAGCTTGTCCAGAGAGTGTGGACAGTTTAACTGTGCTACACTGGGGAGTGGAGTAGACAGCTTGCAGGACAAGATCCATAAAACTAGACTTGGGCCATTTCTCCCACTTGCACTCCAATCACCACATGACTCTAATGACCTATGAACCTCTAATCTAAAACTTTTGCAAAACAGACATTTTTTTCTATCTTTTCACTAAGGGGTGTTACATTTGGGGATGTATTTTAACAAAAAGTGGATGTGTTCAGAACTCTAGGATCCTTCTTTGATTTTTGAATATTAAGCCAACCTTGCATTCTTGAGATACAACTCACTTGGCCATGGTGAGCAATCCCTTTTACATGTTGCTGGGCTTGTTTTGCTAGTATTCTGTTGAGGATTTTTGTATCTATTTTCTCAAGGGATGCTGTTGTTCAGTTGCTCAGTTGTGTCCAACTCTTTGCGACCCTATGGACTGCAGCACACCAGGCTTCCCCTGTCCCTCACTATCTCCTGGAGTTTGCTCAAACTCATGTCCATTGAGTCAATGATGCCATCCAACCATCTCAGCCTCTGTCACCCTCTTCTCCTCCTTCCCTCAGTCTTCCTCCGCATCAGGGTCTTATCCAGTAGGTCAGTTCTTCGCATCAGGTGGCCAAAGTATTGGAGCTTCAGCATCAGCATCAGTCCTCCCAATGATTTTGGCCTGCAGTTTCTGGCTCCTGTGATGTCTTTTATATGATTTTGGTATCAGGGTAATGCCATCCTATAGACTGAGTTGGGATCTGCTTTGACTCTTGCTCCTCCCAACCAGTTTTGATTCAGTAGCTGGAGTAATGTTTTAAATGTACTCCAAGTCACTTCTTGTCCTGACCACTGTGGCCAATGGCTGCCCGTCACATTCACCATCCAGACCACTTACCAGGGACTCCAACGCCTAGATCTACATGGGCCACTTGACCTTTATCTCCTGCCACCTTCATTCCTGCTCCCTTTCCTGTAGTCACACTCTTGTTTCCAAAGTTCTTCCAATCCACCATGCTACTATCCACTTAAGGGCCTTTTACCTGCCTGTTCCCTTTTCCTAGAATGCCATGCATGGCTCTATCCCATCATGCAGGTATCTAAGCATCACTTTCTTAAAGGCTTTCTCTGAAGGGATCAGTAACATAGCCTCCATCTATGGGCAATCTCTGCCCACTACTCTGCTTTATTTTTTTAAGCACTTATCATTTGAAATCACATTATTCATTCACTTATATCTGGCTTGTCACCACTACTATTGTGTATACTCCAAGCTTCCCTGGTGGCTCAGCTGGTAAAGAATCCACCTGCAATGCGGGAGACTTGGGTTCTATCCCTGGGTTGGGAAGATCCCTTGGAGAAGGGAAAGGCTACCCACTCCAGTATTCTGGCCTGGAGAATTCCATGGACTGTATAGTCCACGGGGTCACAAAGAGTCGGACATGACTGAGCGACTTTCACACACTTCACACACACCACGAAGGTGAGGATTTTGTCCTCTTGGACTCAGAGGGATACATTTACAGAAGCTTAGTAAACGTTTGTTGGATAAATGAATAAGGTGAATACATATTTCTGAGCAAGGATATTTGTTATTCATTACGGTAACACATGAAACATGATATAAATGCCCAACAGTCAGGGAACAGTCAAATCAGGGACAGTGTATCTGCAGGATGAAATGTGGTCATTTGAAACGATGCTTTCAAACTGTGGTGCTGGAGAAGACTCTCGTGAGTCCCTTGGATTGCAAGGAGATCAAGCCAATCAATCCTAAAGGAAATCAACCCTGAATATTCATTGGAAGGACCGATGCTGAAGCTTCAATAATATTTTGGCCACCTGATGTAAAGAGCTGACTCATTGGAAAAGAACCTGATGCTGGGAAAGACTGAGGGCAGGAAGAAAAGGGAGTAACAGGATGAGATGGTTGGATGGCATCATTGACTCAGTGGCCATGAGTTTTAGCAAACTCTGGGAGACAGTGAAGGACAGGAAGCCCGCCATGCTGCAGTCCATGGGGCTGCAAAGAGCTGGCTGTGACCTGGCAACTGAACAACAACAAAGTGGTGTTTAAAAAACTTTAATGACATGGGAAATTGCGCACAGTGTAGTGTCACACACAAAAGATGAGGCTATAGTTCTATATACAGTTTTGTTGTTTGTTGTTCAGTCACCAATTTACAATAGACAGTTTAACCAAATATATTTTACATTGGAAACATACTTATAAAAAGAAATGTAAAAATTTTAAAGGGAAAAACTGAATGCTTGACAGTGACAATCTCTGATTAGTGTGTTATAGGCAATTTCAATGTTTCCTTTATATGATTTTGTATGTCCTAAATTTTCTCTGATGTGCATGCATAAGTTTAATAATAAAATATTTTAAAAATTATGACTGCTATAGAATCAAATATGATATAGCCAGCACTTATGTAGTATATAGTTTTGGAGAATAAAAGTTTTCAAATGGAAAGACATACCATCTCTCCTGAGTTGAAGTGTTCCCTTTAATAATTTTTCAAGTAGAAGTTTCTAAAACGATTCTGAATATGTGGTGAATTAGTGGTTTCCTCTGGGCTTTGCTCACCCCTTGACTGAGTGAGCAGGTCCCAGAGATGATTTGGTTTGTTCTTTTTATAAAGGTCCACCAAGCCTTTCTCCTGGCTTCCCTGGTGGCTCAGTGGTTAAAAAAAAAAAAAAAATTGGCCTGTGATACAGGAGACCCAGGTTCAATCTCTGGGTTGGGAAGATCCCCTGGAGAAGTAAATGGCAACCCACTTCCAGTATTCTTGCCTGGGAAATCCCATGGACAGAGGAGCCCAGTGGGTTACAGTCCATGAGGTCGCAAAGAGTCGGACACAAACTGAGAGACTAGACAACAGCAAGCCCTTCTCCCCTTCAGATTCTGACTCCTGGAGACGAGACCTTGCCCCACATGGCTTTCTATCCCTGCGGAATCTATACAGCACTCTGCACCCACTCCTCACTAATGATGCTGGTAACACAAAGCACAGATCCACCCTCACCAGCCTTGCTCTGTATGTAGCCTCAACTTCAGAGTGGAGATGGCAACTGGCCTTTTGTTAGATCTCAGAGCCTTAGGAGTTCCCCCAACACATGTTCTTGTGGTTTTTCTGAACCAAAATGGTCTGTCTAATGCCAGGAAGCCACACTAAGTATCCTGTCTGCTCTCCATGAAAGGAAGGAGCCCTGTCCAACCTAGGGCTGGTGATCGAACCATATCCAGGAGGGCTCTGCCCACCATGCATGGACACTTTCACTTGCTCTTCCCTCCTCTGATGCCAGAAGCATCTCTCAATTGCAACTCTGCTCTTTCTTTCAACATGCCCAGTGCCAGCAGGTGCCATGGAAACAGCTGCCACAGTGGTCAGGGAGGCTGGTCGGAGCCTCTGCTCCACAGAACAATTCATCTCTTAAGAAAGAACTACCTTCTCTCCCATGGAAAGTCCCCTTCCCTGCACCAGGACCAGCCTGACCTGCATGGGAAGCCTCTGACAGTCGGTGGTCATCTCTGAGTTGTAATCAGCAACCAGTCTGCACTATTTTGATGACAAGGAAACATTCAAAGATTTTTGCTGAAGACATAGGCTTAAGCAGAATTCCTAAGGTGATGGTGTAAAAGAGGTTGAAACATCCAATAGATTCTAGAAGGCTCTGTGCAGTCTTTCTCTTTCACCTCCCTGAATGCTTTCCTCCACGCTTGTTATGAGGCCTCTAGAATCCCTGAAGAATTTAAGGCATTCCAGGAAGGAACCAAACACCCAGGAATACCCCAGAAGCAGCCAAACAAACTCTGGAACAGTCTCAGAGAGGACTAGGGGCTGGTGCAAGCACCGCTTGCAGCCTGCAGACAGAAGAGGGGGGTTTCAGATGTTCTCTTCTTGGACTCCCTCCTTAAATTGCTTGTAAAATTAAGTTAGCCAAGACGTTTTCTCTTAAAAGTGTAAAATGTGTGTGTTAGTTGCTCAGTCGCGTCTGACTCTTTGCCACCCTATGGACTGTAGCCCGACACGCTCCTCTGCCCATGGGATTTCCCAGGCAAGAATATTGGAGTGGGTTGCCATTACTTTCTTCAGAGGATCTTCCTGACCCAGGGACTGAACCCACGTCTCTTGTGTCTCCTGCATTGGTTGGCAGGTTCTTTAACCACTAGTTCCACCTGGGGAAGCCCACATGTGGAAAATGGGCTGACGCTAACAATTGTTAACACTGAGCACTTTTTACACCTGACGTGGCCCCATCTTGTTCCACTGGACCTAAAGACCTCATGTGTTGCCCCCCACCCCAGTGCCTCTGGACCTCCTCCCTGACTGTGGCTCCTGCCCATTCTTCTCCAGCTCCTGGTCTCCTCAGTCCCCCTCCTCAGGGTCTTCGCACCTGTGCTCCTCTCGGCCTGGATGGCCCCCTTCCAGACTCTATGCACAGAGCTCCCCTTCCAGACCCCCCTCCCAGGGACACCGCTCTGTTGCACAGTCTTCCTTGGGCTCTGTGCATAAAATCTCCTCCCAGCCCAGTGTCGTCTCTGCCTCCAACCCTGCCTGGGGGTTCTCAGTAGCATTTATCATCACCTTACACACTCGTGGTTTCAGTCTTGCTCTGTTTTCTCCTTGTAGATTGTGTACCCTGGGAAGGTGAGGGTTTGAGCAAGCTCCCAGGTGACGTCAACTCTTCCAGGGAGAGCTGACCAGCACCCTACCTGCTCAGGGGACCTGGGCCCGGAGCTGGCCTGCATCGCCATGCAGGAGCACATCCCACAGTCTACCTCATTAGGAAGCAGGAATGTGCAGAAGGCAGAGCCTGCTGGGGCCAGGTGTCAAACTGTGCCCTCTACTCCCTCAGAGTGTAGCAAACAGGGGCCTGGACTCTCCAAACTGCACAGCCGAAAAGTATCCCAAACCCTCACTAGGATTTCTACAAATTTCTTGGGGATTTATATTCTCATGGGCTCTGTGTTTTCCATTGCAGCATAACAAATTGCCATAAACTTAGGACTTACTTAAAACAACACAAACGCAAGACCTCACACCTTCTGGGGTCAGGAGTCCAGCAGGTAGTAGCTGGGTCTGTAGCTCAGCCTCCCACAAGGTGGAGATCCAGACGTGGGGACTGAAGCCGGGGCCTCTACCAGCCCCTCACCTGCCACAATGTGGCCCTGTCTGTCAGAGGAGACGACCACCATCAGACTCTGTCCTGAGACAGTGCTGGACACCGTGCCCTGCTGGGAGCCAGCGTGATGAACTCCGACCATGGAAAAGGTCATGAGGAAGGAGGCTTGGGCAGGATCGAGCCTCAGGAGACCCCCTGTTCCCAAGCATCTACCCCCAAACCAGAGTCTGTTTTATGCTCTTACCTACACCTCTGACTTTACGGTGGGCTCTCCTCCATCACCATTTCTCTCAGAGAAGGAGTTAACTTGCAGCTCCAGTTAATAAAAATTCCTGGGCGTGACAAGAGTGTTTCAACTTACAAACCCCTCTGAAGTTTCTCTAGCCTGCCTGAGCGGGTTCATCCGGCCACATGTGATTGTCTACAGCCTCCCAACCATGAGAGGCACAAGATGCTTTAAAACTTTCTAAATACTGACTCCTTTGAGAAGTTAGAAAATTATTAGTATAGTATAATGGGTTGATTAGACATTATATTGGTGAAGGGTTTTTTCACTTGCTGTGCCAATAATTGCTGCTAATTCCCTGTCTTGGGTGTGACAAGGGTGTCTCAGGTCAAACCTCTCTGCTGAGAGACTAGCTTGTGTGACAACCTCTCAACCATAAACAGCACAGAGAGTTTGGAGTATTTTGAAAGTCTTAATTAGCATAGGGCTTTTCTCATTGTTGAGTCAATGATTGCCGCCAGGCCTCCATATCCTTAGGCACCTGGGAATATATTAATCAATGTATTTGGAATATAGAAAAGGAAATAGAGTAGTTTTTGATGTTAGCAATACTAGACTTTTTGAGTTAACGAATTTTCTATTTTGTTATAGATCACTGTACTTTGTTATAAATCTTGTGTCCTTGCTATGTAAAAATGTAATTTTATCACTATCTTAAGACTAAATAGATCTTAAGGGGAACACTGATGGAGGGTTTTCATTTGTCGAGCCAATATTTGCTGCTAAACCTTCATATTCCTTGCCCTTATAATGAATATAACTAGCATATAGGAGAAATAAGTATTAACCTTTAAGATTAATCATGTTAAACCTTAGGCTAAGTAAATTCCTTTCTTGATTGTAATTCACTACACCCTCACCCTATAGGAATGCAACTTTATTTGGAGGGTGGCGCTTGGTTTAAGAAAAATCACCCCTGGAAAAAATAAGTTTTCTGGTTAACTGACTGTTGTCAGAAAGGGCCATAAAATGTCAGCAGACCTCATGGCCAGAAGATGATGTAAAACCCATAAGACCTTTGTATAGTTTTATATGAAGCACCTGATTGTGACAAGAGTCAAGTCTGCTGACCCCCACATGACTCTATTCATCCCTATGTATAACGAAAAGTATATAAGCAAACCTGAAAAATAAAGAAATCGGATCAGTTTCTGGAAAGACTGATTCTCCCATGTCACTATTTCCCCTTCTGGCTGAATTCCCATCTGGAATGTGGGTACTCATCAAGCCTGCTAATTTTGCCTGGGCTTCTAAGATTGGACTGGGGAGTCCTCAGTGCCTCCTCTCCTTCAGGAGAATGGAAAGACGCCTGTGGCCTACGTAGGTGGTGATTGGTATTCCACATAAACCAAGTCAGTCAGCCTCTTTTTCTCCACTAATTTTCATACTACACTATCCGTTTCTAATCTCTCTATATATCTGTAATTAAATAAGTTTTTTCCTAGGACACCAACTCCATCTCCCCTTCGAATTACCCTAGATCCACCGGGGCTGGACCCCAGCAGTGCCCGACCCCGACCTGCCTGTGTTCACACCCAGGTCCAAGCCAGGGCTGGAGAGTGGCAGCAGAACAAAGGCTGCCCCACAAAGGCACCTCGGTTCCCATCCCAGGCAGAGGCTACAGTGCTCTGGTGTGGGGGAGGGCATGGGACAGGGCCGGGCACCCACGGAGGTGGGGAAGCCAAGCCCTTGTTCCACGCTCCATCATCCCATCAGACCTCACCTACTGCATCCATATTTTTCTGACCACCTCTGATCTAACCAGACTTTCCAAGGTAGTGATGGGTGTGGGGACACTTGTGTCATAAGGATTATGACATGGCCTATTGGGGAAGCATGAAACACCTCCTCTGCCTGTTGTTTGTGACCCTGACTTCTGCAGTCTCATTAAATCAGGAATAAGCATGGGATTCAAGAACAGGCAACCTGTATTCAGTCCAGCCTCCTACAGTGTAGCTTCACATATAAAGGGCTTACCTGGGAAAACAAATGTTACCCTGTCCCTTCAGAAGGGCTTTTCCCAGGAAAACACACAGAGAGGCATCCCCTCGGTCCTGTTAATGCAATGGGGTTGGGATGAGTGGATACCCCTTGTCATGAAGCCTGACCCCGCCCTCCCCCAGCTCTTGGTCAGTTTGCAGTTCAGTTGTTGAACCCTGAAAACTCTTGCTTGGAGCCTAACACAATTCAGTCTCTTGGCAAAATGGTCTCATGTTCACGATCCTTGTCATCCTTATTGCCAAGTGTTTCCTTACTTCTGATGTAATCTAAATAAGTCTCTAGGTAAATGAACCTAGAGCCTGTTATTTGGAGAGAAATAAGTCAGAAAGAGAAAAACATATATTGTATATTAATGCATATACCTGGAATCTAGAAAAGTGGTACTGATAAACCCATTTGCAGTGCAGGAATAGAAATTCAGACATAGAGAACAGATCTATGGATGCAGCAGGGGCAGGAGAGGGTGGGACAAATTGAGAGAGCAGCATTGACATGTGTGTGTATTACTGTGTGTAAAACAGGTAGCTCACGGGAAGCTGCTGGATAACACCAGGAGCTCAACCTGGTGCTCAGTGACAACCTCGAGGGACGGGACTGCAGTGGGCTGCCATGCCTTTCCCCAGGGAGTTTCCCAACCCAGGACTGAACCCAGATCTCCCACACTGCAGGCAGATTCCTTATGTCTGAGCCACCAGGGAAGCCCTCAAGCATACCTATGGCTGAATCACGTTGATGTATGGCAGAAACCAACACAACATTGTAAAGCAGTTATCCTCCAATTAAAAATAAATAAATGATAATTTTAAAATATTTTAAAAATGACAAATCAGTCTCTGTTCTTGCAACCAAGAGAGGCTCATTCCCATTTGACAGATGAGAAAGCTGAGGTTCAGACTGTCTAAGCAATGGGCCTAACATAAATGTAGGCTGATTCCCTGAAGACAGCAGCACCCAGAATGAATGTGACTATGGGGGTGACCATGGGTGGGCAAGAAGAGATAAGGGCAGAAGTTACTGAGTTTCCTTGGTAAATCCAGATTTGAGGCCAGCAGGAGAATCAATGCCCTAGCTCCCCACCGCCCTGACCTGATTGCTGTATGCACGCATGCTCAGACACATCCAACTCTCTTGCAACCCCATGTACTGTAGCCTGCCAGGCTCCTCTGTCCATGAAATATTCCATTTAAACCCAGGCAAGAATACTAGAGTGGGTAGCCATTTCCTTCTCCAGGGCATCTTCC
Organism: Nanger dama; assembly: GCA_917880005.1. Lineage (NCBI taxonomy): Eukaryota > Metazoa > Chordata > Mammalia > Artiodactyla > Bovidae > Nanger > Nanger dama. The sequence continues at coordinate 2,681,541 of CAKJTW010000115.1, forward strand.
TGACTCAGGGACTGAACTGGCATCTCCTGCCCTGGCAGATGCATCCTTTGCCACTGTGCCACCTGGGAAGATTCCTGGCTGCAAATGCCCACCTCAGCCTGTTGGGACACTGAAGGGGCCGTAGGAGTAGCCCCCAGCAATGAGAGGAGCAGTCAGGTATTGAAGCTACTGAGAAGGAATTTGCTTTTCCCCCTAGTGATCAAAAGTGACAGCATACTAAAAAGCAGAGACATCACTTTGCCAACAAAGGTCCGTCTAGTCAAAACAATGGTTTTTCCAGTAGTCATGTACGGATGTTAGAGTTGAACTATAAAGAAAGCTGGGCACTGAAGAATGGATGCTTTTGAACTATGGTGTTGGAGAAGACTCTCGAGAGTCCCTTGGACTGCAAGGAGATCCAACCAGTCCATCTTAAAGAAATCAGTCCTGAATATTCACTGAAAGGACTGATGCTGAAGCTGAAACTCCAATATTTTGGCCACCTGATGTGAAGAACTGACTTGTTGGGAAAGACCCCGATGCTGGGCAAGATTGAAGGCAGGAGGAGAAGGGGGATGACAGAGGATGAGATGGTTGGATGGCATCACCAACTCAATGGACATGGGTTTGGGTAAACTCCGGGAGTTGGTGATGGACAGGGAGTCCTAGTGGGCTGCAGTCCGTGGGGTTGCAAAGGGTTGGACACAACTGAGCTACTGAACCGAACTAATTGATCAAAAGTGGAGAAGGCATCCTGTGGCTGAGTCTGTAGACGGGGGCCCAGGCATCGCCTCCCTCAAGCAGGCTGAGGGGAGAGAGCCAGTGTTTCATAGGGGGTCCCAGTTTTGACCCTGCTCCCCTTGCTGCTCTGACTTCAGTGGCCTCTTGTGGTTCACGTACACAGATTTCCAGGATCTTTTTAGAACTATTCACTCATGCCATCTCTCCCCCTGGGGTTTGGCAGAGTCACTTGGTTTGACTTTTAATAGCATCTTAGCAGTCGATGCTGCTGAGCAGATTCCAGCTACATAGCAAGTAGGAAGTGACTCGTGGGATTTTTCACACCGCACCCTGAGGGCTTGTCTTGGGAGACCTTTTCTATCAACTGCTTGAACAAAGTCCTGCCCTGGTGTGGGAGAGCCAGTTCATTAGAAAGAGAAACATCCGTCCTTCTCTCCAGTCATGTGCAAGATGCTTGTCTGTTCCAATCGATGGCTCACTTTGAGCCCTGGGTATTTATTTGTTTCTAATTCTCCTCCTTGGATTGAACCTGTGTTAGGAAACAGATTATATGGAATATAGCTGAAGTTCACTTTTGTTCCCATAAGCCAAAATCTTCAGTCTAGAGTGATAACCTATAAAAGATTCAGTGCCCTTGGGAAAACAAAGTTGCTGAATAAGGGCTCGAGGCCTTGAGAACTTGCCTTCAGAGGCCCTTGGGGATCAAGTGACAGCATTTTTCTTGTCTCAAGTGTCGGGTTTCTAGGTCAGAGGTAAAAGGATGTGACTAACAGGACTGCTGATCACTTTTAAATTCATAAGAATGCATACAAAATTCCCACTTCTCTTGGTTAAATTGAGTTTCCCATTGGGGAGCAAACCACGAGTGGATTGCAAGGGACTGCAAGAAGTAGCAGAGCTTGCCTGGCCCAGCAGGGTGGGAGGCCCACGATGCTCAGTGCCCAGAGCACCCTGCAGAGGCACAGGAGCTGAGCAGAGGGTGGGCTCAAGGCACCCTCCCTCCTCGTTAAAGCACCAGGCACAAGCTCCCCGAATGAGGGGGTCTGTGAGCTGTGGGCCTCTCTGCTCTGATGAACTTGAGTATCTGGGGATAAGCTGCTCTGTCCACATGTGCGAACTGGTCCCCTCTTGGTTACGTTATCAACAGCACTATAAGGTGGCTGCCCAGTCAAGAGGGCCAGTAGCCTGGGCGATAGGAGTCACTGGCTTCTACATCCTCATCCCCATTATTATCATGGCCACCACCAGCAGCGTCTCCATCACCATGGTTGTTACTGCCTCCACCACCAGCACCACCACCATCGGCACCACCAGCATCACCATCGTTAGTGCCATCACCCTCATCAGCACCATTATCACCACCACCGTCACAATCATCACCACCACTGTCACAGTCATCACCACCACCAGCATCATCTCCATCATCATGGTTATTACTGCCTCCACCACCAGCACCACCACCATTACTACCACCAGCATCTCCAGTACCACCACCATCAGCACCACCAGCACCACCATCATCAGCACCACCAGCACCACCACCATCAGCACCACCAGCACCACCATCATTAGTGCCATCACCATTATCACCACCACGGTCACAGTCATCACCACCACCATCACAGTCATCACCACCACCGTCACAGTCATCACCACCACCATCACCACCACCAGCATCACCATCATTAGTGCCATCACCCTCGTCATCACCATTATCACCACCACCATCACAGTCATCACCACCACCGTCACAATCATCACCACCACCGTCACAATCATCACCACCACCGTCACAATCATCACCACCACCATCACAGTCATCACCACCACCGTCACAATCATCACCACCACCATCACAGTCATCACCACCACCATCACAGTCATCACCACCACCGTCACAGTCATCACCACCACCAGCACCACCACCAGCATCACCATCATTAGTGCCATCACCCTCGTCATCACCATTATCACCACCACCATCACAGTCATCACCACCACCGTCACAATCATCACCACCACCGTCACAATCATCACCACCACCGTCACAATCATCACCACCACCATCACAGTCATCACCACCACCGTCACAATCATCACCACCACCGTCACAGTCATCACCACCACCATCACAGTCATCACCACCACCGTCACAATCATCACCACCACCGTCACAGTCATCACCACCACCAGCACCACCACCAGCATCACCATCATTAGTGCCATCACCCTCGTCATCACCATTATCACCACCACCATCACAATCATCACCAGCATCAATACTACCATCAGCATCTCCATCACCACCACCAGCACCATCAGCACCACCAGCGTCACCATCATTAGTGCCATCACCATTATCACCACCACCGTCACAGTCATCACCACCACCATCACCACCACCAGCATCGTTTTTACTGCCACCAGGTGGCTCAGTGGGTAAAGCATCTGCTTGCAATGCAGGAGACCCGGGTTCGATCCCTGGGTTGGGAAGATCCCCTGGAGAAAGAAATGGCAGCCCACTCCAATACTCTTGCCTGGAAAATCCCATGGACTGAGAAGCCTGGTAGGCTACAGTCCACGGGGTTGCAAAGAGTCAGACGCGACTGAGCAACTTCCACTTCACCACCACCTTCACCATCTTCTTCATCAGCATCATAGTTCTCACCCAGCACCCTTACGTTCACGCCAGCACAGAAAGCACTGGCCAGTATCGAAATCTCGTTCCACTCTTGTAGGTGAGCCTAGCAGAACAGCTATGTCATTTCCAGGAAAGGGGCTAAAGCTCAGAGGGATGAGCCTATTTGCCCTGGTCATTCAGAGCCTCAAAGAGCTTTTCCTGGGGCTACTGTTGCGCTAACACTGGGAAGTGTCTGCCAGGCCGACGGCACAAAAAGATGTATGGTGTATGGTGTGTGTGTGTGTGTCACAGTCTGTGAGTGTGAGAGCAAGTATGCTTGAGAGTGTGTAGTGCATATAGTGTTTGTGTGTGTGGTGTGTATGTGAGTGTGTGTACTGGGATGTGTGTGAGTACTGAGTGTCTGCGAGTACTGAGTGTGAGTACTGTGTGGTGTGTGTGGTGTCCTCTGGGTGTATGGGTGTGTGGGTGTGCTGTATGTGTGTGTATGAGTACAGTGTGCTGTGTATGTCTGGTGTGTGTGTGGTGTACTGTGTGTGTGTGAGTGTGTGAATCCGGTGTGATGTGTATATTTGGTGTGTGTGTGTGCAGCATGGTGTGTGTGTCTGGTGTGCATGTGATGTGCTCTGTGTGTGTGGTGTGTGAGTGTGGCGTGGTGTGTATGTCTGGCACGTGTGTGTGCTGTGCTCTGTGTGTATGAGTGTGGTATGTGTGCACGCTCACACACGTGTGTGAGGAGTGAAGAGAGAATGGGAAGCCTGAAGTGACGCCCGCACGCGGGCCAGTTGCCCATCCTGGGGCCAGTCTGACTCCATCCTCCTCATGCCCTGTCGCGCCCCCCAATCCACGTCCCCCCCCGCCAACCCCCGTCCCCCGCCACCCCGCCACCCCCCACCCCCGCCGTCGCCGCCCCTCCCCCGCCCAGCCCGCGGCCCCGCCTCCTCTAGGCTTCCGCACGTGGCTCTCTAGCCAGGTCAGCTCCCCGCGGCTGAACTGCCCGCAGACCTCCCCAACGCTGCGTGTTCCCCCTGGGGTCACAGCCTCAGTCCCTGCCCGGAGCTTTTTGTCCCGAGGGAGACTTCCCGGGGTGCCCGCGGCCCTCGGCCTGAGCCCCGGGGCCGGGTCGCCAGAGCTGGGTCAGGGTGGCGGCCCCTGCGGCAGGCTGAGGGCCTCCCGGGGCAAGCCTCGTACTGTTCGCTCTGCGGGGTAGGGCTCACATCACCTGATGGGCAAAGGGCCGGCTTCCCTTCAGGGTCCTGGGGGCCGAGGGAGGCTGGATGGCCGGTGGGGAGAGACGTCCTCAGAACGGGAGGAGCCAGGCAAAAGGAAGCAGACCAGTAACCAAGTTTTGATGTCAGGGGGAGTGAGACTCCGAGAACTGCCTCCTGGATGGGGACTGACCCTGATGCCTCAATCCACCCCGCCTCAGACTGGCCACCAGGGAGCCAGAGGGCAGCTCATGGTGCTGGAGGCTCATGATGTCCACAGCGTGGCGGACACCTATGATGCTGTGTCCTGATCGACTGCCAGGGCTGCCCTGACTCCGCACCACAGGCTGGAGACTGAAACAACAGAAATGTATCATCTCACAATCTGGTATTCTGGCCTGGAGAACTGCATGTACTGTATAGTCCATGGGGTCTCAAAGACACGACTGGGTGACTTTTACGTTCACTTTTGGGCTTCCCCGTGGCTCAGCTGGTAAAGAATCCGCCTGCAATGTGAGAGATCTAGATTCAGGCCTTGGGTTGGGAAGATCCCCTGGAGGAGGGGATGGCTACCCACTCAAGTACTCTGGCCTGGAGAATTCCATTGACCATATAGTCCATGGAGTAGCAAAAAGTCGGACACGACTGAGCGACTTTCACTTTCACAGTCTCAGGGCTGCAAGTCCAAGATCAGGGGTCGCAGGATGACCTTCCCAGGGACGTGAGGAAATCCTGCTTCTCTCGGCTTCTAAACTGAGTCTTCTCCCAATGAGCCTTCTCCCTGTGTATCTTCTTGTGTGTCTTCCTTTTCTGCAAGTCTGTCTCTGAGTTCAGATTCTCCCTTTTCATAAGGATACCAGGTTACCCTCCTCTTGCATGTTGTAGTGGTCATTCAGTCGCTCAGCTGTGTCCGACTCTTTGCAACCCCATGGACTGCAGCACACCAGGCTTCCCTGTCCACCATCTCCTAGAACTTGCTCAAACTCATGTCATCTCATCTGTCACCTGCTTCTCCTCCTGTCTTCAATCTTTCCCAGCATCAGGGTGTTTTCCAGTGAATCAGCTCTTTGCATCATGTGGCCAAAGTATTGGGGCTTTGGCTTCAGCATCAGCATCAGTCCTTCCAATGAATAGTCAGGGTTGATTTCCTTTAGGATGGACCAGTTTGATCTCCTTGCAGTCCAAGGGACTCTAAAGAGTCTATTATGACTCTAGTATGACCTCATCTAAACTAATAACATAGGCAAGGACCAGGTCTTCCAATAAAGTCACATCTTGAGGTCCTGGGGCTTCAACATATAAATTTTATGATTCAGTCTATAACAATCACTGCAGCCTGAGACATGCCGGCCCCCTGGCCCATCTGCTGCAACCCGTCCAGGAGGATGCATCACACCACCCAAGTCTCAGGGCATCAGGAATCCTGGGACCATGGGTACCTCCATACTGTGTCACCCCAAGGCCAGCACAGAGCAGCCCTCCAAAGTGGTTCTGAGGGGTCCTGAATCACGGAGGACCCTTGGCACCAGGAACAACCGGGAGAGCAGCATGGCAGCAGGACCTCACCTGACACTACGTCCTTCAGCCTGGAAGCGCTGTGTTCCATGTGCGCACGCGGACCCCTGAGACAACTGACGGGAGCAGAGATCTCCTCTTGAGCACAAGGCAGCTGACGACCGGCCTGCTGACAGCACACACCTTCCCATCTTACTGATTTGTAGGATAATTTAGGGCTGGTTTCTGTCTTAATTTGTCTTTGTAATCCTAGAAAATAGCATAGCACTGATGCCCTGTGTGTTTGTGGAGAATGAATGGGTGAATGAGAGACATAAGGCATCTTGGACACCTCGAAGGAAAATCAATCTGTCAATTAATCATTCTATTAGAAAGAGTGAAGAGCACTCAGAAATAGAGGACATGGCCCATTAATTCAGTCATTGACTCAGTAAACAATTTATCGAGTGCTTTCTCTGAGCCAAGGGCTCCATGAATGGTGGGGTTACAAAGGTGGACTGAGCCAGGCACTCAGATGAACAATCCTGAAACAGATGAAACTGGAGTAAGGGAGCCCAGTCTCTTGCTGAGCTGTGCAGTCTTAATGGCTGGGCTGTGATTAGAGTTCAGCAAAGAAGGAATCAGGGCTTCCCTCGTGGCTAAGAATCTGCCTGCAATACAGATAAATGCAGGTTCGATCCTTGGGTTGGGAAGATCTCCTGCAGAAGGAAATGGCAATCCACTCCACTATTCTTGCCTGGGGAAATCCCACGGACAAAGGAGCCTGGAGGTCTATAGTCCATGGGGTTGCAGAGTTGGACATGACTGAGCAATTAAAATCAAGAAGAAATCAAGGTGGTGAGAGAAACTGGCCAGAGCCTCAGGTCAACAGAGGGAGAGGTTCACAGCCCAGGAGGAGGTGCAAGGGTGAGCGTGGAAATGGACTGGAAGTCAGACAAGTTGTGTTATTGAAGCAGGGTCATTTGCCCCATGCACAGCAAACCGAAACATGACAACGGCATTTGCAGCAAAGAAAGGCTTTATTCATGGGGCAGCCAAGTGAGGAGACGAGAAAAGTCTCAGAGCTGCCTTCCTGAGGGTGATAAATATCCCTGAGGTATTTATGGGGTAAAATAGCAGAGTGGTCTCGGTGTGGTGAAAGGTGCCTAGGGGTCAGGGAAAGGAGAGGTGATCGGTGTTCTGTGCAGATATATCTGGGCTGCAAGCTTCATCATGAGACTTTGTTATGGTCAAAACCCAGGGCACTCAGCATGACTCAAAGGGGAATTCTCAGTCCTCTGACCTAAGCAGAAAGGGGTCAGGACCCTTGGGGATCGGGCAGCTGCTCCTAAGGCCCCTCCCCAGAGCCTCCGACCCCAGCCCTCCACTAAGACCTGCTCTCTGATGCCAATTCCTCCAGACTCTCATGGATCACTACACCCATCACACCTGCTTCTTATAAGGCTCTGATGTGACAGAGACATGGAACCCGCTCCTGGCTGGACAGTTTAGACTTCGATTTTGTGAGGACCTTGGCCTTCGGAATGTACCACCGTGTCGTTTGTAATTTGTCCTGATCTCCAAGGGGTACTATTTCCTCTGGCTGCCCTCCCTGTGGACCATCCAGGAAACACCAGTCACTTCCCAGATCAGAGCTTGGGGATCTTGTCCTCCCTGACCTGGCCGGGCCCACTCTGCTACACGTGGGGCTTCATGGAAGACTCTGCCCAGGGCCTTGGTAAAGTGAAGATTCTTGCTTTGGAAGCTCTGAGTGGAATCCAGTCTAGAATTCTCCCATCTCTCATTGCAGGCATTATTAGATAGGATGCATTTGGTTAAGAAACCACTCTTGAAACTACTAACATCCTCTGAAGGGGTTATACCTCGGGCTCTAGTGAGCTAGATTATTTCAACCCCAAAGTTAAGCAGGGCTCTGGGAACCAGCTCTGAGGAGGCAGGAAGCTTGGTGTACAGCAGACCTTTGGAAAATCCAGAGGGCAGTTCAAGGACCCTGGCTCTTTGGGGTGGGGGAGAGGGTAGAGGGAAGAGAGTGGAGAGATGGGGGCAAAGAGTTCACCTTGTTACCACTCTGCTCAGGACTGTGCTGTTCAGGGGGCAGTGAATCCCTGCCTGCCGTCAGCCAGCTGGTCAGTCCTTAAAACCCAAGACCAGCCGGGAAGCTTAGAACATTCAGCCTACACTTCTCCCATCTTCTCTCCTGTTCTCCCATCTCTGCATCTCAAGGGAGAGTCCCCATCCTCAAGAAAAGGTGTGGACGGAAAATGGGGAAGCAGAAGAGAGTGGTGACCCCAGGTGAGCGGGACGCCCCTTGCCCTCCGGCCCCTACACCCCACCACCCCCACCTACATCCTCACCCCTCGTTAGTGGTTTAGCATCTGAAGTGGAGTCATCCGTGGGCACAGGCTTGGTCCTGGGCTCTGCTCTCAGTATTTCTGTAGTTGTGGTTGAATTTGCCAAGAAAGGACACCTTTCTTAGGATAACAAACAGCTGCAGAGAAAAAATACCATTCTAATTGTGTGTCTGTCCTTGGAATTCAGGCTTAGAGTCAACAAGGGTTGCTGAGCACTCTCACTGCTAGGTGCCCCTCATCTGTCTGTCCATCGCCCCTCTCCCCTCTCTCTCTGGCCTTTGTGTCTCCCCGCAGACCGCCACCCAGTGTTGCTTCATCCGGGGCTGTACAAAGGTTTTGGCTCCGGACAGTGTCTTCTGTTTGAGGCACTGCCTAAACCATCACTCACAAGCCGCATGCTGTTCGTTCCTGAAGAAGGAAGTTCTTTCACGTGCTCCCTGTTGCCAAGGCAACCACTTCCTTAGGATCCAAAACATTAACGTCTCTCTCCCTTGCATCTATTTTCTGGTCAGATTTTTTCCTGCAGTGACATCTAGTGACCACAGAGGTGGAAAAAACCTGACCATGATTTATGTGTGGCCTTGGTAGCTGTAGAGGAGGAGAATGCAAGTGATCCTCCAGATGCTGACACCCCCAAACCCACCTGGGCTTCCCCAGCCCCTTGCCTCGCTGGGAGCCTGTGCCCTGAGACCTAATAGCCCAGTCACTTCTCAGTGGAACCCAGGAGGAGCGGTCACCAGCCTAGAATGACTTCCAGGACCTGGAAGGTCCTTCTGTTCCTAGGAAGACTGTTTGCCCAGGTCAGCCTGTTTCTACCATTGTCCACCACATGGGAGTTTCACCAGTGGCCATGCCTTAGACATTTCAACGTGTGCTCAGTAGCTGCTTCAGGCCATGGACCCTTAGCTGTTGCTCAGTACGTAAGTCCTGTCCCACTCTTCGTGGATTGCGTGGATTGCAGCATGCCAGGCTTCCCTGTCCTTCGCTGTCTCCCAGAATTCACTCTCATTCATGTCCACTGAGTCAGTGATGTCATCCAACCATCTCACCCTCTGCCACCCCCCTTCTCCTCCTGCCCTCAGTCTTTCCCAGCATCAAGGTCTGTTCCAGTGAGTCAGCTCTTCACATCAGGTGGCCAAAGCACTGGGGCTTCAGCTTCAGCATCAGTCATATGAATAGTCAGGGTTGATTTCCTTCAGGATGGACTGGTTTGATCATAGCCTAGAAGGTGCTTCTGGACCTCTCAGCTAGTGTATGGTAACCCTGGCATCGACCATGCCAATATTTCTGTTTTGTGACTCATTCCAGATCTGAGGGTGCCTTTTTCTGACATCCAGCAGGAATCTGGACTTCCTCTTTGAGGTGGCAATCACTGCTGTCAGAAGGAGGCAGAGACCTGACCATCAAGCTAAGGACACCGGCACAGATGGTCACTTGATGGGTCACTGAGGATGGTGAGGCAGCACTTAGTAAGTTGGACTCTGCCAGTGACCTTGAGCAGGGACAGGTGGGGACACAGTGCTGATAGAATCTACCCCACAGGCCAGGTGCCTCCCATCCCAGGAGGAACAGCCCAGTCACTTCTCAGTGGAACCCAGGAGGAATGGTCACCAGCCCAGAATGACTTCAGGACCCGGAAGGTCCTTCTGTTCCTAGGGAGACTGTTTCCCCAGGTCAGCCTATTTCTACCATTGTCTACCACATGGGAGTTTCACCAGTGGCCACAGTCCTTCACACCTCCTAACATTCTCACCATTCACAAGATGACTCTCCTGCTCATCTCATTAAGAGATGGAATCATGAACTTCCCACCAAACTGAAAACTGCTGAGAACCTAGACAGCATATTAAAAGGCAGAGACATTACTTTGCCAACAAAGGTCTGTCTAGTCATGGCTATGGTTTTTCCAGTAATCATGTATGGATGTGAGAGTTGGACTATAAAGAAAGCTGAGCACTGAAGAGCTGATGCTTTTGAACTGTGGTGTTGGAGAAGACACTTGAGAGTCCCTTGAACTGCAAGGAGATCCAACCAGTCCATTCTAAAGGAAATCAGTCCTGACTATTCATTGAAAGGACTGATGCTGAAGCTGAAACTCCAATACTTTAACCACCTGATGCGAAGAACTGATTCATTTGAAAAGCCCCTGGTGTTGGGAAAGATTGAAGGCGAGAAGAGAAGGGGACGACAGAGGATGAGATGGTTGGATGGCATCACCGACTTAATGGACATGAGTTTAAGTAAGCTCCAGGAGGTGGTGATGGACAGGGAGGCCTGGTTCATGGTGTTGCAGTCCATGGGGTCACAGAGTCGGACCCGACTGAGTGACTAAACTGAACTGAGAACTGGATAAACAAGACACAAACAAACCCAGACCTGTAAGCTCTGGGGAAAAGATCAGTCCAGGCTCAGGGGACATCAGTGGGAAGGATGGAGGTGGGAAAGGGCTCAGCAAAAAGTGCTGGGTGAGGGCAAGGATGCCCCTGAGAGTACGGACAGATTTTAGACAGCAGTGATGTGATCCAAACTAGGTTTGCAAACTCTCTTTCTGGATATCCGTATGGAAAGGACTGGAGAGGAGAGACAGGAGATGTTCAGGAGGTCACTGCTGAGATTCAGGTCCGAGGTGGTCCTTGAACAAGGTGGGAGTCAGCAGGAATGGGAAGAACAGAAGAGATTCTACATCTGCTGTGGAGAGGAACCTGCATCCTACAGTAATGAACTGGAGGTAGACCGCATTGAAAGGTTTGGTGGGTGTGGGGAGCTTGTTGAGATAAAGAAATGGCAGCTGGCGTGAACTCATGGATGGTAGTGTGACTTGCTGTGGCCAGGAAGACTTGAGAAAGAGCAGGTGGGACATAGGACAAGAGAAGAGATGGGATTTGCCACAAGAACAAAGCCTGAGGTGCCTCTGAAATGAAATAGAAATGGAACTATCCAAAAGGTAATAGCAAGTATTCATATGGGTATATATGATCTTGAAACTCAGAGGAAAGGAAAGGACTAGAGATGTAAGTTCAGGAGTCATTAACATTTAAATGGTTTCCAAAAGCCATGTGCAAGTTATCAAATTAACATATTCATGTGGCTTGAATTTGCACTCTTTCAAATATTATGACCCAGGCTGTATCCCTCAGGTCCTATCAGAGGGCAGGCAGCATCTTCAAACTAGGACAACTTGCTGCTGCTGCTAAGTTACTTCAGTCGTGTCCAACTCTGTGAGACCCCAGAGATGGCAGTCCACCAGAATGCCCCGTCCCTGGGATTCTCCAGGCAAGAACACTGGAGTGGGTTGCCATGTCCTTCTCCAATGCATGAAAGTGAAAAGTGAAAGTAAAGTCGCTCAGTCGTGTTCGACTCCTAGCAACTCCATGGACTGTAGCCTACCAGGCTCCTCCATCCATGGGATTTTCCAGGCAAGAGTACTGGAGTGGGTTGCCATTGCCTTCTCCAAGGACAACTTGAAGAAGGTTTAATGAACATGGTTGGCTGTATAATGGCCTTCAAAGATATCAGGTCCTCCCAGGGCTGTAAATGTTACCTTCAGTCAGTTAAGTCACTTAAGTCGCTTAGTTGTATCCAACACTTTGCAGCCCCATGGACGACAGCACACCAGGCTTTCCTGTCCATCACCAACTCCCAGGGCTTTCTTAAATTCATGTCCATTGAGTCGGTGATGCCAACTACCTCATCCTCTTCATTCCCTTTTCCTTCTGTCTTCAGTCTTTCCCAGTATCAGGGTCTTTTCAAATGAGTCAGTTCTTCTGAGTATTGGAGCTTCAGTTTCATCATCAGTCCTTCTAATGAATGTTCAGCATTGATTTCCTTTAGGACTAATTGGATGTCCTTGCAGTCCAAGGGACTCTCAAGAGTCTTTTCCAACACCACAATTCAAAAGCATCAATTCTTCGGTGCTCAGCTTTATGGTCCAACTCTTACACCCATACATGACTACTGGAAAAACCATAGCTTTGATTAGACAAAACTTTGTTGGCTAAGTAATGTCTCTGCTTTTTAATATGCTGTCTAGGTTGGTCATAACTTTTCTTCCAAGGAACAAGTGTCTCTTAATTTCATGGCTGCAGTCACCAACTGCAGTAATTTTGGAGCCCAAGAAAATAAAATCTGTCACTCTCTCCATTGTTTCCCCATCTATTTGCCATGAAGTGATGGGACCAGTTGCCATGCTCTTTGTTTTTGAAATACTTGAGTTTTGAAAATGTTGAGTTTTAAGCCAACTTTTCGCTTTCCTCTTTACTTTCATCAAGAGGCTCTTTAGTCCCTCTTCTGCCATAACAGTGGTGTCATCTGCATATCTGAGGTTATTGATATTTCTCCTAGCAGTCTTGGTTACAGCTTGTCCTTCATCCATTCCAGCATTTCTCATGATGTCGTCTGCATTTAAGTTAAATAAGCAGGGTGACAATATACAGCCTTGATGTATTCCTTTCCCAATTTGGAACCAGTCCATTGTTCTATTCCTGGTTCTAACTGTTGCTTCTTGAACTGCGTACAAATTTCTCAGGAGGCAGGTTAGGTGGTCTGGTATTTCCATCTCTTTAAGAATTTTCCACAGTTTGTCATGATCCATACAGTCAAAGATTTTGGTATAGTCAATAAAGCAGAAATAATTGTTTTTCTGGAACTCTCTTGCTTTTTCATTGATCCAGTGGATGTTGGCAATTTGATCTCTGGTTCCTCTGCCTTTTGTATAACCAGCTTAAATATCTGGAAGTTCTTGATTCACATAGTATTGAAACCTGGCTTGGAGAATCTTGAGCATTACTTTACTAGTATGTGAGATGAGTGCAACTGTGTGGTAGTTTGAGCATTCTTTGGTTTTGCTTTCTTTGGGATTGGAATGAAAACTGACCTTTTCCAGTCCTGTGGCCACTGCTGAGTTTTCCAAATTTGCTGGCATATTGAGTGCAGCACTTTCACAGCATCATCTTTCAGGATTTGTAACAGCTCAACTGGAATTCCATCACCTCTACTAGCTTTGTTCATAGTGATGCTTTCTAAGGCCCACTTGACTTCGCATTCCAGGATGTCTGGCTCTAGCTAGGTCAGTGGCCACATCATCATGGTTATCTGGGTCATTAAGATCTCTTTTGTATAGTTCTGTGTATTCCTGCTGCCTCTTCTTAATATCTCCTGCTTCTGTTAGGTCCATTCCATTTCTGTCCTTTATTGAGCTTGTCTTTCCATGAAATGTTCCCTTGGTATCACTGATTTCCTTGAAAAGATCTCTAGACTTTCCCATTCTGTTGTTTTCCTTTATTTCTTTGCACTGATAACTGAGGAAGGCTTTCTTATTTCTCCTTGCTATTCTTTGGAACTCTGCATTCAAATGGGTATATCTTTCCTTTTCTCCTTTGCCTTTAGCTTCTCTTCTTTTCTCAGCTATTTGTAAGGCCTCTTCAGACAACCATTTTGCCTGTTTGCATTTCCTTTTCTTGGGGATGGTCTTGATCCCTGCCTCCTGTACAATGTCACCAACCTCCATCCATAGTTTTTCAGGTACTCTGTCTATCAGATCTGATTCTTTGAATCCATTTGTCATTTCCACTTAGACGGCAAAGACTCTATGGATATGATGAAGGATTTTAAAGTGGGGAGGTCTCCTAGATATATTGTCCTGGTGGGCCCTGACTGCAGTCACAGGTGTCCTTGTGAGAGAGAGGTGGCAGGAGTTAGATTGCAGACAAAGGAGAAGGAACACGATCTTGGAGGCAGAGATTGGATCTGTGCTTCCGCAAGCAGTAACGCCAGGAGCAGGGGAATGCCAGCTGCCTCCAGAAGCTGGCGGATTCTTCCCAGATGAGATACCTGTGAACTTCTGACTTCTGACCTCTGGAATTATGAAAGAATACATTCTTGCTTTAAGCTACTAAGTTTGTGGCAGTTTGTCTCTGCAGGATAGGAAGCGAATACAACGGAGGAATTATTTATAAAGGGTATTTGCTCCCAGGTTGGGGCTTCCCAGGTGGCTCAGTGGTAAAGAATCCGCAGTCAGTGCGGAAGATGCAGTAGACACAGGTTCATCCCGGGCCAGGAAGGTCCCCTGCAACCCACTCTGGTATTCTTGCCTGGGAAATCCCAGGGACAGGGGAGCCTAGCGGGCTACAGTCTCGGGGTGGCAAAGAGTCAGACTCGACTGAGCGTCGGACTTTCTGAGCACACAGGGAAACAGTTCGGCTCAGAGCAGTACCCAGGGGCCAATAACAGCATTCTGAGGCCTGCAGGAGGAGAGGAAGGGGCAGCCACTAGAACTTGGAGAAAGAGAGGAATAAAGAGGTGTTCCCTTGGAGGAGCTGTGACAGCCAGGCTGAGGAGACCTGCAGAAACCTCCACCTCCAACATCCTTCTGGGGCTCCCCATTGGCTAAACCTCTGAGTCAGAGGCAGGAGGAGAAAGGGGTGAACCAGTAGGGTGGGAGATAGAAGGGAGTGATCTAGCTCCTGCCAGGCCCAGGGGAGGGATGGTGTCAATTGACTAATACATGATCAAAGGCACTGTAAGAACACTTTCTAGAGATATGAAGCATTTCTATGTCTGATTTTAGTCTGAGATAACTGAAAAATATCAGTCCAGCTTTTTATTAGAAAAGTTAGTTATTTGTTTTTATGAAATTTCAAAGAATTCATAAGCACTACCAAGAGACGTGAAACAGCGGAACTGCGTCCCGCTGTTCTGTGTCCCTGTGACCCACTTCGTCACGGCTCTTTCTCACTCAGCACTGGCCTGCAGGCATGTGCTGCCGATACTGC
Organism: Nanger dama; assembly: GCA_917880005.1. Taxonomy (NCBI): domain Eukaryota; kingdom Metazoa; phylum Chordata; class Mammalia; order Artiodactyla; family Bovidae; genus Nanger; species Nanger dama. The sequence continues at coordinate 2,696,743 of CAKJTW010000115.1, forward strand.
GAACCTCCTGTCCCTGCCATAACCCGGCACCCTGGCAGGGTGTGAACTTAGTGACCTCACTAAAGATGCAAGGAATTAGGGGGCAGCATTTGACAGCCTTCCGACATCTGGCTGGCCCCAGCTCCGCCTGTCCTTGCTTTGCACCAGGAAGTGTGATACTGTGATTGATAAGAAGTATCTGCCTGGTCTTTAACCCCTTTCTGGTGCAGAGCATCTAAGACCTTTAGGACTTCCTAAGTCACGAATGACCAAGACATCTTTTGTTATGTTAATGAAGTGACTCTGGGGGCATCTAAAGATGGGGGCTGGTTGCCAGGAGCCACCAATCATGTGATTAGAGGGCTGGAACTTTCGCCCCCACCCCCACAAGAGGAGAGAGGCTAGTGGTGGTGGTGGTGGTTTAGCCGCTAAGTTGTGTCCGACTCTTGCGACCCCAGTGACTGTAGCTTGCCAGCCTCCCTCTGTCCATGGGGATTCTCTAGGCAAGAATACTGGAGTAGGTTGCCAGGCTAGAGGTTTGGATCAATTGCTAATGGCCAGTGATGTAGTCAACCACCCTTGCATCATGAAGCATCCAAGAAACCCTGAAGAGATAGGGTCCAGAGAGCTTCCAGGCTGGTGAACACCTGAGATCTGGAAAGAGTGGTGCCCAGAGATGGCATGGAAGCTGTGTGTCCTTTCCCCAAGCCTCGTTCCAGGCATCTCTTTCATCTACCCGGTCCTGAGTGATTTCCTGTTAAAACAAACTGCTAATCTAGCAAGTTAGTGAGTGAAACATTTCCCTAAGTTCTGAGAGCCCCTCTAGAAAGCTAACTGAATCCAAATCTCTAATCAGTAGCCAGTTTTTCAGACAACCTGGATGATTGGCATCTGAAGTGGGTGTGTGGACTGAGCCTTACCTTGTGGGATCCAGCATCATCTCCAGGTGGAGAGCGTCAGAATTGAGTCGAACTGTATGGCATCCACAGTGTGGAGGTGTAAGCCTCACCCCCACATCTTAGTGGGGTCCTCAGTTTGATGAATGGCCCAAACCAGATCCCACCCAGGAAATGAAAGCATCTTCACAAGGAATAGGGCCACCTGCTGCAGGAAGCCCCTACTGGTTAAGCCGGCCAACGTCATCCAATGAAAGCAGGTAAGAGAAAGGTAAGAAACTGGGTGGCTGAAAGGTTTCCTACAAGACATGTGAAGAAGTGTGTGTGTGTGTGTACGCATGTATGGTCTCTGTGTGTGTGTGTTTGTGTGCGTGTGCGTGTGTGTGCGTGTGTATGGTCTCTGTGTGTGTGTGCGCGTGTGCATGTGTATGGTCTGTGTGTGTGTGCATGTATGGTCTGTGTGTGTGTGCATGCACACATGTATGGTCGTGTGTGTGTGTGTATGGTCTGTGTGTGTGTGTGCATGTATGGTCTGTGTGCGTGTGTGTATGTGTGTGTGTGTGTGCGCGTGCACACGTATATGGTCTGTGTGTGTGTGTGTGTCTGTATATGTATGCGTATATATTTTTGTACATGCTGTGTTTTGGTGATCGTGTGGTAACACATCTGTTTTCTCCTTGTGCCTCTGATTGTTGTTCAGTCGCTCAGTCATGTCTGACTCTGCCTCCCTCATGAACTACAGCACGTCAGGCTTCCCTGCCCTTCACTATCTCCCAGAGTTTGCTCAAACTCATGTCTGTCAAGTTGGTGATGACATACAGCCATCTGGTCCTCTGTTACCCACCCGCCTTCAATCTTTCCCAGCATCAGGGTCCTTTCCAACGAGCTGGCTCTTTGCATCAAGTGGCCAAAGATCAGAGATTCAGCATCAGCCCTTCCAATGAATATTCAGGGTTGATTTCCTTTACGATTGACTGGTTTGATCTCCTTGCAGTCCAAGGGGCTCTCAAGAGTCTATGACTACAGCCAGAAAATTAAAAGACACTTGCTTCTTTGTGCCTCACCTGGTAGGTAACTGGTTTTTGGATCACTGTGTTGAAAAGGATACCAAAATAGCATCCGGGGAAGAGGATGTGGTGGGCAGGGGATGAGACATGCCAGTGAGCCAGCCCCATGTCCTGAAGCAAAAGACAGAGGTAGATTTGTGGATGAAGGAAACTTTTACACTGACCACCAGCAGGGGAGCTCAAGGAAGATTTGTGCTATCTATATGTAACTATTGTTGATGAATTTGCACATTGTAACAATTCAGACTTAGGTTGGTTAATTGGATTTAGTCTCCAAACTGGATTTGGATTTCTAAGCAGTCGGAAGAAATCTTCAAGCTCTTTCATTGAAAGTTAGAGTAGAGAGTTTCTGTAAGAAAAGAAAGCTTTCTGCAAATGCATTTGGAATCTTTTCATCAGCTTTTCTCTGTTGTGTCTTTGCCCTGGTCTTAAAAAAGCCCATCCTCAGGGAGACCATGGTTCTCAGCCTCCTTGGGGAAAACTCACACAAATCGTTCCCTACTCAGATATCCCAGAGATTCAGAAACTCAGATGTTCAGATCTGTGTGTTAGAATCAAGGCCCACCTTAACCTCTGCAGGAGTCACTGAGAATAAGTATTTCCTTGAATCTTTCTTTCCAGAACATTCCACAAAATAACCCAACCAAATTAGGAGTCGACTTGATTTTCTCCACCTGAAGAATGAGAGATGTGATGTGGGTTCAGGCACATAGCCGAAGAACGGTACAGGGAAGGGGACTCTTTCTTGTAAATGTTTAAGAAAATGACAGAATCTCAGGCTTTGCTTCCCTCTGAGGGCCCGTCAGTGGTGTAACAAGCCACTGATGGCTTGTACCAGTTCACAGAGGCTAACTGCTAAAGCTCCAGAAATTTTGTGAATGAGTTGTTAAACACAACTGTTATTAAAAATCAAAGTAGATAGGCTTAGCAATAAATTTTATTTTAAAAGTAGCATGTGTGTAGCTTCCTGGTGGCTCAGCTGGTAAAGAATCTGCCTGGAATGCGGGACACCTGGGCTCAATCCCTGGGTTGGGAAGATCCCCTGGAGAAGGGAATGGCAACCCACTCCAGTGTTCTTGCCTGGAGAATCCCATGGACGGAGGAGCCTGGTGGGCTACAGTCCACGGGGTCACAGAGAGTCGGACAGGACTGAGCGACTAAGACAACAGACAGGAGTGTGTGTGTGTGGAGTGTATTAGTCTCTCAGTTGTGCCTGACTCTTCACGACCCCCTGGCCTGTAGCCCACCAGGCTCCTCCGTCCATACAATTCTCCAGGCAGGAATACTGGAGTGGGGAGCCATTCCCTTCTCCAGGGGATCTTTCGGGCCCAGGGATAGAGCCTGGGTCTCCTGCGTTCCAGGTTGACTCTTTACCATCTGAGCCACCAGGAAGCCCCCCAAAATAATAAGTACTCAAAACTCATCGCTTCCTGCTTATTTCACAATTATCAACGGTTTCGAGGCTATTTACATCTATGGTGCCATATGGCAGAAATCCTGCATAACGGTGATGGTTACTCTGCATGTCTTCCCAACTTCAAATTAAGTGATGTAATGTTAGTATTTTGAAATATTTATACCCTGGAAATCAGTAAATGTTGATCAGGACTTTTTTTTTTCATCCAGGAGCTGCTTGGTTAATATTTACCAACACACCACAGCTCACCTTCTTTGTTACACAGAGGGCAAGGAGAAAGTGAATGGATTGGTGTGATCCCAACAGCCCAGGAGGGGGCAGATTTGGAAGAGAAATACACACACACACACACACACACACACACACACACACACTCCTTCCCCTGGCTGGAGGAAATCCTTGCAAATAGATGGCCTGCACCCAGCTCCCTCATTTCCTATGTTGCACACTCACAGGGCAACCTCCATGCCTGCCTTTCCCAGCTGCGGTGGAGAAGTCATTACTGGGCTCACAGATGGAGCCCAGATGACAGCATCCTGGGGAGTAGCCATCACGGGTTCTTTCTCCCCCAGAACTCCAAGCCCTCCATCTGCAGTGAGCCCCGCCTGGCAGATGCTCCACTGGGCAGTGGGGGCCTGGGATGGTGGGAACAGGAGGCGAAAAACTGGTGTGTGCCCGGCGGCAGGGAGGCAGGTGTGCCCTGCCTGCCTGCACCCCAGAGCAGAGCTCTGCAAGAGAGACCTGGGTATAGAAATAAACCTGCACGCTGAGCCGAGGACTATTTTTAGCTGCTAGCAGGGACACGTGAGGCTGGGAAGAAATGTGTGCAATCTTCTGGAATGAGGTGGGATGGAGCTTTTGACCGGTGGGCATTGGACTTCAAATCCTGACACAAGGATTGAAAGAACACAAGGAGGCAGAAACCCAGAAGAGAACCGAAGTGGAGGAATCAGCAGGTGTTTTTGGAGAGATACGCCCTCAGAAACGGAATCTCAGGGGGGTCTGCCTTGCTGAGTGCAGAACTAAGTCAGGAAGGGAGACGCCTAACATGCTCACATGAGAAAGAGCAGAAGCAGGGGGTGTTTGGCGATGGCTCTTTGATCTAAAATCTTAGCATCTGTGACCCAGAAGCTCCTCATACAGACTCCATCTCATAGACATCGGCAGGAGTGCGAAAGAGCCACAACCTCAATGAGCTTCAGTTAGGATCCGGTGTCCCCACACAAAGGAAAGCTCAGCAATCATGGAAAGAATGTTCTGGATTTGTCACTCTAAACCTGGAGAAATGTCTGCAGTGCAGACTTCATAAACTAGAGGAAGTAGGAGAGAGATAAGCCAGATGTGCCTAGTAGATGCAGGGAGTGAAAAATGCCCGACTGGTACCAATGGGAAGCTCGGGGGTGTCAGGCTGAGGAGACACTTTCATGTCTATTTCACACTTTTGTATTGTGCATGTGTTGTCTTTGCTAAAAAAAAAAAAAAAAAAAGAGTGGGAAATCTGCTTAAAGCTCAGCAGGCTGTGACGGACCCAGTTCTTTGCGGCTGTGATCCAGTTTCTTGCTGGCTGCAAACTGAGAGCCATTCTGTTTCTAGAGGCCACTGCACAGCCTGGTCCCTGGTGCCCTCTTCCACCTCCAAAGGGACAAGGGACGCTGAATGCGTCTCACACGTTCTCGTCTTTTTAGCGTTTATTTAATTGGCTGTGCCGGGTCTTTGTTGTGTTTTCTTTTATTGAGCAGCTCTTGTGGGCCAGGCAGAACCCAGGGTATTTCATGTATGTTACCATACTTGGTCCTCCTGATAGTTTTATGAGGTGGACATCATTTCTCTTTGGCAGGTGAAGAAATTAAGAATGAAGGAGGTTCAGCCCAGGAACACGTGTTAGGAGGTAGGAAAACACTTGTCCTGAATCGCTATTCTCCATTTCTACGCACATGTCACAGATAAATAAAAGAGTCTTCACTCAAGAAAATCCACATAGTTGATCTGCATCTCTGCAAACCCCTTGCATCCAGAAGTTTATCCAAACATGGCCTAAGCCTGTCAACTTAGGACAGATGGAAGAAGACACAGATACAAGAAAAGCAGCAAGGATCCAAGGATTGGAGGAATGAAATGAATGTGCGGTAAAACCTCACCCGCGAATGAACTAAGTCTTATCCTCCCAAGAGGCAGCTCGTATTGGGTTGGCCAAAAGATCATTTGGGTTTTTTTTGGAAGATGGTACGGACACTTAAACTTTGTGGCCAACCCAATATTATCCATTATTGGCCTCACTTCAGTCTTTAAGATTTCAAGTTGGTGGGTTTTGCAATGGAGATGTTATATTCATGTTTCCTGTTGTGATGATACGTTTGGTTTCTTTGTGAATGAATTTATGAAATGAGGTAGAATGTGTCACATGGCAAATGTTCTAGAAAACACAGTACAGCTAAGAAGAACTAGACAGGGGAGACTGCTGAGAACGGAAACCCACAAATTTGGATGATACTTTATTGACAGTTTCAATGGGAAGTGCCATATCTAGACGGTGGATGGAACACTTGGTTTACCCATCTTCCTCCTCAAATTCATTTAAGAGACAGGAAAGATATTTAAAGAACAGGCTCATTTAAAATGTAGTATTGAGTAGAGAGGGGTTCGTCACATTGTTTTCTCTGCTTTCTTTTGTGTTGAGTAATTAGCTTTTGAAACTTAAAAAGAATTAGGGGTTGGAGGTCTCACAGCACCGCTGGAAAACACACAAGAATTTTTTTTTTTAACCTATGAATGTTATAGAGTGAATACGATGGAAGTGATAAAGGTTAGTAAGAACTGAAACATCTCACAGCCTGAGGGAGGTGCAGAAATGTAAACAGCCTACTTTTTCAGTAACTTCCTAAAGTTGGGGATCAGGCAGGAGCTGAGAGTTGGCCGCTGGCTTCCGGAAGAGCTCCAGGCCTCTGAGGTAAGCCTGTGTCCTCGTTAGGCATCAGGGCCGCCTTGTCCCCACCAGCTTCTGGCCTCCGTGTCAGCATGCCAGGCCGTGCTAAGTCGCTTCATCGTATCTGACCCTTCACAATCTTGCACACTGCAGCCTGCTGGGCTCCCCTGTCCATGGGGTTCTCCAGGCAAGAATGCTGGAGTGGGGTGCCATTTCCTCCTCCAGGGGATCTTCCAGGTCCAGGGACCGAACCTGCACCTCTTAAGTTTCTCGCAATGACAGGTGGGTTCTTTACCCCTAGGGCTACCTGGGGAGGAATGACATCAGCATAAAAAGCCAGGAGACTTCACCTTCTGAGTTTGTTTGTTTTTCTCTCTCTCTTCTGTGTTTGGCCCTGTCACGTAGGATCTTAGTTACCCCATCAGGGATCAAACCGGTGCCCCCTGCTTCGGGAGCACACAGTCTTAACCACTGGACCACCAGGGAAGTTCCATTCCATGCTCCTTTTTGTTCCCCCATAATCTAGCAAATTAATCATTTTAATCAGTTTTCTATTGATTACAATTGGTTCAGAAATTCCTAAAACAGAAATCTTAAATCTACTTTTTGTAAATTAATTTATTTATTTTACTTGGAGGCTAATTACTTTATAATATTGTGGTGAGTTTTGCCATACATTGACATGAATCAGCCATGGGTGGACATGTGTTCCCCATCCCGAACCCCCTCCCACCTCCCTCCCCATCCCATCCCTGAGGGTTGTCCCAGTGCACTGGTCCTGAGCGCCCTGTCTCAGGCATTGAACCTGGACTGGAAATCTATTTCACGTATGGTAATATACACGTTTCAATGCTATTCTCTCAAATCATCCCACCCTCGCCTTCTCCCAGAGTCCAAAAGTCTGTTCTTTACATCTGGGTCTCTTTTGCAGCTTTGCACATAGGGACATCATTACCATCTTTCTAAATTCCATATATATGCGTTAGTATACTGTATTGGTGTTTGTCTTTCTGACTTACTTCACTCTGTATCATAGGCTCCAGTTTCATCCACCTCGTTAGAACTGATTCAAATGCATTCTTTTTAATAGCTGAGGAATACTCCATTGTGTATGTATGTACCACAGCTCTCTTATCCGTTCACCTGCAGATGCATTCCAGGCTTCTTAAAGTGTCATCCTATACCAGCAGTATCAGCAGCCCCTGGGGACGTGTTAGAAATGCAGATTCTCAGGCCCCACCTCAAATCCTTTGAATCTGACACTCAAGACAAGAGGCCCAGAAGGCTGTGCTCCAGCATATCCCCCAAGTGATTGTGATACACGCTCATATACTCATATGCTCATATACTCATATACTCTGCCCCCAGGCTCACTCCCAGCTCTCTCCTTTCACCAAGGAGAACCTGCAGTCCACTAGCCAATTCCCCACCCACACAGACCACAGAAAGGCCCCCTACTGGCCAATATTTGCCTCTTACAGCCCTGGACAGGACACCCCCAAACTGTGCCCTCTGGGAGCATACATGACTAGAGAATTGAAACACGACTTCATGTTTACCCAAGATGCTCACAACAGCTACTGATAAATCTAGATCTCTTTCGTAAATATAGACCCACATGCAAGGATGATAAGACTCTGAAGGACAATCAAGTGCCTGAAAGTGGAAAAAAGTAGCTTATGGCTTGCAAGAAACATAGTTAAGACAAAATAGAGGAAGAAGTCCTTTCAAAAATCTAAGCAATATCCTCAGAGAGTGCAGAGAATCAATCTTCATTCATTAACCAAGGACACAATGTTCTGAAAACCATCCATTAGAGAATAATAGGCAGTTCTTGGGAGGTAGCACTAGTGGTAAAGAATCTGCCTGCCGATGTAGGAGACACAAGAGACTCGGGTTCGATCACAAGTTGGGAAGATCTGCTGGAGTAGGAAATGGCAACCCACTCCAGTACTCTTACCTGGAGAATCCCATGGACAGAAGAGAGCCATGGGTCTGCCAAGACTAAGCACAAAACAACAAAAGGTAATAATATGGAAACAAGAACCTCAGTGAAGGAATTGGATCATGAAATGGATGTAGCTGAAAAACAATTTCACGGTTTAGAATTCAGCACATAGAGCACAGTTACAAAGAGAACAATGTTCTGGAAGAAATTCACAGCCTGTCATCTGCAACTAGAGGCCAACAGAGGACTTCCTGTTTGACTGGAGTCTCTCCCTGCTGTGCGAGTTGTCTACAATGAGCATTTTCAGGAAAGCAGTAAGCATACATTTGAATAGAGGAAACCTATCTATGAATGTCATACGTGTGTGTTTCTGTATGACCGTGTCTAAAGGATGATCACGGAGACGTTTACTTGCTCTTTTCCCCAAGTGGTGGAGTTTAATAGTTTGTGTCTGCTTTGAGAAATAGGTGTTATTCTTATAGTAAACTTGAACTCATCCAGTGAAGATTATCCAGTTTGCAGAAAACTGGCCACATGGCATTGGAAACTGGGAGATGGCTCACTTCTGAGACAGGCTTGGGGGTGAATGCTGTCTGGCTTTTGAGTTGAGAGTTGACTGAGCTGAGGGATCAGGAGAAGACACTCCAATGGAGCTTAACAGGGATGTTTAGAGGTCCTTAAAGTGTGAAGTGAAAGTTGCTCAGTCGTGTCTGACTCTTTGCTACCCCATGGGCTATACAGTCCATGGAATTCTCCAGGCCAGAATACTGAAGTGGGTAGCTGTTCCCTTCTCCAAGGGATCATCCCAACCCAGGAATTGAACCCAGGTCTCCCGCATTGCAGATGGATTCTTTACCAGCTGAGCCACAGGAGAAGCCCAAGAATACTGAAGTGGGTAGCTTATTCCTTCTCCAGCGGATCTTCCTGACCCAGGAATTGAACCTGGGTCTCCTGCACTTAGGTCCTTGCCACCTGGGAAGACCAGGGCTCTGCTGCTGTTCAGTCACTAAGTCCTGTCCACTCTCTGGGACCCCAAGGACTACAGTTCCCCAGGCTTCCCTGTCCTTCACTATCTCCCAGCGTTTGCTCAAATTTATGTCCATTGCATCAGAGATGCTATCTAACCATCTCACCCTCTGCCACCCCCTTCTCCTTTTGCCTTTAGTCTTTCCCAGCATCAGGGTCATTTCCAAAGAGTCAGTTCTTCGCATCAGGTGGCCAAAGTATTGGAGCTTCAACTTCAGCAGCAGACCTTCCAATGAATATTCAAGGTTGATTTCCTTTAGGATTGCCTGGTTGAATCTCCTTGCAGTCCAAGGGACTCTCAAGAGTCTTCTCCAGCACCACAGTTCAAAAGCATCAGTTCTTCCGCACTCAGCCTCTGGGCACTGCTTCATCATAATTACAGCTTGTGCACAACTCAATGCTTATTATCATTTGGGTTTGATTATGATTTTATGCCATCTGTCATCCATTTGCCTTCAATGATTCTGTTTCTAAAGAATTGTTACTTCATTGCTGTGTAACAAACCACCCCCAAACTTTGAGTGGTTTAAAAAAGCAGTCATGTATTACTTCTCCTTTTTTATGGAGTATAGTTGCTTTGAAAAATTGTGTTAGTTCTTGATGTACAACAAAGTGAGTCAGCTATATATTCATATAGCCCCTCTTTCTTAGACCTCCCTCCCACTCACCCCCCGCCCCCATCCCATCCCTCTAGGTCATCACAGAGCACTGAGCTGAGCTCCCTGGCCCTTAGTTTGCCTGCTGAGGCTGAGCTAGGCTTACACATATATCTGCAAGCTGGCTGGAGGCTAGGTGATCCAGGATGATCTCAGCTAAGAAGACGCAGCTCTGTTCCATGAGGTCTGTCATCTGCCAGCTGCTTAGACCGAGCTTATTCTTACTGTGGAGTCAGGGGTCCAAATGCGAAAGCAGAGGAGAGCAGACATCTTGAAACTGAGGTTCAGATGCTTTCACTACGTTCATGGGCTACAGCAAGTCAGAGCCCGGTCTGCATTCAAGGGAAGCAAAAGATAGAGTCCAGCTCTTGATGGAAAGAGTGCCAAGTCAAAAGCTTGTGGGATGGAGTGGAAAACTGGGGCTATTTTTGCATTCAATGTAATTTGAATTTGAATTGAAAATTCAAAATTGTCAATTTTGAAAGTCAATTTTGTAGCCCTGCTGGTGTGGTCCACACTGCAAAACGGTGCAGGACAGAGCCTAAGCACTCACACCATCGGGCCTTTTGCGAACTGCATTTTGCCATCCAGATAGCTAACAGAGTTAGGTGACAGAGTTCAGTTGTGATGAGTGTCCGAGATCCCCCTCTCTCTGGACAGGTGTCCGTTCCCGTTTTCCATCCTATCTGTCTTCTTCCTCCCTGCCTTCTTCCCGGGGAGCCTCTCAGAAGGCCACGGAGGGTCCAATTTCCCAGACCGAGTCCTCACGGTCCTCCCCAGGGATGGGCCTGTCATGCCATTCGACTTCTTCCCGCAGAGCATCTGCACACACACACATGTCCCCCTCAGTAACACTGATCACCTCTCATCTCTCATAAGATAACTTCCTTGCTTTATTGCCCTAAACGACTTTTTTCATCAAAGGTGAAGATGGAAAGGAACAGTGGAGTCAAGAGGGAGAGAGAAACCCATTCCACCACATATGCCGTTAAAAAGAAGAGAGAAGAAAAACTCTCTTTCTTTAAGAATGAAAGGAAAGCAGATGGCAGATGGAGGAACCTCCTTGGAAATGCTGATCGCTTCTGCAAAGCCAGTCCACCAGTGTTAAGGGTCCCGCCATGTTTATTGGCTGCAGATTCACTCTCTTCTTCCTGGAAAAAAACAGATGAGCACCTCTTCCTCTCCAGCATCTGTAACAGGGAAACAATGGTGTCCCCCGTGCCACTGGCTCTTTTTGGAGCTGAACGATGACATCATTGAAACATCTGATTTTTTTCCCCTTACATAAAAGAAGATTAATGGCTAAAACCACAAGAAGGGCTATTGTTTTTGCCAGCTTTGTCCAAATCTGGTTAAAATACTTGCTTTCACAAAATGCAACCGTGTTCCCGAGGTAACAAAAGCCCCTTCTTCAATGATGCTATGTCCCTTCCCTGAGAAAGACCACACACGGGGAACTGAGTCATGTCTGTGCTCAATGCCTCCGACTGTCCCAGACCAGGGGGCCTCACCCTGAGCCCAGCTGCAGGGAAATCAGAGCCTCATATGGAAAAGCCAAGGTGAAACCAACCCATCTGGGCCATGGTCAGAAGATGAACTTCAATATGTCAAATCCAAGGGTATTTAAGGATGCTGGACCTTGAACCAGAGGGTCGAGGTTGACTGTGACCCACACTTTATAGTTGGGCTTCATGCTCTTTCTTCCAAAAGTGATGAATGAAGACACCCTCTGAAAAGCAACATGCAAGCTTATTTCTGAGACAGTGATTCCAATCTGCTTACTGTACATTACCTGTCATGGCACCCCTGGCAGTTTCCCAGCTATGAGCAGAGTTCCCACTCAATTTCTGGGGTCCTTGGGTCTTGCAGCTGTTTATAGGAGTTTGCCGAGGCTGGGAGGGCCGTGGGTCCCTGTGGGTGGCTCTTCCCCATAGACTGGTGTATGACTTCTCCAATAACTGACAGTAATTTCTCCAGGCTGACAGGCAATCTGGTCCCTGGGCAGCTTCAAACATTAGTTCTGCAAAGTGAATACAAGATGGAATGGGCTCCAGTTTTAACTAGACTTGGCAAGGATGCTAATGTTTACATCAACAACAGTGAGAAAGACTGCCCGTGGCTTTAAAAAATGCCTTTCGTCCAATTCAGTGAGAAAGTTTCCATTCTGAAACTCAAGGTTCTGAGCCCTGTGCTGAGCTGCCCAGTAGTATTTTCTGAGTTAATGGAACTGTTTCACCTCTGGGCTGTGCTGTGTGGCAGCCACTAGTCATGTGTGGCTACTGAGCATTTGTAATGTGGCTACTGAAGCTGAGGACCCGACTTGAGAATTGTCTTTAGTTTTAATTAGTTTAGTGTGGATTGACACCTGTGTCATCTGTACACTTTTACAGTCTTGCAGTTCCTTATAAAGCTTAACAGGCACTTAACATCTGGCCCAGCGATTCCACCCCTAAGTATTTATCCAGGAGAAATGAAAGCATAGGAACACACAGAATTTTATTCAAATGTTTATAAGAACTTTATTCATAATAGGTAGAAACTGGAAAAAGAGAAAACGACTGGTGTCTATGGACTGATGAGTGAAGAGCACACAGTGGCTTTGCTGCTCGGGTGGGCACCACCCAGAGGTGAAGGGACACTGAGTGAAAGGAGCCGTACTGGAAAATGGAGAGCCAGGCGTCTAGAAGAGGCAGTGGCCTAAAGCAGGGCAGTGGCTCCCCGGGGCTGGGGCCTGGGAGGAGAGGGGAGAGAGGTGCCAGGGGCCCTTCCGGGGATGGAAGCACCCCATAGGGTGACTGTAGCGCTGGCTCCATGACCGCATACAGTGGCCATGAAACTTGCTGAGCCGTACGCTTAAAACTGGTGTTTTACTATACATAAATGCTATCCCTCTAAATCTGATTTTTAAAAAGACTCCGCATGGCTTATTTTTTTTTATGTTTCTGGCTTTTAAAATTAATTTTACTGGAGTATAGTTGCTTTAGATGCTGTATTAGTTTCTGCTGTACAGCAAAGTCATCAACTGTAGGTATACATATATCTCTTTCTTAGATTTTTTTTTCTATTTAGGGCACCACAGAGCATTCAGGAAAGTTCCCTTTGGTATACAGTAGGTTCTCATTATATGTAATTTTATATGTATTTTATATGTAATAATGTATATCTGTCAATCTCATCTCCCAGTTCATCCCACCCCCTTCCTCCTTAGTAGCCATAACTTTGTTCTCTATATCTGTGAATCTTTCTGCTTTGTAAATAAGTTCATCTGTTATGGCAGAAAGTGAAGAAGAACTAAAGAGCCTCTTGATGAGAGTGAAAGAGGAAAGTGAAAAAGTTGGCTAAAAGCTCAACATTCAGAAAACAAAGATCATGGCATCTGGTCCCATCACTTCATGGGAAATAGATGGGGAAACAGTGGAAACAGTGTCAGACTTTATTTTGGGGGGCTCCAAAATCACTGCAGATGGTGACTGCAGCCATGAAATTAGAAGGCGCTTACTCCTTGGAAGAAAAGTTATGACCAACCTAGATAGTATATTCAAAAGCAGAGACATTACTTTGTCAACTAACGTCTGTCTAGTCAAGGCTATGGTTTTTCCTGTGGTCATGTATGGATGTGACAGTTGGACTGTGAAGAAGGCTGAGCGCTGAAGAACTGATGCTTTTGAACTGTGGTGTTGGAGAAGACTCTTGAGAGTGCCTTGGACTGCAAGGAGATCCAACCAGTCCATTCTGAAGGAGATCAGCCCTGGGATTTCTTTGGAAGGAATGACGCTGAAGCTTAAACTCCAGTACTTTGGCCACCTCATGCAAAGAGTTGACTCATTGGAAAAGGCTCTGATGCTGAGAGGGACTGGGGGCAGGAGGAGAAGGGGACGGCCAAGGATGAGATGGCTGGATGGCATCACAGACTCGATGAACATGGGTCTGAGTGAACTCCGGGAGATGGTGATGGACAAAGAGGCCTGGTGTGCTGCGATTCATGGGGTCACGAAGAGTCAGACACGACTGACTGAACTGAACTGAACTGTACCATTTTTCTAGATTCCATATATTAAACATAAATAAATAATAATAAATAATAAATGTTTATTGTTTTAAACACAAAGGAGAGAAAATGCTCAGTAAATATTTGTGGAATGAATAGATACATGAGTAAACTAGTTTTAAATATAAAAAACTCCTTGTGGCTTTTAAAATGAAACTGTGACATTTATTTCCTACAGGTTTCTTGCTTACTTACCTACTTAGATGATGGGAAAAAAAAAAAAAAAACCGCCTAACAGGCAAGTTGTTGAAGAGGCCACTTCAACTCAGCTGATGAATTTATAGCCTCCTGGCTCTCTCCAGCCCATGACGTGAAAGAATACAAGTGATTTTTCACAGTCACAACTTAACACACTTGGAATCACAATTCTGTAAGCGTGGCAGCGAAGTCAGGCAAACACCCGGTGCGATGGCTTCACCAGCTGCCTTTGGACTCTGAATTCAAATGCTTGACACTCAGGGTAGACTCAACACCAGGGCCACAGAAAGTGCCCTCTGGAGCTGCTGCTCCTGGCTGGGGCACAGGCCAGAGAGCAGTGCCTCCGAACCAGCGCCCAGACCACCTCTGCTTCTCCAGGGCGGGGGGCTAACCTGGGGCTAACCAGGAATACTGCTTCTCCAGGGCGGGGGCTAACCTGGGGCTAACCAGGAATGCTCACAGCCCCCAGCATTCTGAGGTCAGAGAGGACCAGTTTTCATTAACACGAAGTGCCAGGGTCCAGCACCGGTGGATCCAGGGTGATTTGAAGGTAGGGACAGAGTAGGCATCCTCCTTGGAAAAATACATATTTAGTTACAGATATATACAGAGATTAGAAATGGATAATGTAGTAGGAAAATTATGGAGAAAAAGAGGCTGAATAACTTGGGTTACATGGAATAGCATCCATGTTCCAGATGGGAATTCAGCCGGAAAAATGGGGAGCAAGTATGAACGACATGGAGGAATCAGTCTTTCCGGAACTGATCCCATTTCTTTATTTTTCAGGTTTGTTTTTATACCTATTGTTATACATAGGGATGAATACAGAGTCACGTGGGGGTCAGCAGACCTGACCCTTGTCACAATCAGGTGCTTCATATAAAATTATACAAAGGTCTTATGAGTTTTTATATCATCTTCTGACCATGAGGTCTGCTGACATTTTATGGCCCTTTCTGATGCCGGTCAGTTAACCAGAAAACTTATTTTTCCAGGGGTGATTTTTTTCTTAAATCTGGCACCACCCTCCAAATAAAGTTGCATTCCTATAGGGTGAGGGTGTAGTGAGTTACAACTAGGGAAGGAGTTTACTTAACTCAAGGTTTAGCATGATTAATCTTAAAGGTTAATACTTATTTTTCCTATGTGCTTAAGGTTAATACTTATTTCTCCTATATGCTAGTTATGTTCATTATAAGGGCAGGGAATATGAAGATTTAGCAGCAAACATCAGCCCAACAAATGAAAAACCTTTCACCAATGTTCCCTTTACAATCTATTTAGTCTTAAGATAGTGATAAGGTTACATTTTTACATAGCAAGGACACAGTGATTTATAACAAAGTACAGTGATCTATAGCAAAATAGAAAATTCATTAACTCAAAAAGTTTAGTATTGCTAACATCAAAAACTACTGTATTTCCTTTTCTATATTCCAAATACATTGATTAATATATTTTCAGGTGCCTAAGGATATGAAGGCCTGTGGGCAATCAAATGAGAAAAGCCCTATGCTAATACTCCAGACTCTCTGTGCTGTTTATGGTTGAGAGGTTGTCACACAAGCTAGTCTGTCAGCAGAGAGGTTTGACCTGGAGGCACCCTTGTCACACCCAGGGCAGGGAATTAGCAGTAATTGTTGGCATGACAAATGAAAAAACCCTTTCACCAATATAATTCTTAATCAACCCACTAATACTATACTAATAATCTTCTAACTTCTCAAAAAATAGTCTGTATTTAGAAAGTTTTAAAGCATCCCATGCCTCTCACAGCTGGGAGGCTGTAAACAATCACATGCGGCTGGACAACCTGATCAGGCAGGCTAGAGAGTTTGTGAGCTGAAACACTCTTGTCACTCCCAGGAATTTTTATTAACTGGGGCTGCAAGTTAACTCCTTCTCCGAGAGAAATGGTTATGGGGGAGAGCTCCCGTGAAGTACTCTGGTTTTGGGGTAGATGCTCAGGAACAGGGGGTTTCCTGAGGCTTGATCACGCCTTTGCGTATGCCAAAGCCCCCTTCCTCATGACCTCTGCCAAGGGCGGAGAGCCTCACGCTGGCCACCAACAGCGAAGGACCTCATGCTGGGGATGGATTTGACTGCACCAAGGGCTTCCCAGGCGGCTCGGTGGTAAAGAATCCTCCTGCCAGTTCAGGGGACACCGGTTCGATCCTGGGTAGGAACGATCCCTTGGAGTAGGAAATGGCAACTGTTCGGTATTCTTGCCTGGGAAATCCCATGGACAGAGGAGCCTGGCGGGCTACTTCCTTGGGGTCGCAAAGAGTCAGACACGACTGAGCACACTGGTGTGGAGTGCGCTGAGTGCACCGGACTCCTGAGAGGCGCGTTCCTAGCGGAGGGTGTGCTGAAGGCACCGGGCACCCGCTATGAGGGTTGCGGGAAACCAGGCCCGGCGCGGCCCCTCCCTGGCTTTGGTGGAAGCTGCGCACCGGCGAGGCTCGCGCCAGCCCCCAGCAGCCGCCTCCCGGCGGACCGCGCACGCCTCACACCCAAGCACCGGCTAACGGGAAGCCTGCCCCTGCCAGCAAGTGTCTTCACAGAAGCCACCCTCCGGGTAGAAGTCCCGGGTCACAGGGCCTTGTAGGAGTGAGATGACGGAGGGAAGCGTCCAGTAAGAGCCGAAGAACTGAACACGTGTGCTCACCGCCCCGCCCCCACCTCGCCCCTGGTCTCCCTGAAACCTCGCTGAGACGGGGAGGAGGGGTTTCACTGTTGTCATTTATTCTTTAGTCATCGATCTCCAAGGGCAAACAGAACAGAAGACAGTGCGATAAACTTGAAAACAAACTGAACTGGCCAAAAAGAAAGGGAATCCGAAATCGGCGGCTGAGAAAGCCCAGCGAGCTGGGCTGCAGCCTAGAGCTGGAATGCTCAGAAACAGGTGGCGGTTGGCACTCTGGGAGGGGCAGGAGGGCGGGCCACACCAGGGAGGGTGGCTGGAAGCCGGGTGACCATCACAGACGCCCGGATCTCCTTCCCTTGTCTCCACAGCGACGTGATGACTCCCTCCCTCCTGGTAGGAGACGAGGGGCTGGGAAAGGCATCGTCTCCTGCATTAAGGGCTCCATCTGAAGGCGCCAGGAGAGTCAGTGGGCACCACTCTGCTGCTCTCAGGAGGCTTCCAGAATCTCGGGCTTTCAGGCTCCTGGAACTAGATTCTTGGAGTTTGAGGATCTGAACCAACCCAGAAAGCAGTTCCCCAAACTGAACAGCTCCTACACACCCCACTAACCCACCCACCCATAGCAAATCCACATATCTTAAGCCCCATCCACCTACACAGGAGATCCAGCAGCTTTTTAGAATATGCAGGGAGACAAAAAGTTTAAAAAGGTAACTATGAAAATCCTCAGGGGGATTAAAGAGCTATTTCTTCTATGAAGCAAAAACGCGATGCTTCAAAAATAATTTTATAATAAGTAGTATAAGAGAACAACAAAGCTCCCGGAATTAAAGAGAGAGAGACAGAGTAGAAATTTAGCACTCAATAAAAAATGTGAAACTGGAGCTGAAAAAATTCCCAGACAGCAAAGCACAAAGAAAGAGATGGAAGTCAAGAGGAAATAAGATAAGAAAATTCAAGAACTGACCCCAAAGGTGCAGCAGCCTAATAGAGGGAGTTCAAAGGAGAGACCAGGACGGCCGGAGGGCTCATCAGGCTCCAGAAAGGAAGGGCTTGAGTGTCTTTTTAAAAAAAGTTTATAATCTAAAGTTCTTTTATTTATTTATGTATTGGCCACACTGCGTGGCACAGGACACCTTAGTTCCCCAACCAGGGATCAAACCACGCCCCATGCATTAGGAGCCTTAATCATGGGACAGTTGGAGAAGTCCCTGGACCTGAGTTTCTAAATGGAAACGGGGGGCAGAGACCAGCATGATGGAAAAAAGAAAGCTCCCCAGGCGCATCATCATGGAACACAGGACGCCGTGGGATCCAATAGCCCTGTACAGCTTTCAGAGGGTGGACAGCTTTCCTACAGAGGTTCTACAATCAGAACACTCCTAGGACGTGTCAAGGGCGGCACTGGGAGCTGGCAGGACAAAGCCCTCGAAACTGAGCCAACGTGATTTCCAGCCTAGAATGCCACAGCCCGCAGTCTGAGGGGAGAAAAGACATTTTCGGACATTGAAAATTTTGGGAAATTTTTCTAGTCACCTTTGCCTGAATTTTAATGTTGAGTTTCTGGCTTGAAACTTAGAAAACTAAGATCATGGCATCTGGTCCCATCACTTCATGGCAAATAGATGGGGAAACAGTGGAAACAGTGACAGACTTTATTTTCTTGGGCTCCAAAATCACTGCAGATGGTGACTGCAGCCATGAAATTAAAAGAGGCGTACTCCTTGGAAGAAAAGTTATGACCAACTTAGATAGCATATTAACAACCAGAGGCATTACTTTACCAACAAAGGTCTAGTAAAGCTATGGTTTTTCCAGTGGTCATGTATGGATGTGATAGTTGGATTATAAAGAAAGCCGAGCTCCGAAGAATTGATGCTTTTGAACTGTGGTGTTGCAGAAGACTCTTGAGAGTCCCTTGGACTGCAAGGAGATCCAACCAGTCCATCCTAAAGGAGATCAGTCCTGAATACTCATTGGAAGGACTGATGCTGAAGCTGAAACTCCAATATTTTGGCCACGTCATGTGAAGAGCTGACTCATTGGAAAAGACCCTGATGCAGGGAAACACTGAAGGCAGGAGGAGAAGGGGACGACAGAGGATGAGATGGCTGGATGGCATCACCGACTAGAAGGATACGAGTTTGAGCAAGCTCCGGGAGTTGGTGATGGACAGGGAAGCCTGGCGTGCTGCAGTCCGTGGAGTCACAAAGAGTCCGACACGACTAAGCAACTGAATTGAACTGGTCTGGATACTGAGAAAGTTGGAGGAGAGAAGGCGAGAGGGGGTGCAGAATCCACGCTGATCCGAGGCTCAGGGAGTCCTAACTGTTCAGGGTGAGGATGCTGAGCCTCTGGGCAAATGCTAAAGGCCTCTGAGGTGTGCCTGTGTGTATGCACTTTGAGGGCTTCCCAGGAGGCCCGGCCTTGGTAAGAAGAGCCAGACGTCCCTGTATGATGGCCAGTATCCCACTGCGCTGCCTCCTGCTTCCCAAGCTCTCTAAGCTATGAGCAGGTCTGTTTCCTTTCCTGACACACGTGTGTACTTCCCGTGGGTCAGACCACAAGACCAGGAAGCGTGGCCTCATCCTCCCACCAAGCTGCATCAGACAACCTGCCAGACGGCCCTGAAGCTGTGTCCGCACTCACCCTCGGAAGGTGAAACCTGCTGTCTCTCCTGTTGAGCCTTGTTTTGGTTTTGATTTAGTCCATCCTATTCTAAGTTTGTCAGTGGCCTCCAGTCTGTTTCAAAGCCTAAATCAAAACGGCAGCAAATTCACCACCGCCATTTAGTTTCAATGAGGAAGTACAGCCAGGCCCCAGATGATAAATTAGCTTAATAACTGGTCATTATTACTTGCCTATTGAATTTCTTTGGGACTTTAGCTAAACATAAACCAGAACAAATCGTTTTAATTTAGGAGACAGAGAAATAAACAAACCAGAGCTAATTTTTTGAATTGCTTTTCAAAAATGGCAAGAGGACTGGCAGAATAACAACTTTTCTCCTTCCCCCTAAAATGTCCATGATTTTAATCTCTGAAACCAAATCTCTGATCTTCAGGATCTTGAGAGAGATTTTTCTGGATTATCTGGTGCAGTCAAAGAGGTTTTTCTTTTTTAACTTTTGTTAAATGGGTTTTTTCCCCCATTTTGACCATGCAGCAGATATGCGGGGTCTTAGTTCTCCAACCAGAGATGGAATCTGTCCGCGCCCTTTGCAGTAGAAGCATGGAGCCTTAACCACTGCGCCACCAGGGAGGTCCCGGTGACAGAGTTTCTCTGAGAGGAAGGCATGAGTCCATATCAGAGAAGTGATGACAGTTACCTTGGACACAGAGGAAGGGTCACAAGACAAGGAAGTTCACAGGTCCCTTTAGAAGCTGGAAGACAGAAGGAAATAGACATCCCACTGGAGCTTCCAGAAGGAGCATAGCTTGGCTGACGTCTTGATTTTAGCTAAGTGAGGCCCATGTCAGGCTTCTGATCACCAGCACTGTAAGATATAAGGTAACACATTTGAGTTGTCTTAAGCCAGCGAGTGTGTAATATGTGTTAGGGCAGCAGAAGGAAGCCGACACAGCCTGTGTAGCATTATACAAGACTCAACCTGAAAAGTGAAGACCCTCTGAATATACCCTGAACTCAGACTTAAGGTAGACCGAGTTTCTCCTCCCTGTCTATCACCAATGCCTTATGGAGACTCCGAGCTAATAATAACATTCTAGACCCTTGAAACTAGTCACAGCTGTAGTGACCTGAGGGAGGGCATGGTGGCTTAAGTGTCAGTCTTCTTGGTCCAGCTCACTTGCTGTTCTGTGCAGTCAGAAGGACCTGGGCAGGCCTACCCATTCATGGCTGGGCCTGTGTCTGTGGTCCAGCCAGGCGCCTCCTGCCTGGTCCAGCCATTCCTACTCATTACAGACGGTCTTCACGCCTGGCCCTGACTGCAGGCCCCCTGCACCCAGCCCATTCTGCACACATCCCCATGTTTGAGATTCCGACAAGACCTCTTTGGGGAACTTTAATCTGTCTACTGCAGGGCTCTATGCCATTCTTGAAAAGAATAACTCTGATTCAATTTTTAAAATGCTGTCTTTCCTTGTATCCCAAATTAGAACAATTTATTCCAGTGAACGTTTAGCTTTAGTCCCAAAGAAATTTGATATGCCACCAATGACTATTTCTTAGGGTCATTTTTCATTTGGAATTTTGGGTGGTTGGAAAGACTTTGGGAGGCTTGAACAAGGCTAGTTTTTGGCAGGTGTGGACGCCTGACCAGGGGTCTCTGGTGAGGGAGGCATGGGGCAGGGCACGCACTTGGAAAGTCTGGCAAGGGTTTTCCAGACTGGTTTTTGGAAAAAGCAGCGTTCCTTTTCTGGTTCCAGATCCCATCCTGCAGGTGGAACTTCTATTTGTTGATTTGTTCATTTTTCCCAGGTGGACTGTGCATTCCCCAGGCAGTGGGAGGATGGGCTGGGAGCCAACGTAAGACAAGGCTTCTGAAGGGCCTCAAAAGAATAATAAAGGACTTCCTGGCGGTCCAGCGGTTAAGACTTTGTCTTCCTGACCCAGGGATGGAACCCGTGTCTCCTGCATTAGCAGACAGACTCCTTACCTCTGAGCCACCAGGGAAGCATTTGTGATACTCAGATCTTAATAAATATTGTATTCCAAGAAGATTTAATTAGCCAGGAGTTATTAATAATTCGGAGAACTCCCAATTATGTGGATGGAATTTTGCAAGCACACTTTGGGTGCCGTTTGGGTCTCCAACTCTGGGGCTACAAGTTCTGTCTTTACCAGAAAGTTTGAAACAAATTATGGCAGCAGAGAGAGACAGAGATGAAGACTCTAATTCCTTCACTTCTTTCATGTTTATTTTAATTCATATCATCCAGTCTTTACTGGAATCTGAAAATGAAATGTATCCTTTTGCCATTGTTAACTATTTCAAAACTAAAGACTACATACAGATCAGACTCTTTGAGATCCCATGGACTGTAGTCAGCCAGGCTCCTCTGTCCACTGGGATTTCCCAGGCAAGAATACTGGATTGGGTTGCCATTTCCTTCTCCAGGGGATTTTCCCCACCCAGGGACTGAATTTACCTCTCCTTCTTGGCAGGCAGATTCTTTACCATTGAGCCACCTGGGAAACCTGTCAAGATAATAAACTTTACCAAAACGGTGTGATTCAGTAGTTGCCTCGATTGTCGCTTTTGTAGATGTTGCCGTTTTATTAAAATTCACGTATTGGTTATTGGACAATTATATACATAAAATATTATAGCATACTGTAATCAAAAGGTTGCTGGCCTGAAACAGATAGATGCCTGGATATTTCTCCAGAAAAGACGGGTTTACTCGGGATCAGCAGAGAATTTTAATTTGGCGTTGAGAATTGCGAGTCACAGGCTAGTCCCCATGTGGCGAGGGGAGGAGACTGCTGTTAGAGAGAAAGGAAGTGGAGAGGGAGAATGTAAACAAAGATCTTGGCTTTTCATTGGCTGAGCCGTTGCCGGGGAAGAAGAGGAGGCTTTCTTCTTCCTATTGGGTTTGCTGTCATCACAGGGTGCAAGAGCGCCCCCTACCGGTATCCCAGATCTGTTTACTTAATTTTGCTTAGTTGCTCAGTCGTCTCCGACTCTTGGCGTCCCCGTGGACTGTAACCCACCAGGCTCCTCTGAACATGGAATTTCCCAGGCGAAAATACTGGAGTGGGTTGCCATTTCCTCCTCCAGGAGATCCTCCCAACCCAGGGATCGAACCTTTCTCTCCACATCGCAAGTATTAATTTTTACAGAATCAAAAGTTTAAGCTGTCATATACATTTTTAAATGGTTGGGAAAAGACACACTTATTTCCTTTTTGTACCATGACATGTGTTTTTATCTATTTTTTACTGGTGCAATTTTATCTATGAAATTCAATAAGAGAAAATGTTTCTTTCCTTGCCTTTGTTATTGTTTGTTCCATTTCATAATTTTATGAAAAATATATTTGTTGTGTAGAAAGGGAGTGTTTTTCAGTGCTCTGTGATGGCCTAAAGGGTTGGGGTGGGAGGGTGGGAGGGAGGCTCCAGGGGGAGGGGCTATATGTACACACATGGCTGATTCACCTCGTTGCACGGCAGAAACCAACACAGCAGAGTAAAGCAATAATACTCCAAATTAAAACATAAAAGAAACAAAATAGCGAATTATCCCAAAATAGGAGGGCTCTGTTGAAACACAAGCCACTCTGGGGTCAGATCTGCTGGGCACCACACGTGCTCGCCCTCCATGAATGTCCCCATGTGTCCTGGACCTTTGGGCAGAACCCTTAAACCCTCAGGGAGGTGGGAGAGAAACAGATCTGAAGCCCCAGCTCATCCGCCGTCCTCTCAAGTACTAAAGCATTTGATGCACTCAGTGTGGTTGCCTTTTTACTTTCTAGAAGCAGGCATTCTTTTTCCCAGTAATATATGAACTTGGGGCTCAGGTGCTGCGGAGTTGTTCCAATTATCTTTATAAGGGTGGAATTACTCCCATAATGGAAAAGGAGGCTAAGACCCTACTCACCTCTAATTCCGGCTTAGTTAATATTGAAAAATGCCTGAGGGACTCAGTTCAGTTTCGTCACTCAGTTGTGTCCGACTCTGCGACCCCATGGACCGCAGCACGCCAGGCCTCCCTGTCCATCATTAGCTCCTGGAGTTTATTCAAACTCATGTCCGTTGAGTCGGTGATGCCATCCAACCATCTCATCCTCTGTCGTCCCCTTCTCCTCCTGCCCTCGATTTTTCCCAGCATCAGGGTCTTTTCCAGTAAGTCAGTTCTTCACACCAGGTGGCCAAAGTATAGGAGTTTCAGCTTCAGCATTAGTCCTTCCAATGAGTATTCAGGGCTGATTTCCTCTAGGATGGACTGGTTGGATCTCCTTGCAGTCCAAGGGACTCTCAAGAGTCTTCTCCAGCACCACAGTTCAAAAGTATCAGTTCTTCGGCGCTCAGCCTGAGGGACTGGACTGGCCTTAATCGGATGGATTGAAAGAAAGGATCCCAGGTGTGAGAAACACACTCACATGCCCCAAACCAAGGGGTGGATCTAGAGACAGGAAGCACAGTGAAAGTGAGACTTTAAATCAGGGTCTATAACCGGGTGTCCGGGGCGCAGGCATTCCCGGGCGGGTACAGCCAGCACACATTTCCTGGCTCACTGACTCCTCTCCAGGTCCTCACTGGCTGAGTCCTGTGGGGTTAGACTCTTCACGGGTGTCGCCCAAGTCTCATCGGGTATTCTTTCTTCTCTCTTCCTGTGCTAAATCCATATTTCTCAACAAGGACTTTAGGGCATCCCTTCCCAACAGCCCAGGGACTCTCCAGGCAGAAGCTGTTAGGCAAGACTAGCTTGCCAGTGATTTTCCAAGACAAAACTAGCTAACTCTGAGTGGAAAACCATTTGTTAATAATTTCCCACCCAAGGCCAGCTCTTTTGTCCTGAAAACGGACCACCCTAAGTTCCATTTCATTCCCCAGGGTTCCTGGGAGAGAATCTGGCCCAAGAAAGGGGAGGAATCTTGTGAGCATTGAAGCTTCTGGCCACTGGCATGGGAGCCGGCTCTGGGTCCTCCGGGTGGTTGACAGGGACCACCATTTTGACACAGCAGCCCTGGAACCATCATGCCTGGAGGAAGGGGCTCACCTCTGTGGGACGCCCGACTCTCATATCCTCTTTTTGAGGAACCATTAAAAGGTTGTTGCTGAACCACGAAAGACAACAGGATGCTTGGCCTCCGGAGATGAGTTCAATCTGGGGCCAGAGGCGAGGCTTGATCGCTCAGAACTTTTGTGTAATAAACTTTTATTAAAGTGTAAAAGAGATAGAGAAAGCTTCTGACAGAGACATCAGAAGGGGGCAGAAAGAGTGCCCCTCGATAGTGTTAGCAATGGAGTTATATACTTTTTAATTAGTTATTACACTGAATCAAAAGAATGTCTGGAGGTTGAAAACACCTTACTAGACCCACTCCCATAATTTACATCTTACGGTAATAGGTTTAGACAGAAGATTTTTCCCGAAACTGTCCTCAAGGAGGATAACGTTATTGTTATATAATCCTAAGGAATGTAGAGGGGGAAAAACGTTTGTCCTTTCCTCCTCCTGGAAAATTCCAGACCCCTCTCTCCTTGGGTACCCCCATACTTCTTATCAACCTGCCTAGGAACTGCCTCTCTCACCATCACTCTCTGTTCACAAAGGGGATGGTCTGCCCCACCATGAGGGGAGCAGGCAGCTACAGGACTGCTCAGACGGACTGATTCGTGGACTGGTACAAGCAGCTCTTGGCTTCTTGGGGAATATTTGAGCAGGGAAATATTCAGCAAACCTAGGATCCGTTTCAGAAGTGCTAGTGGGAGCCTTGCTAGTCTGGGCATAAATGTCAAGGTGACCTCATTTGTATTCCAGGCTGGCAAAGCCTGCAGCAAAGCACAAGCTACACTTTTCGCTCTCGAAGCCAACCGCCCCGCCCCCATCCCACCGCCCCGGATCAATGGAATCCGGGTAACCTTATCCACCCATGGCTCAGCTGCTCATAGGAACTAATTAATTTAGCTACTCGCAGTCTACTTGTAGAGAAATTGTTGTGTGTCCAGACACCGGGCTATATTCAAGTGATAAGCGTGCTTGCTTCTTCCAAATAGTTGCAAGCATTTCTGATCAATAATTCAGTTGCATCCAGAAAAATATCAGCAGGAAGATGGCTCTCAGATGAGGAGTTTTTGAGAGTTCAGAAGTGGGGGCGGTACAAGATTGAGGCCAAAAAAGTGAGCCAAAGCCAGGGGGAGAACAGGCTGAGGACCATACAACAAACGCAGAAACATGGCTGCAGAGTTCCGGGGCTAACGGAAGAGGGGGAGCTGCTCAAAGGCACCCCTAGGCCTCAGCCCGGGCTGGACCCATGCCACCAGGACAGGGCTGGAGGCACAGCAGCACCCCGGGACCCCAAGGGCATCCTTGTCTGCTGTGATGTTTGCTGTTCCTGACAAATGGTCCTGACCTCCCTCTATAATCCCTCTTGACTCCCCAGCACCCCTGCTACCGTGTCAGCCTCTCGTCCTCCCCACAGGGACCCTTCTGTCTTCAAGAGAGGGAGTTCATCCTCTCAGTTCATCCTCTTCACCCGTCTCTGGGCAGTCAGGGCCAGCAGCTTCCCAACACTTCCTGCTCAGTCCTGAAGCTCTGGCCCTTCCCTGTGACCCTGGAGAGCAGGGGGACCAAGCTGATCTGGGGGAGGAAGGAGGCTGCCCATTGAGGGGAGTGGAGGGGAACTTCATAGCAGCCCTGACAAAGGGGAAAGGATGTCCCCAACAGACTGTCGAACATGTTTTGAATTTAAGCCACAGCTAAAGAACTAAAGAGCCTCTCGATGAAGGTGAAAGAGGAGAGTGGAAAAGTTGGCTTAAAACTCAGCATTCAGAAAACTAAGATCATGGCATCTGGTCCCATCACTTCATGGCAAATAGATGGGGAAACAATGGCAACAGTGACAGACTTTATTTTGGGGGGCTCCAAAATCACTGCAGATGGTGACTGCAACATGAAATTAAAAGACGCTTGCTCCTTGGAAGAAAAGCTATGACCAACCTAGACAACATATTAAAAGCAGAGACATTACTTTACCAACAAAGGTCCATCTAGTTAAAGCTATGGTTTCTCCAGTAGTCATGTATGGATGTGAGAGGTGGGCTATAAAAAAAGCTGAGTGCTGAAGAATTGTTGCTCTTGAACTGTGGTGTTGGAGAAGACTCTTGAGAGTCCCTTGGACTGCAAGGAGATCCAACCAGTCCATCCTAAAGGAAATCAATCCTGGATATTCATTGGAAGGACTGATGCTAAAGCTGAAACTCCAATATTTTGGCCACCTGTTGTGAAGAACTGACTCGTTGGAAAAGATCCTGATGCTGGGAAAGATTGAAGGCGAGAAGAGAAGGGGACGACAGAGGATGAGATTGTTGGATGGCATCACCGGCACAATGGACATGAGTTTGGGTGAACTCCAGGAGTTGGTGATGGACAGGGAGGCCTGGCGTGCTGCTGTCCATGGGGTCGCAAAGAGTAGGACACAACTGAATGACCGAATGAACTGAACAATGATAGTTAATGAAAGCTATTAGCAAAAGGAGTGTCCACTTAATCGATAAAACCAGTCATGGAGGAAACAAATGCTGAACATTGCCCACTAATAATCAGTCACGACCTGAAGGTAGAGAGTTGTTTTATTGGGTGGGTATGTTTAGGACTCTGAGCCCAGGACACTGCATCTCAGGAGCTCTGAGAAAACTGCTCCAAGAAGGCAGGGGGACACCAGGCTATATACAAGTGTGTGACAAAGGGAGCAGGCAGTCTGAATATCGAAGACCAGATACCAACCGAGAATTTAGCGTTCTACTTGTGGGAAGGTGCAAGCTTCTAGGCTCAGTGAATTCATTCCTTTCATATGCATCTCAGCTATTGGGGCCAAATTTGTTTCCTACTTCACCTTACAGAGTGGGAGATATGGCAGAGGGCTGCTGCTTGCATTCTCCCAGCTCCTCAGCCATCACTGAGGGGGTCGACAGCATCTGCTGGATCGAAGTTTTGGGAGCCCCCATTCCCGTTTGGGACTTCCCTTGTAGCTTAGTTGGTAAAGAATTTGCCTGCAATGCAAGAGACCTGGTTTCGATCTCTGGGTTGGGACGAAATGGCAGCCCACTCCAGTATTCTAGCCTGGAGAATCCCATGGACAGAGGAACGTGGCGGACTACAGTCCACGGGGTCGAAAGAGTCAGACGTGACTTAGTGACTAAACCACCACCACCACTCCCATTTGGAGGCCAGAAACCGCCGATGGCTGTGACATTTCTTGTTTATTGATTCGGCAGGAGGTATTTTCATTCGCACAACATAAAGTCCTCAGAATAGGAAGGATAACTAGCAATATTTGTCAGTGGCATAATAAACGATTCTGTTTTGCACGCTAAATATGCTTTTTTAATCCATATTTTTTATTGAAGTATAGTTGATTGACCAGGCTATGTCCATGTCTTCTGTAGCTCATGGATTCCATTATGTGTATATACATATATATATATATACACACACACACACATATACATTTTTAAATAAAATACTCTTTTCCACTGAGCATGGGATATTGAATGCAGTTCTGTGTGTTCTTTAATGATGTTCAAACCAAGGAGAAAAAAAAAAACGGACTGTGTCTCTTTAAAGAAAAAAAATGCCCAGTGCCCCAGGCACTGACCTCCTAAGGGCTTGCAGTGACCTCAGAATTTGTGTGGACACTAACCATCCCAGCTCCCGGAATCTCCAATGAACTGGCCTCCCCAGATCCTGCCCCCTCCCAAGGGAAATTAGAATCTGAGGACAAAAGAAGAGACAGAAGGAAGAAAATGACTCTTGTGGACACTGGGGAAATGAAGGAGACTCTCAAACCACTGAGCGCTTTGTTTCAGATTTCCTGGGGTGGGGGCAGGAAGCTATTTCTAGCATTTCATGACTTTAATATGGAAAGCAGTCGCTAAGCTTCATCTTCATGCCTCGGGAAATCGCCTTATTACCAATAACCAATCAGCCTCCCAGACATATGACTACCACTCTGAGAAAACAGATGAGCTGTGACCAGTCCCACCTGAGCCCTTGTTAAGTAATGGGTATATTCGGAGGAGCTGGAAAACTCCAGTTGGCTTTAGACCTTTAAAAATAACAGTCCCGTGTTAACAAGTGGAACTGTCCTCAAATCGCCTTTATTTCTAGGAAAAGCATTACTAGACCCACATCCACTCACACACTGTGATACCGTTTGTATCTGTGAATCGAGTCGAGAAGAGGCGGAGTTGCAGGTAGAAGAGCACCATGCCGTCCTCTTCCTGGCGCTCTTTAGTTCTGTGACCCTGTCGGAGTCTGAATTTTGAGGATGGACTCAACTCATTTTACTGGGTCCCTGGTGAGGCTTTGTCTTGCCCCAGCAAGAGGAGAGGCTCAGTTGCTTCTCTTGAAATCTTGGCTGCTCTTAGTGACTGGCTGGCCAATAGAATGAGATAGAAATATGCTCTGGAACTTTGGGCAAATAGAAGGGGAAAATTGGAAACAGTTGCATTTACTTTTCTTGGGCCTCAAAATCACTACAGATGGTGACTGCAACCATGAAATTAAAAGGCAGACTTGCTCCTTGGAAGGAAATCTATGACAAACTTGGACAGTGTATTAAAAATCAGAGACATCACTTTGCCAACAAAAACCCGTATAGTCAAAGCTATGGTTTTCTTCAGTAATCATGTATGGATGTGAGAATTGGACCATAAAGAAGGCTGAGTGCTGGCTGTGGTGTTGGAGAAGACTCTTGAGAGTCTCTTGGACTGCAAGGAGATCAAACCAGTCCATCCTAAAGGAAATCAGTCCTGAATATTCATTGGAAGCACTGATGCTGAAGCTGAAACTCCAATACTTTGGCCATCTGATGTGAAGAACTGACTCACTGGAAAAGACCCTGATGCAGGGAAAGATTGAAGGCAGCAGGCGAAGGGGGTGATAGAGGATGAGTTAGTTGGATGGCATCACCGACTCAATGGACAGGAGTTTGAGCAAGCTCCAGGAGATAGTGAAGGACAAGGAGGCCTGGAAGGATGCAGGTCGTGGGGGTGCTAAGAGTTGGACATAATTTAGCTAATGAACAACAACTGGGAGACAGAGAGCTTCAGGCAGTTCCACTCTTGGGAGTCGCACTCTAAGAGCCCAGCCTCTGAGCCATGCAGGGGGCTTGTCAGAGCTCTGGCCAGAGTCCAGGCAAGCTCCCAGGACACAGGCACAGGAGGGCACCCTTTTGACAGCCAGTCCAGTGGGCCTTGAGGTGGCCTCAGCCCCACCTGACATCTGAC
Source organism: Nanger dama (assembly GCA_917880005.1). NCBI lineage: Eukaryota > Metazoa > Chordata > Mammalia > Artiodactyla > Bovidae > Nanger > Nanger dama. The sequence goes on from CAKJTW010000115.1 coordinate 2,726,469, forward strand.
TCTGAGCTCGGCCTCGTCACAGAGCCATGAGAAACAATGATAAACCTTTATTTTAAGCCATTGCATTTTGAAGTGGCTTGCTGCTGCTGCTGCTGCTGCGTCGCTTCAGTCGTGTCTGACTCTGTGCGACCCATAGACATAGTGGCTTGCTACAGAGAAGGGAGATAATGGAACAGTGATTTGAGGCGAGCCCCTCAGCTTTTCAATGAACTTCCCTTGTGGCTCAGATGGTAAAGAATCTGCCTGCAATTTGGGAGACCTGGGTTCAATCCCTCGTTTGGGAAGATACTCTGGAAAAGGGAAAGGCTACCCACTCCAGTACTGTGGCCTGGAGAATTCCATGGACTACACAGTTGCAAAGAATCGGACACAACTCAGTGACTTTCACCTTCATCTTTCATTTTCAGATCTTGTTTTTGCATCTGTTAAAAACAAAGAAAATGCTCTTCTGGTCTGGCAAATACTTAAGGCTTCCATGATGATAAATAAGTATTTTAAGATCATTAAAGTACTTTAAAAAATTGTACTTATTTATTTTAATTGGAGGCTAATTACTTTACAATATTGTAGTGATTTTTGCCATACATTGACATGAATCAGCCATGGGTGTACATGTCTCCTATCCTGAACCCCCTCCCGTCTCCCTCCCAATCCCATCCCTCAGGGTCATCCCAGTGCACCAGCCCTGAGCACCCTGTCTCACGCATCCAACCTGGACTTTATTACTGCTTCTGTCTCTCTATCACTTCTTCCTTTTATTACTTTTAATTTTATTCATATTGCTTATTTTTTCTATTTAAAAATTTCTGCTCTGATTACAACAATAACACAAGTTTACCATAAAAATTTGTCAGATAGGCTGCAGAAAAATATTATAATTACCAATAATTCTTTCCTGGATCTAGAGCTGTTAACTAATATTCCCAGGAATAATATACAGTAGACGCTTATTCTAACAGTTACAATGATTAGTTGGTTGGTTAATCAAAAAGGAAAAGTGGTCAATCATTTAAAAACACATAATACATCTTGCTTTAAATATTTTATTGTTATTTCAAACTTACAACAAAAATAGAAAATATTTTAACGTGATGCCTTGGCTCTGATGGGAAGTTTGAGTTATTTTTCTATGTAAATCATGCCAGTGATGCGTTCTTTATGATAGATCACTTTTTTTTTCTGTAAAGCCAAATAAGTCCTGAAGGATCCCCATAAAAATCAAAGTGAAGAACTCTGCTACTTTTTTTCCCCCAAACTTCACATTGGTCTCACTAGCACCTTATCCCTGAATACCGTATATAGGAAGACCTGGTCTTACTGTGATTCATACCATGCGCCACAGACGCTGAATTTTTAACACACTGAAGGCTTGTGGCAGTTCTGTGTCAACAAGTTTGCACCATTTTTCCAACAGTAGAATTTTTAAATTAAGGTGTGTACTTCGACTTCCTGGACACAGTGCTGTCACACACTTAATAGACTACCCGATAATAAAACGTGACTTTTATATGCACTGGAAAACAAAGAAAATTGTGTGACTTTATTGTCATATTCGTTTTATTGTGGTATCTGGAACCACACCCACAATATCTCTAAGGTGTGGCTTTATTTTAAAAATAAATATTTTTTTTGGTGTCTTTCCAAAGCATTCATTTTAGATTTCATAGAAATGCTGCTTTCCGTGCTCAGAGTTTGTTTGTCTGTCAGACTTTGTTGTTTAGTTGCTCGGTCGTATCTGACTCTGCAATCCATGGATTGCAGCACACCAGGCTTCCCTGTCCTTCACCAACTCGCAGAGTTTACTCGAACTCATGTCCATCGAGTCAGTGATGCCATCCAACCATCTCATCCTCTGTCGTCCTCTTCTCCTCCTGCTCTCTATTTTTCCCAGCATCAGGGTCTTTTCTAATAAGTAGGTTCTTTGAATCAGGTGGCCAAAGTATCGGAGCTTCAACTTCAGCATCAGTCCTTCCAATGAATATTCAGGATTGATTTTCTTTAGGATGGACTGGTTGGATCTCCTTGCAGTCCAAGGAACTCTCAAGAGTCTTCTCCAACACCACAGTTCAAAAGCATCAATTCTTCAGCACTCAGCTTTCTTTATGGTCCTACTCTCACATCCATACATGACCACTGGACAAACCATAGCCTTGACTAGGTGGACCTTTGTCAGCAGAGTACTGTCTCTGCTTTTTAATATGCTGTCTAGGTAGGTCATAGCTTTCCTTCCAAGGAGAAAGCATCTTTTAACTTCATGCCTAAACTCACCATCTGCAGTGATTTTGGAGCTCAAGAAAATAAAGCCTGTCACCTTTTCCATTGTTTCCCGTCTATTTGCCATGAAGTGATGGGACAGGATGTCATAATCTTTGTTTTCTGAATGTTGGGTTTTAAGCCAGCATTTTCCACTCCCCTCTTTAACCTTTGTCAAGAGGCTCTTTAGTTTCTCTTTGCTTTCTGCCATAAGGGTATTGTCATCTACATATCTTCAGTATGAAAAGGCATATCTGAACTTATTGATATTTCTCCCAGAAATCTTGCTTCCAGCTTGTGATTCATCCAGCCTGGCATTTATCATGATGTGCTCTGCATAGAAGTTAAATAAGCAGGGTGACAGTATACAGCCTTGATGTACTCCTTTCCCAATTTGGAACCAGTCTGTTGTTTCATGTCTGGTTCTAGCTGTTGCTTCTTGACCTGCATACAGGTTTCTCAGAAGGCAGATAAGGTGGTCTGGCATTCCCATTTCTTTAAGAAATTTCCAGTTTGTTGTGATCCACACAGTCAAAGGCTTTAGCATAGTCAATGAAGCAGAAGTAGATGTTTTTCTGGAACTCTCTTGCTTTTTCTATGATTCAATGGATGTTGACAATTTGATCTCTGGTCCCTCTGCCTTTTCTAAATCCACCTTGTACATCTGGAAGTTTACATACTATTGAAGCCTAACTTGGAGAATTTTGAGCATTATTTTGCTTGTGTGTGAGATGAGTGAAATTGTGTGGTAGTTTGAGCATTCTTTGGCATTGCCTTTCTTTGGGATTGGAATGAAAACTGACCTTTTCCAGTCCTGTGGCCACTGCTGAGTTTTCCAAATTTGCTGGCATATTGAGTGCAGCACTTTCACAGCATCATCTTTCAGGATTTGAAAGAGCTCAACTGGAATTCCATCACCTCTGCTAGCTTTGTTCATAGTGGTGCTTCCTAAGGCCCATTTGACTTCACATTCAAGGAGGTCTGGCTATAGGTGAGTAATCACACCATCGTGATTATCTGGGTCAAGATCTTTTTATTCAGTTCTTCTGTGTATTCTAGTCACCTTTTCTTAATATATCCTGCTTCTGTTAGGTCCATACCATTTCTGTCCTTTATAGATCCCATCTTTGCATGAAATGTTCCCTTGGTGTCACTAATTTTCTTGAAAAGATCTCAGTCTTTCCAACTCTATTGTTTTCCTCTATTTCTTTGCATTGTTCACTGAGGAAAGCTTTCTTATCTCTTTTGCTATTCTTTGGAACTCTGCATTCAGATGGGTGTATCTTCTCTTTTCTCCCCTGCCTTTCACTTCTCTTCTTTTCTCAGCTATTTATAAGGCCTCTTCAGACAGCCATTTTGCCTTCTTGAATTTCTTTTTTAAATGCTTAATTACAGTAACAAGTACAATAACAATAGACAATGACAAAAACAGATTTGGAAACAAATAAATTGAATTCATCAAATTTAATTTAATGAAATTCTTAGAATTGGATAATAGTGAAAACTCTGTGGGTCAACATTTTGAAAAACATAGAAGTCATTACTTACAGACAAGTATTTATTAGGAAAACAGAAAGATTGCAAACTAACAGGTTAAGCATTCAACGTAGAAAGTTAAAAAAGAAATCGGATCAAATACAAATCAAAAGAAAATGGAATAACACACGTAATGCCAGAAACAGAAGAAGAATGGAGAAAGTGAGCAAATTTCTAATTAAATTTGATGAATTCGAGCTTAGAACTATACCCCCAATCCTAGAGAAAACACGTTATTTTCCAGTGACCATAAAATACCTGCAAAAACATTGATCATGTTTTAGATCAAAAAAGACCTAGTAAATTCCGTTATGGAATACATTTTGAAATAAGTAGCAAAACCTAAAAAAAAAAAATTCCCATGTTATTGGAAGCTAAACAATGTGTTTCTAAATAAATCAAGATTTGGATTTAAAAATAAGCATCTTTAATGAAATTCTTAGAATTGGATAATAGAGAAAACTCTAGGGGTCAACATTTTGCAAAACAGAGAAGTCATTACTTACAGACAAGTATTTATTAGGAAAAAGAAAGATTGCAAACTAACAGGTTAAGCATTCAACGTAGAAAGTTAAAAAGAAATCGGATCAAATACAAATCAAAAGAAAATGGAATAAGACACATAATGCCAGAAACAGAATAAGAATGGAGAAAGTTAGCAAATCGTTTGCTCTACAAGAAAACAGTTAAACACACCTCTAGCTAATTAAGACTAATAAAAGATCAAATATGCAAATAAATAATACATAAAATGGATAAATGGAAAAATCACATTTGCTCTAGGAATCTGTGGTTTATTTGCACATGTAAAACTGCAAGACACGTAATCTGTTTTTCAGTCTGCTGGTTGTACCTTCTTTTTTTGTGTGGTAGATAGACAGTTCTAGGCTTTTGAATCAATTAGCACATTTTAACCACAGCCCCATCACTAACTACCTTTGTTGTGGAAGATAAGACATTTTTGGAGGCTTCAGTTTGTCACCTCTAAAATAAATCCATCAAACAAAATGACTCATCCACTGGGAGTGCAAAGGCAAAAAAAAAAAAAAAAAGTAGTGTTCCGCTAGATTTGTTGTTTATTTATTTTGTCTCTTTAATTAAAATATTTATGAAATTCCCAGGTGGCACAGTGGTGAAGAATCCTCCTGCCAAGGTGGGAGACACAAAAGAAGCAAGTTCAGTCCCTGGGTTGGGAAAATCCCTTGGAGTAGGAAATGGCAACCCACTCCAGTATTCTTGCCTAGAAAATCCCATGGACAGAGGAGCCTGGTGGACTCCAGTTCACAGGGTTGAAAAAGAGTCAGACGTGACTGAGCGTGCATGCACAATTAAAATATTTACCTACAATATGGCTGAAATGGCAGACTTTTTTTCACTTTGGCTGAAATTACATCAAACTAATTTAATTTACTCGTGGTGGTGCAGAAGTTAAAGCGTCTGCCTGCAATGTGGGAGACCTGGGTTTGATCCCTGGGTTGGGAAGATCCCCTAGAGAAGGAAATGGCAACCCATTCCAGTATTCTTGCCTGGAGAATCCCATGGACGGAGGAGCTTGGTGGGCTACAGTCCACCGGTCACAAAGAGTCAGACACGACTGAGCCGACTTCACTTTCACTAATATATGCTGATCAGCTCAGATGGATGAGTTTTATGTGTAAAGCTGGCTTCTAAAGGTAAAAAGCATCATTCATTAATACATGGAATTTGGGGAAATAAAATGCCTTCAAAAGACTATTTGTATAGCATCACTAAAACATTTAAATTGCAAGGCCACATGCAACATCATAAATAGAGAGGAAAATGAAGAACAAGGCCATATTTTAAACATGAAACCAACGGAGAAGAAATTATTCTTTTGCGGGTGAAAATTCTGAAAATTGGCTAGATTTTTCTTTCTAGTCCTTTCTGCATGTGCTACAGTGGATTCAGGAAAATTGTTGCAACCTGTTTATTTCCACCAGGGGGAAGCAGAGCACTGTGAATACAGTAACATACCCAGCAAGTGCGGAAATGCGGTGCTGCTAAGCCCGAGTCCCACACGACTGAGCACGCGCGCTTCTAAGCCTCAGGATGTTAAAAGAACGATGTTGCTGTCATTGTTCAGTCGCTGTGTCCATCTCTTGAGATCCCGTGGACAAGAGCCCACCAGTTTTCTCTGACCATGAGATTTCCCAGGCAAGAATACTGAAGTGCCGTTCCTTCACCAGGGGATCTTCCCCACCCAGGGATCGAACCTGCGTCTCCTGCCTTGCAGGCAGATTCCTTATCGCTGAGCGACAGGAGAAGTCCTAAAAGGATGTAGGAAAGGAATAATTCTAAGACCAAGGGAATGGCCCTTTCTTGCCTAATTCTTGTACCATGTAAGAAGGAGTAAGAAGGGATCTCATGGGTAGATTCAATTAAGTTTGTTCTGCTTCCTTAGAAAAAAGTCATACTATGCTATAATTTGGGGGAAAACAAAACGTATTGCTATAAACTTTGCCTTTGTATTCAGTTCAGTCCAGTCACTCAGTCACGTCAGACTCTTTGTGTCCCCATGGGCTACAGCACGCCAGGCCTCCCTGTCCATCACCAACTCGCGAAGCCTGCTCAAAGTTAAGTCTGTTGAGTCAGTGATGCCATCCAACCATCTCATTCTCTGTCATCCCCTTCTCCTCCCACCTTCAATCTTTCCTAGTATCAAGGTTTTTTCTAATGAGTCGGTTCTTTGCATCAGGTAGTTAAAGTATTGGAGTTTCAGCTTCAGCATCAGTCCTACCAAAAATATTCAGGACTAATTTCCTTTAGGATGGACTGGTTGGATCTCCTTGCAGTCCAAGGGACTCTCAAGAGTCTTCTCCAACACCGTAGTTCAAAAGCATCAATTCTTCAGCACTCAGCTTTCTTTATAGCCCAACTTGCATCCATACGTGGCCACTGGAAAAGCCATAGCTTTGACTAGATGGACCTTTGTTGGCAATGTCTCTACTTTTTAATAAGCTGTCTAGGTTGGTCATAACTTCTAGCGTCTTTTGATTTCATGGCTGCAGTCAACATCTGCAGTGATTTTGGAGCCCAAGAAAATAAAATCTCTCACTGTTTCCCCATCTATTTGCCATGAAGTGATGGGACCAGATGCCATGATCTTGGTTTTCTGAATGTTGAGTTTTAAGCCAACTTTTTCACTCTTTTCTTTCACTTTCATCAAGAGGCTCTTTAGTTCTTCTTTGCTTTCTGCCATAAGGGTGGTGTCATCTGCATATCTGAGGTTATTGATATTTCTCCCGGCAATCTTGATTCCAGCTTGTGCTTCATCCAGCTCAGCATTTCTCATAATGTACTCTGCATATAAGTTAAATAAGCAGGGTGATAATATACAGCCTTGACATATGTATTTGTATTACCTCTTTCTAATATATATACATCATTTCCAAGTAAATCTATTTCAACTTGTATCAAAGCTAATTAACCTGGTAGAAGAGTTAAATGGTAATAATAGTGGATTTAAAAACAAGTTTGTGGGGGAAAATGGAACCTTCTTACACTGTTGGTGGGAATGCAAACCAGTATAGTCACTATGGAGAACAATATGGAGATTCCTTAAAAACTGGAAATAGAACTGCCATACAACCCAGCAATCCCACTGCTGGACATACACACCTAGGAAACCAGAATTGAAAGAGACACGTGTACCCCAATGTTCATCACGGCACTGTTTGTAGTAGCCAGGACATGGAAGCAACCTAAATGTACTTCGGCAGATGAATGGATAAGAAAGCTGTTGTACATATGCACAATGGAATATTACTCAGCCATTAAAAAGAATGTATTTGATCAGTTCCAATGAGGTGGATGAAACTGGAGCCTATTATATAGAGTGAAGTAAGTCAGAAAGAAAAACACCAATACAGTATACTAACGCATATATATGGAATTTAGAAAGATGGTAACATGACCCTATATGCGAGACAGCAAGAGAGACACAGATGTCAAGAATAGTCTTTTGGACCCTGTGGGAGAAGGCGAGGGTGGGGTGATTTGAGAGAATAGCACTGAAACATGTATATTACCATATGTGAAATAGATCACCAGTCCAGGTTTGATGCAAGAGACAGAGCACTCAGGGCTGGTGCACTGGGATGACCCCAAGGGATGGGATGGGGAGGGAGATGGGAGGGGGGTTCAGGATGGGGAACACATGTCTACCCATGGCTGCTTCACATGAATGTATGGCAAAAACCACAACAATATTGTAAAGTAATCAGCCTCCAATTAAAATTGATTAATTAATTTAAAAAACAAGTTTAAGCAACTTGGGATTTACTAACCACTGGTCCTGGAGGAAAGAGGCGTGAAGGGCTGCTGTCCAGGGGGCACCTGTCCAGGGGGCACCTGCAGCTATAGGCTACATCAGTTGGTGCCGCAGGACAGCAGGGGTGAGAGGCAGAAAGGTGGAGCGTTTGAGACCGACTCGGGAGGCCCCGGAGTCTGTGCTGCTCTCCCAGGGGCACAGGAACAGGACAGTTGGTGGCATAGGGGCGTGAGGGGCAGGCCTGCGGGCAGGCGAGCTCCAGCCAGGATCACGGTGTCAGAGGACTAGAGAGGTGCGAGTGCCAGGCCAAGGATGTGGTTTGGGGACAGGGGCATTAGGGCAGGTGGGAGAGGACGGTGTACAGTGTTTCTGAATCTTTATGAGAGAGCCAGCCAGCCTCACTCTACACTTTCTCAAGCTCATATCTCTGATCAAGTTAAAAGAATATCTCACACACTCTTATATACAAAATAGATAACCAACAAGGGCCACTATAACACAGGGAAGTATACTCAATATTCTGTAAAACCCTTTAAGGGGAAAATCTGAAATGTATAAAATATATGTAACTAAATTGCCGTGTTGTATACCTGAAACTATGGTTTTTTCAGTGGTGATGTACAGTGTAAGAGTTGGACTGTAAAGAAGGCTGAGCACCGAAGAATTGATGCTTTTGAACTGTGGTGTTGGAGAAGACTCTGGAGAGTCCCTTGGACTGCAAGGAGATCAACACTGAATATTCAATCAACACTGAATATTCAATCAACACTGAATATTCACTGGAAGGACTGATGTTGAAGCTCGAACACTTTGGCCACCTAATACAAAGAGCTGACTCTTTGGGAAAGACCCTGACGCTGGGAAAGATTGAAGGCAGGAGGAGAAGGGGGCGACAGAGGATGAGATGGTTGGATGGCATCACCGACTCGATGGACATGAGTTTGAGCGAGCTCCGGGAGCTGGGTAAGGACAGGGAGGCCTGGCGTGGGCGCAGTCCACGGGGTCGCAAAGAGCTGGACACGCCTGAGCGGCTGAGCTACAGCAACGCTGGAAACTGACACTGCGCTGAAAGTCAACGGTACTCCAGTGACAAAAAAAAAAAAAAAAAAAAAAAGAGCAAAATAAAACAGAGATCTCACAGAAAGGAAGTCTCAAAAACAGTCGGGTCATGCATGATTATTCAGCTGGTTTCTCTGCCTGGTGAAATAGGAAAATGTCTCAGCGGCTCCCTGGGCCCTCCCACCTCCCACAGTGAAACTAGCTCTAAGAAAAGAAAGTGAAAGTGAGGGTCGCTCAGTCGTGTCCAGCTCTTTGCGACCCCATAGACGATAGAGTCCATGGAATTCTCCAGGCCGGAATACTGGATTGGGTAGTCATTCCCTTCTCCAGGGGATCTTCTCAACCCAGGGGTCGAACCCAGGTCTCCTGCATTGCAGGCAGATTCTTTACCAGCTGAGCCACCAGGGAAGAAAAGAACTTAGGGGAAAATGTTTCACACACTGGGGTTCCAAAAGTTCCTTTTCATCCTGCCTCTTTGCTCTCCATCTCTACAAACCCTGGAACGTCTCCAACAGCACATCCTTGGCTTTCTCTGCTCTTCTCCCACCCCCAGCTTCCAGCTCCTTATTTTAAGAGTCATCTTAGCCTTTCTGCTTCTTCCAGGTTTCTTCGCTTTATAACCATCGCCAGAGACTTCACAGCCAAAGAGACTGGACTCTGACTCCAGGCAAGCTGACCACCTGCCATGTTGCCAGCACTGTTGATATTTTGCACTGCCTTTGCCTGATGCTACGGTATTTTAAACATAAGGTTTCACCAGTATCAATACTACTTCTACGTTTGGCTCACATCCCTCACATTTTGCAGTAGCCTCTGATGAAAGGACGGCAAGGCAGACGATAGTATGGCTTTGGCTTTCTTCATAGCCCTGGTCACCACCAATGTCTATTTCAAGGACATGGATTTTCTGGGGTTTTTCAGCACAGAGACCACCATGGCTTGCTGGCTCAGATAACAATCCGTCAGGAGATAATAGCAACATTAAAGCTTCGACACAGCGATGGCTCAGTCATTCAGATACAAAGGAGCAGCAATGTGGAACCCATCATTTTGTAGAAGAATGGACAGAAAATTCTGTTGACAATTAAAATGTCACTATCACATGATAATCGCCTGAAGACAATCTAGAATTCACTGTTTGCCAGCTTTGGTTTCACAGTATGCAATTCTCCGTGATTTTTTTTTTTTTTTAAGTTTGGGGAGGATCCATCTCACTTGGAATGAGGTTTGAGTCATCTCTTCTATATCCCTGATTTTTGCTTCACCTCATCCAAACATCTAAAAGAATACTACATGGAATAGTTTTTCCTTTGCAGCATGAAGGAGGTGGTGCAAGTGAGTGGGAGTGTGTCGGATGAAGCTTAAAGAAGTCTGGAATCCAGTCCTATCAGTTCAGTTCAGTTCAGTTACTCAGTCGTGTCCGACTCTTTGCGACCCCATGGACTGCCGCACGCCAGGCTTCCCTGTCCGTCGCCAGCTCCCAGAGTTTACTCAAACTCATGTCCATTGAGTCGGTGATGCCATCCAACCATCTCATCCTCTGTCACCCCCTTCTCCTCCCGCCTTCGCTCTTTCCCAATGAGTCAGTTCTTTGCATCAGGTGGCCAAGGTATTGGTGTTTCAACTTTACCTGAAATAGGCGGGGATGAGGTTGGGGGAGGTTCTGGCAGTCAAGGAACTCAGAGGTGCCAGCAGGGGGCACTGAGTGGCCGAGGCAGCGTCCTTGCCTCCTGCCATCATCCCGTGCATTGGCGGGGGGGGCAGCCAGTGGATAGTCTGGGAGGACGCTGGGGGTCATCTCTCGAGAGCTACCCAGCTCTGCGGCAGACCTTGTACCCCTCTTGGCTCTGTCTCTGGCAGGGATGTCTGGAGTTAGTGCTGCCCAGGATCCCGCCTGCCCGAACAGTGCGGCTGCCTGGGAATAAACCTCTGAGCAGGCAGGGCCCTTGGCTCAGGGACAGGTTCACAGCCAGGAGTCCGGAGAGGGACTGCTCTGCTGTGCTCTGAGTTCGCTCGTGTGGGGAAGCCTGCTTTCCTGCCCTGTGAGGAGCTGCCTGGAGAGGTGGGGAGGGGAGACGGGCTGCGACCAAGCTTGGGGAGCCGATCTGGGGAGAGCTGGGGTCTTCCACTGGGGAGAGCAGCGCCGCTGATGTGAAGAGAGGGAGACTGAGAAAATGCAGAAATTGGCTCACACAGTCTGGGGGCCAACATGTCTGAAATTCTCCCGGACAGGCCGGCAAGCTGCAAACTCTGGCTAAGGCAGATATTGCAGCTCGAGTCCAGATAGTCTGGAGGCAAAATTTCTTTCACTTTCAGGGGACCTCAAGGCCCCTTAAGGTTTCCAACTGATTGCACAAGGCCCACCCACATTATGGAAGGTCATCTACTTTACTCAGAGTCCACTGATTTAAAGACTAATCACATCCAAAATATACCCTCATAGCAATATCTGGATCAGTGTTTGACTTAATATCTGGGCACCGTAGCCTAGCCAAGCTGACACACACAAAATCAGCCATCACACCAAGCAAGTCAGTTTTTGCTACCTTGAAACTTAATGTCACATATTCAGTGTCTGAGGTTTCATGATTTTCAAATCTGGGGGAAAATGAGTAAAGGATTTGGGAGTGACCAGGCAGAGTCCTGGGATGAGCTTGCTCCCAGTTGCAGCCTCCTGGTATGTTTCTCAGATTTCCATTTCAAGCGAGTGGAAAGGATCCATTTGCATTTTTATCCTTCACACCATAAAAACTGTGCCACCTCCAGGGAATAAAAGGCCAGTCTCAGTTTTATTAAGATTGCAAATCTATGCTGGCAGCCTCAGCTGAAACTTTAGCTTCACCCTGAAATGCCTTTCTATTAAGAAGCTGGGAATATGATTTCTGGGACAGAGGCTGCCCTGTGATCAACATAAAGAGGTTCAGCATCTGAGTGCCCGCTCTGGGGCTCTTTTGTCCAAGGAACACATGCTCTGCAAGGCTTGGGTTATCATTTCAGGTTTGTATCACTCCTGCTGGCTAGAGTTCTCCCCTGGAAATCTGAGGAGCTCATTTCACTGGGGCAGTCCATTGCATGACAAGTATGCCGACCACAATGTAGGAAGGAAAGCTTTATATGAAGATATAAAATCCTACTATTACACACTTTTTAGAACGGCTGAAATCTGGAACGCTGACACCACCGAATACTGGCAAGGATGTGGAGCGACAGAAACTCTCATGTATTGCTCGTGGGAGTGCAAAATGGCTCAGCCACTTCGGAAGACAGTGTGGCAGTTCCTTACAAAACGAAGCATGCTCTTATCATGCAGTGCAGTGATGGTGATCCTTACTCTTTTCTCAAAGGAGCTGAAAACTTCTGGGACCTTATGCTTAGTCACTCAGTTGTGTCCAACTCTTTGTGACTTTTTTTTTTTTTCCCAGCTGTAGCCCACCAGGCTCCTCTATCCATGGGATTTCTCAGGCAAGAATACTGAATGGGTTGCCGTTTCCTCCTCCGGGGGATCTTCCCAACCTAGGGATCAAACCTGAGTCTCCTGTGTCTCCTGCATTGCAGGCAGATTATTTACCCACTCAGCCATCGGGAGAGCCTGGTGAAAACGCATGTCCACATATAAATCTGCCACTGTACTCATAACTGCCAAAACCTGGAAGCAAGCAAGATGTTCTTCACTAGGTGAATGAATAAATAAATGATGGTGCATCCAGACCGTGGATTATTAGTCAGCTTTAAGAGGAAATGAACTTCTGAGACATGAAAAGACACAGAGGAATCTTAAATACATGTCACTAAGTGAAAGAAGCTGAGCTGAAAAGCCTACATATACTGTATGATTCCAACTATATGACATTCTGGAAAAGGCTCAATCTGGAGGCAGTAAGATCAGAGGAATGAGGACCGCGGTCTCTTATCCTCGGTGCTCTAGCCCAGCATCGCTACTGAGCCTCATAAAAATATCTTTTGATGAGTGAAAGAGTGAACAAATGTGTGATTTAGTAGCAAGTAATAGGGTACCTGGGCTTCCCTGGCGGCTGAGACAGTGAAGAATCCCCCTGCAATGTGGGATACCAGGGTTCAGTCTTTGGGTCAGGAAGGTCCTCTTGAGAAAGGCTTGACAGCCCACTCCAGTATTCTTGTCTGGGAAACCCCATGGATGGAGGAACCTGGTGGGCTGCAGTCCATGGGGGCTGCAAGAGGTGGACACGACTGAGCGACTAACACACACATGTAAGGTACATATATCCAGTGAGATGTCACCAGCTGTGAAAAGGAATGAAACTGGGTGGTTTGTAGAGACATGGATGAACCTTGCGTCTGTCACACAGAGTGAAGAAAGTCAGAAAGAGGGAAACAAATGCCATGTATTAACACATGGTGGTGGTGATTCAGTCACTATGTCATGTCTGCCTCATGTGACCCTATGGACTGTAGCGTGTCAGAATCCATGGGATTCTCCAGGCAAGATTAATGGTGGGTTGCCATTTCCTTCTCCAGGGGATCTTCCCAACCCAGGAATCGAACCCAGGTCTCCTGCACTGCAGGCAGATTCTTCATCCACTGAGCTATGCGAAAAGCCCATATTAACCACAGATGTGGAATCTAGAAAAATGGTACTTATGAACCTATTTGCAGAGCAGGAACAGAAACGCAGATGTAGCAAGCAATTAGGGGACACAGGGAGGTAAGGGAGAGGGTGGGATGAATTGGAAGATTGCGGTTGATATTTATGCAAGGCCATGTGTAAAACAGATAGCCAGTGGGGAGCTGCCATATGGCACAGGAGCTCACCTCAGTGCTCTGTGACGACCTAGGTGGGTGGAATGGGGGGAGGGGAGAAAGGGAGGCCCAAGAGGGAGAGGATACGTGCACACATGTAGTTGACTTGCTTTGTTGCACAGCAGAAACTACTGCAGTATTGTAAACCAATTATACTCCAATTAAAAAAAAAAACTGAATCACTGTGTTCTATACTTGAAACTAACACGACATTGTAACTATATGTCAGTAAAAAAATACTATAGAATTCCAGCCTAACCACTTTTAAGTGTATAATTCAGTGGCATTAGGTGGATTCACACCACTGGGCAGTCATCATCACCATCCATCTCTAGACCTCGTTTGCTCTTGCGGAACTGGAGACTCTGAACCCAGCCCCAGCGACAGCTACTCTGCTTTCTGTCTTTATGAATCTCGCTCCTCCAGGGACTTCACAGGGGCTTTCCTGGTGGCTCAGCTGGTAAAGAATCCGCCTGCAATGTGGGAGACCTGGGTTCGATCCCTGGGGTGCGAAGATCCCCTGGAGAAGGGAACAGTTACCCGCTCCAGTATTCTGGCCTGGAGAATTCCATAGACTGTGTAATCTATGAGGTTGGTCACAAAGAGCTGGACATGACTGAATGCCTTTCACTTTCTTTCCACTTTCCACAGTGGCTCTGGTAAAGAATCTGCCTGCCAGTGCAGGGGACACAGGAGATGTGGGTTCGACCCCTGGGTCAGTAAGATCCTCTGGAGGAAGGCATGGCAACCTACTCCAGTCTTCTGTCCTGGAGGATCCCGTGGACGGACAAGCCTGGAGGGCTATAGGCCATGGGGTCGCAGTGAAGTGACTTAGCATGCGTGCATGCAGGGACTTCACACACACAGGATCATGGAGCACCGCTCTTTGGGGAAGTCTTACTTCACTTACTATGTCCTTAAGGCTCATTCGTGTTGCAGCATGTGTGTGAAGGTCTTTCTTTTTAAGGCTGCATGGTATTCCGGTGTGGGCACAGCACACTTTATCTGTTCATACTTTGGCGGACGTTTGGACTTCCCCACCTCTGGGCTGTTGTGAACAGTGCTGCTATGCACACGACTGTGCAAACATCACTTGAGACCTGGCTTTCGATTCTTTTGGGTATGTTCCCAGAAATGGAGCCGCAGGAACGCATGGTAATTCTATTTTGAACTTTTGAGGACTTGCCATGCTGTTTTGTAGCAAGTGGTTCTGAATGGAAATTATTCCTTAAATGGGTGTTCCTCTGCAAAGCTAAAATATGAGAGTCCTTTAGGGTAAGGACCAACTTCTTGGTCCAGGGTAGGAACCAAGGGTACATATTTTGTATCCTTGGAGCGTGAAGCTTGACAGACATCAGAAGCTATGGTTTCCACATTTCTGCTAAAAAAAAAAAAAAAAAGATGCTTCTCAGATTTGACTTGGGAATTCTTGAAGCCAACAGAGAGTCCTTCAGCAAAGCCAGTGTCACTGTTTCATAGCTGCCTGTTGTTGTTCAGTTGCTAAGTTATGTCTGACCCTTTGCAACCCCATGAACTGCAGCACACCAGGCCTTCCTCTCCCTCACCATCTCCCAGTGTTCGCCCAAGTTCATGTTCATTGAATCAGTGATGCCATCCAACCATCTCATTCTTTGAACCAACCCTTCTCCTCCTGCCTTCAATCTTTCCCAGCATCAGGATCTCTCCCAGTGAGTCAGCTCTTTGCATCAGATGGCTGAAGTTTTTGGAGCTTCAGCTTCAGTGTCAGTCCTTCCAATGAGAATTCAGGGTCAGTTTCCTTTATGGTTGACTGGTTGGATCTCCTTGTTTTCCAAGGGACTCTCAAGAGTCTTCTCCAGCACCACAGTCTGAAAGCATCAATTATTTGGCACTAAGCCTCCTCTCTGGTCCAACTCTCACATCTGTACATGACTACTGCAGAGACCGTAGCTTTGACTAAATGGATTTTGTTGGCAAAGTGACGTCTTTGCTTTTTAATACACTGTCTAGGTCTGTCACAGCTTTCCTCCCAAGAAGCAGTCATCTTCTAGTTTCATGGCTGCAGTCACTGTCCGCAATGATTTTAAAGCTCGGGAAGAGGAAATCAGCCCCTGCTTCTCCCTTTCCTCCTTCATTTGCCATGAAGTGGGGCCCTCTCTCCAGGTCATCTCGGTGCCTGAACCTCCTTTCTAATGGGGCTGTCAGCCACGCTGAAATGTCTCATCACCCTTCTCTGACCTGCTGAGCAATGCATGTAAAGCTGTGGTTTGAATGGACTGAAAATTGGTGAACTATCAAGGCCATCTGAGTCTATCGCTGTGTGTGTCCTGTGGATAGGTTATGCTGCCTGAATAAAAGAGTCAGTGGCAGCATACGTAATTCATGAGTGATCCATCACCTGCACAGTCTTACCTTTTCCTCCTTTCAGCAGAAGACACCAATTATGTTGTTATAATCAATATTTCCATACGATTTGCATTTTATTGATAGGAATGACAAATTAGACAAACTTTCTTGAGTCATTAAGGTTCTTAGATCATTTTTTATTAGTTTCATTTGAAAGGGACTTTTATCTGCTACAGCTCTAACAACTGGAATTGTCAATAAAAGCCTTAACGCAAAAATTAGATTCAGAAATGAACCAGGAATTTACATGTCTCCTTCAAACATTGTAATAGGGCCGTATGAAATAGATTATCATTGTAGCAGAAAATAATGCAAACCCTTTGAATTTTATCATGCAAATTATTACCGTGCAGATGATTTTCAGCACCTCTGACAGCAGTGTCAAGATTCATGGAGAAACATGAAGAATTAGTTTTGGCGTTGTACATTTATATCTAGGCCAATATTAATTTGCATGTATGCAAATTACAAGTGAAACAGATGGTTTAATATTGGAAAGTGCCCTCTGCCACGAGGCACAAGTGCTCTGAGTAGTCTGCGTGTCCAGGAATATTTCTGGAGTCACTAAGAGGAGGAAGAACGCAAAGAGGAGGAAGAAAATGGATGCGGGATCCTGCGGGGCAATGATGCTTTGGTACAGAGAATCGATTGCTTTCAGCTCTCTAGGAGGGGACTCTGACAAGTGAATTATCTCCGATGTGCCCACTGACTCAATGAACATGAATTTGAGCAAATTTCTGGAGACAGTGGAGGACAGAGGAGGCTGGTGGGCTGCAGTCCATGAGTTCACAATCAGACATAACAACAAAATGCCCAGTCTTCTGCGCAGCGATCATCTCAGTCCACAACTTACAAACCATCACAGCTTTAGGAAAACTCACGTTTGGTAACAGGCCACAGACTCATGAAAAAGCCTTTCTATGGGACGAGGATTCGTCCCAGGAGAGGTGAGGGGTGGTTTAGGGTCTTGCTGCACACGTGCTGAGTGCCAGACCTTGAACAAAAGGGGAGCCTGTGTTAATAAGTTTACTGGGGGTGGAGATTGCTTCTAATAATTGCATCCTGTAAAGCCTTTTCGTACTTTTCATGGGGTTCTCAAGGCAAGAAGGCTCAAGAATAGTGAAGAATATTGCTGAAGAATAGTGAAGCCCATGAGGCTTCCCTGATAGCGCAGTTGGTAAAGAATCCACCTGCAATGCAGGAGACCTGGGTTCGATCCCTGGGTTGGGAAGATCCCCTGGAGAAGGGAAAGGCTACCCACTCCAGGTTTCTGGCCAGGAGAATTACATGGACTGTATAGTCCATGGGGTCGCAAAGAGTCGCACACGACTGAACGACTTTCATTTCATTTCATTTCAGGGCCCAAGGACCCAGCACCTCTTGTACAGATCAAAGGCAGAATCAACAGCATCTTTACCCAAGAATTAGACCAATGGGATCTTTGTACCCCTGATTTTAGGGACAGTGCATGCCTGAGCTAAGTCGCTTTAGTCATGTCTTTGCGACCTTACAAAGAGTCCCGTGGACGGAGGAGCCTGGTGGGCTGCAGTCCATGGGGTCGCTAAGAGTAGGAAACGACGGAGCGACTTCACTTTCACTTTTCACTTTCATGCATTGGAGAAGGAAATGGCAACCCACTCCAGTGTTCTTGCCTTGAGAATCCCAGGGACGGGGAGCCTGGTGGGCTGCAGTCTATGGGGCCGCACGGAGTCGGATACGACTGAAACGACTTGGCAGCAGCAGCAGCCTGCAGCCCGCAAGGCCCCTCTGTCCAGAGACGAACTGAAAAACAGTGGGCTTCTGGGGCCAGCAGGTGGCGCTCGCTCTCCAGCCAGAGACTCTGGGTCCAGGGGAACCCCCGCCCCCGCTGCAGCCAGGCCAGAAGTGGGGAGCTTTGATGAGTGAAAGAGAGAGAAAATGGGGGTCACTGTCCATATTATCGACTTGTCACTATCCATGCTGCACATCACCCCTAAGAGGCTACCCAGCTGCGCAGGAAAGCCACCCTCTGCAGATTGCAAGTGTGGAGGGTCGGGGGAGGGCCGTCTCCCTTTCCGCGCTGGCTGAGATGCGCAACCGCTAACGCTGAGATGGGAGCAGCTAAGTCCGTGCACCACAGCTACCAAGGCCCACTAGTTCTCGGACCCGCAGCTACTGAGACTGCGTGTCCAAACTGCTGAAGCCTGCGCGCCTGGAGCCTGTGATCCGAAACGGTAAGAAGCCCAGTGCACTGCGAAGCAAGAGCAGTCCAGGGCTGCTGCCAAGCAACGAAAAGCGATGGAGACCCAGCGCCGTCCAAAACAGATGAATAAATAAAAATTTTAACAGCTGTTTTACATGTTGCCGTCTGCATGGCTATGAGCCATTTCTCTTTATCAATGACCCCACCACCACCACCCTAGAGGACACACACCCCCCCACTACCCTGGGTGCTATTTGGACTGGAAAGCTGTTTGTGTCCATAAAAATTGCAGCCTCTGGTGGAGGAGGAGGAGGTGTTGAATTGTTTCATAACCATTAACATACTGACATTTTTGGTGTTGGCGTTGTTATTTAAAATTTATTTTTAATTAAAGGATAATTGCTTTACAATATCGTATTGGTTTCTGCCAAACATCAACATGAATCAGCCCTAGGTACACATATGTCCCCTCTCTCTTGAACCTCTCTCCCATCTGCCTCTCCTCTTACACTTATTTTTAAAAATCACCTAAGGTACTTGTTGAAAATGCAAGTTCCTAGGCAAACCATAATCACAGAAAACTAGTCAGTCTAATCACACGGACCACAGCCTTGTCTAACTCACTGGAACTAAGCCATGCTGTGTGGGGCCACCCAAGACAGGCGGGTCATGGTGGAGAGGTCTGACAGAATGTGGTCCACTGGAGAAGGGAATGGCAAACCACTTTAGTATTCTTGCCTTGAGAACCTCATGAACAGTATGAAAAGGCAAAATTATAGGATACTGAAAGAGGTACTCCCCAGGTCAGTAGGTGCCCAATATACTACTGGAGATCACTGGAGAAATAACTCCAGAAAGAATGAAGGGATGGAGCTAACGCATCACTGACTCGATGCACATGAGTTTGGGTGGACTCTGGGAGTTGGTGATGGGCAGGGAGGCCTGGCGTGCTGCAATTCATGGGGTCGCAGTGTCATACTTTATTTTTGGGGGCTCCAAAATCACTGCAGATGGTGACTGCAGCCATGAAATTAAAAGACGCTTATTCCTTGGGAGAAGAGTTATGACCCACCTAGATAGCATATTGAAAAGCAGAGACATTACTTTGCCGACTAAGGTCCGTCTAGCCAAGGCTATGGTTTTTCCAATAGTCATGTATGGATGTGAGAGTTGGACTGTGAAGAATGCTGAGTGCCGAAGAACTGATGCTTTTGAACTGTGGTGTTGGAGAAGACTCTTGCGAGTCCCTTGGACTGCAAGGAGATCCAACCAGTCCATTCTGAAGGAGATCAGCCCTGGGAGTTCTTTGGAAGGAATGATGCTAAAGCTGAAACTCCAGTACTTTGGCCACCTCATGCGAAGAGTTGACTCAGTGGAAAAAACTGTGACGCTGGGAGGGATTGGGGGCAGGAGGAGAAGGGGACGACCGAGGATGAGATGGATGGATGGCATCACGGACTGAATGGACGTGAGTCTGAGTGAACTCCGGGAGATGGTGATGGACAGGGAGGCCTGGTGTGCTGCGATTCATGGGGTTGCAGAGTCGCACATGACTAAGCGACTGAACTGAACTGAACTGAACTGAACTGAGGCTTCTTTTAAAACCTTTGGAGGTTCTGATGCTGGTGGTCTGTGGACCCCACTTGTAGAAGTGTTGCTTAGATGAGGTTTTTCACACCTTAATCCCAACTAGCTCTGAGACTAGACCAAGTCTTCATGCCTTAGCATCTCCAGGTCTCTCAGCTGCCTCACCTGAAATATTAGGGTTTACAGCAAGTCGCTCCCTGTGAGCTAGAATATGGGTTCCGGGCGCAGAGCATGGGGTCCAGCCATGGCTAGTCCACGGTTACTTGATATATCCTTTATCCTGATATATGCTGTCTGGGGGCATCCCTCGGGGCTCAGTGGTAAAGAACCTACCTGTCAATGGAAAAGGGCTGTTCAATCTCTGGGTCAGGAAGATTCCCTGGAAAAGGGAATGGCAACCCACTCCAGTATTCTTGCCTGGAGAATCCCGTGGACAGAGGAGCCTGGCGGGCTACAGTCCATGGGGTTGCAAAGTGTTAGATGTGACTGAGCGACTAAAACAACTACAACAATTCTTCTGGGGGTGGCGGCAGCGGGAGGGCAGGGGCGCTGGTTCACCCAGGAAGGCATCCTTCAGGATGGTTAAAGAAAGAAAAACTAGGAAGCAACTCAAGCATTCAGTAGCAGGATTACCAGGCAGTGGTTCATTGAAGAAAGCCGTCATCGGAAAAGAAACCAGTGAGAAAATAAGAGAAAATAGAAGCCACATTGGAGTGTAATGATTCAAGTGCAGAAGCTGAGAGCCAGGGCGTGGCGCCCTGTGCAGTGTCTTTAGGGGTCAGGGTGGTGTTGGGGATTGGGGGCAGGGCGGTCAGGAGAAGCTGGTCAGCAGGTGGGCATTTCCCAGGCCGAATCCCATGCCCAGAATCCCTACAGCAGCCTTGGAAGCCAGGCACACGGGCTGGTCCCTCTGAAGTGAGTTTTCCCAGGATACCAGCTTCCTTTTCCATAGATAAGCACTGACATCCTCCCCACCCCAACCCTTAAATAGAAACACTTATTAACAAAACCCAAACTTCAGTGTTGCCTCAGGCAGGATCGCCAGTCTCTCAGGCCTGAAGAAACAGTTGGAATCAGGTCACATGTTTATGTGACTTGGTTTAAAGTAATTTGAAAAGTCCTGATTAGATCTTCTCCCTGTTTATCAGTTTGGTGTAAACCAAAATAAAGAAGGAGAAAAAAAAACAACAAACCCCACCCCCGAGAAAGGACTGGCTTGAGATACTTCTCTGCACAACAATTTCCTCTGAAAGAGAAATACCTACCTAAAAATTGCCAGATAAAGCAGTGAGTAACCAAGCAGAAGGATTTAACCCTTGGTATCATTGGAAAATCCTCTTCTGATGCGAAGGGCCAACTCACTGGAAAAGACCCTGATGCCGGGAAAGATTGAGGGTAGGAGGAGAAGGAGGTGACAGAGAATGAGATGGTTGGATGGCATCACTGACTCGATGGACGTGGGTGTGAGCAAATTCTGGGAGAAAGAGGAGGGCAGAGGAGCATGACATGCGTCAGTCCTTGGGATCTCAAGCAGTCGGACACAACTGAGTGACTGAATACTCCCTGGAAAAACATGAGTTCAGGCGGCAGCTGCTCTGAGGACAGAGGCGTGCCTCCCAGTTCTTCATGCCCAGAGAAGCCCTTTGATCAGAGCTGCCCACTTCCCAGATTATCTTGGCCTTTATATGTAGGACCCTTGGTCCCTTTCTCGTCAGAAGAGCTGGGAGTCCGAGTTTTAGAAGCCGTTTCCCTGCTGTTTTTCTTCGCAGACTCCAGTGGCCACAGAAATCAGGACTGAAGAGCAGGAGAGCAGTTTTTAGCAGCTTGCTTAGTGACCGTGCCTTCTCCCAGCAGGGCTGCTCTTTATGGTGAATTAATATTTCTCGGAAGGCCAGGAGTTAGGTCGGTTGATTTAAAAGCGGTCCCGTTGCCCCATCAACAGCATTTATAGACAGACAGTCTCAGTTGGGTAAGGGTTGTGGGAGTCTGCTGTGATGGAGGAAGAGATTGTCCTAGATGGTGCAAAAGGAAGGGGTGGGATGATGCTGAAGGGAACCTGGAAGCTTCCTCGTCCCCTAGGGTCCTTTGCTCACAGTCTTCCTTTGAAAAAGAACCTCCATTGGACATAGGTCCTTACTAAGCCTGTCCTTATTAATTCCCTGTCCACTTTTATATCCAGTTCCACAGTGAAGAGCATCAGAAGAGAAGCATTCTCAGCTCAGAGTGCTTGTGAACCCACTCCCAGACCACACAGAGGTGAGGTGAAGTCACTCAGTCGTGTCCGACTCTTTGCGACCCCGTGGATTGTAGCCCACCAGGCTCCTCGGTCCATGGGATTCTCCAGGCAAGAGTACTGGAGTGGGGTGCCATTTCCTTCTCCAGAGGATCTTCCTGACCCAGAGATCGAACCCAGGTCTCCTGCATTGGAGGCAGACGCTTTAACCTCTGAGCCACCAGGGAAGCCTAGAGCACAAGAAGTCCAGTTTAAACTGAGCCGTCTTTGTTTCTCTCCCGTGAGGCCCACATGCTCCGCACTGCCCCTCACCTCCATCTGGGGGTCAGGAGGGACAAGAGGGGTCTCTCCGCTGCATAGACCCACCTAGGACCCCGCCTGTGTCACGGCTGTTCCTTGCCCAGAAGTCCAGGGTGGTCTCCTTAGAGCGAGGCTCCCCGGCGTCTCAACGGGGACATGTGGTCTGCGGAAGGAGTACTGGCTGGGATGAACGTGTGCCTGGCGCTGGGCTCCCCATGGATGCCATGTTCTCAGACTGTACACACATCCACCCCCCCAACCCTTGGGCCGTGCCTGATAAGAGACGGGTATTTGCACTCCTCTGGAGGAAAAGGGGGATTTCCGGAGGGCGCCACAAGCCACCAGTCTCTCCCTACCAGGTCCTGCCCGGCTCTCCTCTCTCCCCCAGGCCTCAGACCCCAGGGGAGGACCACTTTGCACGAGGGTCCCTGCCTTCCCCACAACAGCCCCTCTCCCGGTTCCCCATGCCCCCTCCCCCACAAGTACACCGAGCTCTGCAGAAGCTCTGACAGGATGGGCTTTGCTTTATGCGGGGCTGAGTCAGCTCTTGGGAATCACAAGGGCTCTTCACAAACCTGACAAGAGGTCTCTTTCTGACATGATTTTGTTTGTGGAGCCCAGTCCTTCCTGGAGAAGGCAATGGCACCCCCACTCCAGTACTCCTGCCTGGAAAATCCCATGGACGGAGGAGCCTGGTGGGCTGCAGTCCAGGGGATCGCTAAGAGTCAGCCATGACTGAGCGACTTCACTTTCACTTTTCACTTTCATGCATTGGAGAAGGAAATGGCAACCCACTCCAGTGCTCTTGCCTGGAGAACCCCAGGGAAGGGGGAGCCTGGTGGGCTGCCGTCTATGGGGCCGCACAGAGTTGGACACGACTGAAGCGACTTAGCAGCAGCAG
The DNA here is from genome assembly GCA_917880005.1 of Nanger dama. NCBI lineage: Eukaryota > Metazoa > Chordata > Mammalia > Artiodactyla > Bovidae > Nanger > Nanger dama. The sequence continues at coordinate 2,749,972 of CAKJTW010000115.1, forward strand.
CAGCAGCAGCCCTCCCCCAGGCTGGAAATCACCGCTTGAATCCAAAACCTCCCTTGTACAAATGAGAGAAGGTAGGCTCAGAGAGGCACAGCGCCTCGGTTGAGGTGGCACAGCAGCCAGCGGCAACAGCGACAGCTCAGCTGGGGCGCTGGCGCTGGCAAGTCTAGATCTGGCAGAGCTCTCCGATGCCCCTCTTTCCTGGAGAAGGGAATGGCCACCCACTCCAGTATTCTTGTCTGAGGAGCCCCATGGACAGAGGAGCCTGGCAGGCTCCTGGAAATAACTTTTATTAGGCTGGGGAATTATTGGCAGAGTTTCAAAACCAGGAGAAAACTTAGGGAACGTTTTGCCACATTTCCTCATTGAATAAACTCTAAAACTGGCAAACCAGAAGTCATAAAGTCACTGGTCCAAGTTAGCCTGCCAGTAAAGAAAGGGCTGGAATCAAGTTTTGTGGGTTTTTTTTTTTTTTTTTTTAACTCTCAACATGGTGCTATTTGTTTTATGTGAGGTACTGAGGGTTTTCAAGCTTTTAACGCAACAGCAGCGCCCCTCCGTTCTATGATAGATGTATGCAGTTCTTTTAAAGAACTCTCCCTCAGATCAGTGGGGCTGGCTTTCTGACGTGATCTGTATTCTTTTTCTGCTGTTATGTAAAAACTGGCACCCACTTGGCAACTCAAAAGCAGCCACATTTCTTCTCCCGCCGTTTCCGTGATGACGGTTGGCTGGGTCCTCTGCTTCCGTTCTTACCGGGCAGGAATCACGGGGAGGCCACAGGGGCTGAGGGAAGTCCCCGGGGTCCTCGTCCAAGCCCACCTGCTCGTTGGCAGAGCCCAGCACCCGGCCTGGAGCGCCAAGGCCCTGGAGAACCTCCCCCAGCTCCAGGCTCCGTGGCTCCCCTCACAGTCATTTGCTTCTTCCAACACGTGTGGAGTCTGAGGCGCACTGGGTGGCCTTCTTACGTCCCGTCCCCAGGCATCCGCCCCTTCCCCCGTGCTCACATGCTCCCTGGCGGGGGGTGTCAAGGAGACAGAGGGCTGCCTGCGGCATCAGCAAACAAAGGCTGTTACAGCCGTCCCGCTGTAACATTACAGTCGCCACGGCGGTGAGCCGGGTAGAGACCGGATGCCCGCCGTCAAGCCCTGAGCCACGGCAGCACCCCTGATGATGAACCCTGAGGAGATTCAGGGCGAAAGGCACAGGATGCTGGCCCCAGAGGCCTGAGGTGTATGAGGATTTCAGTGAGCCCAGACCCCGGGTTCAGTCCCTGGGTGGGGAAGATCCCCTGGAGGAGGAAATGGCAGCCCACTCCAGCGAGCAGTTAACGCTAACAGATCCTTGCATCTTCCCGTATGCAAAAAGCACAGAGTTAATTAACTTCAGATATCTGGTTTTCTTTAATTAATATGTATCTTTTGATGCTCTGGCGACCTGGTCTTTGTTGCAAAAACACCTATGTATCCTGGTGGCTCCCTGGCCTCTTTGGAGCAGTCCCACAGAGCTATCCGAGAGGCTGCATCCTGGGCTTCGGTTCAGTTCAGTTGCTCATTCTTGTCCGACTCTCTGTGACCCCAGGGACTGCAGCACGCCAGGCTTCCCTGTCCATTACCAGCTCCCAGAAATTGCTCAGACTCATGTCCATCGGGACAGTGACGCCATCCAACCATCTCTTCCTCTGTCATCTTCTCCTCCTGCCTTCAGTCTTTCCCAGAATTAGGGTTTTTCGAATGAGTCAGATCTTCACATCAGGTGGTCAAAGTATTGGAGTTTCAGCTTCAGCACCAGTCTTTCCAATGAATATTCAGGACTGATCTCCTTTAGAATGGACTGGTTGGACCTCTTTGCAGTCCAAGGGACTCTCAAGAGTCTTCTCCAACACCACAGTTCAAAACCACCAGTTCTTTGGTGTTCAGCTTTCTTTATAATCCAACTCTCACATCCATACATGACTCCTAGAAAAACCATGGCTGTCACTTTTGTCTGCCAAATAAAATCTGACTCAACTTGCAGGTTGTGCGTTTTGTTCAGCCAGTGGGTGATACTCAAGTCTACACCAGGGGGCTGGAATCTTGGGGTGTGTATATGTGTCAGTCGCTCAGTCGTGTTTGACTTTTTACAACCCCACGGACTGCAGCCCTTCAGGTTCCTCTGTCCATGGGATTCTCCAGGTAAGAATACTGGAGTGGGTTGCCATTCCTTCTCCAGGGGATCTTCCTGAAGCAGGGATCAAATCTGGGTGTCCTGTACTGCAGGCAGATTCTTTACCGTCTGAGCCAAAATCTTGGGAGGCACCCTAAAATCCTGCTACAACACAACCTGATGTAACTGCTGTCTTTCTGAGGCATTTCTTCAGGATTCTTTTTAGTTCGTTTTCTACATGATTTCTGAGAAAAACTTCTGCACGCACATTTGTGAAAACCTCCATGTCTACTTTTCACAACTATTTAGCATTATTTCATGGAGATGTCATGCAGACCCCTCTTTGAACCTGAATATGTGGCCTCCCCACCATAATGGTATGTTTGGAATGGAATTTAGCTTCACATCATCCACACCCCCGACTGCCAGCCCCGGCAGAACTCTCTCTCAGGGAAGCGCAGAGATTTTATTTTCAAAAACCCGTTTATACTCGGTCTTCCGAAGCTGTTGACGCTCTCCGAGTCTTTGACTCATCCTGCCTTCCTCTGGGGGCCTCCACCTCCTCCGGGTTGACCTTTAACCTCTTTCCCTGGTGGAGGCCTCCATGGGGAGGAAGATGCTGGAGAATCAAAGAGCTTCTGAAAACGTCTTTGTTCGCTTTGATGTTTTGGGAGTTCCATGATGAAGGGATACAAAGTTCTTTTGTTTCTAAGGCGCTTAATTAATGAAGAATCACCAGGAGGTAGAACTGAAGGATTAAATCAACAAATTCCGAATCTAGGTAGACGATGCCTGGGCGACCTATTTATTTATTCAGCCTGTGTGCCGTGGGTGACTTGCTTCCATAAACGCTCTTACAGGAAGGGAACTCCTCCTCTGAGAGAGTTTTATACGAGAGAAGGAAGAATAGTCTCCTCTGCTCTCCCAGTTCCTTTGATGCAAAGTCCTTGGCTCTGGGTCCCAACCTTCAGCTGATAAGCCAGCTTGTCACAGCACACTCCCCAGAGAATAACACAGATTATCAACAACTACAAAAACGGCTGCCATTTGCATTTGTTTCTGAGAAGAAACAGTATTTCTCTATCAAAGAAAAGGAGCCTTGTGCTAAAAGGTCATTTCACCGTAAAAGATCTCCAGAGACAATTGTTTTAACAGAATAAGAAGTAATGACTTTAGAGAGTTTAAGGGATTGTGGGCAGTACCTACTGTAAACTCATAAGAGAATGATTTTTATTGCATAGTTCTGGCTTTATAATAAAATAAAACTCTGATTCTCAGAAGGCTTAGAGATTTGATGCTCTGGTTAATTTAATTTTGAGGTGATGTAAAGGCCAATCTAAATGGTGGTTTCGGTGCTTGTTGAAAATCTCTCTAAAATTCAGAAGTTGGAAAATGGACAGATTCCCTTTTTGGAAAATGTGGTTAATTCTCTTGCCTTACACATTTGCTGGGAACTGGAGCCCTCTAAAGTCCCTCTTGACAGCTACATTTTGGGATGTCTGCCCAGCTCAAAAGGACCGCTTGACACTGCCCTGCCCTGGTGAGCTCTGATCATGCTTGTGACGGTAGCCTTGGCCTCTGGCCGCAGGGAGTGGGCACAAAACTCAGAGGCCCAGTCAGAACCTTTTCCCTGGAAGCTGGGATTAGGGCCAGCAGTGAGAGCACAGTTTCTCCCAGCAGCAGTGATGACCCGTGAACTGGGGAGCCGATGCAGCCATCTTCTGTAGACAGTTCACTTTGTGGCCTGAGGAACAGAGAAAGGCAGGCTGTCACGGGAGAAGGACGGACAAAGGTGGAAGAAGGAGAGGGTGTTTTCCCTGGCCTCAGTTCCAGCTCCTTCCTCAGGTCTCTCTGAATTACTGCCTTTATCTTCCAGGGCCCCCTGCTAGCCTTCTAGAAAATCACTCATTTCCCGCTGAAACTCACTCCTGCTGTCTGATGTTACCAGCATCCAACAGAACGCAGTCCCTGAAGCCACTGGTCCCCGGGGGTGGGGAGTGCTGGGCTAAGCTCCTCTTTCTCCTCCTCTGTTTTGTTCTGGTTCCACCATCTCTCATCATCCAGGCATGAGAGTGGGATGTCACCTTCAGTGCCTCCCTCTGTTCCAGAGCCAATCGGATGTCAGAATCCACAGATTCCTTCTTTCTCCCTCTCTCCCTGTGCCCACTTAAAATCATATTTTTAGTTTGAGAAAATTCTTAAAGAGATAGGAATATCATATCACCTTACTTGTCTTCTGAGACACCTGTATGCAGGTCAAGAAGCAACAGTTAGAACCTGACATGGAACAATGAACTGGGAAAGGAGTACGTCCAGGCTGTGTATTGTCACCCTGCTTTTTAACTTATATACAGAGTACATCATGCAAAATGTCGGGCTGGATAAATCACAAGCTGGAATCAAGATTGCCGGGAGAAACATCAATAATCTCAGATATGCAGATGACACCACTCTTATGGCAGAAAGTGAAGAGGAACAAGAGTCTCTTGATGAAGGTGATGAAAGAGAGTGAAAAATCTGGCTTAAAACTGAACGTTCAAAAACGAAGATTATGGCATCCTGTCCCATCACTTCATAGCAAATAGATGGGGAAACAATGGAAACGGTGAGAGACTTTATTTTCTTGGGCTCCAAAATCAGCGCAGAAGGTGACTGCAGCCATGGAATTAAAAGATGTTTGCTTCTTGGGAGAGAAGCTATGACAAGCCTACACAGCTTACTAAAAACCAGAGACATTACTTAACTGATAAAGGTCCATCTAGGTCAAAGCTATAGTTTTTCCAGTAGTCAAGGATGGATGTAGGAGTCTGACCATAAAGAAAGCTGAGTGGCGAAGTATTGATGGTTTTGAACTGTGGTGTTGGAGAAGACTTTTGAGAGTCCCTTGGACAGCAAGGAGATCCAACCAGTCCATCCTAAAAGAAATCAGTCCTGAATATTCATTGGAAGGACTGATGCTGGATATGAAACTCCAATACTTTGGCCACTTGATGCTAAGAGCTGATTGATCAGTAAAGACCCTGATGCTGGGAAAGATTGAAGGCAGGAAGAGAAGGAGATGACAGAGGATGAGATGGTTGGATGGCATCACTGCCTCAATGCACATGAGTTTGAGAAAACTCTGGGAGTTGGTGATGGACAGGGGAGACTGGCATGCTGCAGTCCATGGAGTGGCAAAGAGATGGAGACAACTGAGTGTCTGAACTGAACTGAACTGACTTTTTTGGAAGAAAAGCTATAACAAACCTAGACAACATATTAAAAAGCAGAAGCATCACTTTGTCAACAAAGGTCCATACAGTCAAAGCTATGGTTTTTTCAGTAGTCATGTACAAAAGCGAGAGTTAAACCATGAAGAAGGCTGAGTGCCAAAGAACTGATTGTTTTGAATATTGGTGCTGGAGAAGACTCTTGAGAGCCCCTTGGATAGCAAGCAGATAAAACCAGTCAAGCCTAAAGGAAATCAACCCTGAATATTCATAGGAAGGACTGATACTGAAGCTCCAATACTTTGACCACCTGATGGGAAGAGTCAACTTATTGAAAAAGGCCTGATACTGGGAAAGATTGAAGGCAGGAGGAGAAGGGGACGACAGAGGATGAGATGGTTGGATGGCATCACCAACTCTGTGGCCATGAGTTTGAACAAGCTCAGGTAGTTAGTGAAGGAGAGGGGAGCCTGGTGTGCTGCAGTCCATGGGGTCACAAAGAGTTGGCCACGACCGAGTGACTGAACAACAGCAATGGCGCATTTGTAAGTGGTTGCAAGAAATAAGACAGAGACCTCTTATAAATCTTTCACCCATTTCCTTAAAGGTAGTGCCTTGCATAATTGTAGAACAGTGCCGCAGCTGACACGGTACAGCATGACGCTGATGCGGAGACAGAGGAGGAGAGCTTGGGAAGACCAGGCAGTGATTGGCGTTACGCTTCCAGAAGCCAAGGAAGACTGCGGCCATGGAAGCTGTAAGAGACAAGGACTCTCCCTTACACCTTCTGGAAGGAGCATGGCTCCGCTGACGTTTTGCTGACCTCTGCTCTCAGAATCCAAAGAGAACCAATGCCTGCTGCCTTCAGCCAGCTGGTTGTGCTGCTCTGTTACTGCAGGCCTCAGGAACTAAGGCTAACTTCACTTGTGCTAAGTCACTTCAGCTGTGTCTGACTCTTTGCAACCCTGTGGACCATAGCCCACCAGGCTCCTCTGTCCATGGGATTCTCCAGGCAAGAACACTGGAGCGGGTTGCCATGCCCTCCTCCAGGGGATCTTCCCGACCCAGGGGTGGGACACCTGCATCTTGGGCTCTTGCATCTGCTGCACTGGTAGGTGAGTTCTTCACCATTAGTGCCACCTGGGAAGCCCAGCCTCACTCAGGCCGCCTCATTTGTGAAATGCACTGTGTGCGTGCTTGCACACTTGCATGCTTGCATGCCTGCATGCTAAGTCACTTCAGTCGTGTCCGACTGTGTGCAACCCCATGGACTGTAGCCCGCCAAGCTCCTCTGTCCCTGGAATTCCCCAGGCAAGAATCCTGGAGAGGGCCTGCCACTTCGTCCTCCAGGGGATCTTCCCGACCCAGAGGCTGAACCCAGGTCTCCAGCGTTGCAGGCGGGTTCTTTACTGTCTGAGCCGCTAGGGAAGCCTGTGTGTTTGCTTGTTTTCCCACAATTTTATTTTGTATGTGAATTTGTGTGACCGTTAAAGTAGAGACACAGAAAAACCCCCATCCCAAGGATCCCTCGTGCCACCCTGTCATGGCCAAAGCCACTTCCTTCCCTTCACCCACCCTCCTCCCTGGGGACCACTCATCCGTTCTCATCTCCATAATTGTGTCCTGTCAAGAACGCCATATAAATAGGCTCGCACAGCGCCTGTATCCTTTGAGACTGGTGTTTTTTCCACTGAGCATGATTCCCTTGGGATCCTTCCTAGCTATATGGGTGCCAATAGTTGGGGCCGCTTTTCATTACCGAGTAGAATTCCAGAGGAGAGCCATGCCGCCGCTTTTTAGCCACTCACTGTGAGGGACATCCTGGCTGTTCCCCATCTGGGGCTGTTACAAAGAAACCGACCACCAGCATTTATCTAGTTTTGAGTACGCAAAGGCGTTTTCATTTCTCTGGGACGAGGGCCCGAGAGCGCCATGTCTGGGTCACATGGTGAGCACATGTTCGGTTCTGTAAACGGCTGCCCACGCTCTTCCCCAGTCTGGCTGTATTACTGCATTCCCACCAGTCTTGTGTGCGTGATCTGGTTTCTTCTCACGCTCATCAGCATTTGGTGTTGTCATTATTTTCTGTTTTAGCCATTCTGATCGGGGTTTGGTCTCCTAACTCACCGTGGTTTCTGTCTACATCTTTCTGGCTAATGGTGTTGAGTATCCTTTTGTGTGTTCTTTGCCATCTCTATGCCCTCCACTGCAAAATGTCTGTTGCTGCCTTTTTGGATTGTTTATCTTGCTACTGATGCGCTTTGAGAGCGCCTTCATTTACTCTCGATGCAAGTCCTTTGTCAGATATGTGCTTTGCAAAACTTTCCTGCCAGTCTGTAGCTTGTCTTTTCAATCTCTTAACAGGGTCTTTTGCAAAGCAAAAGTTCTAATTTTTGATGAGGTCCGATTTATCGGATTTTCCTCTTAGTGGATCCTGTTTTTGATGTCAGGTCTCAGAACTCTGCCTGAATCTAGGTCCTGAAGATTTTATCCTAGGTTTTTAAAGAAATTTTTTCTCTCTCTCTTAGATTTTTTAAAATTAAAGTTAATTTACAGCGCTGTGTTAGTTTCAAGTGTACAGCAAAGTGATTCAGTTATACATACATATATATGTGTTCTTTTTCATATTCATTTCCTTTACAGATCATTATAAGGTTAAGTATAGTTCCCTGTGCTATACAGAAGGTCCTTGTTATCAATTTTTTATATAGTAGTGTGCGTATGTTAATCCAAAACCTTTATTTCCCCCCTTCTCCCTTTGGTAACCATAAGTTTGTTTTCTATGAGTCTGTTTTGTAAATAAGTTCATTTGTATTATTTTCTTAGATTCCTCATGTAAGTGATATATTTGTCTCTGTCTAACTTTCTTCACTTAATATGATAATCTCTAGATCCATCCATGTTGCTAAACTTTATTTCATTTTACATTTAAGGCCATGATTCACTTCGAGTTAATTATGTAAGGTGTGGAGTTTAGGAAGAGGTTTATTATTATTATTATTATTATTGAGGAGGAGGAAGTCTGCAGATATCCACAGTTGCTCCGTGTTATTGTTCCTTCTGTATTTCACTCCCATAGGAGCCTCTTGCTCTGTGTGAGGTGGGGAGCAAGAGGGGTGTGTGGACGGTTGGATTGGGGAAGTAGAAAGGGGTAAAGGGTAAGGCATCAAATGATGCACCAGCCTAACCCTCATTCCTGCCAACGATGGCTGTGCCCCTTACAGTGCTGTGAGGATTAATTGAGGACATGTATGAGGAACTACGGGCTTTCCAGGTGGCGCTAGGGGTAAAGGACCTGCTTGCCAGTGCCAGAGACACAGGAGTCTCAGGTTGGACCCCTGGTTTGGGAAGATGCTCTGGAGGAGAGAATGGCAGTCCACTCCAGTACTCTTGCCTGGAGAATCCCATGGACAGAGGAGCCTGGGGGCCACAGTCCATGGGGCCACAGAGTCGGGCATGACTTAGCATGCACATGTGAGGAACTACAGCAGCACAGCCCTCAGCAAGCCTGCAGATCTGTTTGACATGACTCCCGTGTGTGGTCAGGTGCTACAGTGGAAGCCCACTGGTCACTCACAACCCTCCTGTATTTGTAAACTGCAGTCCTCCTGGAGTGCTTTCACATACTATCTGCCTTTGCTCTCAGAGTTATTTATTCATTTTCAGGCAAAAATACTGAGGCTATTACTCACCCCTCCATGTATTAAGTCAGCACTTACTGAACATTTCTTTGTTCTTACAGAGAATTAGAGAGAAACTAGACCTAGGAAGCAAAGCAAAAGCACAGATATTTACAAAAGCAATTGGCAGTGTTGAAAAAGTGCTTCCTTAGTGATCACAGACACTGAGCTTCCGAGGCTAGTGAGCTGGCCTCTGGGGCTACAGAGCTGGCCTTACAAGCGGGTGCCCCGGGGGGCTCTGACCTCAGTGGATTCTCTGTACTTGGTTTCCAGTTCTTTTTCTCTCTGTACTTGGTTTCCAGTTCTTTTTTCCAGAACCTGATTTAGTTACTGCCAAGACAGGCACAAGTTAACTAGACTCACAGCAACTGATGTATAAACCCAGTGCTGCTTTATCTGTCAATCAGGGGAAATGTGATTACTGAAAGGATGAAGTGTCTCAGCTTATGGGGCTTGTTCCTCTGCAGGCTGGTCACAGGGCATCTGGATGATAGATGCTGCTCTGTCCAGAACAGAATTGAAACAAGACCGGTGTGGGGATGTGGAAGCTCTCTCACCCCCTCCTAGCTAGAGATCTGAGAATGATTAGGCAAGCTTCCTTCACCTCCCCTACACCCCAGTGTGGCTAAGAATGGTAAAGAATCTGCCTGCAATGCAAGAGACCTGGGTTCGATCCCTGGATGGGGAAGATCCCCTAGAGGAGGGCATGGCAGCCCACTCCAGTGTTCTTGCCTGGAGAATCCCATGGACAGAGGAGCCTGGGAGTCCACCATCCATGGGGTCGCAGAGTTGGGCACTACTGAGTGCCTGACTCTGTAACCTCCACCCTCACCCCCTGGCGGGCCTGGCATGTTGAGCCCAGATTTCTACACCTGACCAACAGATTTCCTTCTCTGACACGGCCTGGAAACAATTCACCAGGTTTCTACTGCATAGCTTAAAACCCTTGCTTCCCCAACGTCACTCCTAGCTGGGGTCTGACGTGTCCTCCGGCTCACCCTCCTCTCAGTTGGGGAATCTTCCAAGCTGGCTGGCTCAGCAGCTGGTGATGCCCAGTGTGGGGATTTGACCAGCTCGACTCTAGGTTTCTAGGAAACCGTGTCAGTGCAGCCCCGAGTTCTGGCTATAGCTGGACACATGGGGTCATCTGTTACATATGGGGTTGGCCCTGGCTTTCTGAAATGAAAAATTGAGACTCAGGAGGGGAGAAGCTGGTGCTTTATTACAGCACTTTTTCTTCTCTTTTCCTCTGCCGTGGGTGGACCTCCAAGGCTTTGTCCAAATGCCTTGTTCCAGAAAGGCAGCTCATCAGCAAGGAAAGATTAATGGACTAGAGGGAACAAGCATGCATCTCCAGACAGACGCTAGGGCCAGCCTGCTATGAGGTGACAGCGTGTTACTTGGAGGACACTTTTCCTTTTTATGTCCCATCCCTCTGGGGCCTGGCAGCTGAAGAATTCCTGTTGTTACCCCATAGCGTGGTTCTCAGGAAGGCTTCACGCTACAAGGAAATTCACATCTGATTAACGATCACTTTCTGCCTGAGACAGGCAGCCCTTGCAACCTGGCTGTAGAGGTCTGTGCAGAAAAGGATGCATTTTCAAATGCTCTTTACGAACAAACGTATTTCACTCAGAGCTTATAATCGCCCCTAAGGGCAGATAAAAATATGTGTTGCATGTGAAAAATAAGACACCATGACTAAATAAAAGCTTGCCCAAGGTCACTCTGCAGCTGAGACTAGAGCCTGAACATCTGTCTTGGGGGCCAAGCTCCTCGAATGTCCTGGAGATTGCTCTGAATGTTTTCAGTCTGCCTGACCTTGACCTGACTAGGGCAAGAGCAGAAGCAATTGGGATTTGCTTGGTCCGCTACGGTCTTGCTGCTGGTTGGAAAATATTTGCTGGAGAGGGTTGTGAATGGGAGATGGGGACAGTGGGATGTTCATGAACACCATCAAAATTCTGTGTCTTTGTGGATTTATGAAACTTGGGAGATTTGCATGGCCTTCAGCAGATGTATATGGAGATCTGGCCCTTCCTCTGTCAACACAGGGTCCCAAGAAAACTTAAAAAATGGGGATGGGGGTTCTAAACTGGCCTGGAAGAAAGTCAGCCAAGGATTCTCAGGGCAGAGACATCATGTTCTCCTTCTGGGGCAAATGGGCCAGGGCCTGCCCCTGACCTTCTTTGGCCTCAAGCGGAGAGTTTAGAGTTGACTCCAGGCCCTGAGTGGTCCCCTATAAACCCGATTTTCTGTGCATTTGAGAGCTGAGCTTCATGACTCAGAGGAGGTAAAGCATCTGCCTGCAATATGTGAGACACGGGTTGGATCCCTGGGTTGGGAAGATCCCCTGGAGCAGGAAAAGGCAACCCACTCCAGTAGTCTTGCCCAGAAAATTTCATGGACAGAGGAGACTGGAGGGCTACGGTCCATGGGATCACGAAGAGTAGGACATGACTGAGCCACTGAACACACGCAGCAACGTCTTTGGTGAGCGGCTTTCCTGCTGCTGCGTTGGGAGCACAGTTCAGTCGCTCAGTCGTGTCCGACTCTTTGCAGCCCTACGGACTGCAGCACGCCAGGCCTCCCTGTCCATCACCAACTCCTGGAGTTTACTCAAACTCACGTCCATCCAGTCGGTGATGCCATCCAGCCATCTCATCCTCTGTCGTCCCCTTTTCCTCCAGCCTTCAGTCTTTCCCAGAATCAGGGTCTTTTCCAATGAGTGGGCTCTTCCTATCATGTGGCCAGAGTATTGGAGTGTCAGCTTCAGCGGCAGCATCAACATCACTACCAAAAGCAATCTATTAATAATTCCAATTTTTCTGCAGCTCTTTTGTCCTCAAACTATATCCCACTGAAGGGTACACAGAGTAAACTTTTCAGAAATCACTTCAATTCACTGTTACTTTTCTCTGTGGTTAAACTATCAGTTTGATCTATCTTCAGAGTCATCTATTTCTGCTTGTAGTCAACTGTATTTGAACCCATTACAAAAGCCCAGAAAAATAGAAGACAGTTACTTTATATAAAACATGTACATAGAACAACCATGAAAAATATTACTCAGGAAATGAAAATCAGTTTCAATTAAACAGAAGATATTTCTTAGGAGATTTACTAACATAGGCTGACCAAACGTATGACATGTGCTTTCCCACCACTTTGTGAAGGATTTCTTTATTCCTCTTGTATTTGTGGCCGTGATGGGTCTTCTCTGCAGCACCCACGTTTCCTCTAGTTGCAGTGAGTAGGGGCTGCTCTTTCTCATCGCGCTGGCTTCCTTGGCACAGAGCACAGGCTCTGGGGACGGTGGGCTTCAGTAGCTGTGGCTCCCAGGCTCACAGTAGGAGCGTGCATGGGCTTAATTGCTCCTCGGCATATGGGATCTTCCTGGACCAAGTATTGAACTGGTATCCCTTGCGTTGGAAGGCAGATTCTTAACCACTGGACCACTGGAGAAGCCCTCTGTCACTGTTCTTTTGAGCTATCTTTGGAGATGTGGAAACTGCCTAAATAGTCACACAATGAACAAGGGCAAAGATGAATTTGAGATGTAGGGGTAAGTCCTAAAAAGATGATCATGGGCCAACCAAGAAAGGAAAAATACTGCCTGCAGAAGAAATACACAAGCAGTACGTGAACCGTGAACTCCCTGATGTTCAAGCTGGTTTTAGAAAAGGCAGAGGAACCAGAGATCAAATTGCCAACATCTGCTGGATCACGGAAAAAGCAAGAGAGTTCCAGAAAAACATCTATTTCTGCTTTATTGACTATGCCAAAGCCTTTGTGGATCACAATAAAGTGTGGAAAATTCTGAAAGAGATGGGAATACCAGACCACCTGACCTGCCTCTTGAGAAATGTGTATGCAGGTCAAGAAGCAATTTAGAACTGGACATGGAACAACAGACTGGTTCCAAATAGAAAAAGGAGTATGTCAAGCTGTATATTGTCACCCTGCTCATTTAACTTCTATGCTGAGTACATCATGAGAAATGCTGGACTGAAAGAAACACAAGCTGGAATCAAGATTGCCGGGAGAAATATCAATAACCTCAGACATGCAGATGACACCACCCTTATGGCAGAAAGTGAAGAGGAACTGAAAAGCCTCTTGATGAAAGTGAAAGAGGAGAGTGAAAAGCTGGCTTAAAGCTCAACATTCAGAAAACGAAGATCATGGCATCTGGTCCCATCACTTCATGGCAAATAGGTGGGGAAACAGTGTCAGACTTTATTTTGGGGGCTCCAAAATCACTGCAGACGGTGACTGCAGCCATGAAATTAGAAGATGCTTACTCCTTGGAAGAAAAGTTATGACCAACCTAGATAGTATATTCAAAAGCAGAGACATTACTTGGCCGACTGAGGTCCATCTAGTCAAGGCTACAGTTTTTTCTGTGGTCATGTATGGATATGAGAGTTGGACTGTGAAGAAATGTGAGCGCCGAAGAACTGATGCTTTTGAACTGTGGTGTTGGAGAAGACTCTTGAGAGTCCCTTGGACTGCAGGAGATCCAACCAGTCCATTCTGAAGGAGATCAGCCCTGGGATTTCTTTGGAAGGAATGATGCTAAAGCTGAAACTCCCAGTACTTTGGCCACCTCATGAGAAGAGTTGATTCACTGGAAAAGACACTGATGCTGGGAGGGATTGGGGGCAGGAGGAGAGGGGGACAACCGAGGATGAGATGGCTGGATGGCATCACAGACTCAATGGAGGTGAGTCTGAGTGAACTTTGGGAGATGGTGATGGATAGGGAGGCCTGGTGTGCTGTGATTCATGGCGTCGCAAAGAGTCAGACAGGACTGAGTGACTGGACTGAACTGAACTGGACTGAGTCTCAATGGATGCAAAATAACTTAAAATAAACCCAGGTATGCACCGGGTTTATTGACTGGCCAGACTTTTTTTTTTTTACTTATACCTTCTATGTTAAGGTATGGAAATAACTGGCAATACAGGGTCACAGCAAATATGCTGTTGCCTCGTTTCTTCTGGAGACACTGCTGCTTTTGACTCAAAAATTGTTCTGATCAAAATTTGGCAGCTCAGTAACATCTTAACATCTTCATTTTCCCAAAGTATAATACATAAGGTTAATTAAAATTCAATTCTAGAGTGATTCATACATTCCATAATTTTTAAACTTTGTGATCTGAATCAGGCTGACCTCCCCCAAGGAGCTACTATATGTACAACAAGGAAATTAAAATGTCAGATGTGAGTGAAACATGCTTTTCTGCCTTAATAAACAACTGAATACATGCACACTGTGAATTCAAATCCTTTCCCCTGTGTGTCTTCAAGTTACCTAGCAAGACCACGATTCATCATCCTGGGTTTCCTTGGAAACCATTGATAAGATTTCAAAACACTTCAAAACAATATAACCCTTCTCTGGAGATGTTTCCTTGGTTGCCTAGGAAACCTGTCTCTTGTTTTGGCTCCAGAGTGGATAGAATGAGATTCCTATGCCAGGAGAAAAATGGTATCTGAAAATTCCTGAAGGGTGGGTTGGCCCCAAGGACCTTAGATGTTTCCATCACTCCGCCTCCTGGATTCAGTCCTCTGTCCTGTTAGGGGCCCTCCCACCCAAGACAAGAGGGCTGCCTGCTCTGAAGTTCACCGGCCTCATTCCTCACCATCTTCCCGCACAGCTGGAGACATCAACCTTTAGAAAATGTGTCGGTGATTCAGTGTATCAGTTTCCTGGCTTTCTTGCTGTTATCTTGGTTTCTTACTGTTATCCGGATAATTCACAGAAACCGAGTCTGCAAATCCAGGCCCCACCCTCCCCCTCTTGCTCCAGCCCAGAAAGTTGTGGTTGTGGGCGGGGGTCTGGGGCGGGAGGCAGTAAGTGGTTAATGACACAGGGAGGAAGTGATCACTGGTGTGGAGAGCAGAGACATCCATCAGAGCCTTGCTGGTACCTTCCAGCCAGGGTCTGGAGCAGAGGCGGCATAGAGCCAAGGTCAACCTTCTTCCTCTGGTCTGATCAGAAGGTGCCTCTGGGCTGGGGGGATGCGGGGTGGGGGCAAGTGTCCCATGGGGATAAAGACAAGGGGGCAGATGGAAGGAACTGCGTGGAGACCCGAATGGCCATGTGCATCCAGGAGTGGATGTGACCGGGCAGTGGGCCAGGATGGGCTGAGACCAGGACAGGAGTCCAACCCCCACTGACGGGAGGCTCCCTGAGGGGAGGGGTGGGAAGAATGTTCCAGAAGGAGCTTGAAGCATCCGTGTCCAGCCACCGAGTGAAAAGCCTCTTCACACACACAGAAACCCACATTTTTAGAGAAAGCACAGTACTTCTTAGGAAAGTTGAACTGTGTCTCTCAGGCTCAGTTTGAATGATGAGTTCGACTCAGGGTGAGGCTTGACTCCCGGGCACCCCAGCCCTGTCTGGGGGCAGCAAAAGGCCCACAGTGCCTGGGAGGGCGGAGGTCAGCTTTGGGAGCCTGGATGCCCCCAGGTGACCGGACACTGCTGAGTCCTAGAGACATAGCAGGTGGGTAGGGGACCTGGAGACACTCGTAGGGCACGAGGCGCTTGCACAAAGCCTGAGGTCAGGTGCCATGCTTCTGACCCTTGAGAAGGAGGGAAGACTGTCCGGGGAGTGGTGTGTTGGGAGAGTTGGAGGCCCAGTGTCCCGAGCTCAGGTCTTAGAAAGGGGGAGATACGGGTGGGTCCCAGCAGGGGTGGGGAGCCTTGGGGTCCCTCTGTGGACAGCTGATGGAGCCCACAAACCCATCGGTGGCTTCACAGCTGCTGAATATGCCCATCTTGGAAACATGGGGGATTTTCCTACTCTCGGGAGAGGGGGATGAAGGCAGGATTTGGAGGAACTGAAGGCCGGTGGTGGAGACAGCTGGCATCTGGGGTTTTTCACATCCTGCAGATGGGCCAAGGCTGCTGTGTGTGCAGGCTGGTGTGGAGGGGGAGCCTCAGGGTCCCAGTGAGCCCAGGCACCCGCGCTCCCCTTACTGAGGACCGCAAGTTGTGTGAGGGGACAGTGGTCCGTCACAGGCAGGGCTGATGCTCAGCACGTGGAAGCAGGCTCGGTTTGCTCCCACAGCTCCCTCCTCCACTCCTCAGGGATGCCAGTCCTGAATCGCCCTTCATTCTGCATTATCATTGTTTCCAGCTACGGGGTTATCCCCATTAGTGACTAAACTAAACACACATGCACACCAGCAGCAAAGTGGCAACCTTCCCTGCTCCTCTGACCGCTCTCTTGTTTTCTCCTCCCCTTTGGCACTCAGCCTCCTGAAAGAGCCATCTGGGCCGCTCTCCGCCCCTTCTCTCCTCCCAGCTCCACACTCTCCCTCTGTGCTATTTGAGCCCCATATACACAGAGCTGGCTTGATCACAGTCCTTGATTCCTGCTCTACCCTCACGGTGCATCCGTGGGTGACCCACACTGGCTTATTTACTCGTTAGTCACCCTTAAGCACCTTCGGACTCACCGCCCAAAATGACAGCGACTCGCCTGTTGCCACCTGGTTTTCTCTGCTTGCCCATCCTGCTCCCGGCTCTGCTCCCAGAGGCTGGGCATCACCCTGAACCCCGAGTCTGTCTCCCCAGCTTCCCTTCCCGTGTGGCTTTGCCTTGCCGCCTGGCTGGGTGGCAGTGAGCAGGGCGTCTCTCCCATTGGCCAACGTGAGGTTGTGCCCATTCCTCGCTAAGGCCCCAGGGCTGCGGTGAATGCTCCCATTCAGGTTTCCTGATGCTCCATCTCGAGGGCTCACCTCTTTTCTTTAAAACATTGTATCCAGAGCTATTTTCAATGCACACGTATCTTTCTTTCTCGGGAAATACCTGATTCTACCATCCATGTAAAGCGGTCGCGTAAAGTGGTTGCAAAGTCCACTTCATGGATGTGGCCCTTTACCTCTAACTTCCTTACTGCGTGACTCATGGCTGATGCAAACGACCCCACCTTGAGTGTACTGACGGCACGGCTTCCTGTGAATTCAGACTTATGTCCCCTTTCCTTTTATATCATCGACCCCATGGACTATACAGTCCATGGAATTCTCTGGGTCAGAATACTGGAGAGGGCAGTCTTTCCCTTCTCCAGGCAATCTTTCCAACCCAGGGATCAAATCCAGGTCTCCCACATTGCAGGCAGATACCTATCCCTTCTCCAGTGGATCTTCCCAACCCAGGAATCCAACTGAGGTCTCCTGGATTGCAGGTGAATTCTTTACCAACTGAGCTATCGGGGAAGCCCTCACAGATAATTGAAGAGTAGTAAGTGGAAGTTTAGCAAATAAATAAAGCAAATGGCTAAAAGGGACCTTTCAACCCCCTCAACTGTGTGGATCTTCAACCCCCTCCTGGGTTTTCTCTTTGGCTTGTTTTCATAGATCTGTAGGGGCGGACTATGTTTTGTTAATACATAATTGAAAGGCGCTCCCTTGGTTTCTTTAGGAAGGACAGGAAGCGTGCAGAACTCCTCCAGGCATAACAGATGTCGGGTGAGAGAGAGGGATGCATCGAGGAGACGAAAGGCTCTCCACCCGTGTGCGAGGCTGAGGAGCAGAGCTGCCAAGCAGTGCCCTAGCTGCTTTGCTATAGAACCAAGCTCCCTGAAAAGGCGAGGTGGAAAACAACATCATCATTCATGAGGATTTTGTGGGTCAGGAATTGAGGCAGGGTAATGGGCAAGGCTCACAGCTGTTCCACCGTGTGACTAGGATCTGCTGGAGGCTTCTGCACTCACGTGTGCTTTGAAGGATGGAATTTGACCAGAACTGTCCCCATGGCCTCTCATGTGATCCAGGCTTCTTGCATGGGAGGCAGCCTCGAGGACTGCTTTCATGGCGGTCAGGACGTCAAGCATCTTCTGGGAGTCACAGACACTAGGGGGCCCCTCCTGTCCTGGCTTCAGACATCACACAGCATCACTTGGCTGCGCTCAGTAGGGTGAGACAGTGACAGTCCATGTAGCTTCAAGGGGAGGGTGCAGAGAATGCAAGCAGGCTGGGAGGAGGGGCCAGGTGTCATTTTAAAACTAGAGATAGCAAGGGAAGGAACTCTAGTCTCAAAGGGCAGCTCTGCTGTTCTGCGAGTCCCAGGAGAGAGCAGAGTGGGATAGAAGTGGGGGTGCTGGGAGCCCAGCCTGGGGAGCTCTGAAGACTTGGCACCTTGACCACATTCTCCCGAAACATGGGAGCTGGGCGGCTCCGCAGCATCCTTAATCCAGCCAGGCAGGGAGAAGGGCTGACTGTCCTGACTCAAAACGGCTGAACAGTCTATGATTCATGCTCTTCAAATGTCCTCACCACTGTGGTCCAGGCTTGGCAACCCCTTCCAGAGTAAGATAAAATGAGTTGAGAGTTCACTGGACTAAATGTATTCTAATGAGAAAGAAAGCCATGAAGTTAAAAGACACTTGCTCCTTGGGAGAAAAGCTATGACAAACCTAGAGAGGATATTTAAAAACAGAGACATCACTTTGCCAACAAAGGTCCATATAGTCAAAGTTATGGTTTTTCCTGTAGTCGTGTATGGATGTGAGAGTTGAACCATAAAGAAGACTGAGGGCCAAACAATTAATGCTTTCAAATTGTGTTGCTGAAGAAGATTCTTGAGAGTCCCTTGGATTTCAAGGAGGTCAAATCAGTCCATCCTAAAGGAAATCAACCCTGAATATTAACTGGAAGGATTGATACTGAAGTTTAATTTAATTTAATTTAATAATATTTTGACCACCTGATGCAAAGATCCAAGTCATTGGAAAAAATCATGATGCTGGGAAACACTGAAGGCCTAAGGAGAAGGGTGTGGCAGAGGATGAGATGATTCAATAGCATCACCAACTCAATGGACATGAGTTTGAGCAAACTCTGGGAGATGGTGAAGGCCAGGGAAGCCTGGCAGGATGCAGTCCTTGGGATTGCAAAGAGTCAGACATGACTTAGTGACCAAACAAAATCAATAATGAGAAAGAAGAGACTCTGACAACTCTAGTAAAAAAGTGTTTGGGATCCATGGTCTTTCTGGCAGGAGAGAAGAAAGAAGGCTGAGAAGCTGGAAGAGGGGAAACAGGGAGGAAGGAGGCGTGCAGTGGCTTTGATGGAGCCAGGAGCTGAGTGGGCTGACACTTTCTTAATAGTTAAGGTGGGAATAAAGGGCTCTATGTGGATATTCTGAAGATTAAATAAGCATCTTATGTGAGTGATTAGTAGAAGACTTGTGTGTCCTTCATTTTTCTGGTTTTTAAGATGTGGTTTCCTCCTGGGGATCTTTTAAGGGAAGTTCTGGGACCTGGAGCCACCCAGGGACCAGATCCTGCCTCACAGCACTCTGGACTCAACCTCCTCCGTGCGTGTGCAAGCATCAGTGCTGCCCTGGTCACTAGCGGGGTCCATCCCTGTGTCCCTCATCATTCCAAAGGGGACTCTGCACTGGAATCCCTTCAACCAGCAGATGACAGAAACTGGTAAAAACACACACACACACACACACAATGTACTCAACTCCAAAAGATGTCCTTGATGAAGGCATGCAGCTCAGGGGGCCTCTAATGGAGGGATTTGACACACTCTGGGGGGTGGGGGGTCGGGGTGGCAACAGTCACAACAGGGTTTCTCAAGTCTTTCTTTCCTACAAAGTTCCTCGGGGGATTTTCAACATTTTTCACAAAGATGCCTGGATTACTAAAAAGAATTTTTGCATTGTTTTCCTTTGAAAAAAATCTTTTGGAAAAACATTCTTTTGGTAGCAGCACGTTGTACCTCTGAGGGTACTGACCCTGCTGTTTATTGAGGTCAGGGCTCCCGTGGGCCAGACTGACTTGTGCTCATCCTAGGATTCAGACAGACTTGAGCATGTGTCTGCAACCTCTAGGCTGACGCCATTAAGGTCATATTTGCTGAGAGCCTTTGGAACTTCCTGCAAGATAAGTCATCTGAGAAGGAGAGAGGAAGAGCACAGCGTGACCTACAGCTAACTCAGGAGGGGAGGGGCCGCTGTGACTCAGAACGGCGTGTTCCACAAACTGTCCACAGCCCAGGCCACAGAGACTCATGCCTGCCTCTTAGGAAGAGGTTCTGCAAATGAAAAAGTGAGTAGGAATGAACAGACTTAGTGTTTCACTAAGTTTCTCCCATTTTGCAGTGTGGACCATGGCAGGGAAAAGATGTGCGGTTTGGTGGCTTTGCAGGCTGCCCATCAGGGAGCTGGAATCAGGGACTGACATCTCATATCTCCCTGTGACTCAGAATGTGGAGACAGTTCCTAGGAGCTGTGCATGGAATGGTTTCTGCATCAAGTAATCCTGAGGGCCTGAGGAGAAGGCCAAGACGAGAAATAGACCAGAGATGATCAAGACTCAGTGAGGAGACTTGAGGAGGTAGGGAGATGAATCACAGAGGAAACCCTTGACTTGAAAAATAAGCAACAAATAACAGCAGTTAAAACAGAAAGCTCTTATTTCTCAGCTATGACACTGGCAAGGGTTTTTAAAAATTATTATTCTAAGGGGCATCTAAAACTGTTAGGTGAAAAGCTGGTAGGCTGACAACGGCTGATCCCACTCATCTGTCTTAATGTTGCCAAAAGTGGACTGCCAGACATCAACTACCCACTGAAGCTCTGCAATAGGAGGGTTACAGCCCCACTGGTGAAGTATCATTATGGAGAGATTGAACCTGAACCCAATCAAGCCTCTAAATCTACTTGCCCATTCATAGCTAATGCGAGGCTGAGAAGAAATTTAAATGATGCCCAGTGAGTCAGCCGGCCAAAGCCAGAAGTGAGACATTCTATTGGACAAATGACCTGGAAAATGATCAGATTGTTTCTAACAAATCACTGGCGTGGAAAAACTAGAAGAGGAGGCAAACTGCTAAGATTACAAAAGAATTAAGAGTCACATTATCTGAAAGCAGAGAGTAGAGCAAATGAACCCTAAAGCCACTTCTGAGACAATCAGGAAAAATTATAGATTGGTTATCAGGCAACATAAAGAAATTATTGCTAATCTTTTGGGTGTAATATGGTGTCACATGTATGTGTTTAAGCTTTGAGCACTTATTTCTTAGAATGAATACTTGAATATTTATAAGTGAAATTATATGATATCTGAGATTTGTTTTCAGCACTCCAGATTTTTTTTTTTAAGTGTTCAGAGGCCAAATGAAACACAAAGTAGAATCTGGGTAAATGCTGGAAATAAATGACAAGCACTGGAATATCATCACCTTCTTTTCAACACTCTTGTGGATGTTTGAGATATTTTCATATTTAAAGATAAAAAGAAATGGCTCCTCTGGATTGGCAAAGGTGTGGAGAATTTTCAATTTCAGATTTGTGTTATCCATCTTACTGATCATTTTCCTTTGGTTTTATCTTCTGTTTCTCTCTTCTTTATGTTCTTATTTTCCTTAACATGCTTAAGCATATTTATAATAAGTTTTAGAGTCCTCCTCTGCTAATTCCGTCGATTCTCCACTATCTACACCGTGTCTGAGTCTGTGTCTGTGACTGAACTCTGCCCTGGCGGTGTGGCACATTTTCTTTCGCTATTGCTTGTCTAGTAAAATTTGAGTGGATATTGGACATTATGACTATTATGTTGTTGAATGTCCAGATTTTGGGGGGAGGGGGGTTTCCTTTAAATAGTACTGCAGGGTTTTCTTTCTGGCAGGCAGTTAAACTATTTCTTAGATTGATATTTTTGCGTATCGCTGTTTAGTGTTTAGTAGACAGGTTTACCCTTGGGCTGTTTTTATCTATGACTAATGCATGAACTTTCTGAGTTCTTTTCTGAATGTCCTGTACATTCAGTGAGTTTCCTCCACTTGAGTGGTCAGGACTACGTGATCTCTAGAAATGGTTAACTTGCAAATCCCCTCATAGTTGCTCTTTCCCTGGCCTTGGAGTGTTGGTCGCATGTATGCACAGTGTAATTCTCGCCCCCACCCCCACCCCAGAGACTCAAGGGCACTGAAGGAGGCCTCTCAAAGAGATTTTTCCCCACTGTGTGGTTTATGCTACTCCAGTACTCTGCTCCATAAATTCTGGCTTCCTTGGCCTCTCTGAATTCCAGTTCCTAATGCTCAAGTCAATGAAAGATCTATGACTTGCTTGGATTTCCCCTCTCTCTGCTGTGCCTCCCAGTGGCAATCTGGGGCCATGGTGGCCGTCACCTCATTTGTTTTCCTTCTCTCAAAAATCATGCACTGACAATCCCATTCACCATTGCAACAAAAATAGTTAAATATCTAGGAATAAACTTACCTAAGGAGACAAAAGAACTGTACACAGAAAATTATAAGACACCAATGAAAGAAATCAAAGGTGACATGAACAAATGGAGAGATATTCCATCTTCCTGGGTAGGAAGAATCAATATTGTGAAAATGACTATGCTACCAAATGCAGTCTACAGATTCAACATGATCTCTATCAAATTACCAATGGCGTTTTTCACAGAAGTAAAACAAAAATTTTTACAGTTCATATGGAAACACAAAAGACCCCAAATAGCCAAAGCAGTCTTGAGAAGGAAGAATGGAGGTGGAGGAATCAACCTTCCTGACTTCAGATTCTAGTACAAAGCTACAGTCATCAAGACAGTATGGTACTGGCACAAAAACAGAAATACAGACCAATGGAACAAGATAGAGAGCCCAGAAATAAACCCAGGCATCTATGGGTACCTTATTTTTGACAAAGAAGGCAAGAATATACAAGGGGACAAGACAGCCTCTTCAATAAATGATGCTGGGGAAACTGTACAGCTACATGTAAAAGAATGAAATTAGAACACTTCCTAACACCATACACAAAGATAAATTCAAAATGTGTTAAAGACCTAAATGTAAGACCAGAAACTATAAAACTCTTAGAGGAAAACATAGGCAGAACACTCGATGACAAAAATCAAAGCAAAATCCTCTATGACCCACCTCCTAGACTAACAGAAATAAAAACAAAAGGAAGCAAGTGGGACCTGATTAAACTAAAAGCTTTTGCACAGCAAAGGAAACTATAAGCAAGGTGAAAAGACAGCCCTCAGAGTGAGAGAAAATAATAACAAATGAAACAACTGACAAAGATTAATTTCCAAAATATACAAGCAGCTCATACAGCTCAATACCAGAAAAACAAACAACCCAATCAAAGAGTGGGGGAAAGACATAAATAGACCTTTCTCCAAAGAAGACATACAGATGTCTAACAAACACATGAAAAGATGCTCAGTGTCACTCATTATTAGAGAAATGCAAATCAAAACTACAATATCACCTCACACCAGTGGGAAAGACCATCATCAAAAAATCTACAAACAATAAATGCTGGAGAGGGTGTGGAGAAAAGGGAACACTCTTGCACTCTTGGTGGGAATGTAAATTGATAGTCACCACGGAAGACAATATGGAGATGCCTTTAAAAACTAGGAATAAAACCACCATATGACCCAGCAGGCCCACTCCCTGGCATATACCCTGCTGCTGCTGCTAAGTTGCTTCAGTCGTGTCCGACTCTGTGTGACCCCATAGACGGCAGCCCATTGGGCTCCGCCATCCGTGGGATTCTCCAGGCAAGAACACTGGAGTGGGTTGCCATTTCCTTCTCCAGTGCATGAAAGGGAAAAGTGAAAGTGAAGTCGTTCAGTCGTGTCTGACTCAGTGACCCCATGGACTGCAGCCCACCAGGCTCCTCTGTCCCTGGGAGTTTCCAGGCAAGAGGACTGGAGTGGGGTGCCGTTGCCTTCTCCAGGCATATACCCTGAGGAAACCAAAACTGAAAGACACATGTTTCCCATTGTTTATTGTAGTGTTATTTACAATAGCTAGGACATGGAAGCAACCTACATGTCTATCGACAGATGGATGGATAAAGAAGTTGTGGTACATATACACAATGGAATATTATTCAGCCATAAAAAGAAATGCATTCGAGTCAGTCCTGATGAGGTGGATGAATCTAGAACCTATTATACAGAGGGAAGTGAGTCAGAAAGAGAAAGATACATATTGTATTCTAACACACATATGAAATCTAGAAAAATAGTACTAAAGAATTTACAAGGCAGCAATGGAGAAATAGACATAGAGAACAGACTGTGGACATGGGGAGAGGGGAGGGGAGGGGAGATGTGTGGAGAGAGTAACATGGAAACTTACACTACGATATGTAAAATAGATAGCCAAGGGGAATTTACTGTATGGCTCAGGAAACTCAAAAGGGGCTCTGCATCAACCTAGAGGGGTGAGATAGGGGGAGATGGGAGGGAGGTTCAAAAGGCAGGGGATATGTATACCTATGGCTGATTCATGTTGAGGTTTGACAGAAAACAACAAAATTCTGTAAATCAATTATCCTTCAATAAAAGAAATAAATGAGAAAAAAAAGAAAACTCATGCACTGAAACACTGACTCTGGTCCAGTGTCTGAAAACTGTGATTTCCAGTATTTTTGTCCAGTTTTCTCCTTGTTTATGGTGAGTAGACGAGTTCAGACCTGGTTATACCTTGAGGCTAGAAACAAGTCCAACTTAAAAAAAAAAATCATTTAATCAATTTAGAAGCTTCTTCTAGAAAATGAACCAAGGCAGAAATGAGGTCTAGACAATAACAGGTTTAGCACTGCGGGGAGATGGGAGGGAGGTTCAAGAGGGAGGGGACGTATGCATATGTGTAGCTGAGTCACTGAGTACAGCAAAAACTAACGCAACACAGGAAAGCCACTAAACACCAGTAAGAAAAGTTACGGCCAGTGTCTCATGGCCAGTATGAGGGCCCCGAAGCGAAGAAGCGACCAGGCCTCGTTATTTCTTCATTATCTTTGCAGGAAGGAAAAATAAGTGGAAACAGCCAGCAATAAACCAGAAAAGGAGAGAGAGCCAGTTTCTTTAGGCCTGAAAGACTTTTAAAGGAATTTGATCCTTAGAATGAATAATGAACAGGCTCCCTGGTTAAAAACTAAAACAGACACAGCTGTATCCTTGCTCCCCAGCCACAGACCGACAGTAAGCCCAGAGGGCCTGATCTGCCGCTGCTGCTGCTAAGACGCTTCAGTCGTCTCCGACTCTGTGCGACCCCATAGACAGCAGCCCACCAGGCTCTCCCGTCCCTGGGATTCTCCAGGCAAGAACACTGGAGTGGGTTGCCATTTCCTTCTCCAATGCATGAAAGTGAAAAGTGAAAGGGAAGTCGCTCAGTCGTGTCGGACTCTGAGTGACACCACGGACTGCAGCCTACCAGGCTCCTCTGTCCATGGGATTTTCCAGGCAGGAGTACTGGAGTGGGGTGCCATTGCCTTCTCCGCCTGATCTACTACCCACAGTTCAGTTCAGTTCAGTTGCTCAGTCGTGTCCGACTCTTTGCGACCCCATGAATCGCAGCATGCCAGGTCTCCCTGTCCATCACCATCTCTCGGAGTTCACTCAGACTCACGTCCATCGAGTCCGTGATGCCATCCAGCCATCTCATCCTCTGTTGTCCCCTTCTCCTCCTGCCCCCAACTCTCCCAGCATCAGAGTCTTTTCCAGTGAGTCAACTCTTCTCATGAGATGGCCAAAGTATTGGAGTTTCAGCTTCAGCATCATTCCTTCCAAAGAAATCCCAGGGCTGATCTCCTTCAGAATGGACTGGTTGGATCTCCTTGCAGTCCAAGGGACTCTCAAGAGTCTTCTCCAACACCACAATTCAAAAGCATCAATTCTTCGGCGCTCACATTTCTTCACAGTCCAACTCTCACATTCATACATGATCACAGGAAAAACCATAGCCTTGACTAGACGGACCTTAGCCGGCAAAGTAATGTCTCTTCTTTTGAATATACTACCTAGGTTGGTCATAACTTTTCTTCCAAGGATTAAGCGTATTTTAATTTCATGGCTGCAGTCACCATCTGCAGTGATTTTGGAGCCCAGAAAAATAAAGTCTGACACTGTTTCCACTGTTTCCCCGTCCATTTCCCATGAAGTGATAGGACCAGATGCCATGATCTTTGTTTTCTGAATGTTGAGCTTTAAGCCAACTTTTTCACTCTCCTCTTTCACTTTCATCAAGAGGCTCTTTAGTTCCTCTTTATTTTCTGTCATAAGAGTGTTGTCATCTGCCTATCTGAGGTTATTGATATTTCTCCCGGCAATCTTGATTCCAGCTTGTGTTTCTTTCAGCCCAGCGTTTCTCATGATGTACTCTGCATATAAGTTAAATAAGCAGGGTGACAATATACAGCCTTGATGTACTCCTGTTCCTATTTGGAACCAGTCTGTTGTTCCATGTCCAGTTCTAACTATTGCTTCCTGACCTGCATACAGATTTCTCAAGAGGCAGGTTAGATGATCTGGTATTCCCATCTCCTTCACAATTTTCCACACTTTATTGTGATCCACAGAGTCAAAGGCTTTGGCACAGTCAATAAAGCAGAAATAGATGCTTTCCTGGAACTCTCTTGCATTTTCCATGATCCAGCAGATGTTGGCAACTTCATCTCTGCTTCCTCTGCCTTTTCTAAAACCAGCTTGAACATCAGGGAGTTCACAGTTCACGTATTGCTGAAGCCTGGCTTGGAGAATTTTGAGCATTACTTTACTAGCATGTGAGATGAGTGCAATTGTGCGGTAGTTTGAGCATTCTTTGGCATTGCCTTTCTTTGGGATTGGAATGAAAACTGACCTTTTCCAGTCCTGTGGCCACTGCTGAGTTTTCCAAATTTGCTGGCATATTGAGTGCAGCACTTCCACAGCATCATCTTTCAGGATTTGAAACAGCTCAACTGGAATTCCATCACCTCCACTAGCTTTGTTCGTAGTGATGCTTTCTAAGGCCCACTTGACTTCACATTCCAGGATGTCTGGCTCTAGATTAGTGATCACATCATCATGATTATCTGGGTCGTGATGATCTTTTTTGTACAGTTCTTCTGTGTATTCTTGCCACCTCTTCTTAATATCTTCTGCTTCTGTTAGGTCCATACCATTTCTGTCCTTTATTGAGCCCATCTTTGCATGAAATGTTCCCTTGGTGTCTCTAATTTTCTTGAAGAGATCTCTAGTCTTTCCCATTCTGTTGTTTTCCTCTATTTCTTTGCATTGATCGCTGAAGAAGGCTTTCTTATCTCTTCTTGCTATTCTTTGGAACTCTGCATTCAGATGCCTATATCTTTCCTTTTCTCCTTTGCTTTTCACCTCTCTTCTTTTCACAGCTGTTTGTAAGGCCTCCCCAGAGAGCCATTTTGCTTTTTGCATTAATTGGATTCAATGCATTGTAAACTTGCATTGATCTCCCCCGGCACACACAGACAGCTTCGAATTTCTCATAACAGTACTTGAGTGGAGAGGTGTGGGTACAAAACCACTTTTATTAAGAGTATGAATTCAAAACAAATGAGCCTGTTCAAGAGCAATCAACAAGGGCAGAGAGGATGAGCAGTGACATCCCACACATTTTCTCTTTAGGAAACTCTCTCCCATCCTCTCTCTCTCTACAAGTCCTCAGGTCGAGGGCAAACCAGGCTTCTCTAAGAGCTGGGGGTGTGGTGGATGTGGCAGAGGTCACATCAGATCTTCCGGATGGAAGCGGGGTTTTCCAGAATGCAGTTCAGCCCAGAAGGACACTGGCCAACCGCTGCCACTCAGTCAATGGATGCAGCTGTTTCTCCAGCACTCTGAGCCGACCTCCTCATGGATTTGACTTTAACATGAAGAAGCAAACATCTCCCCCATGCAAGGTTCACGTTGACTTCACAGAGGTCATGCGTTGTTGTGTGTTTCTTCCCTTCACACGGGATGTATGTGTATTAATATAATTCAGGAGGAAAGAGCAGCAATGGAAAATGATTGCTGCAGGGCAATGGCGAGTTATTGTTGTTTAGTCCCTAAGTGGTGTCCGACTCTTTGCGACCCCACAGACTGTAGCCGGCCAGGCTTTATGGAATTCTCTAGGCAAGAATACTGGAGCCAATGGCCATTTCAGGGAATCTTCTCCAAATCAGAGATCAAACCCTTGTTCCCTGCATCTGTAGGTGGATTCTTCACCACTGAACCCTCAGGGAAGCCCAAGAAGGCTGGTAAGAGTAGTTAAATGTCCCAAGTTTGCACAGAAGACTGAAAGGAGCTTTAGTCAAGCTCCTATCTATGGCAGCCCTTCATTTTGACAAAACTGAGCTATAAAGCCACAGGTAATGGGATTCGAACCAGACGCCTGCAGGCGATTTTCAGAAACTTACCATACATTCAGATCTCTGAGTATAAATTTTTTTATATAAAACATGATGGCAGTTTTGTTCCTTTAAGCCACTCTAAGCACGATGGAAGACGCAGCTTGAGAGCAGCATTAAACAAGGGGGAAGGCGCAGTGGCAGGGAAGCTGGCTGAATTCAGCGCTCAGGCTGGCGCTGATGGGCTGTCTGCCTCTGGCTAGAATCAAAGCACCCAGCAAAGTTCATTCTGGGTTTGGCTCCAGTTTTGAGCTCCATAGGGCTGTCAGACCAGAGCATCCATGTGAGAATTGGGGGGTTCATCAATGTGGTGCCTGCCTCCCCGGCAACATTCTCTTCTCCCCGCCCTTCTTCCTCCACAAGCATTTATGGTGCGGGCGGGGATGCAGTGGTGAGCAGAGCCCCGAGTCTCATAGGGGAGGCAGAGGTTGAGGAAGCAATCACATTAAAGATGATTCTAGAACTGACCTTCCCCTGTGGCTCAGCGGGTGAAGAATCTACCTGCAGTACCGGAGATGCTGGAGAGGTGGGTTCGATCCCTGGGTCGGGAAGATCCCCTAGAGAAGGAAATGGCAATCCACTCCAGCATTCTTTAAAGGAACTGACCAAGCCAGGATGGAAGAGTATCCCTAAGACGTGCTGGGGAAGAAGCTCGCTGGGGGCTGGGTGGGAAGGAGATGACAGAGGGAGCCGAAAGAGGGGACCCCCTCCTTGTTGTGTGTGTGTCTCCTCCCCAGGAGGCATCAGGGAACTGAAAGCAGCTTCCAGGTGTGATTTTTCGGGTCTCAGATGTGACCTTCCTGTTCATCTTTAACTCAAAGAGATTTCTTCTATGGTGTGGTCCTGTGCAGGCTGACAAGTTGTTGTTCTGGGCCTCCGGAGCCTGTCCAGATAAGAGAATTCTGGCTGCTTATCAGGGTGACCCCAGCACCTTGAGGAGGGCTGTGCCAGACACCTAGTACGTATTTGTGGGCTGACTTCAAGACAGCCCTTACAGCTCCTACATTTTTTATGGAGTAACTCTTTCATTTTGTATGCAGCTCCCACAGGGACATTTTAAAAGATTCACAAGCTCCAAAATGCTCTAAAGAATCAGAGTACACGAAATCCACCTCTTTAAAATATTTTAGAGCTGTGATAAACAAAGAATTTTTATGTTAAAGAAACAAGGATGGTAGATTTATCCTCAGGAACTAAATGGAAAGACTGATATTTCCCCCAATTATAGACTTTTGAATCACCTTACAGTTATTCCTTTGGGTGTATAGGAAACATAAATCAAAGGTACTTTTGGAAGATTAAAAAATATACCATCATGTGTAACCAGGAAAGAAGCTATGATTTGAATTCCCTCTCAAATAATCTCTGTAAAACGTTGAGCAAATATCCATGTATTTTGAATTTTCTCTTTTGGAGGCAAAGAAAACGTTTTTCTTTTTCTTAAGCTTTGGGTATTTCTGTAAGGATATTATTTATACTCAATGTTTTTTTCCTTGTATTAAATCTTGGTCTAACTGATCTACCATGTTCAGGACAACCCTTATATTGTCATAAACAGGAGGAGAAACGCGAAGATTATGCTTTCCAGTAGCCTCACTTTAAAATACAAGGTTTTCACATTAAAACTTCAGGGCTCGTGTGAAGAAAATGGAAGTTTTTTAAGGAAGAGAGTGCTTTTGAATTTGTACTCATACTTAGTTTCTGCGGCCATGCTACCATTAAGTAGAGGGTGCTTGACCTTTGGAGAAATACCACACTGCAAACATTTCTTAGCAAACATTCTGAAAGGGAAGGCCATGTAGCCAAGAGCTTTCCTGGCACTTTGATGAATGCAGCTTGGACTGTTGGACTGTTTGGATCATAGGAGAGGGGGCTGGGCTGTGGAGGGTGTGATCATAGGAGGCTGGCTCTTATCCTCCAGAGAGACTGCTCTTAGTTAGAATACACAATAATAATAATGTCAGTGTGTTACACACTCAGCCATGTCTGACTCTTTGCGACCCCGTGGTCTGTAGCCCGCCAGGCTCCTCTGTCAATGGGATTCTCTAGGCAAGAATACTGCAGTGGGTAGTCATGCCCTTCTCCAGGGGATCTCCCTGACCCAGGGGTCAAATATGGGTCTCCCACATTGCAGGCAGATTCTTTTCAGTCTGAGCCACCAGGGAAGCCCCAGTGATGTCAGTGTTACTTCCTTAAACTTGAATTCTATGTTATTGTCTGGACAGTCACTGTCTGTACATCTGGACCACTGTTTGGCCATTTACATCTCATCTCTTCTAGCTGCCCCTTTTCTTCCAACCGAACGCTTCTCTGGTGACCCAGCTCACTCCCTGCTCCTGCCCCAGGCTTTGGGCCCCAGTTGGGATAAACCCACCCTTGCTGGCTGGTAGCTGGTGGTGTCTAGGATGAGAGCTCAGAGAAAAAGCTTCCTTGTTTATTTTTCAGAGTGAGGAATGTGAGCCAGGCTCATGGAATCTTTTGTTGATAATGGAAGTGCCCTGGAGAGTGTGCAGAACTGGAACTTAGGGTGAATTAGGCACAGGTGGCTACTTTATTTATTCTTTTCTGGTAGGTCAGTTCAGTTCAGGCTCTCAGTCGTGTCAGACTCTTTGCAACCGCATGGACTGAAGCACACCAGGCTTCCCTGTCCATCACCAACTCCTGGAGCTTGCTCAGACTCATGTCCATGGCGTCAGTGATGCCATCCAGCCATCTCATCCTCTGTCATCCCCTTCTCCTGCCCGCAATCCCTCCCAGCATCAGGGTCTTTTCCAATGAGTCAGTTCTTCATATCAGGTGGCCAAAGTATTGGAGTTTCAGCTTCAACATCAGTCCTTCCAATGAATGTTAAGAACTGATTTCCTTTAGGACTGACTGGTTGGATCTCCTTGCAGTCCAAGGGACTCTCAAGAGTCTTTTCCAACACCACAGCTCAAAAGCATCAATTCTTTGGTGTTCAGCCTTCTTCGTAGTCCAACTCTTACATCCTGATCTGGTAGACCACAACTCATCTGGTAGGTCATATTTATTAAAATACATTTTCCATAAACCAACTTACTGCTGTATGTCAATTGTATCTCAATAAAGCTATTTCTGCTTTATTGACTATGCCAAAGCCTTTGACTCTGTGGATCACAATAAACTATGGAAAATTCTGAAAGAGATGGAAATACCAGGCCACCTGACCTGCCTTTTGAGAAATCTGTATGCAAGTCAGGAAACAACAGTTAGAACTGGACTTGGAACAACAGACTGGTTCCAAATAGGAATAGGAGTACGTCAAGGCTGTATACTGTCACCCTGTTTATTTAACTTATATGCAGAGTACATCATGAGAAATGCTGGACTAGAAGAAACACAAGCTGGAATCAAGATTGCCAGGAGAAACAGCAATAACCTCAGATATGCAGATGATGCCACCCTTATGGCAGAAAGTGAAGAAGAACTAAAGAGCCTCTTGATGAAAGTGAAAGAGGAAAGTGAAAAAGTTGGTTTAAAGCTCAACATTCAGAAAACAAAGATCATGGCATCCGGTCCCATCACTTCATGGGAAATAGATGGAGAAACAATGGAAACAGTGTCAGACTTTATTTTTATGGGTTCCAAAATCACTGCAGATGGTGACTGCAGCCATGACATTAGAAGACGCTTACTCCTTGGAAGAAAAGTTATGACCAACCTAGATAGTATATTCAAAAGCAGAGACATTACTTTGCCGGCTAAGGTCCGTCTAGTCAAGGCTATGGTTTTTCCAGTGGTCAGGTATGGATGTGAGAGCTTGACTGTGAAGAAGGCTGAGCGCCGAAGAATTGATGCTTTTGAACTGTGGTATTGGAGAAGACTCTTGAGAGTCCCTTGGACTGCAAGGAGATCCAACCAGTCCATTCTGAAGGAGATCAGCCCTGGGATTTCTTTGGAAGGAATGATGCTAAAGCTGAAACTCCAGTACTTTGGCCACCTCATGTGAAGAGTTGACTCATTGGAAAAAGACTCTGATGCTGGGAAGGATTAGGGGCGGGAGGAGAAGGGGGCGACAGAGGATGAGGTGGCTGGATGGCATCACCGACTTGATGAACGTGAGTCTGAGTGAACTCCAGGAGATGGCGATGGACAGGGAGGCCTGGGGTGCTGCAATTCATGGGGTCGCAAAGAGTCGGACAGGACTGAGCGACTGAACTGAACTGAACTGAAAGCTGAAGAAGAGACATAGTTTGCTCTATTTTTATAATTTTTATTTATTTTAAAATTTTATTTATTTCTGGCTGCTCTGGGTCTTTCTGCAGTTGCAGCAAGCGGGGGCTACTCTTTGTTGCTGTGCGTGG
This sequence comes from Nanger dama, assembly GCA_917880005.1. NCBI lineage: Eukaryota > Metazoa > Chordata > Mammalia > Artiodactyla > Bovidae > Nanger > Nanger dama. The sequence continues at coordinate 2,782,518 of CAKJTW010000115.1, forward strand.
GCTTCTCACAGCGGCAGCTTCTCGTGTTGCAGAGCACAGCTCTAGGTGAACTGGCTTCAGTATTTGTGTCTCTTGGGCTTGGTTGCTCCAAGGCAGGTGGAATCTTCCCAGATCAGGGCTCGAACCCATGTCCCTTGCATCGGCAGGCGGATTCTTAACCACTGGACCACTAAGGAAGTCCAGTTTGCTCTCACCAGGAATGTTCTACCATATCCCAAGTTGCGCCATGCACTTCTACTGGAGTTATGCTTGAATAGTCTAAAATCGTGTGAAACTTGGCTTTGATTCTAATGGTACCAGTGGAAGCAGGTCTGTAATCTCAGCCCTTGGCTGTACTTTCACAGTGAAGGTTTTAGGCCAGTTTTCATGTCCAGTTGACCAAATAATCCATGCTTGCCAGCACATGGTGGAAAAATAGGTTCCGTGTACATGCGGGCCTTCCATTTGGGGCTGCACAGCTGGCGCTGGCCGCTAGCTGCCCATCCTCACTGAACGTCTAGCTGGTTTACGGTTACAGGACAGCCAGCTAGCCAGCAGGCTGCTCCCCTTATGGCGGGGGGTCACACAGGTTCATGGATCCCCCAAAGCTGAGGATCGTGGGGGGGCAGTGAAGCACAGTGGAATTCTACTGAGTACAGTTATCAGAAGGTTTTTCTTCCCTTACTAAAAGAGACAGACAACTGGTAGACCCCATGCCCTTTGCCCTCTCCCCCTCTTGCCACCTGGAAAATGGACCTCGTACCCAGAGATGTGGCACAAAGCCACAGGGTAAGGATGGCTGTGCGGGGAGTTGGAAGGCCGGTTCTCTGAGCAAGTGCATCAGCCTCAGAATAAGCACTCAGCCTGGGAAACCGGTCAGATGAGATAAATAAGCCCCTTCTTCGACACAGCTGCTCTCGCCCAGGTTTCTGTTGCATTTGGCCCAGTGAAGTTTTGGCAGACTCGCAGAATGATGGATGTGTAGAGTGATGGATGTCACGAATGTGATACACACGAGAAGCGGTTGTGAAAACCTCCAGGCAGGGTGTGTGCTGGGCACTGGTGGGCTACATTTGACCACGGCCGGTGTGTGGGGACCTCCTGCTATGTGTTCCCTTAATACTTACCAATGCCCTGAATAGGAGAGTCTTTTATACGGACATCACCATTTTTTCGTATCCTCTAAGTTAGTGGTTGTTGAACTTTGGGGGATCATGAACATGTGTGAGTACCTAATAAAAAAAAATACTCTGGGACTTCACAGGTGGTTCAGTGGCTAAGACTCTGTGCTCCCAATGGAGGGGCCTGGGTTCAATCCCTGGTCAGGGAACCAGATCCCACATGCTGCAACTGAAAAAGATCCCACATGCCGCAACCAAGATCCAAGATCTCGAGTGTCCACAACTAAGATTTGGTGTAGCCAAATGAATAACTGACAATGGATATTTAAGAAAGCAAACTCTAGACGTCTTCCTTGGAAGATAAACAGACCAGAGTAAAGAAAAATTAGCACACCGTTTGAGGATTTCAGAGAAAGTCCTAAAACGCATCTGGGGGCGCTTGGGGCAAGCATTCTGTTCCAACAGCCTAATCAGTTTTGATGATCTCCCTCCACAGGCCCACTGTGCTAATTAACAGTATGCAAATTAGGCACTTGTATGATTTTTTGATTTGGCAAATTGGGGTATTCGTTCTAATCCCTGGATGCCTACTAATTCTAAATTACTCTCATTTCATGAATCATTATCTGCAGCATATAGAATTATGCAAATATCACCGGTGCAGAGCAGGAAATGGCGCAAAAAGCTGTGTGTTCGCGCTAAGTCGCTTCAGTTGTGTCCGATTCTTTTTGACCCTATGGACTGTAGGCTCCTCTGTCCATGGGATTCTCCCGGGCAAGCATATTGGAGTGGTTCACCTTTACCATGCCTTTCTCCAGGGGATCTTCCTGACCCGGGCAGCAAGCCCATGTCTCTTGTGTCTCCTGCACCTGCAGGAGGGTTCTTCACCACTAGCGCCACCCGGGAAGCCCCAAAACAAAAAGGTACACAAGGAAAACCATGTCCTTCCCCAAAGGCAGATAGCCAGGCCCCGGTAACCCCACGACCACGCTTCCTGAGTGTCGTGCCAGGAATGCTTTTATGTGAGCTCCATAAATGGGAGATTTTACAGTCACTGTGCAATTTCTTTTTAAACTTACTAGATCTTGGAGATCCTTTCACATCAATTACTATAGATCTTCCTGTTCCTTTTAGAGGTTGAGGAGTATTCCATCGTGTAAACATATTGTGACTTATTTAACCACCCCAGTATCAATGGACATTTCTGTAGAGGAAAATTTTAAAATCACTCTCACTTCAGCAGGCTCTTTGCTATCTCCATACCAGCCATTGAATATGTACAGGAAATATAAACTAATTACATCTTTTAAGCAAAGGAAATTAAAACAATAAGCGAATTACAAAACCTCTCTCCACTTCTCATTGTCTTCATGTGAAACATGCTGAACTCAGAAATATGATGTTTGCAGTTTACCACATTCAATCATGCAAGTCCCCATTTCTTTGTCTTAGAAAAACATCACTGGGTATAGCAGGAATGGGGTCCGGCAAGCACCTTGGAGCCAGACTGTCTGGGTTTGAATCTCAGCTCCACACTTCGTAGCTCTGTGACTTTGGGACAATTATTTAACCTCTCTGTTCCTCACGTTCTCTGTAAATGTGGGTAACAATTTTACTGATCTCACGGATGTGTCAAGAGGATCAAATGAGTTAAAATCTCTGAAGTTTAAGGGTGGTGACACACACAGAAAGCGCCGATTAAGTGTTGGCTCTTCCTAGTCTGGGCGGCCTTGGGATAAAAGGACGGTCAGTGGCTTCTGCTGTGGCATTGCTGCCCAAGGTGAGGGAAGGCCTGGAGGCTGTCTCAGAAGCCTGTGGACCCCTGCTGCAGGGACCCTCACACACACGCTCACGTACTCAGGCACACTTGTGCACACACAAGAACACTCTGTGCACACAGCCCCGGCATACCTGAGGTCTGCTACATGTCACAAACAGAAAATGGAGTTGCTATTTACTCAGGTGTTAATGTTGGAATGCAGAACCAATTTATTTTTGTTTTGATGGTTTGAGATATACTGTGCCTGGCATCCTGATACTAACCATCAGGACATCGTTACATATTTTGCACAAACCTAATATTTGAAAAATGATGACTGTCTCTCAGGTCCTGGGAAAAACACATATGTCTCCAAGGCCTGTGTAAATGATTTCTAACTAGGTCAAGTGCCCTGAGTCTCTCAGTACAGATTCAACGCCTTTCTGTCTTGAATTTCTCAACTCATCTGTCACGTAGAAAAAGTGATATTAAGAAATATGTAATGGTGTTTTGAGAAATGACTTGCAGAACTGGAACCTGATTTTCCAAGATTTTTGACACATAATTGTTTCCCACTAATTCACCAACTGCACAAAGAACACACATTTGTACGGCACTTCCATATACACACATGAGACTGCATTTGTATGTTTCAATATTACGTGTTGTTAAACTGACTTGTCAGCAGGGATTTTACTATAAATTCTTCATTCTGCAGATATGGATCTGAACCAGGCTCAGGGTCAAAAATGAAAGTGACAGTTGTCCAGACCTTTTCTCTTCTAAATAAGGAGGACCCTCTGTGATTCCCCAGAGTTGCTAGGCAACCACCTGCCTGCTCTGCTCAGGTGTCAGGTGACGGTCCAGGGAGGCCTGTGACACCACGACAGCTCACCTGAGGCTGTGGGTCTTCACTGAGTGCACCCACGACTGTTGGTCTCACCTAGGTGTGATTGTCCACACTGTGGGTATGAACTGATTTTATACTTAAGAGTGTAGAAAAAAATACGCCCATGTGTGAAAAATAAAGCAAACACTTCTTTTTTTTTTTTGCCCTAGTGTGAGCTTCAGGCTGAGTTGAACATATGTAATGTCCGAGGTCAGGGGCGGCAGCCGAGAGTGCCAGGCTGCGACAGCACAGGAGCAGCCAAAGGAGCTATCCCCGCCCGAGGCCAGGGGCGGCGGCCGGGAGGAACTGTGCCACATCCAAGGAGCGCTGGCTGCGCGGACGCCAGAGGGCCTAAAGGAGCTACTCCACGTTCAAGGTCAGGAGGGGCGGCGGTGAGGAAATATCCCTCATCCAAGGTAAGGAGCAGTGGCTGCGTTTTGCTGGAGGAGCTGTGAAGAGATACCCCATGTCCAAGGTAAGAGAAACCCATGTAAGACGGTAGGTGTTGCAAGAGGGCATCAGAGGGCACACACACTGAAACCATAATCACAGAAAACTAGTCAATCTAATCACACTAGGACCACAGCCTTGTCTAACTCAATGAAACTAGGCCATGCCCTGTGGGGCTACCCAAGACGGGTGGGTCATGGTGGAGAGGTCTGACACAATGTGGTCCACTGGAGAAGGGAATGGCAAACCACTTCAGTATTCTTGCCTTGGGAACCCCATGAACAGTATGAAAAGGCAAAGTGATAGGATACTGAAAGAGGAACTCCCCAGGTCAGTAGGTGCCCAATATGCTACTGGAGATCAGTGGAGAAATAACTCCAGAAAGAATGAAGGGATGGAGCCAAAGCAAAAACAATACCCAGTGGTGGATGTGACTGGTGATAGAAACAAGGTCTGATGCTGTAAAGAGCAATATTGCACAGGAACTTGTAATGTCAGGTCCATGAATCAAGGCAAATTGGAAGTGGTCAAACAGGAGATGGCAAGAGTGAACGTCAACATTCTAGGAATCAGTGAAATAAAATGGACTGGAATGGGTGAAATTAACTCAGATAACCATTATATATACTACTGCAGGCAGGAATCCTTTAGAAGAAATGGAGTAGCCATCATGGTCAACAGAAGAGTCTGAAATGCAGTACTTGGATGCAATCTCAAAAGCAACAAAATGATCTCTGTTCATTTCCAAGGCAAACCATTCAATATCACAGTAATGCAAGTCTATGCCCCAGCCAGTAATGCTGAAGAGCTGAAGCTGAACGGTTCTATGAAGACCTACAAGACCTTTTAGAACTAACACCCACAAAAGATGTCCTTTTCATTATAGGGGACTGGAATGCTAAAGTAGGAAGTCAAGAAACACCTGGAGTAACAGGCAAATTTGGCCTTGGAATGCGGAATGAAGCAGGGCAAAAACTATTACAGTTTTGCCAAGAAAATGCACTGGTCATAGCAAACACCCTCTTCCAACAACACAAGAGAAGACTCCACACATGGACATCACCAGATGGTCAACACTGAAATCAGATTGATTATATTCTTTGCAGCCAATGATGGAGGAGCTCTATACAGTCAACAGAAACAATACCAGGAGCTGACTGTGGCTCAGATCATGAACTCCTTATTGGCAAATTCAGACTTACATTGAAGAAAGTAAGGAAAACCACTAGATCATTCAGGTATGACCTTAAATCAAATCCTTTATGATTATACAATGGAAGCAAGAAATAGATTTAAGGGCCTAGATCTGATAGATAGAGTGCCTGATGAACTATGGACGGAGGTTCGTGACATTGTTCGGGGGACAGGAATCAAGACCATCCCTATGGAAAAGAAATGCAAAAAAGCAAAATGGCTGTCTGAGGAGGTCTTACAAATAGTTGTGAAAAGAAGAGAAGTGAAAAGCAAAGGAGAAAAGGAAAGATATAAGCATCTGTATGCAGAGTTCCAAAGAATAGCAAGAAGAGATAAGAAAGCCTTCTTCAGCGATCAATGCAAAGAAATAGAGGAAACAACAGAATGGGACTACAGATCTCTTCAAGAAAATTAGAGACACCAAGGGACCATTTCATGCAAAGATGGGCTCAATAAAGGACAGAAATGGTCTGGACCTAACAGAAGCAGAAGATATTAAGAAGAGATGACAAGAGTACACAGAACTGTACATAAAGGATCTTCACGACCCAGATAATCACGATGGTGTGATCACTCATCTAGAGCCAGACATGCTGGAAAGTGAAGTCAAGTGGGCCTTAGAAAGCATCACTACGAACAAAGCTAGTGGAGGTGATGAAATTCCAGTAGAGCTATTTCAAATATGCACAGTACATCATGAGAAATGCTGGGCTGGAAGAAGCACAAGCTGGAATCAAGATTGCCGGGAGAAATATCAATAACCTCAGATATGCAGATGACACCACCCTTATGGCAGAAAGTGAAGAGGAACTAAAAAGCTTCTTGATGAAAATGAAAGAGGAAAGTGAAAAAGTTAGCTTAAAGCTCAACATTCAGAAAACAAAGATCATGGCATCTGGTCCCATCACTTCATGGGAAATAGATGGGGAAATAGTGGAAACAGTGTCAGACTTTATTTTTCTGGGCTCCAAAATCACTGCAGTTGGTGACTGCAGCCATGAAATTAAAAGACGTTTACTCCTTGGAGGAAAAGGTATGACCAACCTAGACAGCATATTCAAAAGCAGAGACTTTACCTTGCCAACAAAGGTCCGTCTAGTCAAGGCTATGGTTTTTCCAGTGGTCATGTATGGATGTGAGAGTTGGACTGTGAAGAAAGCTGAGTGCTGAAGAATTGATGCTTTTGAACTGTGGTGTTGGAGAAGACTCTTGAGAGTCCCTTGGACTGCAAGGAGATCCAACCAGTCCATTCTGAAGGAGATCAGCCCTGGGATTTCTTTGGAAGGAATGATGCTAAAGCTGAAACTCCAGTACTTTTGTCACCTCATGTGAAGAGCTGACTCATTGGAAAAGACTCTGATGGTTGTGGGAGTGGGGGAAGCCCATCCAAGGACATGGAGGATGTCCTTCCAGGTTTCCACACCGTCTGCCCCAGCTTCGCACTTTTTTTTTTGGTCTAAAATTCTCAGTGATATCTCCCATCTTTCGGTTGCTTCCAAACAGAAAGAACTCACCACTCTCCTCCGACATCCCTGTCCACCGCCTGTAGCTTTCCTCCTGGACGATCCCCTCCCCACTTTCTAGTAAAGCTATTCATCAGTGCTTGGGACCTGTTGTGACCCGCTGTGTTCTCAGAGGCCACCAGCCCCTCTTGGTCTCACTGCTGCTATCCAATCAAAAGCCACACTGAGTCCATCTTCCCGTCTGTCACCCACACCCTTCTGCCCCTGACATCCAGGTCAGTGCAGGGCCTTTGGGACTCCTGCTTCTCCTCAGCTAATCACACCAACACCTCCTGCCGGGTCTGTCACCCCCTCACTCCAATCCCCCAAAGCCTTCCCGCCCTCTGAGCCTAGCCTGGCTTCCAGGCTGCTGCTCCCTGACCCCACCTTCCTGCCCTGCTCTCTCTGCCCTTTGTAGGGCAGCATACACCCCAGCCTCTCTGAACCTGTGCATGCGTGCACAGTCGCTCAGTCGTGTCTGGCTCCGCAACCCTATGGACGCAGGCTCTTCCATCCATGGGGTTCTCCAGGCAAGGATATTGCAGTGGGTTGCCATTTCCTCCTCCTGGGATCTTCCCGACCCAGGGATCAGACGCAAGTTTCCCGCGTCTCTTGCCTTGCTGGCAGACTCTTTACCCGCTCAGTCATCGGGGAAGCCCCACCGAGGCCCTCACTACTCCCCAAACTGTGCCTCATCGGAGGCCCTCCAGGCTGCCGGGTCTACACTCACGACTCCCCTAAGGTCACAGTTTCCCTAGTTCCCCTCACAGCCCTTCCCGCCATCTGACCCCCAATGAACGCTGATCACGGTCATTGGCCCTTTCCCCACCAGCATGTGGGCTCCATGGGGACAGAGGTTACACTCCAGGCAGTGTCTCTTAGTAACCCTTTCCCCTGCCCTTCCAGAATCTTCTCAGGATTTCCCCTCCAGCTTGGGGTCCCTTCTCAGAGCCCCCATACACAACCATACTTCGAGTCCCATCACCCAACAGGCTCCCTTCTCCTTTCTCGAATTTGTTCTTGGTCCACCTCATGGCAGTGCAGGGCAGTAGGAATGGCTGGGGCGCCTGCTAGCAGCTGCAGGGACCTGCTGACCGACGGAGGGGAGGGTCTCGGGGCTAACACTAGCCTCGGTGGCCGTGGACGGCGGCCTGAAACTGCCCGGAGGGGGTGGGGGCTCAGCAACCACGGAGTGAACAGTTTGGTGCATGCCTCGTTTGCTATGACTGCACGACAGTCAGGTAGAGAGGCCAAGACAGGAACGGACCGCGGACAAAATTGCCCTCTTCTTGGGAAATCGGAGCACAGCTGTTTCCGATGTAGTCTTTCTCCTGGGTGCTATGTCCTCGAAGTGTTAGTTGCTCAGTTGTGTCCAACTCCTTGCGACCCCACGGACTGTAGCCCACCAGGCTCCTCTGTCCATGGGGATTCTCCAAGCAAGAATACTGGAGTGGGTTGCCGTGCCCTTTTCCAGGGGATCTTCCCCACCTGGGTCTCGCTCACTGTGGGCAGATTCTATACTGTCTGAGCCACCAGGGAAGTCCCTAGGTCTCCAAAGACAACTACAAATACCATAACTTTCATGCTAATTATTACCATTCGCAATGTCAAAATCAACATCGTAAAGGACTGGAAATTTTATCTGAGCATCTTGGACCAGCTTAGAGAATAGTCAGTAAAAACAGGACTAAGTCATTCATATTCAGACTGCTGCTGCTGCTAAGTTGCTTCAGTTGTGTCCGGCTCTGTGCGACCCCATAGACGGTATGGGGCTCTGCCATCCCAGGGATTCTCTAGGCAAGAACACTGGAGTGGGTTGCCATTTCCTTCTCCAATGCATGAAAGTGAAAAGTGAAAGTGAAGTCGCTCAGTCGTGTCCAATATTCAGACTAATAGTGCTCAATTCTGGACGTGGACAAGCAAAGAAAGAACAGGACTAAGTTCTTCTCATTTGCGACTTCAGGGACTATACAGTCTGTGGGATTCTCCAGGCCAGAATACTGGAGTGGGTAGCCGTTCCCTTGTCCAGCAGATCTTCCTGACCCAGGAATCAAACCCAGGACTCCTGCATTGCAGGCAGATTCTTTACCAGCTGAGCCACCAGGGAAATGACTTTCACTTACCTGACATCATCCAGGTGTGACAGGGATTTTTCAAACCCCTCACCCCTCCAGCTTTTCCAGTAACAGTAGTCATCTGAGAATATGGAGCCTAGAGGAATGCCGGCTGCCCTAACAATGAACCCTACAGCCTCAGAGGCCAGGCGGTCAACTCTGGTTTGAAGGGGTCATTTAAGGACCTGTGTCCTCATTTAGGCCCCTGGAGCTTTTTCTGCTCCATTGAGAGAGCAGAAGGGGTGCTCAGAAGTTTCGACAGGCCAGGCTGATGCCACCTGTGGGTGGAGTCACTGGGCCACCCCTACTTGAAGGGAGGCTGGGACACGGCTGAGCGACTGAACTGAACTGGGAAACACCTGAGCTGTTTGCTCAGGAAGGAAGTGAGTTTGGGTGAACCGAGCTGGTCCTGTCCAGAGTAGCTTCCCATTGTAAAGATTCACCTCCTGCCACCCCTCTGGCTTCTGCTTAAACCAGGCAGAGACCCTGGAGATAGATCCAGCTGGATTTCTTCCCCATCCTCCTAAGCAGATCCCGCCAAGACCTGGGTATAGGGGGCCGGGCTGCGAGTTGAGCTCTGTTTTTCAAGATCTGCTGAAAGTCCCATCCCATAGCCCATGAATGTGACATTGCTTGGAAATAAGGTCATTAAAGACCAGTGGCTCAGATGGTAAAGGATCTGCCTGCAATCCCGGAGACTTGGGTTTGTTACTTGAGTGGGGAAGTCACCCGGAGAAGGGAATGGTAACCCACTCCAGTATGCTTGCCTGGAGAATCCCATGGTCAGAGGAGCCTGGTGGGCTACAGTCCATAGGGTCACAAAGAATTGGACACTAGTGAGCAACTAACACCCCACTCCAGTACTGGAAAATCCTAAGGATGGAGGAGCCTGGTGGGCTGCAGTCCATGGAGTCACTGAGTCGGACATGACTGAGCGACTTCACTTTCACCTTTCACTTTCATGCACTGGAGAAGGAAATGGCAACCCACTCCAGTGTTCTTGCCTGGAGAATCCCAGGGATGGGGGAGCCTGGTGGGCTGCCATCTATGGGGTTGCACGGAGTCGGACATGACTGAAGCGACTTAGCAGCAGCAGCAGCAGAGCAACTAACACACACACACACACGGAAGACCGAGTTAAGACGAGGTCACACTTGATTCCGGTGGGCCCTCTCCCATAACGGGTCCTTAAAGAGAGGTGTGGACAGGCACGGGGGGACAGCCGTGGGACACCCTGATCCCGGGCTTCTGGCCTTCAGATCTGAGAAGATGGCACTCTGCGGCAGCAGCTCCGGGCTAAAATTGCCGCCTGTGCCGCTAGCTTGTGTAAGTCGGGGGCCTAGCGGAGCCCTTTCTCCTCTGGCTGGTTCTGGCTGGTGGGGCTGTACTTGGCAAATGCTGAGGGGTGATGAGGAGGGCAGCGGTGCACTCAGAGGCTCTAGCTTGTTCAGCACACCCCAGGCCCGGGAGGGGTCAGCCTCCGGTGGTCCCTGTGCCCCCTCAGTGCTGCAGACACCCTATTCTCCTGGTCTGGCCTGGCTGCTGCCTGCCTACCCTCTGACCTTGGACTCAAGTCACTTCTAAAGGAGGCTGGCCTCCTCCCCATCCTCCCCACCACCTCTAGGTGGGGCTGGGCCCCATCGGTTGCCCCCCACCCCATTCCGCTCTCTCCCTGAGCTACGTGGTATTCCGAGAGTGAGGTGAGGGCAGGGCCTCTGGGAGTCTGTCTTGCTCTAACCTGAAGCCCACACTCAGCTGTGTACGGTGGGTGTGGGATTGGCCAATTCCAGGTGCAAAAGACCAAGAAAAGGCAAGCCCCCTGTACCTTTGGGTACTCTGGGCCACACTGATTCCCATTAGTCAGCAATGGCTGAGATGCCTATATTCCAAGAGCAATTAAATCAGCAGCAAGAAAACAAGGTCCTCACTAACCCAAATGTCACCCTGTCATCTGTCATGTCACCTTGAGCATGGCGGGGGGCAGAGGGGGCAATGGGACACTGTTCCGTGCATAGATACACTAGGTTCTGTGCTTTATTTAAAGTCTGGTTGGGTACAAACACACACACACAGAGTTAGGTTAAAATATCCAAAGAAAATTTACTGCAACTTTCGTACAATTGAATTTGTGCTACAAGACACGTTGCATAGGAAACTATTTAAAGCCCCTGAGGAAAAAAATCTCCGCATTTAAGGTGCGACTGGTTTTGTTTCTTCTTTGGGGAAAAGTGAGAGATGCTCTCTGGGAAGACTGAAGGCGGAGAGTGGAGCGCAGAATGTGAGATGATTTCGTGGGAGATGGGGAGGGGAATCATGGAATGTCTCGGTTTTTGCAGCATAAAATCTGTAGTGTTTTTTGTTGTTGTTTTCTAGCTGCGGGTCTTCCGAATCGGAATCAATAGCTGTAGAAGAATGTTTTAGCCCAATAAGGGATTTACATGGATTATACTAAGTAATTAACGCGCTTCCAGCAAGCAGATTTAGAAAATGAGATTCTGGAATCCCAGATGGTGCATCGCTCATATAAGCACGGCGCATGGCCCGGCACCTTCCCGGGCATCGACTCTATTGATCCTCCAGATGTTTCTTCACGCCCATCCCTCACTTTCTTCCGAGATGATGCAACCACACGCGGCTGCAGAATCCAGCCCAGCAAGGTGATCTCCCGCCATCGAGGCAACCGTCAGCCAAGTCTCAGACTTTAAGTTAGACCATTTTCAGACAGTGGTCATCCTGCTCAGGCAATCTTAATGCTGCTTTCTGTCTTCAAACATTTCCCTGTGCTCTCTATTTCCAAGGAGAGGAGAGATGGACAGACGAGGGGGAGAAGGGCTCCATTTCAGGTGAAGTGGATTTGGCAAATGCCAGCAGGCATCTCTGGGCATCAGCAGAGGGTGTGCTTGTGGTGATATGTTCTCTGTGCCCAGAAGAGAGGCTGTAAGCTCTGCCGCGAGCCCCCAGGAGAAGCTGCGCGCGGCCTCTCAGAGCTGCAGGGACCACTTGGCTCCGGGTGGCAAAGGGCACACAGGCAGGGGCTCAGAAAGGCTTCCCCTGTGTTGTGGCCAATCCTTCCTGCAACACGAGGCCAGGGTCGGAAGGTAATAAAAACAGGAGGGAAGCTTAGGACCAGGACAGCCCCGGAAAGAACGGGCGGGCGCCGACTGGCCTCGTTTACTGAGACTCCACGTTTCCTGTTTGATTTCTTTTTCACATGTACACAGCCAAAAAGGTCCGGCGCTTGACAAGTGTCTTCCCGTGCTCGGTGGTGAAATGCAAAGGGTGTTCAATGACCAGAAACGCTCCCACAACCCTTAAATACATATATACATCTGTCACATAATTTAAAAAGGTCTTTATAGAACATAAAAACCTCAACAGTATCTGACCTTAAGAAGCGTTTTCTTCTTTTAATTTAGAGTCCAGTAAAAATTAGATAACCACCTTTCTGGTATGCCCTACCCCCATACTTTAAAAAACAAAAACTGATTTTAAGTTTAAATTTATACTTAACAAATAGAAAGCTATTTGATTGGCAACTACCTGCAGTAGAAATTCCCTTCGGGCCTCCCCCACGATGGAGAAGGCAGGTGGAACATCATACGTGTGCTTGGTCCTGGGTGAGGGTCCAGGGGGTAGGCCCCTGGGTCTGTCTGAGCAGCTGACCCTACCTCCCTCCCCAGTGCCATGTGCCCGCCTGGGCATCTGGGGCAGACGGAGGGTCCACGCCCCCAGAGCAGCAGGAGGTGGGGGACCCGCTCAAATCACGAAGTCATCGTGGTCCACGGGACTGAAGGCAGAGGCTCGCAGGATGTCCAGGGAGTTTACCAGGATCAGGGTCCCCGTGAGGTGCTTCCAGCGCTTGGTGATGGGGTTCTTCATCTTGTCCAGGCCAATGTGCAATTCTTGGATGACATCCCGGTAGCTGTCCCCGATCTGGTGGCTCCAGGTGAGGAGAAAGTCGAGGCGGGCTTCCACATGGCCTGGATGGTGCGGTCGTCCAAAACCAAAAGAGAGAGCAAAGATTAGGAGACGGTGAGAGAGCTGGTCCGAGTTACCTCTCCTAGTACCAGCATCATGAACCCCAAAGCAGAGTCGACCCCCTCCTGGGCTAGCACATTTCAGAGGGAAAAAGGCACTTTGTGTGAGAGCAGGTGGGCAGTGCTGAGAGTCAATTACTAGGTAGGTTGATAAGAACTCCAGGGTCCCGAGAAAGAGAGAGTGGTCTGGAGCTCTCAAGGAGAAAAGGACAAACTTTTTTTCTCCTACTTTGCTTTGTCTTAGTCAATATAACAAAGTATCTTGCTCAAGTTCATATTTCTTCCTAACAAGAACCCTTTGACTAATCTTGTTATCTTAAGATGCTTATTGTGGGAGTGGGTCTGGTAAAAGTATACATGGCCTTGATAAGACTGGTGAGTGGGGGCACTCTTCGTCCCCCTTCTGAAGTCTATGTCAGAAGATTTTTTTGTCCTTTTCATACTTTAATAAAACTCTGCTATACAAAAGCACCTGAGTGATCAAGCCTGGTCCCTGGTCCTGAAGCTAAATCTTCTTTGGAGATCATGAATCCAACACCATTCACTGTGAGCTATCAGTCAACAGAAGGGGCCTCTTTCCTTCCAACCCCCATAGCACGTTCCATTTATTTAGAAACTCGCCACATCAATAAAAGATGCCCTTATCCTGGGGACTTCCTGCTTCCTAGGTCTCAAGAGCTTTTCCGTCTTTCCAGAAGCTTAAAGTAACCTCCACAAACAAGTGAGAAAACAGACTCTCTGAGCAGGGACCCAGCCAGTCTTGGCTGAAGCCGACAGCACACCAGGAGCTGTCCACCAAACCCTGTGTGGGGCAGAGCCCCATCGCCCCAGCGTCCTCCAACTGGGCCGAAGGTAATTTAAGATCAGGATCAGTGAGGGACCGGCAGTTCCAAGGATGCTGTACCAATGTCCCACCTGATGGCAGAGCAGCCTCACCACCACCCAGGGCCTGGCTCCCAACTAAGGATCCCGAGAAGGATGGACATGCTCCCTCTCATCGTGAGCCTCCTCTGCACTGAGCACTTGTCTTCACACTTCATTATCTGTCCTCCTAAAAATGCTCTAATGTAGACGCCGTCACCACTGCATTTGACAGGTGGAGGGAAGGGCAGCCGGGCTCACCTCACTGTCCACCACTCCGTTCCTGTCCCGGTGGGGGAGACTCGTACGCGTCCATCTGCTGCTTGGACACCTTGGCGAGCTTCTCGGCCAGCTCCCGCCAGCGCTGTGCCACCTCGACCGCTGTGGTTAGGAGCACGAAGTCTTGGATGAGCCTGACCACCAGGCCCTGGCAGTCCATCTTCAGTAAGGCCTGAGGAGGAAGGGGCGGGGATGAGGTAGGGCTGAGAGCAGGCTCTGGGCTTTCGGGAAGCCGGTCCCGTAGAGACCACGTGCTGACTCCCTGGATGCTGTGTGGCCTGAGCACCCCCTCTGTTGGAACCCATGATTACAGGATGTACTGGAGCCCCCCAACTGCACATCCTCGCCCTCCTGTAACCTCTCGGTGTGACTGTAAATCACAGCAGGGTCTTTGCAGATGGAACCAGCTACCCACTGGCCCTGGTGGACTAGGGTGTGTGGCCCTCATCCAAAGACTGGTGTCCTTATGTGGAGAGAAACAGACACGCAGAGACAGAGGCAAGACTGGAGGTAGGGACAGAGTGATGCAGCTGCAGCACTGGAGCCCCCAGGAGCTGGAGAGAGGCATGGACAGACCCCCGCAGAGCCCCCCAGAGAAGCCAGCCTTGCGACAGCCCCAGAATGGAGGCAGGATGAACCTCAACTGCTTGGAGCCTCCCAGCCTGTGGTTCTTCCACTCGGTAGCCCCAGGACACTGATGGGTGGAGTGGGTGAGATGATGGCTGTTCATGTGTTCCCACCACCAATGGGGAAACTGCAGAACTGATGCGCTTGACCCAGACAGCCAGTGCAGGATGGTCTGGGCGCAGAGCAGGACAAGCTGCCGTCAGCGGGTGGGGAGCCCTGACTCACAGAAGAGACGCGAGAGGGGGCTCAGATTGGGACCTGGAGTGCAGAGCGAGATCCGGGAGCCTTGGGTTCTGCAGACACACAAAAGGCCGGGATACAGGGGGGCTGAGAGAGGCCAAACCATCAAGAGTCTCCAGAATGGATGGGACCCCACCCTTGTCAAAACCGTGACAGATTTCCAGTGTGTCTCTGCACAGGGCTCACTAACTGTGGAGGGACAGGGGGTCAGGAGAGAAGTGGTGTGGAGAGAAATGCTGTCAGCTGGGAAGGAGGCAATGGGCAGATTCCCAGGCCACGTCCCCGTGTGACCCGAACAGCATGTGGCCCCTCCTTGGATGTCATCCCCCATCCAGGTGAGGGGCTGGTCCATCGGGCAGGCTTTCAACACAGGGCTTGCTGCTCTGGGGTTCTGTGTAGCCCAGGTTGGAGGCGGGGGTCACACTAACATTTCTGGCTTAAAGAAATGAATCCACATCAGTATCGCAAACCCACAGGTCTGCTGTCCCCACACGTCACCCCAAGCCACACGGACGTCTGCTGAGTGTCGGGCTGTGGGTCCCACGGAGCCGGCACAGAGTGTGTGACTGTGGGCAGCCAGGATGGAGCCCCGGCAGGAGGAAAAGACTCGGTGAGGACCAGACCCACCTGAGCCACGGAGCCAAGTCTCACCCCAACCTCATTCACCCAGCAGATCCCCGGATTAGAGCCTAACAGCTGCAGAAGGGAGCCTCCGGGGCCCCAGCGATGGGGTCTGAGACGCCCTGGGGCCCTCGGACATCAAGGAAGCGACTGAAGAGACTCTGAGACCAGGCCCCGCCTCCTTTCTGTCCCTGTACACTCTGTCCAAGCACCTGAAGCTGTCACTTCAAGGCTCTGCAGAAAAAGTGCTAAAAACATCAAGACACCTACCAGCCAGCCCCTCCCCAGCTGAGCCAAACATGCTGTTCACTTCAAACATTTTGTGAAGCTGTGGGCAGCCTAGCATCCGAGCAAGGTCAGTCTGCTGGGCTGCTACTTGAAAGAACGCAGCTATTTTAGACTAAGCGTTCTTGTTGAAGCTTTACATTTATTTGGGGGAACTTAACAAAATGAAGGGACGGTGACTTTGGGCAGGAGGGCTCCCAGAATGCATGGGCATCTCAATCTTTACCTTTAAAACATAAGCTCATTCTGAGGCCATTCAGGGTCCAAGGGCTTAGCAACTGGCTTTAAGGTGGGAAGCCAGAAGAGAGGACCATGTGGTCCTTTTTGATTTTTGTCTTTATAAATAAGCTGCCACCATTGAGTCCTTCCGGTGAGCTAGGCACGGGGCTCATCTACTCCCCAGAAGCCCCATGGAGAGAAGAAAAGCTCACCCCAGTTTGCAGATAAAATTGAGAGGACAGGGGTCCAGCGTTGGAGGCTGGTCTGGCCTCCAGGCAGCCTGTCCCCAGCTCCCACTCACTGTGCGGGCTGCTTGGTGTCTGATTTATAGACCCAGTAGACCCTGGGTGACTTGTCCAGGGTCTCATAGCTCAAGGGGACAGGAGTGTTGCATGGTCTGTTTTATAGACTCTGTGGATGCTGGGTGGCCTGTCAAGGGCCCCACAGCTCGAGGGAACTGAAGGGAGGCAGGCAAGATTTCCCGGCGCTCAGGCCAATGGCCTGGCCAGCTCTGTGGGCACCACGTGACTTCAGGACCTGGGCATGAGGCTTCAGCGCGATGATTCAGACATTTCAGAAACTAGTCTCTTTGAACTTAGATATCTTCAAGTGACACCGCTTAAAAAAAAATTAAATGTTTACCAGATTTTGTACTGCGGAACATGTTCATGGTATGGGGTGGGGGGAATGTGTGATATATTGGTAGAATTCAGGATTTAAATTCTTTTGCTTGAATAATAATAATAATAAAGAAAACAAGGTCCTACTGTACAGTCAGGGAACTATAGTCAATATCCTGTGATACACATGAAAAAGAATGTCTCTCTCTATATGTGTAACTGACTCACTTTGCTGTGCAGTAGAAATTAACACAACACTGTAAATCAACTATATTTGAATAGTAAAAACAATTAAAAGAAAACTTTTGGTGTGGTGTGGTTTGAGCCCAGATGCACAGGGGAGGCAGGGCCCCTGCTAGCCACGCCTACTGTTCTGAGACGGATCCGGCCGACCTCCAGTGACAACGGTCCCTCCCAGGCTTCCTCATAGCGTCCCAGCAGCACGTGTGTGCCCAGCTGCCTGTTTTCCAGGTAACAGAACGCTTCAGGGTCACCTGCTTCTGCTTTGGGGATCCCTGGTGGGGGGTGTTCAAAGCTGCTCTCTCCTCAGGGTACAGGGCACAGGGACAAAGGTCCTGAGGAACTCAGACCCTCTCTCCGGCCCCTGAGTGGCTACAGCTGGGACCAGGTGCTGCCCACACCATCGCCAAGGGGTAGTTTACACTTTTATTTTTTTTTCTGAAGGATGCATTTTGGGTGCCCACCAAATCTCAGCAATGACATTTTCGCAGCTGCAGGGGTCTAGTTCTGGAACCTTTTCCTGTGGCACCTCTTTAGTTTCTGCACACACAAGTTAGCACAGGCAATCGCAGAGAACAGAACACACCCAAGGAAGCAAAGCACAGCTGGCCCCAGCTCGGCTCTCAGCAGCTGCAGTGACCGTGCCTTAGGCCAGGGTGGCCAAGCAGGGTCTGCTTTTGGCTCTGCAGGCAGGGGGGTCTCTGCCTTGGCTACGTGACTGCAGTGGGGCGAGAGAGCACAGACAGCAGTTGAACGGGTGGACACGGCTGTGCTCCAGCAAAGCTTCCCTTATAAAGCAGCTGGCCCGGGGCCAATCCCGCTTGAAAAGACATTCTTATGAGAATACGACAAGCATCATTCTGCGGTATGCTCAATCCAAGCTTCCACCTCCGAGGTTCAAACACCAGAAGGGCAGTCACCATGGCAACCCTGCCCCTCCCTGTATCAGCGCCCTGGGGGCTTCGGGACCACCTGGCAGGAAAGAGCCCAGAAACCTAAGTGCACAGCTGGTAGGTAGCGGCATCCTCTCTCCCGGGGAGAAGGTAGTTTTGCTCCCATTTCAGAGAATTCCTTCATCCCAACCTCTCCAGCCCCAACTCTCCCTGATCTCACACTCCCCCTTATTTCCATTGGCTTCTCCAGGTTCTCGGTGTTGATTTCACCTATGACCTTACTCCTAAAACCACCACCTGCCTAGACTTGTATTCTATAGCAACTTTCTCTTTTTCAGAGACACTCCCCGAGAGCCCACAGCATCCTTCCCTCCCGCTCCTGGACTCCCACCGCCACCACCCGTGACTCCTGGTCACCCACCCCGATGGCTTTGCTCCTGGCGGCCCCAGGGGCAGTTCTGATTGCTGGCTTAGGCCCCTTCCGGAGAGGCCGCCCTGTCCACAGCCCGGTTCCTCCTGTAGTTCCAGCCAACTCTCCCTCCCAGCCCGGAGGGCAGACTCCTGCCGCTCCCTCAGGGTGTAACCCCCAGAGTCAAGAACAGTCTTACATGGAAAGAGTGTTGCTAAATGAAAACATTTCCAGTTCTTACAGAGCTAGGTTCCTGAGGGCTGTCTGCCACCTCGACACACATGCGCACGCGCACACACACACACACACACACACACACACACACACAGGAGATGGCCATCACCCAAATCTTCACAGTCCTCGAGTATGAGCCAAGCCCTCCCCTCCACTCACTGTAGTCACCAAGTCCTGGAACAACAGCAATGTTTTCCACCTGGATTTTCACCCACACTCGGAAAACTCTTCCCCAGACCCACAAAGTGTGTCAAAAGCAGCATCGATGCCTTAAAAACAGAAGAACACACTGTCATTTCTCACACTCACTCAATGTGGCATGTTCAGTCGCTCAGACGTGTCCATCTCTTTTGCGAGCCCCTGGGCTGTAGCCTGCCAGGCTCCTCTGCCCAGGGGATTCCCCAGGCAAGAATACTGCAGTGGGTTGCCGTTTCCTTCTCCAGGGGATCTTCTTGACCCAGGGATCGACCGCATCTCCTGCATTGGCAGGCGGGTTCTTTACCCCTGAGCCACCTGTGGAAGCCCTCTCACCCTCATAAAACAAAACTAAATCCCAGACATGGGAACCCGAGGCTCAAAGAGGCGAGAAGGGTGCACACCCAGCAGCAGGGGCCATTCAGTCCAGTCACTGCAGAGACAGAGATGGACACCGGTGGGCTTTTAAATCATCCCCCGTCACTCTCGGGCCTTGCTTGCCTCAATGTGACCCCACTGCCACGGCCAACGCTGGCTCCTCCTTCTCTGGAGGCGCCTGCAGCTGGCAGAATGCTGTCACGAAACGGAGGGGACAAGCCTGAAGAGTCACGGGGCCAGGACCTCCCTCGGAGCAGCGTTGGTCGGTGAGACCAGGCGCCACTGCCTTCCTGGAGACGAGGACCAGAGCATCTGCCCAGCTGGGGCCGGGCAGCTCCGCACAGACCCAGAGCCACCTGCTCACGTGCTCCGCAGGGAGAAGCTGGCCCCAGACAGTGCAGGGCAAACCCAGGGGACGGAGGAAGACCCGTGGTGTCTACACTGCAGACCGCTAACACAGGCTGCTTTGGAAGACAGGCCCGGAATAGGGGCCTTCTGCTGCTGTTTCTCAGGACTGGCAAATAACAGTGCAAAAAGAGCATCTGCTGTCTTCACAAACAGAAATTCCAATGAGGACTATCTTCATCTCGGAAAAAACAAACAAACCTGGGATGAACCACAGCAGCGGGCCACACCCAGGACCCCGGGGGGCTCTGAAGGTCAGCACGGCTGTGCACGCGGCCTGGGAACCATCCCTCCTGGGCCACAGCACAGATCCGGGGCCATCCGACCCCCACCCAGCATGGCAGGACGGAGAGAAAGCTCAGGGCCGCCGCAGGCCGCCCGCCCTCTTGCCAAGGTGGGCCAGGCTAAGGGTGGAGCAGGGGTGGGGGGCACTGCCTGTCAGCCGTGTGGCTCGGAGGCTGGGAGGTGACAAGGTACAACAACACAGCTGGGTGGGTCTCCAAGGAGAAGGACACACCTGGGTCCCCTTCCCGTCCCCTAAAACACCCCATCCCCCTGCCCAAGGCTCAAGGAATAAAGCACGAGCGTCATCCAGCCTGGGCCACCCCCACCATCAGCACGTGGTCATCTCGACTCAGCCCAGCCTCTGGTGCTACCCCATCCCCTGACCCCTGCGCCCTTGGCCCTTACCCATGCTGTGCCTCCAATCCAACAGCCCCTCTCTGCTGGGTGGGCCGCGTCCCACCCCCCCGTGTTGGCCCCTCTCTGCTGGGTGGGCCGCGTCCCACCCCCGTGTTGGCCCCTCTCTGCTGGGTGGGCCGCAGCCCACCCCCGTGTCAGCCCTCTCCCCACATTTGCTTTCCCCAGCCCACTCACGTCAAGGGGATCTTTTCTTCGGGGCCCATCTCTGATTGGTCCTGCACGCCTGTGGGTGTTCACTCTGTGTCTCTCTCAAGGAAAGGCGCCACACCCTACCCCCAAATAAGGGCACAGCAGACACCCGAGACATGTTTCATGAACACGGAGTACAAACACCCACCCTGGCTGGACGGGGCGGCTCTTCCAAGCTCTGTTAGAAGTTGCAGCCATATGCCCGCCACCAGCTCCCCTGGCCTGTTTCTGACAACAGAACTTGACTTCAGAAGCTCTTCAAGTATGTGGTGCCTTTTCCAGCACCTTCCCAACTACAAGTCCGGCCAGCCAAGCGATCTCAGGGGGCTCATCCAGTGCTCTCTCGTGCCTGGGGAGCCCGCGAGCTCCGTCCATCCTGGCTCTCTCCTCGGGTCAGCGTCTCGCCTCCCCACACTCAGGATAGTCGGGGCGGCGGGAGCGTCACCCGTGCTGGACGGCCATCTTTTGTCACAGACAGGCAGGGCCTCTACTGGAGACCTGGGCAGACCCGGGACAGAGGGCTGCTTTCCACGGTGGCCACACCGTGCGGGTGAGACAGGGCCGCAGAGAAACAGCCGGAGTCACAGCTACATAAGGTGCTGCTGGACCAGCTCTGATACTGAACAGATGCACTAAGACGGTGAAAGAGGGAACGGAACCAGAGAACAGAAACACACCTGACCTCAGGAGACCGCGTCCAGGTCAGATTCTCAGCCCGCATCACTTATCCACACACTCACTCCTCATTCTCTCACGCAGTCACTCATTCATCAAATATCTGGGTGTTTCCTGTGTGCCAGCATCCCTTCCCTCATGGAGTTCATATCCAATTAGCCTAATGATAAGGACCATGAATATGAGTAAACAAGAGCATTTCTGATTTGAGAAAGCGCCATGAGACAAAGCTACAATAACACAGCGAGTCTGGCGCAGTGACCCAGAGGCGCCAGGTCGCTTCATCGAGGGCGCAGGAAAGGTCTGACAAGGACATCTGAGCCGGATCTGAAGGACATAAAACGCAACCACGTGAAACTGGAGTGGAGAGAATTCCAGGCAGAGGGAACAGCACGTGCAGAGGCCTGGGGCGAGGGCAGCCAGGTGTGTCCAACACACAGAGGAACAGCCACCGGTGTAGCCGCTGTGCAGCGGCAGGTACGGCCCCCAGCGGTGGGCCAGGCAGGGCCGGGTCTTACAGGGGCTGTGGCTGGACCTTGTAGTAAAGGCAGCAGAAGGCTAGACAACTCGGTCCTTGGTTCCTTTTTCCTTCTCCTCTGCACATTTACTGGCCAAAAACCTTCACCACTTTTAATTCATTCAATCACTGCTTCCAAACCAAGGAGTTATAACTGAACAAAAAGCTACCTTCAAAACCAGAGGGGGTGGGGAAGAGGTGGTCTGCCTGTGACTGGGCTGGAGAGAGGGGGCGGGTTAAATCAGCCACTGAGGCCACAGGAAGCCTGACTGCCCAGTGATTTGTTAAGTCCCTGGAAATAAAACACCTGGTTTCCAGCGACTCCCCAGACACGCTGGGATAAATCAGCCTGTGGTTTCTAGAAGTTTGGCCAACCATTCAAACCTGCCAGCCCACAAGATGAGGCGACAGGAGAGGAGCCGGGGAGGGGCGGGAGAGGGGAAACACTGCTAAACCAGTTCCACTGTCGCACTGCAAATCCAACCTTGTCCCGGGGCCACGCTCCTGCCAAGGTCGGGTTTCATTTCCTCCTTGCCTGGGAGTCCTGGTGGGTGCCGGGGCTGGCAGGGGATGGGGGAGGTCCAAGTTGCACATGGAACCCCGCTCCCTCCCAACTAACCCAAGGAAGCTTCCCGAAAAACCTGCTCTCAGAGAAACCTCCAGAAGTTGAACAAAAAGATGAAAAGAACAAGTTGGAAATGGAAGTTGAGCACCACCTCCTCAGTCCGCCCAGGTTCATTCATCCTGCCCCATTCAAGATGGACGATTTCCAGCTGTGAGGAGGGAAGGATTAAATACCCTTCATGGTCCACGAACGCACATCACTCCACCATCATGGAGAATCCCTGCTGGTGGCTCCCTCCTGCCCCCTGCATGAGGTCCATCCACGAGGGCACCGCACAACTCAGGCTGGACACAAACTGCGAGAACTGATCCCATGGGTGGGCTGGCAGGATGAGCGCTGAGGGGGCCTGGCTCCCTGCTGTGCGGGAGGCCCCATCCGGTGCCTGGGCAGGTTCCTCTGTTGGCCCCCCCACCTCCTCGGAGCCACCATCAGTGATGGATGCCCTCGCTGACCTCCTGGTTGCCACCTCCAGGTCCGGTCTCCCTCTTGTGGGCAAAGTCAGGCCCTTACCCCGTTCCGTGCGTCTGGCCCTTTGTATCATTGTGGGGCCACTGTCACGGGGTCTTTCTTGATGCCTTGCTTCCTGTTAGGCTGCCGTTCGTGCTCCCTGCAGCAGGGGCCATGCCCCCGTGGACCATATCCCTTCTGTGCCCCCAGCCCCAGGGGGCAGCACGGGATGGGCATGCAGCACCTCCACCCACACACACTCACACCCACACAAACACGCTGGGCTCATCCACTCCAACAGGCACTCACTCAGAAGGGCAGGTGCTGGGGGAAGGAGGGGAATTGAGGTGACAGAAATGCAGAGGCGCTGGGAGTCATACCTTACAGGGCTTAGGAGGTGAAAAGGGCTGTGTGGAATGGGCAGACGAGGGGGGAAAAAAAAGGCTATGACGGAGTCAAGGGCTTCCCACGGGAACAAAAACTAGTGGCGTGTTCGTATCAGGGGACAGGGAAGGGAACTGAGTAGGCTTCTGTTACAGAAAGCATCAACAGAATGTCTGCTGGCATGAATTCAACCAGGGATGCCCAGAAGGCATCAAGCTTCTCCCACGTAACTGCACCGGCGGTTAGAGTGACCAGTGCAGAGCTCAGGCCTGTTAGAAGCTGTGAAGGGGTAAGGAAGGTGCTTTCCAGTTGGTTTATAAACTGACCAGCAGGGGGCTCTAACTGCCCCCTCTTTACTTAGGATTCCAGTTGCCAGTTGTGCTGGCAAAAACAGAGGCTGTCCTCACTTGAGTTTCCTAAAGGAAATTACCCTGAATGTTCACTGGAAGGACTGATGTTGAAGCCCCAAGAATACTTTGGCTACCTGATGAGCCAACTCATTGGAAAAGACCCCGATGCTAGGAAAGATTAAGGACAAGAGGAGAAAGGGACGACAGAGGATGAGATTGTTGGATGGCACCACTGACTCGATGGACATGAGTTTGAGCAAGCCCCAGGAGATACTGAAGAACGAGGAAGCCTGGGGTGCTGCAGTCCAGGGGGTGGCAAAGAGCTGGATGTGGCAACAACTGAACAACAGCAATAACAACCACAACGTCACCCCAAATCAAACAGAAGCAAAACAGAGGAAGAGGAAATGATACGGAGGGAGGGCAGAACCTTCAAGTAAGGCCCAGAGAGAAAATTCCACATTGTGATCAAGTTAGACTCCGGGGCAGTGGTTCACCAAACTTTCAAGTCACAGGTCCCCCTGGAGACCTGACGAAAGGATAGATTTCCTCCCAGGAGATCTAAACAGGAGCGGGTGGACACAGGACCCCTTGTGCCCCAACCTCCGCAACTGGCAGGGGGAGATGCTTTCTGGACCTCTGAGGAGCTCACAAATTCAGTGGGAGGAGACCTGAACGACCCTCACGCCCCGGTGGTGCTGAGCTGTCTGGGGCTTCCCCTCCCGAGGCCCACGTAAATGCCTGTCCCCAGGTGTATGTGAGTGTCCAGGAGCAGAAACGGGCCCCAGACCCTGGGCGCACCGACTGAGGAAACCACGCCCGTGCCCGAGTGTGCCAGGGCTCTAAGGCCAGACTGGGCCCCCAGCCTCCGCGGCCGTGCCCCACCGGCCACTCACCATCATGAGCTCCTTCTGGAAGGACTTCCGGTCTTTGTTGTCCGTGTTGTTGCAGTCTTCCTTCAGCTTCTCCAGGACGGATGCTACCCGCTCGGGCTCGCTGTCCAGCTCGGCCCGGCAGAAGAAGGTGAGTGGCAGGTCCCTGTAGCCCAGGGCATCAGCAAAGGAGCGCCAGCTGCTGACATTCTCCATGAGTAGCGTGCGGACGGAGGCGTAGATGTAGGTGAGGAACTTGCAGGGCCGCAGGATCTGCTCCAGCAGCACCGACGTACTCAGCTCGGGCCCCGCGAGCAGGCTGGGCCGTGCCTTGCCCACCACCAGCACATTCTTGGCGTGCACCAGGCCCACCCTGCCCTGGTGGTAGCCGATGTACCACTCCTTCGTCCAAAGCTGCCCCTTGAGCCGGATCTTCTCCTCGCTGAGCAGGGGCGATGGCGTCGCCCTTCTTGTACTCCAGCAGGTAGTGGTTCTTGCTCTGCCGCACCACAGTCTTGAGTAGCTTGCCGAACTCTGAGGCTGGACACGGGGCGGTCCTGAAATGTCGGGTACTTGGTGGTGGCGGCCAGCGGGGACAGGATAATCTTGCCCACCTCATTCTTCTTGAGGAAGCGCCTCTGCCCAGATGGCTTGATGGCGCTTTTGGGGGCGGCTGGGGGTCTGCACACAAAACTGGGTGAGGATGGCCTCCTGGTCGTCTTTCAGCTGAACCCGCAGGGTGAAGTCGGAGAGCTCGCTGGGGTTCTGGCACGTGATGGGGAAGATGAGGCGGCTAACCTTGCCCAGTTTCACCTGGAACCCTCTCACGGCCTTGGCCTGCTCGCTGGCCTTGACCTCGTAGTTGGTCATGTTGGAAAACACACAGACTTGGAGATCCTGGGGCCTGGACAGGACGAACTGGTGCTTTCCCCAGAGCTGCAGGGCCACTGGGGCTGGGGTAGGGGCCTGGCGGGTGACCTCGCTGACCAGGAGGGTCTTTGGGGCGCAGTCATGCCCGAAAATGGTCACCACTGTCTTGAAGGATGGGTGGATGTGTTTGGGGCCGTAGAGACCCACGGTCACTTTTTATTGATGAAGTCCCAGACTGTGGAAGGGTAGAGGATGTTCGGGCCGTGGGCGACGATGGCCAGGTACATACAGGGCTCCAGGTTGTCCAGCTGGACCTGGACTGTGTCCCCGTAGCTGTAGGCAAGAGGGATGGGGACATAGGGCCCCTCTTTGGAGTCGCTCCTCAGGCACTGGAGACCCACCGTGCTTTTGCTGAAAATGTCACTCTTCACCTCGGCTGACACCTTCATCTCCAGGATGAGGTGGGTCTTCACCTCCAGGGTGCTCAGCTTCACCTCCAGCACTGGGCTGATGGAGCTGCACCGGTCGCTGTTGAGCTCCAGCGGGGGATCCAGCAGAGCCTTCATGGAGATCTGCTGCATCTCCCGGGAGCCACGTGGCCCTCGGGCACGTGGATGCTGATGTTGGCGTCGGGCAGCTGCACCGGGCGCCCGAGCTGTCCAGCTTGCACACGATGTTCGTCTCCACCGCCTGGGTCTGGCCCCACCCAGGGCTCTGGCCCAGCAGGTCCAGGTCGTGGCAAGACCGGGCCAGCTTCCGGTGGCTCAGCCAGGCGGCCCGGAAGTCCTCGCGGCTCTGGAACTGCTCGGGGGCCGGCGATTTCAAGCCCGTGAAAACCCCGAGGACGCGGGCGCGTCGGACTTGGCCTGGAGCACGGAGAGCTCCGAGAGGCTGTAGGAACGCTTGCTTCGGAAGAAAGGGTTGTCCCGCTTGACGGGCGGATCCGCGGGGAGGCGGCCGGCGGCCGGCAGCTCATCGAAGATGTTGCCGGTGCTGTTGGTGGCTGCCGAGCTGGACTCGGTGAAGGAGGATGTCCCCGTGTCGAAGAGGAGCAAGTCCACGGCGCTTCTGGGCGTCAGCTCGTCCACGCTGGGCATTGCCGGGATGTTCCCGTTGAGAAATGGGTTCGTCTGCACTCCGCTCCAGAAAGGATTATTACTGTAGGCTTTGCTGGAGTCCTTCTTGGCATCCGTCCATCCCCCGAGCAAATCGAGCTCCTTGGCGACCTCATCCGGGCTGTCGGGAAGACTGTCGATCATGCCGCTGTCGCTGAGGGCGGAGTTCCGGTAGTTTACGGGCTGCACGTAGGGAGGCGGGGATGTAGCCCATCTCCGTGGTGTTGTGCGCGTACCACCACTCTCCGCCCGACGTGTCCAGGACATAGAGGTGGTCGCCCTTGGAGAACTTGAGGGTGGTGAAGTTGGTTGGGCAGTAGTCCTTGATTGCAATCACCTCCTTCGCGTTTCCAAAGGGTGTGGGATTGTCCACGAGCAAGGCACTGGGAGAAGGCACTGTGCGAAATAAAGAGCAGGAGGTGAGGGCGGGCTCCCAAGAAGAGGCAGAACGCTGGCCCAAGCCACAAAGAAAAGAGGCCTGGGAAACCATCACCCCGACATGGAGACAACAAGCCAGGCATAATCGACAGAAACCAGCCAGTGAAATCTGGGGTCTGATTCACCTGGCTGAATTCTCCCAAATTCCATCACATCCCAATCACAGTCTAAGTCAGGCAGAAAGCCTCTCCACCATCCACAGAAATACAAATCAGCACGATAGAATTAATCAGATGTCCTGGGTTTTACCGTAGAGAAGGCTGAGTGCTGAAGTATTGGTACTTTCAAACTGTGGTGCTGGAAAAGACTCTTAAGAGTCCCTGGGACTGCAAGGAGATCAAACCAGTCAGTCCTAAAGGAGATCAACCCTGAATATTCTTTGGAAGGACTGATGCTGAAGCTAAAGTTACAAAAACACTTTGGCCCCCTGATGCAGAAAGATGACTCATTGGAAAAGACCATGATGCTGGGAAAGACTGAAGGCAGGAGGAGAAGGATGCAGCAGAGGATGAGATGGTTGGACGGCATCACAGACTCAATGGCCGTGAGTTTGAGCAAGCTCCGGGAGATGGTGAAGGACAGAGAAGATGCAGTGCTGTAGTCCATGGGGTCACAAAGAGTCAGACATGACTTACTGACTGAACAGCAACAACTGGGATTTTAAACATCTCCTTTTAACTGGACTTTTCTTGATTTAACTAACTTACTGGGACTGCTGCTAGGTCAAAAGAGAAGTTGAAAGTGATTTAGAAAAACAGTGTTAAATGACCCAATGCATGTAACCAAAGACCAGAAAAGCCCTCCAGCAGAAATCTCTTTGTGTCTAAAAACCAATTCCACTCTCTCCCTTCAAAATAAAATACATAAACTGAGGGGAACGTACCCTTGATAATCAGACCCGTTTCCTGGTTCCCAAGTTGAACCCATTTTTCATCAAACTGTTTATATGAAATAAGATTTTTGAGTCGGGTCTCTTTCAGCCTCTTTTAAACAATCATTCAGAAGAACACCATGAAATCATTTCTCTCTCATCCCCTGAAAATTAAAGGTTGAGGTTCGGTCATAATTCACGTTCTTTTGAACAACTCTTTAAGCAATCTGAAAAAATGCTAACACTTTAAACAACTGACTCAAGCTAATTTATGGCTCTTGGTGTCCAACTATGTGTTACCAATGTAGACAGCAATTGGAACAGCAGGAAAAAAAAGTCATCTAAACAAGTAGGATGTGTTTTGAAAAATAACAGATAATTTAAAACCTCCCATAGGTGACAAAGTACATGTATGTAGAGGATTAGGATTAAGAGAATGAGGGCATTTCTTTCTGATGGAAATAACCCCATATATTGGCCCCTTCCTCACCCTAGCTGTGCCTTGTTTTACAGAGTTAGCTGCCTTCCTATTACAGAAAAATGAAAGCAAATTTTGTTAGTTGTCTTAAATGAACAAGCAAAGAAAGGACATTTTTAGTGGAATTACACTTTCATCTTGTCTAATGTATGACTAAGTCAACAGATATACTAGTCTATTAAATCGGCCCTCCTGCCAAAAAACCTCATCTGCCCATTTCCCTTTCCTAAAGGAAATAATAATAAATTAAATTGTATAAAGGAAATGATAATAGATTATATTGTATTTCTTCAGCAAAGTCTCAGGAAATAAGGTAAGAAGTTTCTATTTATTTACACTAACTAAATTACAGAGATATGCTTGGCAGGTGTGTACCTGGGGAGGCTGTCACTTACCACCAAGTCTGGGGTGTCAGAGAAAATCTGGCTCTGGGATCATCAGACCTGGGCTTTTAATCTGTATCCTTACGGCTCTGGGATCATCAGACCTGGGCTTTTAATCTGTATCCTTACTGCTTCCCTGGTGGCTCAGCTGGTAAAAGAATCTGCCTGCAATGCGGGAGACCTGGGTTCGCTCCCTGGGTTGGGAAGATCCCCTGGAGAGGGGAACAGCTACACACTCCAGTATTCTGGCCTAGAGAATTCCACGGACTGTGTAGTCCAGGAGGTCACAAAGAATCGGATTACGACTGAGCAGCTTCTTTCACTTTCACTTTAGCAGCTGTGGGATCTCTGGAGCCTGGGAATGTTAATGATGGATAAACCATCTATCCTCAGTGGGCTCTGGAGAGGGTTAAATGAGATGACGCTGATGAAGTGATGAACATAATACTTAGTCCAAGCAAAGGACTCACAAAACCGGTGAACTTATGGTTACTGTAGGCAAGGGAGAGTTAGGGAGTCTGGGATGGGCGTGTACATGCGGCTATGTTTAAAATGGATAACCAACAAGGGCCAACTGTGTAGTACCGAGAACTCTGCTCCATGTTATGTGACAGCCTGGATGGGAGGGGAGTTCAGGCCAGAATGGATGCACGTATATGTATGGCTGAGTCCCTTTGCTGTTCACCTGAAACTACCGCATTGTTAATCAGCTATCCCCAATACAAAATAAAAAGTTCAAAAAAATAAATAAAGCAATAAACATCTCGAGCCCCCTCCTAATTTTTCTCCATAGCATTTATCATCAACCAATACAAAATGTCCCTACATATTTATTTTGGCAATGGAGGGTTCCATTGCCCCACTAGGCTGTATGCTCTGTTTAGGGTACGTCTTGCTCACAGTAGTTGCTTACAGCAGAGAAGCAACATCCATGTTATTGAAACAAGGTGTTAGCCAAAGTCAAAGTTAGTATTCCCCTGGCTTTGCCCTTCTGTAAAATCACACCAGAGAGAAATCACGTAACACAGAAAGGAGGGAGTGAATAAAAACAGCCAAGCCAAAGATAACAGCCTCGGAGGTGGGGTGGGAAGAAGGGAGCAGGGTCAGCTGAGGTCCAAGGATAGCATAAGATCTTCCCTCCTACTTTGTTTTCTAGTCACAGGCTCCAGGAATGCAAACAATTTTTTGTTTCCTTGACACGTCTCATGAAAGCGTCACATAAAAATTAAAACCAAATGAAAATTAAAGAAAGCTGGCCGGCTATTAAAATCTTGTTAGACTTCCTCAAAAGTTATATCCCTATTACGTTGCTCCAGAATAATTCCCTTACAGTAATATTTTTAAAAATTAAAAACCAAAGCTATTAAGCAGGATGTAGCCTGAGAAAATGTATCAGTGCAAATGAAGAATAAAAATGGTTTTACTTAATATTCCAAGCTTTCTTCTTAGGAGAGGGGTGGCTACAGATTTCACTTAAGGGTGAGGCTCATCTGATGCAAGACCGCATTCCAGTCGGGACCCTGTGGAGGTGGATTGTGGGGTGAGTTCCCTTCTAAGACCTGCCTCTTTATCAGCTGAGTGCCACAGACACCTGGGGACAAGAGGCTGGGACTTCCATTAAGTCAGATGCAGGAAAATCCTTATCGAGTTCCATCTTAATGAATTCTGGAGAGTGCTGCCCAGATTCACAGGTACCTTGATTTTTAATACAAAAAAATATCCCCGAGTGTCCAGGGGTTCATCTAACTGAATAATACATTTCCTACCCTTCTGCCTTGGTTCTTACACAGGAAAAAACATTTATCAGGTGTGGAAGACATTGTGCCACATATTTTGCCTGAAATAAGATCCCACCTTGAGGCTGGCTTTATCATCAGGATGTGCAGGGAGCTGCTGGGCTGAAATGCTGCCTGGGCCACTGGCTGCCCCCTCGGGAGTGTGGTCCAGGGGTCTCTCCCCCACTCCGTCCCCGAAGCTAACCGGCCCTGCCTCACAGTCCTGGCTGTCGCGTCTGCCTTCCTTCCCAGCTGCAGCATTCTTTTAGGATCAGCTTCATCATCTTTCAGTGTTCCGCTCTCGTCTCTTCATTTCAACATCCCCAACCCAAACCCCACAGCGTAAGTTCCCAGTTTCCCGCTTCAACTGTGAGTAGCTGGGTTATAAGGAAAACTGTGCCCAGTACCCGACTACGAAAAATAAATGGCTCGATTATTTATAGCAACACCCAGTAGGTCCACTGCTCTTATGAATAAAGCCTCCTGATTCCTTGGGGCTTCAATTCAGGAGATGTAACAGACGCAGGTTCAGTCCTTGGGTCTGGAAGATCCCCTGGAGAAGGGCAAGGCAACCCACTCCAGTATTCTTGCTTGGAGAATCCCATGGACAGAGGAGCCTGGCAGGCTACAGTCCATAGGGTCACAAAGAGTCAGACACAAATGAAGCGATTTAGCACACACGCATGATTCCTAGGCTAGTCTTTTTTAGAAGAACATTTAAAGC
This sequence comes from Nanger dama, assembly GCA_917880005.1. NCBI lineage: Eukaryota > Metazoa > Chordata > Mammalia > Artiodactyla > Bovidae > Nanger > Nanger dama. The sequence continues at coordinate 2,813,484 of CAKJTW010000115.1, forward strand.
TATACTCAGGGCCACAAGAATAAAGGACAGGCAGGAAGAGGAAGAAGTTGAGGATTAACGGAAGAGAAAAGGCACAAACGTGCACATGTGTTTACTACATTAGAGTAAAGTGTCATGATTTTATCTGGGAGAAAGCAGTTTAGCTCAAGAAATATTTATTTAGCGCCGACTTTGTGCCAGGGACTAACGATATAAAGGTAAAGAGAAAGCTTTTGCTGTTGAGCTGTCTGTAGGCAGCACAGTGGATCATTTCAACAGAATTCACTGGCAAAGTCAACTGATGATGGAGGTGATGATGATGACGAAATGTAAGATGCCAGGAAACTCACAGGAGACACACCATGATGGCTAGTGAGGGCAGGACGAATTCTAGGAGAAAAATGACCCACCAGCATCCTCTTTAATGTCTAAGAATAGACTTCACCACCAGTTCAGTTTTATGGAGCTGCTAGGAAAACCCAGACTCAGTGATTAAACTCAGGGTCAACTTCTAAACCAGGGGTGGGCAAACTCAAGCCTCTGGGTTTGTCAGCTGTTTTGTGATGCAGGTGGTGGTTTTCGTCAAGTTTCGTTGGAACACAGCTATGCCTACTTGTTTACTTTCTTCTATGGCTGCTTTCTCGGCACAATTGCGGAGCTGAACAGCTGTGACAGAGGCCGTATGGCCTGCAAGGATTGGAGTATTTACCCTGTGGCCTCCTCCAGAGAAGGCATGCTGACCCCTGTCCCAGACCACCCTTCCATTCTCTAGTGGCTCTCAGGACCTCATTGGCTCACCACACTCCCTCTTCCCCCTGGTTCTCTGTTCCACCACGCTCTTGTCTTAATGTCACCAAAACTCACGCGAAGAGAAAGAATATTCTTCATTAAGAAGCTGTTTCATCTCTAAGGGGAAAATTCAAAACAACCTCCCCGCACATCAAAACCAAACCAAACATGAGGTTGTCGTTCCAGGGCTGAATTCATAACCTGATGAAGCTTAGGCAGCTCAGATTCAGTTATCTGAACGTGAAACCTGGCAGCCTGTAATTAGGAGAGTCTGTGGGTCTTGAGCGCACGTATGTTGCGTTTTCTCCCCGAGCCAGTGCCGTTCCCGGGAGCTCACCTTTAACATCATTAAAGCTCGATTCTGAAAACCCTTCGCTGAGGTCAATCAGGGTCCCCTCGGACTTGCACCGTGGGAGGCCGCTGGAGTTGGCAGCCCGGATGCGCTGAGCCGCCATCCTGAAACGCTTTTCCCCAGGCGGACAGGCTAAGGTTTCATATTTCTCCCTCCAGTTATTCCAGCGATTGCGGAAGCTGCTGTCTCAGGCAACCATGCTGCACAGCGGCGTCAGCTTGCCAATGTGCTTCTTCCTGTGAGGGGTGGAAGAAAAAGAGAAATTTCCCTGGAGCAAGTGAAAAGACACGGGTTAAAAAGCAAGTCAACGGCAAGAGGGAATCCTCATTCTTCCAGAGGCCGTGTCATTATTCGTGGCCCAAGAGAACACAGCAGGGCTCAGGCTCCAGCTTCTATGCCCCTCTTATGCCTGTCTCATGGGTCTCTGGGTGCACACAGTCCCAGCAGTGTTCCCTGGCCTGTTCTGTGCACCCCCTTGCTGAGGGGCCACAATGAGGTTTGTGAAATCTGCCGAGCACCTGCCTGGCCCATTCATTATAGCCAAAGAGGAAGACAAAACTGCATCTGTCCACGCTGCTAGTTCCAGGGCTCGGGAAGGGGGACTAGAGCTCAGTGTGTACAGAAAGTGGCTGGTCCCCCTGACTCCAGCCTGGGGCGGGCCGTGCTTCGCATCACAGCAGTGGGTGTGAAGGGCCCACTCCCTGCCCACACACTCCCTAGATCCTCCCTGGACCCCCAAATAAACACAACACAACACAACACACACGTGGCTGCCTGTGCATGCAAGGCGTTCTCGTCTGACTTCTGCAGATGGAATGGGTGCATTCACTGAGAGGAAGGTTTTGTGGGAAAGAACACAGCTTCCTTCTGAAGCCTCGGTTTTCCTGGGAAGGAGCACCTAGATGTGTGGATGTGTGTGTGTGGGGGGGTGAAGGGGTAGTCGTTGGAGATGAACAAGGCAACAGGACCAACGGACAGGAAAGGACCATCCAGGAGTCAGTTTCAGAGCAGGGAAGGTCACATGCTCTCCCAGAGCACCCCTGGGCCGACGTTGCTCCGGCTGGCCACAGGTGACCACCGCACTCAGCTCAGCGGGCAGCCAAGGGCAAGTGAGTTTCACCCGGCAGAGCCGGGTTCATGAAGCCTGGCCGCAGGGCCCCTGTTCCTGGATTGCTCCGTCCACAGACAGCGGGAGATGCATCGTCTTGACGCAGGAGGGTCGCCCTTACTCATGAGCGGGGCCTGGAGCCCCAGCACCGCCCTGTGCAGCAACGCTGCAGTGGGCAGGACGGAGCCCGGCCCCAGGCTTTGTGTGCAGCAGACAGACCCAGACTGCATGCATGCTGTCTGCTGGGGAGGAGCCCGTGTTGAGCACCTCACCACGAGGCTCGCTTTCATGTTGGTAACGTGGGACAGCGAGAACGCCGTCCTGATTTGTCTGAAGGAGAGAGAGGTAACATGGGGAAGATGCTGAGAAAGAGGGGCCGGACCCTGTGACTCCTGGACCCCCCCCGCCTCGGTCTCCATAGCCCCCCCATCAGCAGCCCCAGTCCTGGCTCTGAGTGACCCATGGGCAGTGGCTCAAGGGCAGAGTCCAGGCTGTCTCAAAGGATGCCACATTCCTGCACCCTGGGGAGAAGGCTGGCTGTGGGCTGAATGCATCTCCTTTGTCAGAGCTCTGACACCCTGCAGGGATATCTGGAGATGAGGAGGGGAGGAGGGGGTGGGGTGAGTTTAGATGATGCGGGTGGAATCAGTGCCCTTACAGGAGACCTCAGAGAGCTTGCCTCTCTCTCTCTCTGTTGCCTGCCAGGTGAGGTGAGGATGCAGTGAGAAGACAGCCAGGAATGAGGCCCTTAACCCAAGATCTGGGGCCGGGGGTGGGCGCGTGTGTGTACAAGGGGCAGGTCAGGAGGAGCCGGCTCCATTGGGGGACACTTTCCCCAAAAGCAGGCCCAACCCAGACTGTGGTCCTTCCCACCCGTCTCCCATCCTGGAGTCCTGCAGCCTCTGGAGTTGCCCCATCTCACACACACGCACACCAGCACTCACAGGCACGCCAGATATTTCAAGGACGACGGGGTGAAGCACCTGGATGGTTTCCCTGATCGAGTGGCTCCCACATGACTTCCATTCCTTCCCTTTGAGGTTACGACTGACCACGTGCTCAGACTCCCCTGCCTCACACCAGTTCCTCTCTGCGGAGAACTGAGCTGGGCCTCCATGAGAAAGGACGGTGGCAGGGACCTGGACTGGAAGCAGGAGATCCTGAAGCCAGTCCCGGGATTGGTCTCCTGCCCCCCTGCCTGCCCCCAACCCAGAGCCCACCCTCCAGGTGGGGACACAGCCCCACTTTCCCATCAGCCATGGCGGCCACAAGACTGTGCAGAGGCCGTCGGAGCCGGACCGGATGGCTGGTGACCAGGCAGCCTAGGGCCCTGAGATGAGAGGATGTGAAAACATTTCGGATCTGAAAGTCTGAAGCCTCATTTCCTGGAGGGAATCAACGTGGAGGATGAAATGGGATTTGTGGGCGGGCGGATTGGTGCGGGGAGAACTCTGTGACAGTTCTGCGTCCATAACCTGTGTTTGACAGGTGGGCTCTTTTCAAACTAAGGACAATTCCTACCTGGGATTCCGGCCTCTTGGGGAAGCAGCAACAGGGAGAGGAGGTGGGGGCTGGTTAAAGCCAGGAGATGCCATCAGCTGTGGAACCTGCCAGACCTCCCCCAGAGCCAGGCTGCTCCCAAGGCTCACCAGCACCAGGAACAAAGGCGCTCAGGGTCACGCTCATAGTCGGATGCACTTCCTGCCCCACGACCCCCAGTCCAACTCCCTCCCACCCACAGGCTCCTGGTCAGGACCCAGGAACCCCAGCAGCGGTGTGCTCCTGGAAACAGGATCCCTGGGGCTCCCCAGGGCAGTTCACCCTGACCAAGCTTCGAGAGATCAGGATGAAAGAGGAGCTGCCCCCGCCCCCCTGCCTCCCTCCACCTCCCTTTTGGAGCATCACTGAGCCGCCGCTCACATCTGGGGAAGCATCTAGTGGAGGGAATAAATAAAAATGAGGATGGGCTCAGTCATGAGGGCTTACTGCTCCCGAGGACCCCAGGGCCTGCGGGACTGGTGAGAGTCCCCAGAGGCGGGCTGGCTGCCTAGAGCAGGGGAAGGGGCTCAGGGTTATAAAGTGCGAGGAATCAGTGCCAGGCAGAGCAGGGCCCGTGAGTCTGGGGGGACACAGCGGCCGAGCAACGCAGGAGAGGCAGGGCAGGGGCCAGTCTCGGCCCTGGACGCCTCGGGGAAAGCCACCAAGGCTTTCTGATCCAGAAAGATGACTGTGGCTGCTGATGACACCGCTGGAAGCACCAGTGCTGTTTGGTTTTTAAAGACCACGGACACAGTTTAGGAGAAGCCTGCGACAGACGCAGGTGGATTTGGCAACGGAGAGGGGATATCAGACAAGCCCCACCCCCTCAGAACCCTGCGCAGACGCCCACGTCCTGGACAGAGGAGCTGGATGAAGCCTGGATGGGCTTTTACGCTGGGAGACTGGTGGCCAAAACGTCCGCTGAGGCCCAAAGAGGACACACGGCTTCGTGGGAGCAGCCAAGAAAAGCAGAGATTTAAGAGCGATCGGATTCCCGCTGCCCCTGTCGCTGCCAAGAAGGCATTTGATGGGGCACCAGGGCCTCAGGGTGGGCAGGAGAACAAACCACAGAACACCCCTGGGAGCTGGGGAGACTGATCCCTGTTTCTGTTGTGTTATCGATGGCAGATACAACCATGACCCCGAGCCAGTGCAGGCAGAAAGCGGGCCGGCAGTTACAGTAAGAGGTCTGTGCTCCTTGTGAAGTACAGACACCCCTGACTGCGGCTGCCATGCAAGGAACCTGGAAGCTGCAACCGGGTGGTCCTGGCATTGTCCCCACTTATCGGCCAGAGCTGAGGACTGAGGCCTGATGCCCCAACGACCAGGAGCCTCGTTCACAGGAGGGTGAACGCGCATTTTCACACCCTTCCTTGGGACCAGGGCCCTTTGGTCCGTGGTGCTCAATGTCCCATGGAAAGCCCGGAAAGGCTACTTTCCCCAGGGCAGTCCTGACATCCACCCCAGACACCAGCCTTCACCTCGGGGATTTACTTCACAGCAGAGAAAGAGCCGGGCTGGGCCACGCCTGTTGGGTGTGCTCCTCCCGGCACCTCCCCACCTGACACCATCAGGGTGAGGGTTCACGGTGAGGCTCTGAAACTCCTCCTCCAGAGATGCCTGGAGGGACTGCCCCCAACCCACCCAGCCGGGAGGGCTCCAGGAGGTGCGGCTGCAAAAAAACCGCTCCCTGCTTCCCGCCTGCCTAACACTAGAGCTCACTTTATTGCTCCTGGCTGTCAGACCCCTGATTACCGCCCTGGTCCAATCCAAGCAAATGAAATGAAATGGAAATGGGCTCGGTCGTGTCCGACTCTTAGCGACCCCATGGACTGTAGCCCGCCAGGCTCCTCTGTCAGTGGGATTCTCTAGGCAAGAATACTGGAGTGGGTTGCCATGCCCTTTCTCCAGAGGACCTACCCGATCCAGGAACTGGACCCAGCTCTCCTGCATCATAGGGGATTCTTGACCATCTGAGCCACCAGGGAAGCCCATGCCCTTTTTCAAAGGTCCTTCCAGCTCAAACCGCCCCCCCCGCACCCGCCAGGTGTGGCTTGCTGCTTTTAAACCATCGAAGGTGGACTCTGCGCCCTGGTACTCAGAGCCCCCCAACCATGCAGCTCACCTGGGCATCCGGGTTTACTCACCTCCACCCCGCGTGAACCAGGGGCCACTCCTCCGCCCACCTGCATGTCCATTGCACCTTCTGCCCCTGGAGCCCGCTTGCTGCCCTCCCCTGTGCCTCCCAGAAACTGTCTTCTCTCTCCCCACCCTCCTAGGGCTCCACCCTCCTCCCCACGGCCCTGTGAGCTGAGCTCCAGATGACTCACGGCTGGCCTCAGCCCTGCAACCAGCAGAGGAGTTCTGCTCCTCTCTCCTGGAGGGAGCCTCCGATTCAAGTGGCCCAAGGTCAAGAGCCACGCCCCTTGAATTAGTCTTTGCTTTATTCAAATAATAATAATGATAATAATGTGGGAGTAAATGACCTGATGCTCTGATCTGCTTGGCAGCGAGTTCACCAAGGTTCATCAACACTGTATTTTACCATCTGTTATACTATTCCCAGGGCATCCCTGGTGGCTTAGCTGGTAAAGGATCCGCCTGCAACGTAGGAGACCTGGGTTTAATCCCTGGGTCAGGAAGATCCCTTGGAGAAGGGCTAGGCCTCCCACTCCAGTATTCTTGGGCTTCCCTTGTGGCTCAGCTGGTGAAGAATCCGCCTGCAATGTGGGAGACCTGGGTTTGATCCCTGGATTGGGAAGATCCCCTGGAGAAGGGAATGGCTAGCACTTTGGTATTCTGGCCTGGAGAATTCCATGAACTGTGTAGTCCATGGGGTCACAAAGAGCTGGACATGGCTGAGTGATTTCCGCTTTTCATACTATTACTATATACTATGCTTTCTATATTTTTTTACCGTTTCTCTACTTTATTATTTTCTATCATTATTGCTTTCCTTACGTACTCCTTTTACTATTATTTATGCGTGTGTTGGAAAATGTCCCAAATGAAAACATTTTATAAAATTAGGGAAGTATTATTAGGAAACCTCCATCATTCGCCTCTCCAGGAGGGATGTGTCAGGAATGGAGGTTTGAATATATGTGTGTATGTGTCTCTCTGAGAGAGAAAGCCTCTAAGGAGCGCTAAATGCAAATGCCCCGGTGGTCTCGCAGCACAGCGGGATGTGGCGGGGTTCCCGCTCGGTTGACAAGTGGCCCCGAACTCCAGACGTGGCCACCGGGGGCTCCCCTCAGGGCTACCTGGCATCCTGTACCTCCCATCCAAACCCAACTCCGGGTTTGCCCCAAACCTCCTTCCCAAAGCTGCTACCTTTAGTCAACAGGAGTAGGGCTCACTCAACCAGCCCCCAAGCCCCCTGTCCCTCCCCAGGGCCCCTCCCTCCCCCGGTTCTCCACTGTGAGTGTGCACGGCGTGTGTGCCCACACCCCACCCCACCCCACCCCCAGCAGCCCCGGCCACCATCCCCCTTCAACTCAATACCACGGTTGGCTCCTTTCCATCAGGTCTAACACGTCCAGCTCTGCACTCCCGTAATCCACCCCTCCATCAGCAGTCAAGACTTCCTTCAAAACAGTCAGTCGGGGCTCTGCTCAAAACCCTCCAAAGCTTCTCAGGCCTTCCTTCATGCTCGCAGTGCCCTCGTGGACCCCGCTGGCTTTCTGGTCCTTTTCTTGTTCTCTCCCTCCCACCCCAGGGCCTGTGTACATGCTGTCCCCCGCATTCTGGGAGGCCTCTGCCAAGTATTCACCAGGCTGGACCCCTCACTGCAGTCAGGGGTCTGCGACACCCCACTCTCTACTTTCCTTATCAACACCAGATAAAGCCCATGCTCTTCCGTTTCCAGCCTGATTTCTCCAAGACAATGTAAGCTCTCTGAGGCCCCCTGGGTTGTGATAAGCCAGTACAGAGCAAGCTCTCAAATATAAATGAGTGAACGAATTCTATTTAAATAAAGAATACAGTGTTGGAGCTCTTCGGCACGTAAAGAACCTGCCTGCCAATGCAGGAGAAGCAGGTTCGATCCCTGGGTCGGGAAGATCCCCTGGAGGAGGAAATGGCAATCCACTCCAGTATGCTTGCCTGGAGAATCCCACGAAGAGAGGAGCCTGGCTGGCTACGATCCACAGGGTCGCAAAGAGTCGGAGAGGGCTGAGCAACTAAGCACACAACCTGGGACAGCATCCTTTAAAAGTCCCAATCCCCAACAAGGGTTAAGTGTCCCCCGAACGTATGTGAAAGTGATAGTCACTCTGCGTCCGACTCTTTGCGACCCCACGGACTGTAGCCCACCAGGCTCCTCTGTCCATGGGATTCTCCAGGCAAGAACACTGGAGTGGGTTGCCGTTTCCTTCTCCATGGGATCTTCCTGACTCAGGGATCACCCCCACATGGTAGAAGTCAGGAGGGAGTATTAAAGCTTACTAATGTCTGACTCACAATTAATGAGGTTTTCTTTTCTTTATATACAGGCCAATTCATTCAGAGAGAAAAAGGGGCCCGCTGCCAGCTCCCTCTCTGGTAACTAGGGGGCTGGCCTCTGGACAGCCAGCACCTTCGTACAAGGACACAATTATTTACAGATGCTGGTGGCACAGTGAGGAATCCACACACAGCTGCTCCAGCTCCCCCGGGGGACTCGCCACTCCCAGGATCCTGGAATCCCAGAATACTACTCTGGGGGCCTACGTGCCAACATTCTGCCCGATGAACAATTAAAAAGCGAAACCAACTGGGCTTCCCTGGTGGCTCCGTGGTAAAGACTCCTCCTGCCGATGCAGGAAACACAGGATCGATTCCTGATCAAGAAAGATCCCCTAAGCGGTGGAGCAATTAAGCCCAGAACGACGGAGCCTGGGCCCTAGAGCCCGGGAACTGCAACGGCTGAGCCCATGTGCCTCATCTGCTGAAGTCCCCAAGGCCTAGAGCGTGTGCTCTGCAACAAGAAAAGCCACAGTGAGAAACCTGGGCACCACAACCAGAGAAAAGCCATGCAGCAACAAAGACCCAGCAGAGCCAAAAAATAATGAAATAAAATTATACAGAAACGCAACAAAAACCAACCAGGAAAAAGGACAGAAGCATCTGTGGCGTGCAGACACCCTACAGTCGGGACCCCAGTGTGTGTACCAGCCAAGCACCGGGCCCGCTGGGTGACTCGGCCTGGGAAGGCACAAGAGGTGGGCGCCGGGCCTCGACCCCTGCTGCGGGAGGCCCCGGGTGCCAGGACGGCCCTCGGCCTCCCTGGTTGGGTTCCGGTCATGCCTTGTTTTGAAGATGACTCACTCTCCACGTCGGATTTTAATTTCTGGAGTGGGAGTATCATGTGGATTTCATCAGATTTCCTCAGGCTGAAAAAGAAAGCACGAGTTTCAACCGGCTCCAGGGCGCCTCGGTCAGCAGGCTCTGTGGACACACACTTCATCCCGTCTGACACCGCCTCCCCACCCCCTGACTCTCTGCCCAAGAAAGAGCGTGATCTCGAGGAGATCCCCCAGGAGATCCGCTTCCAACAAGCAGCCAGAAGAAACCCAATGCCCAGGGCTGAGCCGACGGCTGCCGAAGAGAGGGCACACGCCCAGCCAAGGCTGCGGGGAGGAACCTAGCTTTATGAGTACCTCCCCGGGATCGAGGCGGAGCCCTGAGGGAAGTGGGCTGGGAGTGACCCAGCGGGCGAGTGTGAGCCCGTCTGCACGCCTGGAAACGTCTACAACAGCCTCTGCAACACCCTCTTCCCTCCAAGACCAACAGCCAGAGAGGGAGATGCATAGCCCAGCCTAAACAGCACCCTATCTCCCTCCGCCTCCTAACCTCCTGACCCTGACCTTGGCCAGTCTGGGCAACTGGCCCAAGTGAAAAGGCAGCGTGTGACTGGTGTCCCTTCCCGGCTTCTGCTCTCTTGGCTGGGAAGGCACAGGCTCCAGGTAGGAGAGCTCCATCCTGAACAGGGAAATTTGAATCTTCCTGCTGCGGGGCGGGACGCTTCCTCCCACCTTCAGAACCTTTCTGCATCTTGCATGCACTTGGAGCAGAGAAGAAGGACCACGATGCTGCCCTCTGGTGTGGCCTGGAGAAGGGCCACCTCCTTTGGAGGTAAAGCCCACGGTCCCATCAGAGAATTGGGACCATGGGGAACCCAGCTGCTTATTCCAGTGTCTGTCTGCGACATATTTTGCTTTGGTTCAACAAGGACCTTAACTTAGGAGATAAGTGTTGGGGGTATCGGAGTACCCCGCAGCCGGCTGTCTGTGCAGAGTAATGAGGTTTGTGGGCAGAATCATCCGTCCTGGCCCCTGGGCACCTCCCGAGCAGGGGACCACATCTCCTGGGTGAACAGCTGCTGAGAGCTGCACCTGCTTCTAGAACAGGCTCTCTGCACACTGGGCTGGCAATGTGTCCATGTTCAAGGCCTAACTCTGTTCACCCAAAGCTGGTGATCAAGTTCAACCCCCATGGGCTCTTCAGGGTGCACGGGAGGGACCCCACCGTTGTGGGCACCACTTCCCAACTGCTGCTTTCATGGTGTCAAGTGTGACGGGTGGCAGGACCCAGCCTGAGGACCCTAGTTTCACCTAGTGCTCAGTCGTGTCCGACTCTTTGTGACCCCAGGGACTGTAGCCCACCAGGCTCCTCTGTCCATGGGATTTTCCAGGCAGGAATACTGGAGTGGGTTGCCATTTCCTCCTCCAGGGGATCCTCCTGGCCCAGGGATCAAGCCTGTGCCTCCTGCATTGGCAGGAGGATTCTTTACCACTGAGCTATGGGGGAAGCCCCAGTGTTTTCACTGGCCAGTGACAAAATAAGAAAATCTGAGTCTGGAGAATTGCGGGGTCATGGTGAGGGTCAGGGAGGGGAAGCGATGGCCAAGTGCCTTCCACTGCCTCTGCGGGGCCTGAGCTTCTTACTCCCTGGCCTCCGGCCTCCAGCCTCCTGGATGCCCAGCTGTGGAATTTTTCTTCAGGGTGGGCTGGACCAATCCCACCATTTCCTTGAGCCAAAACAACAATCTCAATCCCTTCAGGGGCACCTGCAGTCTGTAGAAGACAATCGACACCTGGCTAGTCTTTCCAGACCCTCTGCACACTAAGCCACCCTCCATGTCCGTCTCACACTCGCCTTTGTCTGCCCTGAGCTCACCAAGCACAGCGACTGATTCTCCCACTTGGCTCTAAACATCCCTTGACCTCCCTGCAATCTCAAGCTTCCATCTCTCTTTCCACCCCATGGATGTAAAAGACCCAAGGGAGCCCCCAATTTCTGCTGTTAAAGCCTACCCATCTGAGAAGACCCTCGTCATATGGTGCTTTGGAAGACAGACTTCCACCTTTTCTCTGAGCTCTCTTGGGCTTTATCCATCATCTTGTCTGGGCACTTACTGCTTTCACTCTGGGCATCAGAGCTGTGATCCTGCACGTGATTTCATAGTTTCTAGACAGCTACCCTCATGTCCTCGGAAGCCAACTGGATACCTAGCTCCTCTGTAATCGTCCAGCACCAAGCACATGGGCCTGGCCCCAGCTGGGGTTTGGTCCATCTGCTGAACAGACAAAAGCTTCATTCAAACATTTGTTCAGCATCACGGTGCATTGGGGGACCACCAAAGACACAAGTGGATGGAGATCCAGTCTCTTCCCTTGACTGCTCATCACTTAGGTGGCGTGACAACGTGCATGAAACTGATACCGCGGGGGAGGGGAGGGCTGAGGTCCGCCCCACGCCTTGGATTGCCCAGCACCGTGTGTGTGCCACACAGACACCCTCTACCCGCCTGCCTTCCTGCGCCATCACCCCACTGCTGACGACCTCAGGGACTTCAAAGATGACCCGACCTGTGCATGTCAAGTGCTCCCCAGGCACGGGGTTTAGCCGGTCTGGTGAGGTGGGGTTGCCCCCACCGAGTCACACGGGAAGAACTGCGGCAGACAGGCTGGGAAGTAAAATCTTGTGATCAGCCCAGACTAGAAAAACTTCCCACTCTGGTCCCCAGCCAGCGACGAGAAAGAAAAAGGCGTGATTATCTCTGAAGATGTTATAACAGAGATGAGAAGAGAGGCCCATTCACTTGATGGGCTGGAGGGAGGGAGACTCAGATTCTTGACTCTCATCTGACACGGTCATTCAAACCACAGAACATCAGCACTGGGAGGATCTGTGGTTTCCAAACATTAGTCTCTGATTTACTACTTTCCTTGAAAAAAAAAATCAAATTATTTAACACTTCTCTTTAAACCAACCTACTTTCTAACAACGTAAGTTTATTCAAAAAGTTATTTTAAAGGCAGCTTTCTATAGCTTTAAAAAGGAAGTTTCTGGATTTTTTTTTTTTTTTAAAGTCTTCCTTAGACTGGTAAATTTTTTCTAGTATATATTGAAACATTTTTTTAAAAGTTCATCCTAGCTACCACTTTGGGAGATGCAAGAGTAGCTGGCGGCAGTCATTTTACAGATGAGGAAACTGGGGCTTGTTTGGTTTTGATTGAAAGAGGTTTTCCCTGGGGTTCATTTCTGAGACTCATGAAAATATCAAATTCAGACAACTTGCTAAGGCTTCATGCTACTCCTGAATCTATGGATGATCCTCATTAATGACAGACACAGCCACATCTGAGGTTCAAGTTCAAGCGAAGACAGGGCGGGACTGGAAGACAGCGGAGGACTGCAGAAACCCAAGTGATGGGGGTGGGAGGAGGGTGATGAGCAGGCAGAGAACAGAGCCACACCCACCAAGAGGCACCGCTGAAAACAACCAGCAAATACAGTGCAGGGCTGCACTAACCCCACAGAGCCTGTCCGTGAGCCTGGGAAGAGAGGGCTGCTCTGAGCACTGACTCCTGGGGATGAGGGGCTCACTGCCGCCCCGCAGCCAGGCCCTCCCCAGCATCGAAGGGAGCTGTGTCAGTTTCATTCACCCGTTTGTCTAAGATCCAGCATCTGCATAGTAAGCAACAGATGAAACTCAAGGAATGAATGAATTTCTTTACAGAAAACCTACCGTGTCCATGGCTAGTTGAGATATCCTGGGCAATAAACCATAAGGGAAGGAGAGAGGACAGGACTCTTACTCCTGCCCCCTTCCACTGCCCCTCAGCTTCTTTGTCCTTAGGGGAGCAAAGCTGTAGGCCCAGCGACTTCCGCATGGCGCTGTTTACAGTGATACAGGAGTGCTGCAGTTGTTCAGCCGCTCGCTCATCCGTGTCCGGCTCCCTGCGACCCCATGGACTGCAGCACGCCAGGCCTCCTGCCCATCGCCAACTCCAGGAGTTTGGTCAAGTTTACATCCATTGAGTCGGTGATGCCATTCAACCATCTCATCCTCTGCCACCCCCTTCTCCTTTGGCAGATATGGAAACAATTAACATGTAGCCTGAGGGTGTTCTAACTCCAGCCTGGGTTTATGCAGCTGTTAAAATTAATTTTCTAATACTCAAAAGAAAGGAAAATCCACACGATAGAACTTTGAGAAAAAGGAAACCCACAAATATTACAATAATTCATTCTTAGAAATGTGTATTTGCTAGAAAAAGAAGAGTCAATTTCACACTGAATGCCAACAGTGATTATGTCCATGTGGCAAGTGTATGGATCATTTAGTTCTTTTTCTCTAAATTTTCTACTTTTTGTAATTAAAACACACACACACACATTTTATAAAATAAATTTCCATCCTCTTTCCCAAACACCATGATTCCAGCAGGTCATTTCCAGCCTTGCAAGACCACTTTCTAAGTATGTATAACAACAGTATGCCATCTGCCAAGCTGATTACACTTTCAGACACTTGACTGAGCATCTAGAATGATGCATTCATTAATCCCCGTGGATCTAAAGCCAGCCTTCCCAGTTCTAGCTCCATGAGTTCCTGTTCCTCCTGGCCTCGTGATTCTGTTAACTAGGAAACACAGGCTATCTGACTTGTGACTGTGTGATTTATTCTATGTACACACGGGCTTCCCCGGTGGCTCGGCGGTAAAAAACCTGCCTGCCGATGCAGGAGACGCAGGTTCGACCCCTGGGTCAGGAAGATCCCCTGGAGAAGAGCATGGCAACCCGCTCCAGTATTCTTGCCCGGGGAATTCCATCAGAGGAGTCCATGGGGTCACAAAGAGTCGGGCATGACTGAGCAGCTAACATTTTCCCTTTCTCCATAAGCTCTCTGTAAAAACCCAAGGCTGTATATGAGTTCCCAATCCTGAACTCAAGTACACCCGTGGCGGATTCATGTCAATGTATGGCAAAACCAATACAGTAATGTAAAGCAAAATAAAGTAAAAATAAAAATTTAAAATAGAAACAAAAAACAAACAAACCCAAGGCTGGAGTTCTGAAGGCTTCAGCGCTGGTGACCACATGGAGATTTGGGGAGGGGGTGCTAGGAGAGGGAGTGGAAACCCTGCCCCCTTTTCCATACCTTGCTTTAGGCAGCTCTTCTGACTGGATGTTTCTGAATTATATCCTGTTTACCCTGTTGGTAAAAATGTTTGAGTTCCATGAGCCTCTCTAGCAAATTAATCAGACCCACGGAGGGGATCATGGGAAACTGCGATCTACAGCCAGCTGGTCAGGAGCACACGTGACAGCCTGGAGCTGTGATGGGCATCTGCAGTGGGGCGGTGGCAGCAGTCTTCGGGGACCGAGCCCTCGGCCTGGGGGCCCTGAGCTCATCTCCAGCTAGAGTGTCTGAACTGAGCTGCACTGCAGGACTCCCAGCCCAAGTCTGGGAACTGGTGGGGGGTGGGGGAGTCCCCACACGTATTGGAACCACTCGTTCCCGATGGGGAGTCATCACCAAAGACACTGCACAAAGGAGCTTGGGCTGCACAATGTCCTTGGGCACAAAGGACTCGCCGGGCTTGTTTCCAGGTCTGTGGAGGGGGAGCACCCTGACCTGCGGCTGCCCACAGGCTCCCCACTTTCTGTGGCTACACACGGCAGGGTGGTGGCCGTCTTTATCCCTAATCTCCAGACTTTGGATCATTTTCTTAAGACGAATTTCCAGTAGAGTACGAAGCGTTGCCAGACGCTTTCCTGGAAAGCTGTAGAGTTGCCCTCCCAACAGCAGCAGACATTCCTTCCCACCCTTCAAGAAAAGCTCGCTTATCTGACAACTGGGCAATGAAATACCAAGTTTAACTCCACATTCCTTGGAAACCATCAATCAGAAAATTTTCAAATGTTGATTACATCTTGTTTGCTGCTTCACAACTATCATTATGCATCCTTTGCTTGATTAGACTGTAAAATTTCATTTGTTGTCGTCCAGTTGCATCAGAATTTTATGACCCCAGGGATGGTAGCCCTTCAGGCTCCTCTGTCCATGGGATTTTCCAGGCAAGAATACTGGAGTGTGTTGCCACCTCCTTCTGCAGGAAATGTCCTATCAGTTACAAATATCTTCCCCACTGTTGCTGACACACATGAATCCATTTGCTAGTTGAATGAAAATGAAGTCTCAATTATCTAACCCTGTCAATCTTTCCTTTGTGATTTCACACTGAAGCACAGAAAAGCCTCCCCCATTGAAAAACTTGATAAACATTCACATCTATTTTCCTCTATTTAAAAAAAAAAGATGGCGTGTGGATTGACATTAATGTACAAAGAATTTATTTAGCTGCTCAGAGAAGAATGTCACAAAATTAATTAGCAAACAGCTAGGCAAATACCCTTCACCAGTTCCTGCCCAATCTGTCCTCTCCGTGATGTCACTCGGTGCTTTTTAAATGTATATAGATACAAAGGTTTGAATCAGCCCGATTCTGTGTCGTGAGTCTGCCTATTTTTATCACACCAGTCCTTACGTAACTCCAGGAGTTTTACCACAGTTGGCCATCTGGGAGGACTAGCCTCCACGACTCATTCTATTTCAAAGCCTCCTATCAGTTATTTTTACCTATTTTTTTTCTTCCAAATGAACTTCAGAATAATTTCGTAATATGTCTTTCCCACCTTTTCATTCCTTCAAAACAAATTAACCCCACTGGGTTTTGCTTTTTGCTGGCATGGCACTGGTGAGAACTGACACCTTTTTACTATTTTATCTTTTCCTCCAGAAATATGGTGGGTCTGTTTATTTAAAAATGAGTGCCGGAACAGTGTGTGTGTGTGTGTGTGTGTGTGTGTGTGTGTGTGTGTGTGTGTATGTGTGTGTGTGTGCGCCGTTGCTCAGTCGTGTCTGGCTGTTTCTCACCCCATGGACTGTAGCCCGCCAGACTCCTCCATCCATGGGGGTCTCCAAGTAAGAATGCTGGAGTGGGTTGCCATTTTCTTCTCCAGGGGATCTTCCCAACCCAAGGATCAAACCCGGTTTCCTGCACTGCAGGCAGATTCTTTACCATGTGAGCCGCCAGGAAGCCAGGGCAGCCCAGCTGGTTTATAGCTGCTGCTGCTGCTGAGACGCTTCCATCGTGTCCGACTCTGTGCGACCCCATAGACGGCAGCCCACCAGGCTCCGCCATCCCTGGGATTCTCCAGGCAAGAACACTGGAGTGGGTTGCCATTTCCTTCTCCAATGCATGAAAGTGAAGTTGCTCAGTCGTGTCTGACCCTCAGCGACCCCATGGACTGCAGCCCACCAGGCTCCTCTGTCCATGGGATCTTCCAGGCAAGAGTACTGGAGTGGGGTGCCATTGCCTTCTCCACTGGTTTATAGAGGCTTTATTAAATGAGGACATATACTTTCTTTATAAATTACTGATCACTTCATAAATTCTACCTCCATTGCTATTTATTACAACTGTGGGTTGTGTGTAGTGAAGGTTTAATATCACTTCACCTAACTTCCATTACCTTGAGCTATTTAAGGCCCAGCCACCGGGTTGAGGTCAGGCACTTGAGCAAGGATCTCTTAGCTAAAACCTAAAAACCACCAGGCCAGGGAGAGCAGTCCTGAACAGTCACACATGTTCACACCTTTCTCCTACCCTCACATTATGAACTGAACTGTGTCCCGTGCTGACGATGCTGAAGTTCCAACCTCCACTACCTGCCAACACAACCTTATCTGGAAACAAGGTCTCTGAAGATGAGCGAGTTCAGATAAAGCAATGAGGGCGGGCCCCCATGCAATATGACAGGCATCCTTACAAAACGAGAATGCTGGGCACAAAGGGAAGGTGGCGTGGAGACATGGGGAGGAGGCTGCCGTCCAGAAGCCCAGGAGAGGGGCCCGGGATGCTTCTCCCTTGGGCCTCAGAAGGAGACAGCCCTGCCGCCACCGCAGCCCTGAGCCCCAGGCCTCCGGGCCGCGAGAGACGGAAGCTCTGCTGTGCTGAGCCCAGTCCGCGGCAGTGTGCTCTGGGGGACCCCAGAAGGTCACACAGACTCCTGGGAGTGTGGACACAGATCCGCCGTCTCAGCCCCTGGCGCTCCTCAGCTGGCGTGGCCTCCCACCTCCCGGGAATTCCTCTTTCCCAGCCCCTCTTTGTCTCAGCTGACACAACCGGAACTCAAGAAGCAAATGAGTGCCCGGCCTCTGCAAAGTGTGGTCTTACCCCCACACTTCTTGAACGTTATTTCCTAAGATCCCAAACTCCCAGGCCATCGACTGAAGAGCTGCTCACCGCACATTCCCGAAGGCGGAGTTGGACGTCAGCGGAGAATGGCACCCACAGACCCAGAGTGCTTCTGCAGAAAACCTTGCCACCTCATGGGCCCTGTAGAGGCATTTCTTTGCAGCAACCAAGTACGTGGGGGTTGGAAAACAAGCAAGTTTCACCATGATTCTGGAGCTCTCTGAACTTTTCCACTCAGAGAACACAACGGAACCATCAGAAAATAGGGGCCGGGCCGGGGGGGGTGGGGACAAAGCAGGTCAGTGTCCCTAAGCTAGGGGAGACCCTCCCCGCCAGAGGGCTCCATCTCCGTGATGTCAGGCTCCCTGTGGGGAGTCCAGCCCGCCTGCAGCAGGACACGCACAAAATGAGCAAATCCTTAGTAACACAAAAGACACCTTACGTAGTCACAGCACAGAAGCAAAACCTTGGCTAGAAATTTCCTGCAGCTGGTGGAAGCCGAGTGGGAAAGCAGCTGAGGGCAAGAGATTAGGCTTCAGGGGGCCCTGGGATCCCCTAGGGACACGGAGACAGAGCGTGCAAGACAGCACAGCTCAAAACACAACAAAGGCGCGAGGGACCCACCGTCAAGAAGAAAGGCTGGTGAGAATGACAGGCCCACGGGAGCGGCAGCGGTCTGGAGGCCAGACAGTCCGGAGGACCGGCACTGAGGGGTTTGCTGCATCTCCTGGCTTCCCTTGTAGCTCAGTCGGTAAAGAATCTGCCTGCAGCACAGGAGACCTGGGTTTGATCTGTGTTTGGAAGATCCCCAGAGGAGGAAATGGCAACCCATTCCAGTATCCTTGCCTGGAAAATCTCATGGATACAGGATCCTGGTGGGCTGCAGTCCATGCAGAGTCAGGCACGACTGAGCAGCTAACTTACACTTGTGTCTCCTGGCACAAACGGAACCCCAGCTTCACTGATTCCTCAAGATGCAGTCATTCTGGAAAAGACCAGCGCAGGGGAAAAGCTATTCTGGAAACATCTGTTTCCAGACAAAAGCTCATCTTCTCCCACAGGCCTGGGAGATACGGAGGTCGTTTCCGGTGGACTCACCGGAGGGAAGACCCCGCGGTCTGCACGCTAGGCACCCTGCCTCCGGCCCAGCTCTGTTCCGAGGCTCTGCTCACTGCTAGAGGCATGTGGCTTCCTCACCCGATCCTTTTATCACCATCTTCCTCCTCCTCCTCCTGGCCTGCAGCCGGGACTAAACCAAGGTGATGCCACCATACAAAGAAGGGAACGCGAGGTTTTGGAGTCAGCCTGAGTGTGACCAGCCGCTCCAGCTGTGTGCTCTTGGACACGTTACTTAACCTCTCTGAGCCTCTATTTGTATCACGTACAGCAGGAAGATAGTAAAATCTGGCTTGACATGTGAGCACACAGTAGGTGCTCAATGAGGACCATTCCTAGTCGTCACTGTGCCTTGAGATGAAGGCCAGCTGGCCCAACACAGATGTCTCCGAACAGCGACCTGCCAGGGGCTCAAAACCACTCACGGATTCTCTGCATTTGCACTCAGAGGCGCTGGCGAGCAGAACTCAACTGCTTGGCACCTCCCCTTCTCCATCTATAACACAGGGATGACACACTCTCTGCCTCTTCCAAGTGTGTGCGTAAAGTCGGCTGGTTCAGCCGAGCGCTTACTAAGACCCAGCAGGTGCTCTGTCCCCAGGTCAGAGCTTCCTGCTCTTGATGCTAGAAAACACTTTGGATGTGTGTGTGGTTAGGTGGGGCCTGGCTGAGGGGCGGGGAGGGGGTGGGGGCCCTACCCACTGCAGGACTTCTGGCAGCATCCTTGGCCCGCACGTCCAGAAGCCGGAAGCATCTCCCCTGGACAACCCAACTGCAGACACCACCATGTGTCCCCCGATATCACCTCTTTGAGAACCCCCGTCCCTGGTGAGGGCTACTGTTATTAGCGTTATTAATCCTCTTCCTTTACCGCTTAGGGCTTCTCTTGTAACTCACTCGGTAAAGAATCTGCCTGCAGCGTAGGTGACCTGGGTTTGATCCCTGGGTTGGGAAGATCCCCCTGGAGAAGGAAACGGCAACCCACACCAGTATCCTCGCCTGGAAAATCTCACGGACAGAGGAGCCTGGTGGGTTGCAGTCCATGGGGTGGCAAAGAGTTGGGCACGACTGAGCGACTAACACACTAACACACTTACCTTTAAAACCGAGCTGCCAGGCCGTGTGTTTCCGCCTCTCCTCTCTGGCTCCTGCCCTTGCATTTCAGTCTCAACCTCCACCCCATGGCCACGCCCGGCACCCCTGGGCCCCAAGGGGCTCCCCTTGACAGTTCCCCCACCCTGGATGTCGATGACAACCACCTGGGGAGGCTTTGGACTAACACGGTCCCACCCGGAGATTCAGCAGCACGTTTTCAAAGCCCTCACGTGCTCCCAATACACACACAGGGCAGAGGGTCTCTGTGCAGCCCAGACTCACCTATCAGTCAAAGAATCCACAACAGTCCTTCCTTTAGAACCCAGACCCCGATCACTCAGCCTCCGCTGTGAATGGTGGTCCAAGGTCGCCCCCACCAACCCCACACCCTGGCCTCCTCAAGCCCCAACCAAGCTCTCTCTCCTTATTCAGGACCTGGCCTTCTCCAAGGTCCTCTAGATCCCTCACTATCTGTACGGCCTTATTACTCAGAAGAAAGCCCACTTGCGCAACCCCGAGATACCACTGGCTTCATCCGCCCCCAAGCCCAAGCCCCCAGCTGCAGGCCCTAACGACCAGCTAAAGGCTCCCTCCCCAAACTCCACGCTCAGCCAGGCACGCCGCTCACCTTACCAGGAAGATGCTCTCTGACTCTTTTAAGCCTGACCAAACCTACCTACCCTTTAATAAATCCTCCCTGGACCACTCTGCTGTCACTGACGCTAACCCCAACTCCATCACAAAAGCACCCAAGGTCAGCGGCACTTTCTGGGTGTTACTCACGGGGTCCTGAGTCTGCACACTCTCGGCACTAAGTCCTGGAGGCGAGCTCTGCAGGCGCACGCGAGGTGCACGCAGGACCCTCAAGTGACTCCTTCCACGCGGGGCCCAAGTCCACAGGCGATGACAGCTCTGTGAATCTGCCGGCCACTGTGCCCAAAAGAGCGTTTTGACCTTGAAGGGATCAAGGTGCGTTTTAACAGCTAAGTAAGGGCTGGAGGCCAGATGGCCCACGAAGGAGCAGACTGAAGTGGTCCCAGGAACTCCAGCACCTTCGCGCAGCCTTCAACCCTGACTCCCGGTGTGGCTACTGCTGCCTGCAGAACAGATCCAACCACACGTCTCTGGGCCTGAGTCTGAAGTGAAGCAGATCACAGAAATACAAGGCCAAGCGCTGGGGAGACCTCCCTGTAACAGGAGGACCCTAGGGGCAGGCAAGGTTTTATTTTTAGAAGCAGGACACATTCTTCAAAGGAAATCTTTGCAGAAACCTTGAGCCAAAACCTCGCCTAGGTGTCCTGGGGTCTGCGAGGCCCAGATGCGCAGGTTCCCAGGGCTGGTATAAAAAATAACCACAAACTGGGCGGCTTAAAACCAAGAAACCATCCTCTCCCAGTCCTGGATGCTGAAGGTCTGAAATCAAGGTCTCTGTGGGCATACTCCCAAAGACTCTGGGATGAGTGTGCTCTAGGCTCCCTCCAGGCTTGTGGCTTCACCAGCAAGCCTTGTCCTTCCTTGGCTCTCATAGATGCCCCTGCAATCTGCCTCTGTCATCCCATGGCCTTCTTTCCTGTGTGTCCACACGGCCGTCTTCTGAGGACACCAGTCACGGGATTAGGGTCCACCCCTGGTGGCTCAGTGGCAAAGAATCTGCCTATCAATGCAGTTGCTGTGGAAGACTCAGGTTTGATCCTTGGGTTGGGAAGATCCTCTGGAGAAGGGCATGGCAACCCACTCCAGTATTCTTGTCTGGAGAATCCCATGGGCAGAGGAGCCTGATGGGCTACAGTCCATGGGACTGCGAAGAGTCGGACATGACTGAGCGACTGGGCATATACACAGACTTCAAGTAATTACATCTGCAAAGGCCCTACTTCTAGATAAGGTCATACTCTGAGCTTTTGGTAGATGTGACTTTCTGGGGACACTCTAACCCTGGACATCGAGGAAAGGGGGACAGGGTAGGGGCAGGAGGCCAGGGGAGTGGGAGGAGGCAGGCTGGCTCCTGGCTAGAGCAGGCGGGAGCTGCCAGAGGTCCGAGGGGTGGCTGAAGTCCTTAAGCCAGCAGGCTGCCTTCTGAATCAACGCCAAGTCTGTGGTCACCAGCCCCTGCACCCCGTGCTCCCCTACATTAGGACTGATCACTTGACCGTGACAGCTCTTTTAACTGCCTGCATCTCCAGCCAGGCCAAGAGCTCAGGGTCAGCAAGCACCTTCAGCCTCCCTGGCACACAGCATCACTCAGTACGTAGTCTTTTCACCAACCAAGGGTTTGTGGGATGCTCCCATCTCACAGTGTATCAGTGGGCTGCCTTTCCAACCGGGACGTCTTGTGTTCCCAGCACTCTTCACCTCTGTCTAGTACAGATTTCTGTCCTGAAAACTGGAAGGTTATCAGCAGCGGTGACCTCCTTAGTGTTGGTCACTAACGACAGGGGTACTGAGCCTTGTCCTGCACTATGCAAGCTGCTATGTTAGAACACAGAGAGAAGCAAGACCAGCCTGCCTAGAGGGCTCGCAGAAATGAGGAAGACGCAGACACTGAGCTACAACAGAAACCACGATACAGGCTAAAACAGCCAACCACGCCCACTACAGGCGGTTGAATGGTGTCCCCCAAAAGGGGCGCTGGAATCCTAAACCATAGTACCTGTGAATTGACATTTGGAAGCTGGGTCTCTGCAGATGTGATCAAGTTAAAATGAGGTTACACTGGTTTAGGGCAGGCCCTAAATCCAATCTCTGGTGTCCTTTTAAGAAGACGGACATTGGGATAAGGAGACACAGACACACAAGGGGAAGATAACTGGGAAGATGGGACAGAGACTGGAGCGATGAAGCTCAAGCCGCTGGGCATGGAGATGGTGGGTGAATGTCTGGAGCTATAAGGAGGAGTCCTCGAGGGAAACCTGGCCCTGTAGACATCTCATCTCAGACCTGCGGCCTCCAGGCTCGAGAGAACCCACTTCTGCTGTTCTAAGCCAGGACGTTTATGGTCACTTTTATGCAGTCTTGAAAAGTGTAGGCAGACCCCTGAGACATGCAGGTTCAGTGCCCAACCGCCGCAATAAAGCCAGAGTCAGGACAAAGTGAGGGGGCTTCCCCGCTGGCTCAGCGGCATAGAGTCCGCCTGCCGATGCAGGAGACAGGGGTTCAATCCCTGATCCCGGAAGATCACACATGCCACAAGGCAATTAAGCCCGTGTGCCACAACTCGAGCCTGTGCTCTGGGGCCCAGGAACCGGAACCACTGAAGCGGGCGCACCCGAGAGCCCGTGAAGCCACCCCAATGAGAAACCCATGCACCGCAGCTAGAGAGGCCACACGCAGCGATGCAGCCCCAGCACAGCCAGGTTAAACACAGGAAATTATTATTTTTTTTAAAAAGAAACTTAAAAAAGATGAAGTAAGTCACGTGAATCAGGGTACCCCACCCCCAAACTGGTACCAGTCTGGTCCGTGGCTTGTTGGGAACCAGGCTGCACCGCTGGTGAGCGGCAGGCAAGTGAGCAAAGCTTCACTGGTGGCTCAGATGGTAAAGAGTCTGCCTGCAATGCAGGAGACCGGGGTTCCAACCCTGGGTCAGAAAGATCCCCTGGAGAAGGAAATGGCAACGCACTTCAGTATTCTTGCCTGGAGAACCGCATAGACAGAGGAGCCTGGTGGGCTACAGTCCACGAGATCGCAGAGAGTCAGACACGACTGAGCCACTAACACACACACAAACACACACACACTAGCAAGTGTGGTGTGAAACCACCCTGTTTGTCTGCAGAGCTTCTGCTACCCGTCTGTACCAGGCGGAGATGAAACAGAACCCAAGTGACCCAGCAGCTTTCCTGCGGGGAGACGGAGTGCCCCAGAGGCCTTGGAAGCCAGGCCCCTGGCCTTTTGACAATCGGCTAATTTCCTTCCAGCTCTGAGGGTGACGCAAGAGCTTGGCGGGTGGGGGGAAGACTGTGACCTGGAGCCAGAAGGCAGTCGGGAAGGAGCTTTCCTTTCGCCTCCCAGAGGGTGACTATTTTATACAGAAGGTCAGAAAAAGCATTGGGAGGAGAAAAGAATCACCCATGGGCAGGGACACCGCTCGGTTGATCCCATCATCTGCTTTCTCTGCTCAGCGCTTGGCTGCCTAGAGGATTCTCCGCAGCACCTTCGCCCTGCTGCCCCACCCCACCCTTCCCCCTCCTCCTGGTCCACGGGAGGTCTCTGTGCTCTGTCCCGCTGCGCCTGGGTTTGGACCGGAGCCCCGGGCAGCTCCGGACCCCCTTGCCAAAGGCACCAGCCGCTGGCTCGAGCCCAGGGCTCCTGGCTGGCTGGCTGGTGCCAGTGCCTTTCTGCTCACAAACACCCTCCCTGGCTGCCCCCTCACTGCCCCGAAGCTGCTCCCACCCCAAGGCCTGGACGCCCTGTTCTCATCGGAGTTGATAAGGCCACGGGAGGCGCCAGGTCCCGAGGGCATTTGCTCACATGCGTCTCCCGGGTGGCTTTCGCACACTGACCGCTCTCCCTGCTCTGAGCCGGCCTGCAAGGCCTGTCCTGCAGGCCTCCTCCAGCACTTCCACGGCTGGTCCTCCCCCTTCCCTCCATGCTTTCTCCTCTGCCGGCCCCTAGTGTCCACTGTCCCGTGTCCATTCTTGCCCTTCTGCTTCGTCACTAGGCGCATTCTCCCTGGGGCTGGCCATTGCCAGGCCACCCCTGGGGACAGGGTGGGGAGGGACCGCCCTAGTCTCTGCTGATGCCTGAAGCCCAGTCTCTGCAGTACCTGCCCACGCCCTCAGGATGGCCACTGCAGGGCCAGAAGGCCGGGTCCTCCCCACCGCCGGCCTGAGCCCACTGCCCCCTCTCCTGCATCCCTATCCTAGCAGAGGGCACCACCCACCTCCCCCAGTTGGTCAGTTCTGGAGTTGAAACAGAAATGCTCTTCTGGACCGCAGTGTTTCTCAACCTTGGCCCTACCGACATTTGGGGCGGGATCATTTTTCGCCATGGGGCCCATCCAAGTGCATCCCAGCAGCACGCCCACCTCTACCCACTGGATGCCAGGAGCTCCCCCCCACCACCTCAGTTGTGATGACAGAAGTGTCTCCAGATGCTGCCAGATGGCCCCTGGTGACACCCTTGCTGGAAAGGGCCAGGCGGGGAAGACCGCAGGCTCTGGGGGCCGCGTGGCCTCCACTCGCACCATTCAGCTCCGTCCTGCAAAGGCAGACACGGCAGCAGACAATGAGCGGGTGCGGCTGGGCTCTGAGAAAACCTGATCTGCAAAGGCAGGGGGCACGCCGGACTTGGACCACTTGGTCCTGAGACCGCAGCCTCCTGGTCCTTCTCCCGGACACACCTGCTCTCTGGCGGGCTCCCCTCCGCATCCATCCCCTCCTGTTTCTTCTTTCAGGAATTTCCCAAGCATCACCTTAATATACTGCCTGCAGTCTGGGCCCCCTACTCAGTTTCTCAGGTACAAGTTCGCCCCTGACCCTAGGAAAGAAGAAACTGTTTGAATCCTAACTAGGAAGATAATGCCCTTTACTCTGGGCCAGGCCCTGGGCTACAGGCTTTACCAACTAATTTGAACCTTCAAAGCGGGTTCGGTCAGTAGAGGGAAGGAAAGAGATTTGGGGAACCAACTTGTCCACAGAATCTCTGTGAGCCCCAAACCTTCATCCTATCCTGGGGATATCACATGGACCATTTTCCACTATCCCTGCCCACTCCCCTAGCACCTTCCTCCTCCACCGTCTCCTTCAGCCTCAGACCCTCTGATACCACAGGCAGGGCCACGGGGTGAAGGGGTGGTGCTGGAGGCTCGCGGCAACACGGACCAACACAGCCACCCCTGCACAGGCAAGCGCCTCTGTGGGCACACTGGCCAGGCGGAAATCTGGGCCAGCAGCCCTGGGTGGCATCTCAGCGTGAGACCTGTGGTTCTGAGCACCCCGCAGTCACGGCTGCCTCCAGCCTGCTGGTTTCTTTTCTGGAAGGTTTTTGCATCACAGTTAAAAATCATTAAAAATGAAAGAGAATATATTTTGTTTCTCATAAAGATGCTACACCAGAGATTTCTGGTTGATCTCTCCTTTATCAAACCCCAGAAATGTCAGGTAAGATATCCTTGAAGCAGCAGGTAGCCCTTACGAGGTTTTCTGAACATGCCCAGGAGCACCGGAAAAGGAAAAATAAGAGAGAGAGGAAGGCAGCAACAGCGACATCAGTAGGAACAGAGCAGGGAGAGACGGGGAGGGTGAGGCCATGTCCCGTCCAGCATCTGCCGCCTGTCCCCCTCCACCACCTGCCGCCTGTCCCCCTCCACCACCTGCTGCCTGTCCCCCTCCACCACCTGCTGCCTGTCCCCCTCCACCACCTGCCGCCTGTCCCCCTCCACCACCTTCCAGCCATGCCCCCCTCCACCACCTGCCGGCCATGCCCCCTCCACCACCTGCCGGCCATGCTCCCTCCACCACCTGCCGCCTGTCCCCCTCCACCACCTGCCATTCATGCCCCCTCCACCACCTGCCAGCCATGCCCCCTCCACCACCTGCCGGCCATGCCCCCTCTACCACCTGCCGCCTGTCCCCCTCCACCACCTGCCGGCTATGCCCCCCTCCACCACCTTCCAGCCATGCCCCCTCTACCACCTGCCGCCTGTCCCCCTCCACCACCTGCCAGCCATGCCCCCCTCCACCACCTGCCCCCTGTCCTCTGTTTTGGGTTGCAAAGACTCCAGACCGAGCGACTGAACTGAACTGAACTGAATGACAGTGAGATGGGGGAGGGGGGTCAGCGAGTGTAGGGAGACCCCAGAGTAATGACAATAGGAAGGAAGGGATGAGGAGGCAGGTACTGGGGATCCAGGGAGTGACCACCCTGATCTCCCCTGACCTCCTCTCCAGCCTGATCTTTCTACTGGAGGCAAGGGAGCCCACCTGATGCAGTGGTTTCAGATGAACCCCCAGCCAACCTCCCAGCAGGTGCAGAAAGGACACAAGGAAAGTCAGCACACAGGAGCCTGTCCATGGGAGCTCACTCATGAGTGGTACCCTGAAGACTTCCTACTGAAACTGAGCATGCCAAATGAGACAGGAAGCGGGCAGGGTTTAGGAAAATGACATAATCTGGGACACAACATAAACCGATTAGAACCAACGAGGTCCAAGGTGGCAGACAAGTGGACCTCCACTAGACCTCGCGTCTCAGTAGGCGCTCGCTGTAGCACACCAGCAGCCTAAACCACACAGCCCCCCACAGGCGTCAGGGGAGCTCCAAGGCCGACCATAAAAGGTCAGAAAATGGGGAGTCGTCTTTGATGGCTTCCATCAGTGTCTCATAGTTTTCTGATACAGCTCTTTTGTCTCCTTAGGTGGGTTTATTCCTAGGCATTTTCTCTTTCTTGCAATGGTAAACGGGATTGATTCCTGAATTTCTCTTTCTGATTTTTTATTGTTAGTGTATGAGGATGCAAGGGATTTCTGTGTATTGATTTTGTATCCTGTAACTTTGCCAAATTCACTGATTAGCTCTAGTAATTTTCTGATAGTATCTTTAAGGGTTTTCTATGTATAGTATCAAGTCATCTGCAAACAGATGAGAGTTCTACTTCTTTTCCAGTGAGGATTCTTTTTATTTCTTTTTTTTTCTCTGACTGCCATAGCCAGGACTTGAGAACTATGTTGAGGAATAGTGATGAGCCTATCTGAAGGGCCGCAATGGAGATACAGACATAGAGAACAGACTTGTAGACATATGGTGGGGTAGGGAGGGGGAGAAGGTGGGATGTATAGAGAAGGAACAGGGAAACACATACATTACCGTATGAAAAACAGATAGCCAACGGAAACTGGCTGTGTGACTCCGGGACCCAAACCAGGGCTCCAGAACAACCTGGACGGCAGGAGAGAGAGGGAGGTGGGAAAGAGGTTCAAGGGGGACGGTGTGTATGCATACCCATGGCTGACTATGGCAGAAATCATCACAATATTGTAGAGCAATTATCCCTCAATTAAAAATAAAGAAATTTAATCATAAAAGGTGGGGTGGCTCAATTCCTGGAAATCCCCACCCCCTTCCCACAAACAGCTTGAATACTCCTCCCACTCATTAGCCTACGAAATTACCACCCCTTGAGAGTCCCCTGGACTCTCATGGAGATCAAACGCATCAATCCTAAAGGAAATCAACCCTGAATATTCACTGGATGGACTGATGCTGAAGCTGAAGCTCCAATCCTTTGGCCACCTGAAGTGAAGAGCCGACTCACTGGAAAAGACCCTAATGCTGGGAAAGACTGAAGACAGGAGAAGGAGGCAACAGAGGATGAGATGGCTGGATGGCATCATCGACTCAACGGACATGAGTCTGAGCAAGCTCCAGGAGATGGTGAAGGACAGGGAGGCCAGGAATGTGCAGTCCAGGGGGTCGCAAAGAGTCGGACACAACTTAGCTACTGAACAAGAGCAACAATAACTGACAACCCCATGCCTCGGATGCCTCACCTTCTGAGATGGCCCACCCTCTGTCTATGGGGTGTGCATCTCCCTGGGTAAACCTTTTTCCTCTTTACCATGGCTCACTCTTGATTTCTTTCCCGCAAGAAGCCAAGATCCCAAACCCGGCGGCTGTCCCAAGGACTCAGATGTGACCTGGAATGTGACCATCCTCTCGGGTCCCACTCTCTTTCTTGCAAAACAGGGAGGGCAAACTATTTCCTAGCGACACGTGCCAACCTGCCTCCCAACAAACACAGATGGCTGGTTCTCAAGTTACATTACGTCCTTTGGAAATGAAGAGATCCTAGCTAGAAGGGACATCCACCCGGGCCCCAACTGGACTCTGCCACGTGTCCCACCGATGGACAGTTCACAAACCCTGCCTAGCCTCCCACCATCCGATCTCAGCTCTTGTTGCTGTGGGGAGCTGTGTACTGGCCTTAGGGTCGGAGGCCCCATTAATCACTCATGCTCGGAGCCCCCAATAATCACTGTTGGGCTTCCGGAGCACCACCTCCCTCATCAGTAACAGGAGGCCATGGAGCCCTACCTGGCCCTATCTCTCGGAAAAGGTCAAAAGGTCAAGAACGAATCCAAGAGCTCTGCAAACTGTAAAGCACTCCACAAAATTTCAACATAAAATGAACCTACGGATGAGCTCTTCGAGCATTGCGCAATACCGTCTCCTCCCTGAAACCTCCTCGGCTAAACCCACAACAGGCCCTGACCACACACACCGTGTGTCACAAGCCCACCTCCCCTGAGAGCCCATTCCCAAATCCCTCTTCCCATGCCCCTCAAACCTGAGCACCATGCAGACTGACAGTTCAGGAGGGCCCCCTCTCTCCAGCCACCGACCCACGGGCGGCCTGCTGGGGCCTGCCCCGGCTTCCCGTCAAACACCAGCACAGTATCTGATTTTCAGGGGTGGAGCAGAGCAAGCCCTAGAATCCAAAGGTGATTTTCATAAGCCAGGTCCTCCCCACTCTACAACAGAGCAAATACCACTGGTATTTGAGTGGAAAGCAACAGAAATAAGAACCAGATAAGGGAAAGAAGGAGGCTTCCCGGTGGGGGCTAGAGAAGCTGCAGGTTAGTTCCCCAGGTGGGGAAGATCCCCCGGAGGAGGGTATGGCAACCCACTCCAGTGTTCTTGCCTAGAGAATCCCAGGGACAGAGGAGCTCAGCTGGCTAAAGAACACACGGTTGGGGGTCACAAAGATACAACTGAAGGGGCTTAGCACGAAAAGGCAAGGAGAATTTCATCTGGGTGTGTGCTGAGCACTTTTGGTCAAGAGCAAACCTTTAGCCCCTTGGTCTGACCCAACACCGGCTTATCTTCCAGCCACCTTATCTCCATGCTGGCTTTAGCTTTCTTCCAAGTCAGCCAAAACTCATTTGAGGAATCTGACAAGGACTGTGGGTTTTCTCTTTAGAAAACCAGCTATATCTGTAAAGTTTTGTTTGACATGTTGGGACCATAAGGACCCTCTCTATAGGCTGCTAGAAGTCCCATGGGGACACGCTTGCTATTGATGAAGATGATATTCAAGGGGCTGAAGCACCCCAAGCACACCTACAGCATCAATCAATGCTTTTCACAACTACTTTCAAAAAACCAAAGGCAAAGACGAGGCTCTATGTTCATACAGAAAAACAGCAAATGTAAACAGGATTTATGATGGGAAATGATGAAGCGGGAAGAATCAAGTTTATGGAACCCAAAGTCCAGGGCTGCCCAGGAATTGGGGGTGGCGGAGGGGGTTGTCCTGTCCTCTAGGAGCCAGGGCGAAGGGCTTGAGAAACTGTGTGAAGTGTCTGGGGCAGGGGCAGCCCTGAGGCCACATCAGTGACACGTTCAGAGGACTGATGCTTGGGGGCCCCTCGATACAGACACAAGCCAAGGGAGTCCCTGGGAGGTTAAATGGCTTACCCAGCTGGTGAGGTGGCAAGCTCAGAAGGAGGGAGGGAGAAAGGGAAGGAAACAGGAGGATGGGAGGGAGAGAGAGGGAAGGAGGGAGGGGAGGTACGTTTGCATAAAGCCCCGGGGGAGGGTGAGAGCTCGCCCCCCTCCTCTGCCACCTCCTCACTCTGCCCTGCCGGGCGCTTCACTGCCTGGTCCAGGTGCTCCTCCAGCCTGGACACCCCATGGCCCTGTCCCCTCCCTCCAAAGGACCAGCAACAGACCCCACCTGCAGGTGAGCCAATTCACTGTCTGCCTCTGGACCCAGCAACTGAGGACCCGCTCCAAAGGGTCAGCTGGCTCCAACCCACTTCCAGGAGCAGGGAGCTGAGAAAGGCAAAAGCAGCCCAGGGCAGGTCCTGCTCATGGACTGCTGGACCGTGGCCGGTGGCCATTCCTCTGCATGCTGGCTGGGCGGCAGAGGCCGGGTGACCAGGGAACATGCCACACGATTCCTGAAAAGCAGTTTCGTTTCTCCAACCCTGATTCCCAGGTCCCTCGCGATCTGGGGGGCTTGACCTCTGATCTGGGGGCTTGACCTCTGGATGTTTCCAACAACCCTCCACTGTTTCTCTTGAGCAAGCTGGAGTGCCTATTCCATTCCTTTTTATCTGAGAAACTTCTGACCTGGGCTCCGTCTTTACTGGTGAGGAAACCAAGTTTCAAGGAAATTAGTTTACGCAAAATGCTTGTGCTCATTATTGAAATCTGTCTCTGCCTGGAAAAGATTAAAGCTGTAAGTTTTTGGCAGAGATATTTTTCTGACTCCAAACAGACATTTTTCTGACCCAAGAACGAAATACATTCACTCTGTCCTTCCTGAGTTGCAGCTGGCCCAGTCAACTTCAAAAACAGATGAACGAAAGGGGAAAACTCCAGCCAGGGATGGGGACCCAGGGGTTTTCTGATTAGATTGGGAAGTTCTTTGTAGCCTACGCAGGTTTCAGCAGGGGACTGGAAGGCTCTGGAAATAAACAACTGTGGAATCTTTCTTCCACTCACCTTTTATCTCCATGGCCTCAAGTATGTCAAAAATGTCTAGTGGTCCTCGTGACACGCCTGCTTTAAGAAGAGTGAAAATGCAGGCTGGTGATGAAACTAAAACACAAGGCCTGTAAGACCACAGAGGCTGTTTTCCGTTTAGTACCTCTGCCCAAGCACTCAGGTTTCTCACCCGCCCGCATTCCCCAGACGTCACTCTGGAGGCACCTGACCTCACGGTCAATATGAGGTTTTTAATTTTTAATACAAAATTTAATTTTATTAAATTTATTTTTAATAAATATTTTTAATTTAACGAGGCAGCCCCGACGTGACTGAGGCTCACTCATGCAGAGCTTCTGAAAGAGGCTGAGCGCCGCTTCACATTCAAGCGATGCGTGGCCAGGCCCCCACACTGGTCCAGCTGCTGACCCACTGTGATGACAGGCCTCACCTCCAGGGGGCGGCCTGCAGGCCTGGGTGTCTGCAGTTAAGGATGCTGGCCTTGGCTGCGCCGGTCCTGAGGACCTGGGAAAACCGGGATCTCCCTCATCAGTACCGACAGGCTGGCGTCCAATTCAAACCTCAAGAGTAAACCCCGTAGTGGCTGCCAGGGCAGGAGGGCAGGGGGCAACAGGAGTAGGCCCTGAGGGGGAGCGGGGGTCTTCTTCTGAGGTGATGGAAAGGTTCTGAGACGAGAGACAGGTGCTGGTCGCATGACACTGTGAACTAAATGCCAACTGGACTGTATACATTTAAATGGTTAGTTGAATGCTATGCAAATTTCACATCCAAAACCCAAGCTCACGTAATCAGAAAATCTGGCGATACACAGTCTGAAAAGTAACCTCTGAAGAGCAAGAATCTGTCTGAGTGTCCATGTGGACCAGACCTTGGCCAAAGCACTCCGTACAGGGAGGGTGGACGGGTGCAGGCAGCTGGACAGCACCGATCTTTCAGACCACCCAACTCACTTCCGAACTGTAGCCTTGATTTTTAAGTAAATTCACAGTTTTAAGAGAAAAACTTTAACCTGTTTGATTCACAAGTGATTTCTGCTGGCCAGAGGGGGACTCAGGGATACTGGCCCCGTAGCTCATGTGTCCTCCCAGTAAGGAAGGATGACTTGGTACACACAAATAAGTTTATTAATAACCCTCTGAACCTGAACTTGAATGGGGCACTCTCTGAGCCTGACTTCTTGTCTGTAAAATGGACAGGACGTGTTCCTGGGCAGGAGGAGACCTAACACGCAGACAGCGGGTGAGCGAGGCTGGAGCTCCCGCCTCCACGGCCATTGGCAGGATCGTGGGAACTGGCCTTGACCCTAGTCTCCCACCGAGCCCCTCCTTGGTTGGCACACTCCTCGAGGAGCCATCGGGCCGAGTTCTGCTGGTCCTTGGTCCTTCACACGAGTCTTAAAGTGAAGGGAACTGGAATCAGGCATCATTCCTGCTCCCTCACCTGCTCCATCACCTTGAACAGCAGCATCCACTGGCCCTTTAATAAAGGATTTCTGGTGGCGGTAACAGGGGATCAGTAACAGGTAAAGAACCTGACGCCACGTGAGTGGAGAGTGAAGTACTAAGTCGCTTCAGTCGTGCCCAACTCTGTGCAACCCCGTGGACTGTAGCCCATCGGGCTCCGCTGTCCATGGGATTCTCTAGGCGAGAATACTAGAGTGGGTTGCCAGGCCCTTCTCCAGGGGATCTTCGACCTAAGGATCAAACCAGCATCTCTTAAGTCTCCTGGACTGGCAGGCGGGTTCTTCATCACTATCACCACCTGAGAAGCCCAATGTGTATGTAATTCCACGTGGGTGGAAAGACACACAAATCACAAAATTAGGCACTGGGAAAACCCCTTGAGGGTTTTCCTGGTGGCTCAGACAGTAAAGAATCTTCCGGCAATGTGGGAGACCTGGGCTGGATCCCTGGGTCAGGAACATCCCCTGGAGAAGGGGATGGCCACCCACTCTGGTATTCTTGCCTGGGGAATTCCGTGGACAGAGGAGCCTGGTGGGCTATAGTCCATGGGGTCGCAAAGAGTCAGACACGAATGAGTGACTAACACTTTCACAAAACCCCTTGATGCTGTTCCTCACAATGAACTTAGGACAAATCAGATCTTGAACATTAGGAATCAAAGAGAAAACACTGCATTTGTGTTTCTGTGGCAGGGAAAAAGCCACAAAAATTGGCCAAATGTGTGAGGATCCCGTCTCTTTAAATGCCGGGAGACACACATCCAACTCCAGAAAGCCCCCAGCTGTCTGCCATCTCCAAGGCCAGGAGAGGTGTGAGCCCCCCTCTGGGAGCCCTTAATGACAGAAGAGACCCCGGGGCAAGGCCCACCCACCCTGCTTCTCTTCCCAGGGGTCCTGCTGCCCTAGGTATCCTGGCTCAGTCCCAGAAAAAGCAAACCACATAAATGACACCCAGGAAACTGTTGGAGCTGAAAAGGGGTCCTAAGTAACGCTCCCCGTTGACCTCCTGCTTTGCTCAAGAGGGGTCCAACCCGGCCAAGCTGTGCCCTCAATTCAAACCCAGAGGAGGTAACCTGGTGGGGGCCCACAATGCAGGGAGCCCAGCCACACCATCCCTGGTATCTACCAGGGTTATCGCCAGAGAAGAACCAAGCCACATGCTTGCTGTTTAAGTTCAGAAACCCCAGCTTTCCGGCCAATGCCAGTCCAAAAGAATGTGAGGAATGTGGATGCCTTTCACTGGGTTTCACTGCAAACCCAAACAGATTGCAACCTCCAGGGCAAAGGCTTGCTGACAGCCACTTCCTGGGCAGAGGTATTTTAAGTCCCTAAGACCTCAGTGGGGACCAGAACACTCCTGAATTCCTCACCCACTATTAAAAGCCACAGGGTCATAACCTGCAAACCTCCTGCAACATTCTTTCTTTATAGCACAGGCTGATACTGGAAAACAAAGATATGATATAAAAGGTGAGGGGGGTGGTGAAAGCTGAAACAAAATTCCAATCAGCTGCCCCCAGGTGACCAGAAGACACACAGGATTTAAGGATAACCTGCTCTGATTCAGACACTTTATCCGGAACAGCTTTTATTATTCATCTGGGCCCTGCAAGGATCTCCTGGCTTCCCTGATGGCTCAAATGGTAAAGAATCTGCCTGCAACGCAGGAGTTCTGGGTTCAGTCTCTGGGTTGGGAAGATCCCCTGGAGAAAGGAATGGCAACCCACTCCAGTCTTCTTGCCTAGAGCATTCCAGGGACAGAGGAATCTGGTGGCCTACAGTCCATGGGGTCACAAAGAGCTGGACACAACTGAGCAACTGACATTTGACTCTACAAGGAAGCAGGGTCTGGAGTGTTCCATCTCAACCCCTTCTTCAACCTGTGTCTGCAAAGGATCCCCTTTCATTATATCTGATCCTTTTCACCCCGAGTTGGAAAGCCTCCTTTGTTTTTAAACATGAAGTCTGCAGCATGTTACGTAGATAATCTGACCCAGCTAATTGTACAATAGAAGGTTTTTCCTACTATTATTGCAGGTCACGGGGATAAAGATCAAGAACAGCAAATATCTGGGAACGTTCTACCAGGCCACCATTCACTCTCCCTTCTTTCTGCCAACTCCCTTCTTCCTCCTGAGCAGTGGCTAAAGCTTCCTGCTCACGTTTTCTGCCAACCTCACACTCCTTTCCCAGGACACACCTGTCCGGGGGGCCACACAGAGCCAAAGGCACCGCATCTCATCACTGGCGGCCATTGTTCAGGAAGCTCGGAACCTCTCCAGCTTTGAGAATAAAGCTCCTTTG
Source organism: Nanger dama (assembly GCA_917880005.1). Taxonomy (NCBI): domain Eukaryota; kingdom Metazoa; phylum Chordata; class Mammalia; order Artiodactyla; family Bovidae; genus Nanger; species Nanger dama. The sequence goes on from CAKJTW010000115.1 coordinate 2,848,211, forward strand.
TGCAAACACACAGGACAGCCAACCTGTGCTCCGTGCCCCTGCTGTCAGGGAGGCAGAGAAGCGGCCTGGCTGGTTTCTGGGCAGGGCGAGAACGTGTCATCGGTGGACACAGAGGGAAGTCACCGAGGTAAACAGAAACCCGGAGCTGTTCCGGGAACTCGCCCGTGCCAGGCACGCCGGTGACCTCTGACCTCCTGCAGGCACGTGGAGCGCTGACGAAGAGAAGGTGAAGACAGGCCTGTGCGGGGGATGGACGGTGCTGCAGGGTCTGGGGAAGAGACGTCTCCCTCCTGGGCGGCTCGCGGGCACTCCGGGCACGCCCCTCCCGGGGGTGACGCCGCCCCCTCCGCGGGACTGGCCCGGTCGGGGGCGCACTCCGGCGCCCTGCCTGCATCGCTTACCTGCTTCTGGCCCCAGCTCCCTGACGTCAGAGCACCAGCCCCAGGACGCGGCCTTCTGTCCAGAGAAAGGAGACGCTGCAAGACAAAAGGGGAACCAAGACTGAGAGCCAGAGTCTTGCACAGCTAAAGAACTCATTTCCACCTCTCTCCTCAAGGCTCTTCCACATCTGGAGCCGGTTACGTTGGCCACTGCGTTTACCAGGGAAGATAGGGTGGCAGTGGGTGCTGGAATCGCCCGGAACCCTTTCCGTTCCGGCTGCCAGGTGCGTGGCCGGCTTTCTAGAACCCCTTCCCGGAAAGAGGCCCTCCTCCACCAGGTCCTGGCCCTGTTGGGGCAGCCACTCTGCGGTAAGAGGATGCCCCCACCCTCCCACCCAACCCGGACAGGTGGGAAAGGGCCGTGCAGGGTTGGAGCATCTGTGGGGTCTCAAGGGCTTCCCTCTGCACCCCAGCCTCAGGGCCCTTCCAAAGGGTCTGACCCCAAGAGTGCACCCCAGGAGCCCAGTCACCACGAGGGCATTTTTGGCTTGTTTCTTCTCAAGGCTGTATTATCTTCCCTCACCTGCTGTCACTTCTGCAGAGGTGGGCAGTGCAGGCTCAACAGAGTAATCTTGTCAGCTAAACCCAAGAGATGGATTCCCTGATGGCTTGCCAGCAGTGGGGTTTCCTCCCCACTTGCTGGTCACTTAGGAGGTGGTGACTAACAGTGACCAAGAAGCCCATATTTGCAACAGGTTCCTTAAACAAGGATGATGATGGACGGTGGGATCCAAGGTACCACCGTGGCATGACACCCTGGCCTTCTGGATGGGAGTAACAGAGCTGCTCCAGGCTTTACAGGAGCCCGCCACCTGGCCAGCCTGTGAAACAGGAGGAAATCCCATCCTGGGCACCTTCCCTAAATCACTGTCCTCCCCTGGAACAGACCCTCAGCCACGTTATCAGTCCACATGCAATTACAAGGAGCATCACAGGAGGGCAAGCATTATCCCGAGATGCTGGGGCAGCTGGCTGGTCTTCACAGCACCGTTTCCTCCAGGGCTTCCATGGCAAAATGAATTCCAGATGCACAGAAAGGTGAGAGGACAGGCTGGGAGGTGTGGAAGGAAATCAACCAGAAGGAAAGAGAAAATCCAGCTCCTGTACACTTAACTCAATGTAGAGACAGACCTAAGCGCACAAGAAATGTAGGAAACACAAAGGCAAAAGGAAAAACCCCAGTGAAATCAATGAATGCTACAAAAGGCAGCAACAACCTGGAGAAATATATCTGAACGTGACAAAAGATTCGGACCCCGAGAAGTTCAGAAAATGCAGGGTGGGGTAGGACATTCAAGGCTCAGGATGCAGAGGCCGCTGTCCACCCATCACTGGATTCTGGGTGCATCTGCAGACCTTGGCATGTCATCGAGTTGCTTGTGGGACCCCAAAGACTGTCTAGACAGGGCAGTCACTTTAAATGGGGCGGAGGTGCTGAAAAGGCCCTGGGGGAGTGAAACAGTGCAGGGGTGGCCTCTCAAAAGTGGGTTTTTGGTATTTTAATGCTTGTTCCCTGGTAGCTCAGTTAGTAAAGAATGTGCCTGCAATGCAGGAGACCCTGGTTCGATTTCTGGGTCAGGAAGATCCACTGGAGAAGGGATAGGCTACCCACCCTAGTATTCTTGGGCTTCCCTTGTGGCTCAGCTGGTAAAGAATCTGCCTGCAATGTGGGAGACCTGGGTTCAACCCCTGGGTTGAGAAGACCCTACAGAAAAGGGAAAGGCTACCCACTTCAGTATTCAGGCCCGGGAGTTCCATGGACTGTATAGTCCATGGGGTTGCAAAGAGTTGTACACAACTGAGTGATTTTCAGTTTCACTTTCAATCCTATTTCGGACTTCTCTAATCTTTCCAATTTGCTCTATGGTGTGAATAGTATACATCTCTGTTGTTCTTTTTCTCTTTTAAATCACTGTATCAGCCTGAGGGGCTTCCCAGGTGGCACTAGTGCTAAAGAACCCGTCTGTCAATGCTGGAGATGCAGGAGAGGCGGGTTTGATCCCTCAGCTGGGAAGATCCCCTAGAGGAGGTAAATGGCAACCCACTCCAGTATTCTTGCCTGGAGGATCCCATGGACAGAGGAGCCTGGCGGGCTACAGTCCTTGGGGTCACAAAGAGTCTGACATGACTGAAGTGATTTAGTATGCATGCATGCACCAGTCTGAGAACTTGGGTGTCTCCTTTGCTTTATAAATCATCCCCTCCCTGGCATCTAGGCTGGGGGACAAGACTTTGCTACCCTCCCTCCTGTCCAGGTGCCCACTCCACTGGACCTCTCACCTCTGCACGGGTTCACCTGCAGGCCCTTCAAGAAGGGCAAGAAGGGGTCGGGGGTTGGCAAGGCCACAGAGTCTCATGCAAAGGGCATCTCTAGTGGTCAACAGCCTCTACTTCCCACATCTACATCACGGCTCTCCCTAAAGCCCATTTCCCAGATGCAAAATAGCTGAGTACTCTGCACAACCAGAGGAGACCACCACCAAGTCTTTTATGAGGAGGGGAGGGCTTTATGAAGAGGGGAGGGCTGCATTCTCCTCTCGCGGTCCAATTACAGCATCCTCCGTCAATGCAGCTTGAAGTGCTGGATCACTCCGCATTTTAGGCAAGAGCCTAGGAAACCACTGGGCTTTTCTCTTGCTCACTGCAGCAGGCTCCTGAAGCTCTGTTCCCTCATAGGGACCCCTGGAAGATTCCTAGATAGATCTGTGGCAGGACAGGTGCACACCCGGAGCCCTCTGCCCACTCAGCGTTCATGACTCTGGCTGTGAATGGGCGTGCCTGTGAGGGCCAGGGTATGGGGACTAGGTGAGCAGGATCGGCCCCTTCCCACCTCCCCAGCTGCAGGCTTGACCTCTCTGGAAGCCCCAGGTTTCTGCACAAGGACCCGCTGACCTGAGAGGAGAGGGATGTGGTCTTTCAGCCAACGAGGGAGCCACCAGAAGCCAGGGGCCCATCAGTCCCCACAGCTCCCAAAGAAAACACAGGACTTAGTGTGTGTGGATCAAGTTAGCCCCAAATCCTGGAGTCTAGAAGATGCCCGATGTCCTGATTTCCTGGTTTGTTTCCAGACACATCAATGCTGTTACTGCCGAAGTTCGGGGGAATCTCCAAGAACCACAGAGCTGTCATATAGCAACGCTGAGAAGGCTCTGTTGTCTTCAGGAGCCTCCAAACATGACCACAGTCCAGTGAGGACCCCACTGACATCACTACCCTGCGTCACTGCAGCTGCTTCAGCCTCAGCTTACCATCTCGGCAGGTGGTAGGATGACAGGGCTTACCCTACCTGAGGACATCGAGAAAGCGCAACAGGTAAACTTAGAGGCTCAAGAAACTTAGACGAGAAGCTATTCAAACAAAGACAGAGCCTCATCCTAAAGTCTTGCCCCAGGACAGGTCCCAACAAGACACTCAGCCATTTTCTCCCCGTGCCTGACGTTATAGCCAAAATCATGCCACCCATCCCATGCACACAGGCATCCCAGGTGGCACTAGTGGGAAAAAGAACCCACCTGTCAATGCAGGAGACATAAGAGACTCAGGTTCCATCCCTGGGTCGAGAAGATCCCCTGGAGAAGGAAATGGTAACCCACTCCAGCATTGCTGCCTGGAAAGTCGCATGGATAGAGGGAGCCTGGCAGGCTACAGTCCACGGGGTCGCAAAGAGTCAGACAGAACTGAAGCAACTTAGCACACACGCACGCACGCCATGGATACACTGAAGCCTTAGCCCCCAGACCCTCAGAATGTGACCATATTTGAAGAAAGGGTCTTTAGAGAGGCAATTAAGTGAAAACGAGGTCATGAGAGGGAATCCAAACCCAGTTCGATAGGTGTTTTCACACAGGAGGAAATTTGGAGGCAGATGCACAGATAGGGAGAACTCCACATGAGGATGAAGGCAAGGGTCAGGACGATGCGTCTACAAGTGAAGCTTGCGAGCAAACCACCACAGGCTGGGGGAAGCCTGGGACCACGTCTCCTGCATAGCCTCAGAAGGAACTGACCCTGCAGACACTCCATGTTGGACTTCAGCCTCCTCTGTACCGGGAGACGATACCTTTCTATTGTTTAAGCACCAAGCTTGGGGCTCTTTGTTACGGCACCCAAGCCAACTCATACAACCAGTCTCATACAACATACAACAAACCAGGAGAAGGGATCCTCACGAGGACACCTGTCTCAAGAGATGAAAGTGACAGGTTCAGAAACACTCTGAAACGTTCTCTTTGCTCGACCTACAGCTTGTTTCATGTTAACCCCATGAGAGCTGGCCATCCTGCAGTGCCAAGCCTCTCGGAGCAGGACCTACGTGGCCCTCTAATGTCACTGAACACCCAGACCTCCATGCTTTGCCCCTACAATCCCAGCATGTGCTCAGTGGCCCGGCATCTACACAGTCGCCCAGCGCAGTTCTTCACAGCTGGAGGAAAAGCATTTTTAGGGTGGCTCTGGGGAAACTGGCCTATCACCTGGCTTTCTAACCATCACAATGGACACGTATGGATCCACTGGCCAGCAGGTCCTTTATGTCAGGCACCTGTCAGTATCTAGACTGGGATTGCTCCAGGGCAAGATTCGGTCTCATCCACTCTTAGGCCTACCACACCTGAAAACACCAAAGTAGCAGCATGAAAGAACAAAACGGAGCCAAACCCAGCCCAACAGCTGTCTCTGCCCATGAATGAACAGCATTTTTCAATAGGGAAAGCACATAATAATACATAAGAATTATATGAAATGTTTTAAAAATATGAAATTCAGATCGCAGTGTGCAGAAGCACAGTTTTATTTAACACAGACACCTTGTCGCTTTACGGATTTGTCTGTGGTTCTTCTGTGAGTTGGTGACACCCAAAGGTAACTGCCACAGACACCTGAGGGGGCTGCAAAGCTGAAACACTGCCTGACCCTCTACAGTGTAAGTGTGCTGACCCCAGTCTACACCAGACCCATGCAGGCTGCAGGGCAGAGGCCAGCCTGGGGTAGGCTCAAATCACAGAGGTGGGCAGCACCCGCGGCGCATGGCCAATGCCCGAGAGCTGGCCAGGTAGCAGGCGGCATCTGAGATGGCAAGAGGAAGGGAAGGGCAACAGTGGGAAGTGTGGCCTGAAAAGGAAGCAGGATGGCCCAGAGGGGGCTCTATCAGCCAGAAGCCGCTTCCTAGAGCCCGCTCCAACCTGCAGGGGGCGCTCCGGGCCCCTCTGCGGCACAGGTTAGCACCTCGGGTCCCTCTGCAAGAGACGCTCAAGGCACATGGGCACTGGGGGCCCAGGCCTGGCGGGTGGACTTCACTCTTGGTTCTCCAAGAGGCAGCCAATTTATAAAACTGAGAAAAATCATGCTTCTGCAGACAGACCTTGGTATTTAACGCTAACAAAATAAACACTAGTGAAACAACAGTACTAAGGTGTGCGGTCAGTGAGACAGCCGAGTGAAAGCAACACCTGGTCTCTGGGGAAACCTTTCTTACAGAGAACACAGAACTGCTTCACCTACCTCTCCTAAAATTTCATAGTATTTCAAATTTTATAGATTGGGGGCAAGGAACAGCCTTTCCTCTCTCGTGGAGGAAGCCTAGATTGACTGTGAAGCACAGAAGGTGGGTTACTGAGACACAGGTCAACCAGATGCCTGCGGCGGCTTCACCCTACACACCTGTGCATTCCCACCCGGTGCCTGGCACAGTATCAAGCTGGCGGTTTGGTTCATGGTTCGTGGCTGGCATTCTGTGCATCCTTCCTCCCCAGCAGCGGGGGGGACCAGGGTGGAAGCTCCCGTGTGTGGGGGTGACCTGTGCCCACTCGCTCTCAGGTATGTGGACGCCCACACCTTTGGCCACAAGGCTACCTTCTCCTCCTCCTCTGGGCTTCTGCTCCCGCTGGATGAAGCTGATGGGCTTTGCTACGGACATTTTAATGGATCTAATTATCACATAAATCATCTCGGGAGATGAGCAGCTTCCAGGACCAGTCAAGTGGAATATTTTGTAAAGACCTGATAGTGGGGAATCCCTTAAAACAGGCTGGCAAACTAGACAACATTAAACATTTAAGAAAAGAAAAAAAAACCCTCCAGAATTCTTGACTCAGGCTGCTTTGCCAGCCTTTGTGTCATCCCTTGACTCTAAGTGGGGAATCGAGGGCACAGTGGGTAAGAACCTGCCTGCCAGTGAAGGGGACAGAGGTTTGATTCCTTATCTGGGAAGGGTCCACAGGCAGCAGACCGTCTAAGCCCGTGTATTTCAACTACCAAAGCCTGTGCCCTAGAGTCTGTGCTCGCCGACAAGAAGTCATCCAATGAGATGCCCGCATACGCAACTGGAGTAGCCCCTGCTCCCCGCAACCGGAGGAAGCCCGTGTGCAGCATCAGAGACCCAGCGCAGCCAGAGCCAAGCGCATAAATGCAATAAACGCCAACAAATAAATGGGATCGTGAGGCTGCACTAGGCTGTGGTCCACGCATGCAGATACAGTCATCAAACACACACTTAGAGAAAGACCGTCACCCAGTGTAGAAAGACCGGAAGATCCATGCACACTGGTTTTTTCCCATTTAAAAAAAAAAAATTCTAATTCTTCCAGGCTTTGATTAACTTTTTCCACTCACTGACTAATTACTTAGGACCTTTACAATCTGACCGGGTCACAGATCTGGACTCCCAGAAGGGCTGGAGGTTTAAATTCAACATCATGACGATCCCCACTGCAAAGCTGATGAAGGAGCTTCCAGGAAGTCTGAGGTTTTTCCATCCTGACTGTAGCCTCCTCCTCTGAATAAGCGGAGAGGTGGCTCCAGCCAGGGGTTGGGTGTGTGAGATGCCATATGGGTGGGGAAAGCCTGGACACAGAGATGTCTTTCTGAGATGACCCCGTCAGATCCGAAGACTTGCATTCCAGCTCTGCCCTTCATGGGCCTGACAACTTCTGCCAGCTTACCTAACTTGACTCTGGGTCTGGGCTTCCTCAAGTGTAAAACAGGGCTCTCCATGTCATGCCGGACATCACTCTTTAGCTTTTGTTTTCTCTACTCTATCATCTTTTTCCTCCCTATCATGCAGAGTAAACTCTTCCCATCTTTTTGTTAGTCTATGGACTGCAGGGAGATCAAACCAGTCAATCCTGATGGAAATCAACCCTGAATATTCACTGCAAGGACTGATGCTGAAGTTGAAGCTCCAACACTTTCGCCACCTGATGCGAAGAGCTGACTCATTGGAAAAGACCCTGATGCTGGGAAAGACTGAGGGCAGGAGGAGAAGGGGGCGACAGAGGATGAGATGGTTGGATGGCCTCATCGACTTGATGGACACGAGCTTGAGCAAGCTCCGGGACAGAGGGAAGCCTCTGGAAGGACAGGGAAACCTGGCATGTTGCAGTCCATGGGGTCACAAAGAGCTGGACACGACTTAGCAACTGAACAACAACATGGGCAATCTTAAGGGCAGAGACCCTGTCCTTCTCTTCTTTGAAACATAAAAGTCCAGAGATACAGCCAAATGCATAATAGAAATCTCGCAATTATGCTTATGGCGTAAATGGCTGAGAACAAAACTTCTTCTGTGTGAATGAGGCGGTGGTTCTCAAACAAGGGCACGTACCAGGCTCACCTGGAGGGTTTGTTAAAACATAGACTGCCGGTCTCCACCGAGAGGCCTGGGCCGGGCCTGAATGTGCAATCCCGACTCGCTCCCAGGTGATGCTGGTGCCATTGGTCCCTGGCCCACATTGATACTACGTGGGGTAACTGACAACAGTATGCTTCTCCACCTGGCCTCCTGGAGGTTGGAGGGTGCAGGGTCAGCACCACTATGTCCTCAGCAGACTCAGTAAGTGAGGTTCAATGGGGTTTCAATGACTGATCAAGGTCAAGAAATGGGAAGCTGAGATCATAACCCATTGGTCCAAAGCCGCCCCCCAGGACCTCGATGAACAGAACAACGGTCAAGCACAAAGAAACCAGAAGCAGGCAAAGCAGGCTGCAGGCAGACCGGATGTCTCCGCCTGCGGGCATCAAATGCCAGCCCAGGTTCCAGCGCTACCCTGCCTTCCTTTTTTCCTTCTTCCAAGACAGAGATTATAACCTCCCTCGTCTCAAGTCTCCTAAAGTAAGAAGTACACCATCCTGCCTGGTGTTTATGAGCTGCAGGAAGGGGGACTTCTGTACCAGGCCTGGGAGCCTCCAGACAAACTCAGAGGAGGTGGAAATACTGGGACAGGTGAGCGTGTGCAAGCGTAAACCCTATTTGAACAAAGCCTCAAATCCTGGCTTTGGCCGCTGAATCTGAGACCCAGGACATGCACCCTTGCTCCTTGGTGCCCAGCAGGTGGGGTGGGGAACTGCCCAGCCTCGAGTGCGTGTTGGCAGGGCCTGGCACATATGGGTTCCAGCATGGTCCCTTTTCTGCCAGGATCCCAGCAGGCAGCTCCTTCCCCAGAAGTGCCCTCCTGCAGGTCACCCCTCCCTGAATGAGGTTGTGGGGGAAGACCTGTCAAGGCGAGCACCACCCACCCTCTGAACTCGCAGATTCTTCTTCCTGGAGGTCACGTCTTCACCCCGGCAACCTCTGCTCTTAGCAACAGTGATAGACAGGGAGATGGAGCCTGAGCCCTCCCCCCTGCTAACAGCAGGCCTTTTCCAGCTGACCCCAAATCCCCTCTACGCCGGGCTCACCTCCCAAGAGCCCCCTTCCCGTCTCAGCTCTGCAGAGTGGGCTGGGGGCCCTCCGCCTGCCTTGCTGTTGGACTAGGGTACCATTCCGCTTCCCAAAACCCTAGCCAAAGCTGCGGGAAAAGGGTGGAATCCCTACTCTAAGAGAACATGGACTGCTTGGGCTTCCCTGGTGGCTCAGAGGTTAAAGCGCCTGCCTGCAATGAGGGAGACCTGGGTTTGATCCCTGGGTCGGGAAGATCCCCTGGAGAAGGAAATGACAACCCACTCCAGTATCCCATGGACGGAGGAGCCTGGTGGGCTACAGTCCACGGGATCACAAAGAGTGGGACACAACTGAGCGACTTCACTTCACTTTGTCATTTGTTACTCTGCTGTGTACCCCAGCCCACTCCCACTTCTAGATAACACGGCCTACCCTCACAGATATGCAGAAATGGGTCAGAAACAGACTCACTGCAACAAACATCTTCTGAAGCCTGAGACCCAGACCAGGTTATAAGAGGACAGTGTGTTTTTATTCATTTCCCCCAAATAAATCCCCAGTTTCTAAATCTCTCCATTGAGATAAGTATAATGTTATCCAGAAATGCAAGGCAGTTCCCAACCCCTGAACAGCCTACTTTTGTAACAAGACTTAAAAAAAAAAAAGCAATCTTCAATACACATAGATAAAGAAAATGCCAACTTGCAGATATTTCAATAGATGCCTGTGTGCTGGAGAGGTGGGCATTTGGGGAGACTCTCGTATTGATGGGCACGTGCTTGGGTGACCATTACCCGCCACCAGCAAGGCTGGGCCAAGGGCACAGCTCCATGGGATCACTTCCCTCTCTGAGCCCACAGCTCTAACTACAGGCTGGAATAGGTGTGTGGAGCCGGGTGATGTCAGAACACCCCAGCCCAGGTGGCTATTATGGGACAAGAAAGGTGGGTTCCATTGACCATCCTTCACTCCCCGCCAGGGCCACGTGAGCCTCTCCACCCAGCGACTATTCTACACAGTAAGACCTCTGTCATCAGCAACCACCAATCAGGCGTGAAAGGTTAACACAACTGTGAACACAGCTCAAGGCCTCCTGGCTGGTGCTCATTTGGCTCTGAGGGACAGGAGGGTTAAGTGTCAGCAGATTGCTCCGTCATCTCCCAAATCTGCACTTGGGCTCTGTTCCCTGCAAGGCGCAGAAGGACTGGCAAGATAAATAGAACCAATGGGTCCTGCACTCTAGGCGGGAAATAAGAGACAGCAGGGACCTGAATACAAGACAAGGCTGGGGGCTTCCCTGGTGGCTCAGTGGTAAGAATCTGCCTGCCAATGCAGGAGACACGGATTCAACACCTGGTCCGGGAAGATACCACATGCGGAGAAGTAGCTAAGCCCAGGAGGCACGACTACTGGGCCCTCGAGCCCTAGAACACATGCTCAGACAGATAAGAGAAGCCACTGCAGTAAGAAGCTCGTGCACCTCGACTAGAGAGGAGCTCCTGCTCTCCGCAACTAGAGAGAAGCCCGTGCAGCACGGAGACCCAGCACAGCCAAAAAAAAAAAAAAAAAAAAAGGGCTGAAAATGGAAGATGCCAAGACACACAGCTGCTGGTGTGAGTCCAGAACTAGATGGAGAGAAAACTCCCGGATGGAGGAGGGGCTCCTGGGAGACGAGGAAGGAGGTACCACCTGCGCTGACCGGGTTCCAAACAGGTATCAAGAGAGGATGCTACACACAGGGGTCAAAAGTCCCTCTGTGGGCGAGGTGCTTGGTGTTTCTGTGCTCCCATCACTCCTCACACATGCATTTGAACTTTCTCCAAGCCTCTCCTGAACACCGTCTGCTTTGCCGACTGCGGACACTCATGAAGACACGCCTGGGAGGCTGTCTCAGCTCTTGCTGGAGGGGGCGGCTGAAATAGCTGCCTTTCTCAGGACCCACAGGGAGCGTGAGTCTGGATTTAGTGGAGCCACACTATATCAGATTTGTGTACAATGAGTCACCCTCACTGTGCTGTCAAGATACGCTCCAGGACTTCCCTGGTGGTCCAGTGGTTAAGAATTCACCTGCCAATGCGGGGGGACATGAGTTCGATTCCTGGCCTGGGAAGATTCCATGTGTCACAAGGCAACTAAGCAGGACAGCTGCAACCACTGAAGCTGCATGCTGCAACTACTGAAGCCGTGCACCGAGAGGCCGCGCTTAGCAACGGGAAGCCGCCTCAGTAAGACGGCCAGGCACTGCATCTAGAGAAAGCCCACAAGCAGCAAAGAAGACCCAGCACAGCCAAAAAGGGAAGAAGACCATGCCTTCCAAACGGGCGGGTGTGAGCCCCATCACAGCACCCCAGCCCCAGCCCTCGCTCAGCCTTCAGGGCACACTCCTGTGGCTGCCCCATCCCCCAGAGGGACCATTCTAAAGTTCTTCAGGAGGGCCCCCAGCAGCCGCAGTGACCACGAGCTCACCGACTCCCCTTGTACTTGCCTCCCTCACTTCCTCACATCGCCCTCCTGCGTCCCCACTGCAGCTTCTGGGGACCACCTCTCCCCAAAATGTCAAACAAGAAGAGATGGCAAATGTCAAGCTGGCACTTGGCCACTAAGCCTTTTTGGACAAGACACAAGCTGAGTGACATGGGTGCGTTATTTCTGGCCAGTTCTGGTCAAAGCCAGTGTGCTATTTTGTATTGCTAGAAACTCCCAATTTAGAAAGCCAAGGAAATATTTTGTTCCATTAATAAGATACACATATATACAGCTAAATCTGGAGAAAAGCAGTTGACATTTTTACATTCAGTTCAGTTGAGTTCATTTCAGTTGCTCAGTCGTGTCCAACTCTTTGCAACCCCATGAACCACAGCATGCCAGGCCTCCTGTCCATCACCAACTCCTGGAGTCCACCCAAACCTATGGCCATTGAGCCGGTGATGCCATCCAACCATCTCATCCTCTGTCGTCCCATTCTCTCGCCTCCAATCCCTCCCAGCATCAGGGTCTTTTCAAATGAGTCAGCTTTTTGCATCAGGTGGCCAAAGTATTGGAGTTTCAGCTTTAGCATCAATCCCTCCAATGAACACTCAGGACTGATCTCCTTTAGGATGGACTGATTGGATCTCCTTGCAGCCCAAGGGACTCACAAGAGTCTTCTCCAACACCACAGTTCAAAAGCATCAATTCTTTGGCTCTCAGCTTTCTTCACAGTCCAACTCTCACATTCATACATGACCACTGGAAAAACCATAGCCTTGACTAGATGGATCTTTGTTGGCAAAGTAATATCTCTGCTTTTTAATATGCTATCTAGGTTGGTCATAACTTTGACTGTGTGGATCACAATAAACTGTGGAAAATTCTGAAAGAGATGGGAATACCAGACCTCCTGACCTGCCTCTTGAAAAACCTATATGCAGGTCAAAAAGCAACAGTTAGAACTGGACATGGAACAACAGACTGGTACCAAATAGGAAAAGGAGTATGTCAAGGCTGTATATTGTCACTGTGCTTATTTAACTTATATGCAGGGGACATCATGAGAAATGCTGGGCTGGAAGAAGCACAAGCTGGAATCAAGATTGCTGGGAGAAATATCATAACCTCAGATATGCAGATGACACCACCCTTATGGCAGAAAGTGAAGAGGAACTCAAAAGCCACTTGATGAAAGTGATAAAGGACAGTGAAAAAGTTGGCTTAAAGCTCAACATTCAGAAAATGAAGATCGTGGCATCTGGGCCCATCACTTCATGGGAAATAGATGGAGAAACAATGGAAACAGTGTCAGACTTTATTTTTCTGGGCTCCAAAATCACTGCAGATATTGATTGCAGCCATGAAAAATTTTACATTAAAAACAGATAAATTCACTGCAGATCATGTCCAGGCTGAGGGCCATCAGGGCTCACAGTTCCCAAGGAATTCCTGACTCGAAGCTGGGACTGGATCCCAGGGTAGGCGCCGCAGTCGCAGCCCATAGGTCAGCAGGGAAGCCCACCCCTCGCATTCTGCAAGCATCGTGAGCTACGGTTCCCACTCCATATACCTGAAATAAGCAAGTGAAGGTGTTAGGCGCTCTGGCGTATCCGACTCTGTGACCTGGTGGACAGAACCCGCCAGGCTCCTCTGTCCATGAGATTCTCCAGGCAAGAATATTGAAGTGGGCTGCCATTCCCTTCTCTAGGGGATATTCCCGATCCAGGGATTGAACTTGGGTCTCCTGCATTGCAGGCAGATTCTTTACCGTCTGAGCCACCAGGGAAAGTTTCTTATTTACACCTGGGCTTGGCTCAAACATCACCTCCTCAATCCCTGGGCTTCCATGTTCCTTTCCTAGGGAAAGCACGTGACAGCCCTAGGAACTGTCACAAACTGCCACAAACCTGGCACCTCAAAACCAATTTATCCTTACCATCTGGAGTGCACAAATGTGAAGCCAGTTTCACTGGGCGAACGTCAAGTATTGCTTGGCCTGGTGCCTTGTGGAGGCTCTACTGGGAGAATCCGTGACCCCGCCTTCTCCACCTTCTGGCATCCTGGATTCCTGGTTTACGGTCCCTTCCTCCAACTTCAAAGCCCACTCACTCCATCTCTGTCACATCACCCTCTGCCTCTCTTACAATGACACTGGTCATTACAGGACATTCAGGGCCCCTCCAGGTAGGCAGGGTCATCTCAAGATCCTTCAGTTATCACACCCATCAAGTCCTTTTTACCCTGTGAAGTACCATTCATAGGGTCTGGGAATTACCACAGGATGATCCCTGGTGGAGGTGGGAAGGGACAGTCAGCCTTCCATGGGAGTGTGTGCTAAGTTGATTCAGTCATACTCGACTCTTTGCAACTCTATGGGCTATAGTCCGCCAGGCAACTCTGTCCATGAGATTGCTCAGGCGAAGAATACTGGAGTGGGTTGCCATGCCCTCCTCCAGGGGATCTTCCCGACCCAGGGATCGAACCCACCTCTCTTGTGTGTCCTAAACTGGCAGGTGGGTTCTTTACCACTAGCGCCACCTGGGAAGCCCCTGAGCCTACACTCCCTCTTGAAACAGCACAGCTTGTCTGCCCATCCCACTACCCCGCTTCAGTGATCACTCCCAACACTCTTCATCATCTGTTTATTTCCTTTCTCTCCCTCCAGAGGAAAGACTCCTGGAAGGCAAAGACCTCACGCTGTCCACCTGGAACCCAGCAAGCACTCAGCGAACTGCTATAGAATCCCCCAAGGAATCCGCCCTGTATCTCTCACAAGCCTATCTATATGGCGCACAGGGCAGGAGAACAGCTGTTGTGCTCAGCGCTGCATCCAGCCCCGACGCCTGCTTCACGGAGCACACGTAAGACACTCCACCAGTGGCACCTGGTGCCTGAACATAAAAGGAAGCCCACCACCGCCGCCCCCCATGATCTGCTGGCCATCTTGGAGCAAACCATCAGCTGTTCCCCAGATGGTCCCAGCTGCATCTCCATCAAATCCATCCTCTGGCTTCCTCACCTTCAGTGACTCTTCCCCTGCCCATGAACACAAAGTGCCCTTCTCCCTCCTGGCACCAGCCCACCTGAGGCCAAGCATCCCTGCCCCAGCTCAGGGCTCTCCCCAGGTTGGCCCCATCCCACCAGCCTCCTTAGCATCCACGCCAGCTCCCTTCACTCTGGCCAGAGGAGCCACCCACCAGAAAACTCCTACGTACACATCTCCCTTCTTCCTTCGAGATCCAGTGGGGGCCCATGACTCCCACCAAGAGACCTGTGACTCCGGGTCTGGGTGACATGCTTGCCGCCCACCTCCGCTAAAGGGATGGCACTCCTGGGCAGGCCAGTGAAGTGGGCTGGTGATGCCCCTGGTTCCGTGAACATGAGCTTCTGATAAGCACGTCTGTTCTCCAGGGAAGATGACAGGCCAGCTCCCCCCGCGCCCTCCAGCTTCTGGGCGTGGCGTGGCGAGGCGGAAGGACCCTGATGTGCGTGAGCGACTCGAGACCTCCTGCGTGTTCGCCATCCGTGGAACGCAGGCAGCATGCGCCATGATTGCCTGACTGAAAGCCCGACGCCAGCAGGTGAGAGTGGCCAGCCCAGCGCCCGCAAGAGGAAGTGTCCGAGCACCTAGGGACTAACCCGGAGAAGCCACAGGGCCCGCCAGCCAGCAAGAAGGAGGCGATGTCCCTGCCTCACCTGGCAGGGGCTCAGGCACCACGAGAGCAAGACCGAGGACCACAGAGGGGAGCCAGAGGTGATCCGGGTGTTAGCACACCCTATTAAATCTAAATTTCAGCTACGCAACAAAATTTTATTACCCTAAGTATGTCTCAAATAGTCAACCATGGCAGGGTGCAGTGTATTTTATTTGCTAATCCTGGAGATGGCGTGGGAGGATGCCCCCCTCCCCGCCTATGCCAGTCAGAGGGGGCTCCCCCAGTCACAAGGGGCTCCCCAGTAAGTCCCAGCCTCACCACCAGGAGAGGTAGCCTCCCCATAAGGGGGCGGGGCGATAGGGAGCCAAGCCCCAAGCCCCTGCAAAGGCCCAGGTCCACTCCTTCCAGGGTTCACTGACAAACGTGCGCTCCACGGTATCAACTTCCCATTCAAGAGCTTTCGCAAAAAAAATAAAATCTTTTTGCTAGCCATAAAAAAGAGCTGTTTCAAGACTATTTTTCCATGCTGGCACAATTCTCGGAGAATTCACAAACAAAGCAGTGACTTCAACAACAAAGATCGCCATGGAAACGGACCACCTCCATCCCGCAAACCATGACTTCACCGTCATATTCCACCAGAAACCGACCCCAGATTGTTACCAGAAGAATCCTTGTGCAAACAAACACCAGCCAACTGCGGCTGAATGGCAGGAAGTGTAACTGCTTTTTCTAATTTTAACTTCCTCCAGGAATGCATTCCTTCTAAACAGGCTGCATCCAGGCTCCCCAGACCCCACATTCCTTTAGTAAAGCTCCCACCTCCAGGGGCCACAAAGAAACGCAAATTTAAAGCTGCCCGGCCAGGAGGGGCTGTGCCCCAGGCCCAAAGTCCTGGGCTGACTCACTAATTTTCCCCAAAATGACTAAGAGACCAAAACAATTTGTGCAGGAAAGCACTCCCAGACCCGGGGCGGGGGCAGAGGTGGGGGGGTGATCCATGAAGGGGAACAGAAGTGAGAGAAGGCAGTGACGGATCATTACAATAAGCTGGACCTATGACCTCCCAGGCACGATGCCTTGGCCGAGACCAAGGACACACCGGCCCGAACTAGGAACGCTTGGAAAACAGTTCTGTAAATTATCCCCCAGGACGGATTCGGAACGTGCCTCATTGGATTGTTAAAGCACGTGTGGGCAAGTAAACTAGGAGGCCATATTTGCAATGCTCACAGCCAAGAAAGACTCATTTCCCAGAAAAGTCGAAAAACTCCTACAATCCAGTAGGAAAAAATGGGGAAAACCATGGAAAGGAGAAGCTATACCAGTCTCTGTGAGTGGTCACTGTTTCTGCCATCTTCTATTCATCCCAAATATTTAAGTGTTATTTGTATCTACAGGCTTCCCAGGTGGTGTTAATGGTAAGGGACACGCCTGCTAATGCAGGAGACTTAAGAGAAGCAGGTTCAATCCCGGGTCGGGAAGATCCCCTGGAGGAGGATGTGGCAACCCACTCCAGTATTCTTGCCTGGAGAATCCCATGGACAGAGGAGCCTGGCGGGCTGCAGTCCACTGGGTTGCAGAGAGTCGACACAACCAGGCACGCACACGTGCATTCAAGATTTAGGAACCACATGGCCTGGCCCCCTGATAACCCAAAGAAGTGGTAAGGACAAGCACTGCAGGCCTGGGGAAAAGGCGGCTCCCTTCCCGATCTCCTTGCTCTGCAGAGAAGTGGCCCAGCTGTGACCTGGAAGTAGGGCCCCACCTAGAAACCCTCCTTCCAAACCAAACTCACAGGCCTCCAGCCTCACCTGGAAGCCATCTCCTCCTGGGCTGGGTTATGACTGTAAGAAATCGCCCCACCTCTCCCCCTCCCTCCCATGCAATTAAAGATGCTGGTCCCAGATGCTGCCATGCTAGGCTCTTCATTAACCCAGGGCTCCCCCAGGGCCCTCGAAGCGCCCTGTGGTTATGGGGTTTGTCCCTCTCCAGGCAGTGGAAAACAAGAACCTTCGATTGCTGGAAGCTGGGAGTCACCCAGACCACATCCTGTTTGGCAGCAGCAATGGATTCAATCATGCCAATAGCACCGAACAAAAGAAACCTTCTACGCGGGCTGATGGGCGAGACTGTGGCTGGCAGCAGTGCAGGGGCCCAGCCAGAGTTCAGCGTACAGGGCAGCCCTGGTCGGTGAGCACACGGCCCAGTGCATGCCAGCTCGGCCTGGGGCCCAGGGATAGGGTATCTGGGCCCTGCTGCCCACAGATGGAAAGTGGGCTGTGCCCGGGACTCTGTCCTTTGCCCCCTCTATACTCCCAGGTGCAGCAGGCTCTCAAATACTTGTTGAATGAGTGACAAAGCACATCCAGAGGGGAGTGACAGAAGGCAAAAAGTGAAAATCATGAACATCACCTGAAGGGGACGAAGCTGCCCTTGGCTACAGGAGCAGAGCCCCCAGGGCCATGGCAAGGCAGCCGCCCTGCTGCTGGGGCTCCGGTCCCATGGCCAGGAGAGACACGGAGAATGTCCGGAACCTAAAGATCAGGCCGGCTGTAGAAAACCGCCCCACAAGCTGAACAGCTTGCTTGCATGGAAGAGCTGAAAAGGACCAGAAAATGAGTTTGCTCAAACACACCTTGAGCACATTAGGAATCTGGAGAGGTTTCTTCCCAGGGTGGCTGGGGAATGCGGTGGTGTTAACTCAAACGTGCGGAGTCTCAGATCTGTGTACCTGAGCGGTAAGAGTGGCGAAGAGAGAACCTTCTGGAAAGCTCCGACAGCAGGGAAGTGGTCCCCGGGTGTGGGGCGTGGGGGTGGTCACTGATGCAGACATCCCCGTTCTATGTCCATTGCGGGAGTCTCTGGGTCCAGAAGTTGTCAAGAGAAGGGAGACCCCAGAAGCTCCCAACAACCAGGAGCTCGCCCAGCGCAGGGACCCTAAGCTCTAGGGTGATGCCTGTCTGTGTCAACACACTGGCTGGGAAACTCCAGCTATCCCACCCGAGGAGGTGCCAGGCTGGGTGGGCTGCCTGGGGCCCAGGAGATTCACTCCCATGCCCTCCCACTGGCAGAACCTTGAGCTGGGAGCAGACCTGCCTTCATCTCTAAAAAGGGCACCCAACCTACAAGCTGTTGTGGGGAGTGTATGTGTGAAGCATTTAGAAGAGCTCGGGGCCTACAGTCGGCGCTACATAAGTGCTCCAGGATTTACCCTGCGATGAGGAACCAATGTGTGCACACAAGGGCCACCTAGGATGACTGCCATCTCTGCTCCTCCCACCTGACGCTCCCTTGTCTCTTTCCAGCTGAAATCTCAGCCCAGACTGAGGCCCCCTGTCACTCAGCGTGAGGTCCCCACATCAGTAACCCCCTCCCGTCACCAGGGGCTGCTCAGAACTGACTGCCCCCATCCCCGGTGATCCCTGGGCACAGGAGACTTGCCAGAGGACGGCGGGTCCAGCTGGAGACAGACATTTGTCCCCATGCTGTCCTGGAGCCGGGTCCCCTGAGAAAGCCTTCTGGCCTAAGAAGATTACAAGCTCAAGTGCAGGGGCTGGAGCCTCCAGGCCTGTGTGTGCGCTCAGTGACTTTCCCGGTGCGGGGCACATCACAGCGCTTGCTCCCCCAGCCCTGACTCAGGGCATCAGCAGCAAATGCCTGAAGGAGCAGATGCCTCGATGCAGCCGTGCATGCTGCAGTCAGCCCCCTTTGGAGGAGAGACAACTTCACCGACTCATCCCTTCTTCTATGCATCACCCCCGATCCGCTAACAGGATTACTGGGGCCCTCGGCCACCCCGACCACCCCTCCCCACCAGCCTAATGCTCCAGACTCGGAATTGCAGGGCAGTTTATACACAGCCCCACTGTTCCCGCTGCTCCGCTGCCTTTCTCAAGTTCAAGTTCACCTGGCAGAGCTGACCTGTGCTTTGTGTTTGGAAGCTGGCTTCCTCGCTGACTTGGAGAGCAGCTCACTGTTAAAAGTCTAGCCCAGGAGAGAACAAAGAGCCTGCTGACTGGAGGAGACAGGCCAGCACCTGACCTGGAGGGGTGGGCACGATGCTTGGCAGAAGGTGAGGGGGCCTGGGCTCCTCCCTGGCGGGGGCCGCCCAAAACCACAGGCCCACACTGCAGGGCACCCTCTGGACTCCAGCCATGGTTACGCTAACAGCAGATACCAACCAGAGCCAAGGGTCTGAGAGCCGTGGCCTGGCAGCCCTGCCTGCCAGCGGCCCTCCCTGCCACCGTCTTGTCTCTTTTCTAAAACAAACTTCCTTTTAAAGTGGATTTGGATGTATAGAAAAGTCGTCAAGATAACACAAGGTATCCCCATATGCCAACCAACACCTGACTTCCCTATTATTAAAATCTCCCATTAGGATGGCCCATTTGCCAATGAATGATGACGGGACTTTAGTTCAGTTCACTCTATATTCAGATTCCCTTTCTGTTGTTTAGCGGCTCAGTCATGTCCAACCCTTTACCACCCGGAGACTGTAGCCCACGAGGCTCCTCTGTCCATGGGATTTCCCAGGCAAGAATACTGGAGTGAGCTGTCATCTCCTTCTGCAGGGGATCTTCCAGACCCAGGGATCTAACCCTCATCTCCTGCATTGGCAGGTGGACTCTTTACCACCAAGGCACCAGGGAAGCTCTGAGAGTCCCCGAGTTCCTCTCTCATGCCCTTCCTCCATCCCAGGATCCCTGCCAGGCATCACACAACACTCAGCCCTGTCTCCTGAGGCTCCTCTGGACTGTGACAATCCCACAGGCACTCTTTGTCTTCAGTGACCTTGACGGTTCTGAGCAAGACCAGGCAGGTATTGGGTAACTGCCCTTCAGCTGGGGTGTGTCTGCTTCTTTTCAGGGTGAAGACTGGGGCTGTGGATCCTGGGGAGGCAGGCGGCTGGGGAGGTGCCCTCTTCACCCCGCACAAGGGCATATATTGTCCACAGGGCTTGCCACTGATGATGTTGACCTTGGTCACCTGGCCTGACCTCTACTAACCCCCTTCTCCAGGCCACTCCCTCCCTCTTTGCTGAAAGACACATCCCCTCCCATGCACTGCCAGTGGGAAGGGCATAAATACAAGCTCCTCTATTTATTACAAAACAAGCAACAGTCAAAGAGCACGACGAGGCTGCAGGCAGCTGTATAAGAAGCTGCTAAGTCACACACTCTGCCCTCCGCCCACCTAAGGACTCAGGTTAGACTCAGAACTGTCCGCTGACTAGAACATCAATAGAAGCTACAGCCTGAGAGGCTGGATAAACAGAGGTGATAACCTGGCCTGTATTTATAAAAAAACAATTTATAGAAGGGCCCAGACACCACTTGCTAGGGCCTTTATGCAATACCTGGCCAGGTGAGCAGGGGGCCCCCGTGCAGGGATGGATGGGTTATCTGAGGAGGTCCCTTGAGTCTGTAGGCATCTTTCAGAGGTGTCTCTGGGTGAGAGCTCGGCCCCCAGCCTCGGAGACGCCAGCCCGTATGGAGGACACGCAGCGTCCCTGACACCCGAACTCAGCCTTGGACTCCTGGGCTCTGGGGTCATCAATCAATTTGGAGAATTGATTGCCATCTGCGCGGGGCTTGGAAACGCTGGGCTGGAGGGCACCTGAGGATGACACTGGAGAAAAGAAACTCATCCCCTTTTACCTTCGTTCAGGACGAGAAGCGGGGAGGTGGTCGGGGGAAGAGGGCTGCTCCAAGTCAAACCACAATTGTTTGATTTCTAATCCTCAGAGTTCAGGGGAATTGCTTCGTGCCCCCAGGTTTCCCCTAACGCTGGAAGACGCTCACAGTGCCTGCTTCACAGGTAGGATTCTAGAGGCAAGCATGAGTCTCCAGGCGAGGGCAGGTGACAGCTGTGCCAGGATGGAATTCAGGCCCTGATGGAAGGGGGCCCAGGCTTGGGGGCAGGCCATGTCTGGGAGGAAGGCGGCCACAGTGGGCCCTGGGATGTGGCTCAGCTTCCCCAGGGGAAGCTTCTCCATCTGTGAAAAGTGAGAAGGGGCAGCAGCCGTGGGCACGGCGCCATCCTAGTGCTCACAGGCCAGAAGGACTCTGTTTAGGGAAAGCAACTCAACCCAAACCAAGCTCCTTTCCCTGGGCAGAGCATTCCAGCACGGAGCTGCTGGATGCCGTCTGTCCAACCCTGCGCCATGCCGATCCAGAGAGATCCACCACGCCCCAGTCACCGCCGCCCCATCCCCAACCCCCTGGGGCTGCCGGCTGGGCCAGCTCGTCTGCTCCCGGGCGGGGCTGAGCCATGAGTCAGGCAAGTTCCACACGCGCCTCTAATCGGGCAAGTTACACAATTATCCCCATCACAAATCGCCACGTGTCGCGGCGGGCCTGTACGGTTAAGGATGAACTACTTTCCCAAGATGAGTGCAGAGACCGGCTCAGAGCCACCTAATTCCTGCCCCTCCTTCCCCCAGCAGCCAAAGGGACCCCAACACTTGCCTGTGAACAGGGAAGGTGAGGGGCAGAGAGAAGTCAGAGCAGCTGGGCTGGGCTCAAACCCTCGCCCTTTCTGAGCTAAGGAGGCTGGACCTTGCAGCGTGGGAACAGAGCTCCTGCCTCCCGCAGCAGTAGAAGGGTCTACCCCCTCAAAGCAAGAGCCTCAGGGCCAAGTCCAGCTAAAGATCCCAGGAACTCCTGGGCTCCCAGGGGGACTGGCAAACCCCGAGGTGCATTTCAGGATAACTGTCAGCCAAGAGTGCGTGTCCACAGGCCCATCAACTCCACCCGCCCCACACACTGTGCGTTTCCAGTTCAGTTCGGTCACTCAGTCGTGTCCAACTCTTTACGACCCCATGGATTGCAGCACGCCAGGCCTCCCAGTCCATCACCAACTCCCGGAGCTTATTCAAACACATGTCCATTGACTCAGTGAGGCAATCCAACCATCTCATCCTCTGTTTTTCCCTTATCTCCCCACATTCAATCTTTCCCAGCATCACAGTCTTTTCAAATGAGTCAGCTCTTTGCATCAGGTGGCCAAAGTACTGGAGCTTCAGCTTCAACATCAGTCCTTCCAATGAACAGTCAGCACTGATTTCCTTTAGGATGGACTGGTTGGATCCCCTTGCAGTCCAAGGGACTCTCAAGAGTCTTCTCCAACACCACAGTTCAAAAGCATCAATTCTTTTGAAAGAAAAGCACTCAGCTTCTTTATAATCCAACTCTCACATCCATACATGACCACTGGAAAAACCATAGCTTTGACTAGATGGACGTTTGTTGGCAACGTAATGTCTCTGCTTTTTAATATGCTGTCTAGGTTGGTCATAACTCTTCTTCCAAGGAGCAAGCGTCTTTTAGTTTCATGGCTGCAGTCACCATCTGTGGTGGTTTTGGAGCTCAAAAATAAAGGGCAGCAAAGTGGAATCAAGTTCATGGCTTTCCTGAATTTCTAAAGGACCTTCCCTCAGGCAGGTGAGGAGCTGATCCACTGAGATAAGTGTAAATATTTCTTCTGCAAGGATCAGCCTAACTTTCCAAATCACACCTATCAAATCAGACTGGGGAAAGCACTTTGAGAATGGCTCACACTCTGTGTGGGCGGGTTTCCCTGGTGGCTCGGATGGTAAAGATTCTGCCTGTAGCGCAGGAGACCTGGGTGTGAGCCCTGGGTTGGGAAGATCCCCTGGAGATGGGAATGATTACCCATTTCAGTACTCTTGCCTGGAGAATTCCAGTGACAGAGGAGCCAGGTGAGCCCACGGGGTCACGAAGAGTCAGACACGACTGAGTGACTAACACTTTCACTTTTCACTTAGAAACAAACAGAAAAGACCTCCGCTCCTTAGAGGCATCCTATGGTGTGTTAGCCACTCACTTGTGTCTGACTCTTTTCAACCCCAAGGATTGCCAGGCTCCTCTGTCCATGGGATTTCCCAGGCAAGGATACTGGAGGGGGTGGCCATTCCCTTCTCCAGAGGATGTTCCCAACTTAGGGACTGAAGCCGGGTCTCCCACATTGCAGGCAGATTCTTGACTGCCTGAGCCCGGGAAAGCCCTAGTGAGAGGCACTGGGTGGCTTCAATTCTTCCATTTCCAATTGACAGGGTAACAATCATGTTCTACAGCTGTCATTCATCAGAACGCACTTGAACACTATCAACAGCCTGCAGAGGGGCAAGTGGCTTTCTGGGATGAAGGCAGGGGACGGGGGACAGTGAAGGAGGTCATCCCCCTTTTCACAAGGAGCTCCTCCTTCTAAATGGTCTATTCAAAATAAGTTCCCCCAGCACACCTGCATGGGACAAAGCATGAAATCTCTATCAATTCACTTGAGTTTTCATCTTAAGAGGAGTGTGAAGAAAAAGCCTCCTCAGAAACACTTTACAGAAAAATCTAAGTAAATGAATGCCATTTTAAAAGGGCAGGCTAGCCAATAAGCATATGAAAAGATGCTCAGTACTGCTAATCAGAAGGAAATGCAAGTCAAAACCAGGAGATGTCACCTCATACCCTTTAGTCTGGCTGTGTATAAAACTCAGAAAGTCACAAGTGGGGATGAGGACGGAGAGGCTGGAACCCTTGCGCAGAGTCGGTGGGGATGCGAACTGGTACCACAGCCGGGGAACAGAGTGTGGAGGTTTCTCAAAAATCAAAAGCAAAACTACCCTACGGTAAGGAAATCCCACCTCTGGGTATCTATCCAAAAGTGAAAGCAGCTTCTCAAAGAGGTATTTGCTCACACCTGTGTTCACAGCAGCATCATTCACAGACGCCAAGAGGTGCAAACCAAAGGTCCAAGAATGGATGGGTGGGAAACACAACCTGGTCCATCCATATAATGGAACATCCTTCAGCCTTAAAAAGGAAGGATTTCTCTCAGAGGCTACCACCCGGATGAAACCTGAGGAATATTCTAAGTAAGATAAACACCAGCCACAAAAAAGACAAGTACTATATGATTCCACTTTATGGGCTATGTGAGAGTCAAATCCACAGAAACGGAAGTGGAATGATGGCGCTCAGCTGGTGCTAGAGGAGAAGGGGAAACGGGGCAAGGTTTACTGGGTAAGTTTCAGTTTGGGAAACTGAAAAAGTTTTGAAGACCAGCTGTACAACCATGTGAATTCACTTTACACTGTTCAATTGTATGATTTTAAAAACTGTCAAAATGGTACAGTTTACATTATGTATTGTTTTTAAAAAAAACCACAATTTAAAAATAAATAAAATTTCTAAAAAGAGAGGGAGGTCCTATACAGTGGCCTATTTTGTTTTCTTCACACAGTTTCTGAAATTGGTGTCTGGCAGCGCCCTGCCGCAACACACAACCTAAGTCCTTGCCATTTCCACCTGATTTCCCTCAGGATAAGTCTAAAGCAGTTTCTCAAAAGAAAAAAAGTCCCCTTGCCAGTTGCTTTACGAGGCAAAAAGTGATCTTGATCCCCAAGTGAAAAACAAAAAGGACACTATACCTAAACCCCACTTGGGGATACAGAAGCGGAACCCTGAGTGATACAGGTCGGCAGAAAAATCCACAACCTGATGGAATTCGCCCCAGGAAAGATGTCAGAAGCAGAGATACAGCCCGCCCCAGTGGGGAGTGACTCACTTTTCATTCTCCAGGCGTAGGTAATATTTGAAGTGATTACAAAAGCACGTACTTTTCTTACAACAAAACAATGTAAGGCACACTGACATTTTTGAAAAACCATCATCTGATCTGAGGAATATATTGTTCAATACGTGGGTTCCAAAAGGGTCACGTGAAACTGGGCAGAGGGTCATTTAGGATGCCTCTATAATTAAGGATGCAGGGGCTCAGCCTGAGGTCGACTGACTCTAACAGAGGGCCCTGAGCAAGACTGCAACCCTCACGGTGAATCTGATGCTCAGAGGAGAGGCGCCCAGCCCAGGCACATAGACTCCCCAAGGCCTGCCCTAAGTCCAGGAGAAAAGGAAGGATGCTGTCCGGGTCAGTCCTTGGTACCAGTGATGGTGGCTGTTCTGACCAATGTTCAATTCAGTTCAGTCACTCAGTCGTGTCCACCTCTCTGCAACCCCATGGACTGCAGCACACCAGGCCTCCCTGTCCATCGCCAACTCCAGGAGTTTATTCAAACTCATGTCCATCGAGTCCATGATGCCATCCAACCATCTCATCCTCTATCGTCCCCTTCTCCTCCTGCCCTCAATGTTTCCCGTAATCGTTGTCTTCTTCGCATCAGGTGGCCAAAGTATTGGAGCTTCAGCTTCAACATCAGTCCTTCCAATGAATATTCAGGACTGATCTCCTTTAGAATGGACTGGTTGGATCTCCTTGCAGTCCAAGGGACTCTCAAGAGTCTTCTCCAACACCACAGTTCAAAAGCATCAGTTCTTTGTTGCTCAGCTTTCTTTATGGTCCAACTCTCACACCCATACATGACTACTGGAAAAACCATAGCTTTGACTAGATGGACCTTTGTTGGCAAAGTCTCTGCTTTTTAATATGCTGTCTAGGTTTGTCATAGCTTTTCATCCAAGGAGCAAGTTTACGGCTGCAGTCAGCATCTGCAGTGATTTTGGAGCCCAAGAAAATAGTCTGTCACTGTTTCCATTGTTTCTCCATCTATTTGCCATGAAGTGATGGGACTGGATGCCATGATCCTAGTTTTTTGAATCTTGAGTTTTAAGCCATGATCTTAGTTTTTTGAATAATATAAGTGTTAGTCGCTCGGTCGTGCCTGACTCTTTGCAACCCCATGGACTGCAGCCCTCCAGGCCCCTCTGTCCATATTTTCCAGGCAAGGACACTGGAGTGGGTTGCCATTTCCTTCTCCAGGGGATCTTCCCAACCCAGGGATCAAACCTGGGTCTTCTGCACTTCAGGCAGATTCTTTACCAACTGAGCTACAAGGGAAGCCGCAAGTTTTTTAAATGTTTATGTATTAAGTTTCAGATCACCAGTATGTCTAACCAGTGTAGCTGGAACAAAAACAGGAACACATTCAGGGCCACCGTGTATAAGTGTCTGTGTGAGACATTTATCCCGAAGGCCTGTGGAGAAGGGTCCAGACACATCACACTGGGGCATCACCATGTGGCGTCTCGGGGACCAGCAGGCCAGTGCAGAGAAGGGCAGGCTGGAGACAGAAAGCTCAAGCACAGCCTGCCAGACCCAGTACAGTGCTGAAAAGGCCAGACTTGCTCTGTGAAACCAGGGAAACCTCGAAAGTGTGCAGGCCTAGAATAAACACGGTCAGCTCCTGCTCTCAGTTCTTGGCAAAGGGCAAAGTCGCCGCTGAACTGCATCTAGCGCACTGAAGCCACCAGGCGTGTCTGCGAAGCGCACTGATGAGCAGGTGAGCGGGAAGAGCAGGAGGGCGTTGGCCTTCCAGGCAGACACGGGCCAGAGAGCCACGCCAGGCCCAGCTGTGGCCAGCGTCCGGGGTCAGTGACTGCAGGGTCCCATCACAGCCCACAGCCCACATGACACACAGAACCGCCCAGGCACACAGAAGGGACTGCACACTGGGGAGGGGTCCACTTAAGCATCAAGGCACACAAAATCAAACCACACACTCAAGGCTGCCAACCCCGACTGATTGGAGAAACCTCGCCACAGAGAACACAGCAGCATCACAGACGCCTCATCACCGGGCGAACACAGCACCCCGGGGCCCTAGGGAGAGGGAACCCAGGGAGGAATCCAGGCTGAAACACTCGCTCTGCCCGGGGAGCAGCAGAGTGCCTGTGTCCCGACACGGCTCTCGACATGCACCAAGCACTTTCCATCAAAATGTCCTCCTTTTCAATGACGGTAACTAGAGCCACGCTCTCGGGTCATTTAGCTTCCAAACCAGGCTCAAAGTGAGGACAGAAGGAGCAAATCCTTTATGGGAGAGGCAGTGATGGAACCAAGCATATGATTGTTACAAACATAAGACATCCAGGAAGGACCACTGACCTAGGGAGAAGAAAAGCTTAGACTCCACGAGACGCACATCTGAAAATGACCCTGGAGGGAAAACAGTAAAGCACGATGAGAAAGGCACAATTCAGGCCACAAACACTGAACACATACGGGAGAGGATTTTCTGATGGATCCCAAGATCCAGTCAGCTGCCAGAACAGCTCATATATACAGAGAAGCTGTTAGAGTTGATCCAGGGAACACAGTCTCGTCGCAAAACGGGAGCCCGACCCTGACTCTGACAGCACAACGAGCAGAGCACCTTCTGGCCACCGCATGAAACGTAATGTAATCAATGAATGTAATTTAACTGATCCACATTCACCTGCATGTCCCGGAGAAAATGCAACTTCCGCTCAAGTATCCAAGGAACGTTCACAAACATGAGAAGCAACCTGGAGACCCCAAAACCCTCTAAAGAAGCAAGCTGCACAGGGCATCGCCGACTCCAGTTGAGTAGAAAGGAAGAGGAAGGAAGAGGAGGAAAGAGACAAGGAAAAAATTAAATACTTAAGAAAAGAACTCTCGGGCTAAAGAGTATATTACAATTAAAAGAAGAGATGCCTTAGGAAAGAACAACAAGGATGTCACTGGGGTCCACCTGGCTCCAGGCACTCAGGTGGCTCCTTGGGATACCCCATGCCAGAAATGCAACCACCAGTGGTGCTACTGCTGTTGCTGCTTTCAGAAAGTCCCTCTTGAGATCAAGCACTCAAAAAGGCAAGACCCTGGGACATTCCATCAGTCATCGTCAAGATAACCAGAGCCCCAGACCTGCTGGTGGACTGCAGCCCACCTTCCCCTCCCCCGGCTGTACTCAGGTGGGTCACAGGGGACCAGGTGGTGCCCTCACCTGATGGAGGGAAGTCTGGTGGGGCTCCTCCGTGGGTGGCAGGCAGGAGAACCGGGGCACCAAGCCGGTAAGTGAGAGCTTCCCATGTGCACTAGTTCTCAGCTGAATATATAAGGGCTAATCAGATTCTTGCATTCAGTTGCTAAGTAGTGTCCGACTCTTTGCAACCCCAGGGACTGCAGTGTGCCAGGGCTCCTCGTCCATGGGATTTCCAGCACTACTTGCCATCAACGAAAAGAACTTATTTCTGAAGTTTCTGAGTCTTCTTGTAACTCAAAGGAAGCTAAGGGGAGGGGGAGTGGTGCCAAGGCACAGGCATCCTCAAATGCAGGATATGAGGAAAGAGGCACTATTACGCGCTGCCAGGGTTTCAGACGAGTTCAAGTGGGTGGGAAGTGAGCGGTGTGCCACGTGGGGCCCAGGCGAGAACGCTAGCGAGGTTCTGCTCTGGCAGGTGCTGGAGAGTGGCTGTCCTCCAGGGCAGTGTCTGGAGTGGGGCCATTCTCAACGCACTGGGTCCTCCCACTCCCAACGGTGCATGTTTCCACAGCCGAACAGCTGCATGCGGAGCCTGGCATTCACGCTTTGGATAGATAACCTTCTCGGTTAATATCCAGGCATGAGGGTGACATACAACAGCTTACTCCCTTGGGTTTTGGATACTCTCTGTGTCCAGGGACACAATAATTACCCTTTTGGGCTCCAGTTTCATCACTGGAAGATGTGAACAAAGCCACCTACCCTGCTGGCTTTTAGAAGAAGTGAAGTTGCTCAGTCATGTCCAACTCTTTGCGACCCCATGGACTGTAGCCAGCCAGGCCCCCTCCATCCATGGAATTTTCCAGGCAAGAGTACTGGAGTGAGTTGCCATTTCCTTCTCCAGGGGATCTTCCCAACCCAGGGATTGAACCCAGATCTTCTGCATTGCAGACAGACGCTTTACCATCTGAGCTACCAGGGAAATCCACTGGCTTTTAGAAGGATCTTATATATTAAAAGTGAGAGCACCTGTTACGCTGAATGCCTCTATCTGTTTGACAAATATTAGCTACCCTTTCTCCTCTTTCTCCCCCAAACATGTTAAATTTACAGTATACTTTTTTGGTTAAGGACAAAGGAGGGGGTTTTAGGTGAATGGGGAGATGACCACCCCAGACCGGCCCATCAGTTTTCACACTCAAAAACCACTTCTGTACACTCCCGCTAGCCTGGTGTGCAAGCTCTCACGGAGCTGTCTATTTGCAATTCCCAGCAATAAAACCTGAAGGCAAAGGACAACTGCAAGCAACCTGAGTCACACTCACTCAAGATTTTCCCATAATGCCTCACACTCGCTCAAGATTTTCCCATAATGCCTAATTTACAGGGGTCTGCTAAGCCGTAAATCAGCACTTTGTCCTGAATGCCTTGCGCACCTGTTACTCACAGCCTTCCAACACCCAGTCCCCATGGGAGTCACCCTCTGCTCTGCATGTTCCTGCTCATCAAAACAGCCCTGCTTCTTCCCACAATAATCACCAGACCCTCCATTTAGCAAGCGGCCAATTTCTTGACAATTTCACTAATGACCAAAAAAAAGTGGCATTTATGACATCATTGTCCAGCTTTTAGTTCTGTCCCTTTTAACCTTGATAAAGGAACGGCTTTACTCCAAGAGCGTGATGAACAGTGGGTTGTCTGACTCGTGCAGAAGGTGGGACTGAAGTTTTTCCCCAGAAGTAAACACAGGATTAGCCAGGTGGATGTGGGTTAAACACAGAAATCTTCTGGAAGGCCAGCAAAGCCGCAACTTTGCGGCTACCAACTCAAGGGGTGTGGAGAAGGGGGCAGTGGGAGGGGAATGACTGCCAGGCCTGGTGAGCGTGGGGTTGAAGGGGACAGCCATGCTCAGAAATGGCCAGGGACTCCACCCACCAGGACGAGGCACTAGAATCTGTCTTACCCGGTCCCTCTCACTTCGTTTTATCCGGGAAGCCTCTGCGTCTTGATCCACACCTTCTCCTTTCTGGAATATGAGATGCTATGACTCGATAATCTGACAGCTGGCCCAGTTTCTAGGTGTCATTTGGGTAACGAAGGTCACTCTTAAAACTGTCCAGGGTGGTCGTTTAAACATTCGGATGATTCTACGATACTCTCACAGTAGGTCAGAAGGGCGTGGCTCCCCACGTGGGTTGCAGAGTGGGGCGACAGGAGGGCATCGCAAGATAGCTGCAGGGGATCACGGATGTGAGCAGGGAGGCATGGTCATCTGCTCAAATTCTGGACCCCTTGCAAGTCAGGTTCCTTGTCATCATCTTCCCGGTGGCCTGAGATAAAAGTTCAAAGCTGACTGATGACCCGAAGGACCCACCCTTCCAGACGCCTGCTACCCGCGTTTCCCATCCTCTCTGCGTGCTTCCAGAAAACTAGCACCTCTGTTAGTTCCTGGCATTCACCCAGCTGACCGCCACACGTAAGTATCCGCTGGTCTTCCATTCAATTCCTTCAGGGCCCCCACTTAGCAGGGCGTCTCTGGGGAGCTAGTCCTGACCTCCAGCACTCCTGGGGAGCCCTGACCTCTTCTCCTGGGACACTGGCGGCCGATTCCCAGCGCAGAGGCTGTCCCTGGTGGACTTTCCATCCCCTCCATCCCCACCCTCCCCATCAATCTGGCTCACAGTGAGGGAGGAAATGCAAGAGTTACACGAGGGCCTGGCTCTCAAGCCCGACCTAGAGGCTCCCCACCCCCTCAAACTCCATGAGGTGGGCCTGGCAGCCAGGACAAATAACCAGAACGAAAGAGCAGTCCTCCTGCCTCCCAGGCAGCCGGAAAAGTGCCGCCTCATCTTACGCTGAGTGGACGATGACTCACGGGAACTCGGGTGCCAAGACAGAGGAGGCAGCCAGGTCCCCCGCAAACCACGCTCAGGACATGGACCAACCAATATTCCACCCGTAACTCAGCTTCCCCCTCCTGCCAGAAGGAAGAAGTGCTGTGACACCAGACTGCAGCTAGAATCAAAATTACGGCCTTACCATCAGTGGAAGGTATTAAGTACTTTCTGCCCTTAATGAACCACAGGTCTCAGAAATCAAGTCTGTGCCACCACCGTGTGCTAGATCAAAGTGCAGTCCATCAGGTCACAGCTCCCCAGGGGACACGGACAGCCCCACGGATCACTCCTGACACGCATAGCGACAGGAGCCTGGGCAGCTCCAAGTGGCAGCTCCTGAAGCGGAATGCAGCCACATCGGCCGCTTCCCTTTCCAGCAGGGAGAGGGCCCCGAAGATGTCCAACAGAAACATTTCCCAGGCTTCAGGACACACGACGTCCCCATCTGGTACTGTTTCTGAAACTGGCATGTGTGTACATTCCCTAAAACCGTGATAAGCACTTCCAGCCCCTGCCTGCCAAAACTCACAAGGTAGGGTTAGCACCCGGACGGTCAGAAATCAGTTCCCCAGGAATTCCCTGGTGCTCCAGTAGCTAAGAATCTGGGCTCCCAATGCAGAGGACCTGGGTTCAATTCCTGAGTCAGGGAACTGGGTCCCACATGCTGAAACTCAAGATCCCGAGTACAGCAACTAAGACCCAGTGCAACCAAATAAATAATTACATTAATTTAAAAAAAAAAAGAAAGAAATCAATTCCTTGCAAAGGAGTGCCAGAGAGGCTGAGACTGATCTCAAAGTTCACCAAGCTTCACTCAACAGATAGAAAAACTCTCCTGGATGTCACTCCCTTTGGACATGCTTTTCTGAGCAGCGATTATGTATTTTTGTGTGCTCAGTAGCTAAGTTGTGTCTGACTCTGTGACCCCATAAACTGTAGCCCACCAGGCTCGTCTGTCCATGGGATTCTCCAGGCAAGAATACTGTAGTGGGTTGCCGTTTCCTCCTCCAATTATACATTCACCCGATCATTAATAAAGTTAGAAGTTCTTTATAGAAGTTAAGAATAAAAGAAAAGAAAATCATTGGAAGAAAAATCATGTTTTGAAAGATGTTCACTGCAGTAATGTTTATAATTTCAAAGTCACTGGAAACTATCTATGAACAAGGACTTGTTAAGAGGCTGCATCCCCTAAGAGATTGACGGTAAAACTGAGGATTTAAATCTGTACTTATTGATCTGAAGGTATATCAACAATTTTTTGATAAAAAGCGTAGTATTCATTCAACAGGGAAGGACTGACTGAAGGATAACTATGCGTCAGGCATCTAGTGAACAAAAAACCAAGTTCCCACTCCACCATCTTGTTCCTTTTAGAAGAATCTAGATTTACATGTCAGAGAAGGTGATGGCACCCCACTCCAGTACTCTTGCCTGGAAAATCCCAAGGATGGAGGAGCCTAGTGGGTTGCAGTCCATGGGGTCGCTGAGGGTCGGACACGACTGAGCAACTTCACTTTCACTTTTCACTTTCCTGCATTGGAGAAGGAAATGGCAACCCACTCCAGTGTTCTTGCCTGGAGAATCCCAGGGACGGGGGAGCCTGGTGGGCTGCCGTCTATGGGGTCGCACAGAGTTGACACAACTGAAGCGACTTAGCAGCAGCGACTGAAACAGCAGGTTTACATGTGAAATTACCTGAAAGACACAAAAATGCCCAGAGCAGTTTACCCTAAGTGGCAGAATTCCACTGTGAACTTTTTTCTTCTCTTGCATTTTCTAATGTTTCTAAAGGGTCTCCATGACGGCTCAGATGGTAAAGAATCTGCCTGCAATGCAGGAGACCCAGGTTCGATCTCTGGGTCGGCAAGATCCCTTGGAAAACAGAATGGCAACTCACTCCAGAATTCTTACCTGGGAAATCTCATGGTCAGAGGAGCCTGCTGAAGTATACTGTATGGAGTCAAAAAGAGTTTGACACAATCAAGTGACTAAAACCATACACACACACACACACACACACACACCCCGTTTCTAAAATGAGCACATAATTACTTGAAGGAAAAAAAAACTTAAGTGGACACAGTTTTTTAAGAATGAAAAATCACAAGACTCTTCCTGAAACAATTCATATATCTAGAAAAGAAAAGAAGGCTGTTGGACACTAGATGCTTCACCCCCCGCCCTGATCCCGCACAGTAGCGAGGACATGCCAGGCCTTCTTGCAAGAGGCACAGAGCAGCCACTGGCTGCCGGGGCCCCCAGTCTACAAGCCAGGCCCACTCTCCACTCCAGGCTTCAGACTGGGTGAAACTTGCTGACCCCATCCCTCACCTCTCTTCCTGCACCAGGAATTTCAGAGACAGAGCAAAGACTGGGGATTCTAATCCTTAGCCACTTACCATCATCTTTAAACGTCAATACTTACAATGGAAACACTTACATTCTTTAAATATCAGCCTGAATACATAAATAATATCAAACCCCTGCATTCCTGTTTAATTCAGATGGTGAGGCATCACACAAAATCTCTACTTAACATTTTTTAAAAATTCTACAAGTGTGCACAAGACCCCAAGGGCCACAATCATGAAAATCTCCCCAGGACAGGTATGGGGCTCAAGGCACAGGAGAGGGTGATGCAGTAAGGTCCATTTCTCTACATGAAAATCTCCCAGCCAGGAAGT
Source organism: Nanger dama (assembly GCA_917880005.1). NCBI lineage: Eukaryota > Metazoa > Chordata > Mammalia > Artiodactyla > Bovidae > Nanger > Nanger dama. The sequence continues at coordinate 2,881,773 of CAKJTW010000115.1, forward strand.
TCAGTCGCACCAACACTGCTTTACAGGTAAGAAAGCCGAGCTTCAAAGCAGTCAAAAAATTTGCCCAAGGTCAAAGCCAGAAGCAAACAGAAGTCAAAGATGCAAACACAGACAGGTGTGTGGGATTTGGAAGCCCATGACATCACCCAAAATAAAATAGATCTCAACAGAGACCACTGGAGACACGGCTGAGAAAAGGAACTTGTCACATTCCAGTTGCCCTGACAGTGGCCTCAGGTACAAAAACCAATGTTTAGAAGGACACGATAGGCGGTCAGTCACTCAATTTTCAATCTCCTCTGATGACTTTCAGTTGTGCAAATCAGACTGTTTCACATTTGGCTGACCGAAAAGAAACATGTGATCAAAATTTGAAACTCTGGTCTCCTAATCCAGGACAGAAAGGTGAAAGCCCAATGGCTGTGGACCAGCACAAAACCAGAATAAAGTTTCCCTCCTTAAGATGTCATAAACACTGATTTCTGAAGCCACAAGGGCGAAAAACCCCACAACTTCTGCCAGAAGATATTTGGGCCAGGACGACAGGGAGGGAGAGGGAGAGCAGGCCACAGCAGCTGACTGTCTCCGCTGCCACTGCCGTCGCCTGCTGCTGAGAGAGGCCCTGGCTCACACGCCTGGCCCGGAGCTTGACATGAATTACCATACGCAGAGCAGTGACTCCAGCCATCATCCCCAGTTAAACTCAAACACGAGACTTTACTTTCCACTTCTCTAAGGGACACACAACAAACATCTAACACCACTTGTCAAAACAATTCTTAGGGTGATTTTCAAATGTTTAAACGAAGCTGCATTTTTCACATGTTCCGTTTACAGATGGTTCCTGACTTATTGGATGTTATTACCAACTCACTGGACATAAGTGTGAGCAAACTCCAGGAGACAGTGAAGGACAAGAAGCCTGGCAGGCTGCAGTCCACGGGGTCGCAAAGAGTCAGACACGACTTAGTGGCTGAGTAACAAGCTGGCTCAGTGGTAAAGAATCTGCCTGCCAGTGCAGGAGATGGGAGTTGACCCCTGGGTCGGGAAGATCCCCTGGAGAAGGGAATGGCAACCCCTCCAGTATTCTCGCCAGGAAATCCCGCGGATAGAGGAGCCTGGCAGGCTACAGTTTATGATCCCAAAGAGTCTGATGTGACTCAGTGACTAAGCACAGGCACACACACCTGACTTACATCTCTTGACTTTACCAGACTGTGAAAGCAACATGCACTCAGTGGAAACAGGACTTCAGATTTTCAATTCCGCTCTTTTCCGAGGCTAGTGCATCTGGGTCTCACACTCTTCCGTGATGCTGGGCAGGGCAGACAGTGACCATTGGGGCCAAGAACAGACACAAAACTATTCTGCACGCAATCATTCTTTCATTTTCAGTACAATATTCAATCAATTATGTGAGCTATTCAACACTTCATTACCCAACAGGCTTTGTGTTCAATGACTCTGCCCAACTGTGGGCTAACAGTGTTCAGTTCAGAGCACGCTGAAGTTAGGGAAGGTTAAGCTACGACGCTGGGGAGGTTAGATGTATTAAATGCATTTTCAATATGTTCGGCATACAATGTATTTATCAGTATATAACCTCATCTGAAGTCGAGGAAGAGCTGTACCTTCCTGTATCCTAAAGTTATAAATTTTAAAATCCTTTCCAAAAGGGTGATAGCACGAACAGGTAAACAAAGGCAGGAAGTTGGGGTAAGTGAGACGGCAAAGGGCAGAGCTGTGAGGGGACTGCTGGGCAGCATTTCAAATCAGTTGATTATTATTCATAGGAATTGCTTTCCTTCTCTGGCATAATTTTTAGCTGTGAAGATAAGAAGAGACCATCAGTATCGCTGCTCCATGGTTATAGGGCAATCACTGCCCTGGTCTCCACCCCGCGCCCTCCTGGTTCACAGTATGCGTTGTCTGTGCAGCAAGGATGCAAAGAAAAGGAAAGTGCTCAGCCCCTTGCCCAGCAGAGCCCCGCCCAGAGGGATGACAGCAGGGAAGCAGCGGTCAGCTCCTGACCTCAGCAGTCAGAAAAGGCTTTCCTGAGGAGGAGACTCAGGGAGCTGGGTCTTGGGGACAAATGAGGACAGTCCCCTCACCCCAGAAAAGGCTGGTAAAAACAAGCTGCAGATGTACAACAAGAAAAGGCATGGAGGAGGGGGTGAGGGGGAGTTTTTAAAGAGTTAGTCCCCATGACAACCTCTCACACCCACCTCTTGCTCTCACAGTTCCTGGGGCCACTCAGCCCCTCACTGGACCTCCATCACTCTGTGCTGGTCCTACGCCCCCTCCCTTCAGCCCCCCACCAGGCCTCTGCAGCCTCAGCATCCCAGCCCCTCTGACATAACTCCGGGTCTTTCCTGCCTTGACATCCTCAAATGACACTAACACTCAGTGTCAGTGGGCTACATGTCTCGTCCTTGGTTTTCTAGAATCTTCCCCAGGAGCACAATCACACGGTCCTAACAAACCAAACCCAGAGGCCCCTGGTCTTCCAGGTGTTACTTCTCTGATCATTCCTGACCCAGAATTGTCCTGTTTGTACTCGGCTCCCAGACCCCTTCCTCCACATCCCAACCTCCTCCTGGGTGCCTTGTCATCATGGAGTGACTGAGAGGGGTGCTCCCAGGCCTGCTCCTCACTCAAGTCTGCAGTGAGCTCTTCCAGGGTGATGGTTCAACTCTAAGGAAGTGAGCCCCCAGCCAGCCCTTCTCACACAGCTGCTCCCTGACCCTGCGTGTGTATCACACGAGACAGATGCCTCCTTGAGCCTGCGTCCCAGGCCTGGTGGCCCCTTCCTGGCCCCAAGCTGCTCACAAGCCTGGCTCAGCCCATCTCCTTTCCACACGCTTGCTGCCTCTCAAGGAAGCACTTACATTTTAAATAATTTGACTGCTAATTATGATAGCGAAAAAGTGATCAGCTTGTGTACAACCAAGCTCAGACTCTTAAAGGGCCCTCAGCCATCGAGTTTCTCCCTTCTCCCCTTGTACGATCCTAGGAAGGCCCTGTGGATGCCGGCTCTGTCTCCCTCACTCCACACGGTTCAATTCCTTGGTTTCAAAAACAGAGTTGACCGCTCCTAGTCCCTAGTTTCCTTCTTATACAAATTCCTTGCCTCAGTGGAGTTCAACCCTGGACACACATCAGACTGCTGATTCCACTGCTGCTGCTGCTAAGTCACTTCAGTCGTTTCGACTCTGTGCGACCCCATAGACGGCAGCCCACCAGGCTCCTCCATCCCTGGGATTCTCCAGGCAAGAATATTGGAGTGGGTTGCCATTTCCTTCTCCAATGCATGAAAATGGGAAGTGAAAGTGAAGGCACTCAGTTGTGTCCAGCCCCACGGACTGCAGCCCACCAGGCTCCTCCGTCCATGGGATTTTCCAGGCAAGAGTACTGGAGTGGGGGTGCCACTGCCTTCTCCAGCTGATTCCACTGAGGAGCTTTTAAAGTTTCCCAGGTGGCACTAGAGGTAAAGAATCTGCCTGCCAATGGAGATGTGGGTTTGATCCCTGGGTCAGGAAGATTCCCTGGAAATGGCAGCCCACTCCAGTATTCTTGCCTGGAGAACCGCCATGGACAGAGGAGCCTGGAGGCTACAGACCACAGGGACGTGACTCCGTTCACACGCATACAGCCTTGAGTTTTGAAGCACTCGGCTCTTGCTGGCCAAATTAGGCTACTCAGCGACATCCAAATCCTTTCAGAACACACAGCTCCTGGGCAGCCGTGGTCCAAGCAGAAGCCAGGCAACCGTTTCACCCTCTCTACAAGAGGGCTGGGCTGGTGAGCTCAGTGCAATGAAAGGCAAGCTGGAGCCCACTCTTCCTGGCTACGCAGGTCTTCAGATACTTCATAATAATATTGCCAGACCCAACTGGCAGCTTGAACTCAGCCATGGGGGCAGGATGTACACTGGGGCAGTTGGTAGATGCTTGAATCAAGGCTCTTTGTTTTTCCCCTGAGAGCAGATTGACCAGCACACTTCAGGCTCAGAGACCAAGGAAACATTTAAATTCCTTTTATGCCTGCAGACCTTAGCAAGCTTCCCTGTTTGACGAGAATGGGGCAGCGGGCAGCGTTTTCCTCAATGAAGCAGGCTGGGAGAACAGGGAAGGAGCGGGAGAGAGGAGAGGGTGATTTAATAAGAATTTGGAACCACAAAAACTCTTTCACGGAAAGGATTCTTTTCAACCGGTTCAGAATAGCTGGGCTACCAGGCATCAGCTCAGAGTTCCCTGAAGACGAGGCTTCATGGAGCAGATAAGAATAATCTCATTAGTGTCTCCTTTATTTGATTGTACAGTGGAAGGTGGAACTTATCTAACATTTACTCAACAGCCTTACTATAATCTTAATCTTATTCTAGTGACCCCATCTGCCCAGAATACCCTCTTTTCATAGTACAAGGACAAACTTCAGAGCAGATTCTGAGCTGTCCCCAACTCCAAAATCACCATCTTCCAAATACCTCAAACTTTACCTTGTAGATAGGGTGCAAGGTCATGGCCCTCTGGGGGACAAAGGTGCAAACGGAAAGCCTTCCACTTAGGCTGCAAAGATTTCTCAGGTTTTGAAGATTTCACCACCTTTTGTCATCACCGTGTAAAGGAGGTAGGCACTCTGCTATTTCCATGCCTGTGTCTTCACGCTCCCCAAGGTGTGACTTACTTCTTTCATTTAGGCACATGGGGTGATGTGATGAAGAGCTCTGGGTTCAGGCAGTTAGTGTTAGTCGCTCAGTCGTGCCCGACTCTTTGCGACCCCATGGACTGCAGTCCACGAGGCTCCTCTGTCCATGAGATTTTCCAGGCAAGGATACTGGAGTGGGTTGCCATTTCCTCCTCCAGGGGATTTTCCCAACCCAGGGATCAAACCTGGGTCTCTTGCACTGCAGGCAGATTCTTTACTGACTGATCTACAAGGGAAGCAAGTACGGGTTTAAATCCCAGCTCGAGCACTGACTGGACAATCAGGCTGGAGGAGCGACCTCAGTTCTGGTAGTTTTCCTATAAAAGGAAACCCTCACGGTTTTTGTGAGGATTTTAAAGTCTAAACGTTGGATCAGGTCCATCACAAACCCTTAGCAAGCAATCCCCGTTTTGTGCTCAGCTGTGTCCAACTCTTTGTGATACCATGGACTGTAACTTGCCAGGCTTCTCTGTCCACACAATCTCCCAGGTGAGAATACTGGAGTGGGTTGCCATTTCCTCCTCCAGGGGAACCATTCTGACCCAGATATGGCACTCAGGGATTGAACCCGCGTCTCCTGCATTGGCAGGCAGATTCTTTACCACTGTGCCATCTGGGAAGCCCAAGGGATCCTCATTACAACACCCCAAATCTCAACTTACAAGTCCATATTTGCTTACCAGTGGTTTGGGAAGATATTTTGTACACTTGGCAGATGGGAGGCGGTGATGAACTATAAAGGATTTCACCCTTCCTAGAATCACATCACACACTCTTGTGTCAACATCCTTCCCCCAGACTCTGGTCCTGAATGCATCAGATGCTGTCCAGTAACACACGACGCCCACAGGGCCCACGGAGAAGCAGGCTCAGGCTTCCTGGAAGACCTGGTAAGTAGTTGGGTGTTTAGGGGCTTGCTGAATTATTTTTTCTGTCACTGTCTGGAGGGTGAAGGCAGAATGTGGGGCTTCTATTGTGCAAGCAGCTGGGAGGCAGGATCCAGCTTACAGAAAGCTGAGTGTCAACAGTGGACTGCTCCGGGCTCCCCCTGGCCCTGAGGTCAGGGTAAAGTCTATTTAGCTGCCCAGTTCCCGGCTGTTAGGAGGTGCCCTCAGGACAAAGCAGTCCCAGTGCTCATCTCCAGGGGATTGACTCCAATTCTCAGAAGAAAAGTTGCAACGTGGCCCAATTCAGGTGTTGAATCTTTAAAGAACCAAGCTAAAGAAAACCCACGTGGCTGGCCCCGAGCCCACAAGGCACACACAAGCCTGGTTCCTCACACAGGGAGTCACGGTGGTTTGCCCCCAGCTGGGGTAAGGTCAGCCAGGGCCCAGGGAAGTGGCTTTTAACCTTGTTCAGGCCAAGGGCTCCCCTAAGAAGCTGAGGGAAGCCAGGTGGCCTCCCGCCTTGCAAGAAGGAAGCGCATACATCCTTCCCACACTTAACCGGCCCGGAAGCCAGGATTTAAACCTGGGAGCGGCCTCCCAGGACCCAGGGGCGTCAACCTCGTTCCTATTAGCATATCTTATTATCACACCAGTACTATTAGAATGAGAAAAAAGTCTGTTGAAGCAGCCTGCAGGGAAACAATTCCAGGCTGCTGGGTGACTAGAAATTGAGTTAGCAAACAGCAGAGGAGAAAATCCAGGACTCCCCCTTCCTCCCAACTCAGAGAACATTCCGGGCACAACACTAAGAGCCCAGGAGCCTGGAAGGATATTTATCAGTAACTCATCCAGCCCACTTTCTGGGTCCTTCCGGAAAGCCCCCTGTATCGGACGGTGCTCAGCTCCTAGCCCTTGAGCAGAGCAAAGTGCTGGTGGGAGTGACAATTTTAAAAAAATGAAACTATCAAATGACAAACTGGAACCCTCCAGACCTGCTACAGAAAGAGGCGCTTCCGTCACGGCTGCTTTGCCAGGGGAACAAAAGGCAACCTGTGTGGCACCTCAGATGGCTCCGGCTCCAGCTTTTAGTATCTGAAATTAACAAATGATCCGAGTCCCTCCCAATTGCTTTCAAAGGCTCCTTAAAGCATGGTGCCAGAGTCTTGGGACAACAGGAAAAAATTAAAGCTCAAAGAAGCTTCTCAGGCACCACAATCTGAGCGGGTCATTGTTCATTTGGTAAACAAGAGTGCCGTAAAACAAATGCCTAGGAAGCCAGGGTTGTTCACTGTCTGAGTCCTTTTCCCAGAACTAACTGTTCCCTCTCAGGCCAGCGTGGCCTCGGCATCAGGCCTGTGAACCCTGGGGCTTTAATGTCAAAGCCCCCTTACACTCTGGGCATCTGCCCATGTGCACAAAGCAGATAGGGAGACGGATAAGGGGGTTCTGTCTCTTTCCAAGCCTCCCAAGCCCCATTTCCTGAGGGACTCGGCCTGGAAAGACAGGGCTGAGCAGGGAGCCGGGAACCTTCTCCAGACTCCACTGGACACTCCCGTTTCATAGTCGGGATGACCAGGTGGGAGGTAGACTGTTTTATTTGATGACGAAAGCAAAGGACACGAATGAAATGCTTCCTAGCCCCTCAAAGTACAGCCGCTGTCGATGCAAGGATGTCGAAATGCTTTGCAAACCACCCATTAATTTTTATGGTGCCCTGAGAAGCAGATTGAGAATCATTACCTTCATTTTTACAAGGCAAGGAACCCAAACCACAGCCAATCCCCTCTGAGCCAGTGGTCTAGCTGATTGCCGGCTTCTCTCTCCATCTCCGGCCTGCAGAAGGCATGGAAAACACCACCCACTGGAAAAGGAACCCCCGGGCCTGAGAAGGCAGCCAGATCCAGACACCCAAACTTTGGTGCTCAGAGACAATCAGGTTTAGAAGGAGGGAGGGGGAGAGCTTCACAAAGGGATTGCTTTCATTTAGTCAAGAGAGGTTCAACGTCTAAACTTACCGATTAGATCAGCAAGCCGGTGCAATATGAATATCAAAGAAGGTAAATACTGAAGCCGGTAGGAACTGTGGGATCAATGATGGTTTCTGTTTTACTGTTTATATTTCTATGCTTTCCACCCAGAAAATACAGTGTTTCTGTGATCCGAACAAAAGTTATGTGTGAACTTCTTACTACTAATAAAGCACACAGTACCGATCTAGTTGCACTAACTTGGAAAGAAAAGCGCAGATAACGTCCTGCCCGGGTTCCCATTTTGAATCGCATTGATCGGTTAAGGCTCCACCGGCCTCTCCGCACGCGGGAAGCCCGGCCCCCGTCGCCCTGGCGGCATCGGGGGCCGCTCAGCACCCCCCGGGAGAAGGGCCAGAGCGGCCTGGTCCCCTCGGCTACCCGGCCGGCCCGGGCTGGGAGCCACCGGCCTCCAGGGATAGGGTCATACAGACCACCAATACGCATCGCGGAGCCGGCTTCCCGCGAAACACCACTTAGCAACGTGCGTCTCCGCCAGTCTTCCCCGCCCGCCCGCCGCCGCCGCCGCCGCCGCTGTCACCTCGCGGCTGTGGGTCACCGGACGGCGAAGCCAGAAATCGGGATTCTCATTTCCATCCTAAAATGAGGGGGTCTCGGAAGAAGTTGAAACACGCATTGTCACTAAGTTTAACCCCGAACTGCGCGCCCTTCCCTTCGCCCGGGACCCGCGCCAGAGAAAGCCCCGGCGCCTCCAGACCTCGGAGCACCCACGGCCCCCGAGCCGAGAGCCCCGAAGACGCGAACAGTCGCCGAGGAGAGTCACCTCTCAGGGTCGGCCTCGTTAGGATCAGGGAAGGGGGATCTGCCGGGCTTACGCGGGGGCCGTAAGTGCGGCTCGGCTCCTGGAACCCCGAGCCAGGCCAGCCTACGCCGAGGTGACGGAGTCCCCGGGGAGCACGAGGGGCGCGCAAGGCTTCCCGAAGCCGTCCGGCGCCAGCCGCGCCCGGGCACCGCCAGAGCCCCGAACTCGGGCGGCGGGAGGTAACGATCGGCACCCGCGAGGCGTGCAAAGCCGCCGAGCCCCAGAAGGCGCCGCGGGAGCGCGGCGGGGCACGGGGCTGCAGCGGCCCCGCAGGGGGCCGGCCCGGGCGCGCAGCCTGCCTACCTGGCTCGCATTGCGTCCCGCGGGCTCCTGCGGTTCTCCCCGCGGTCTGGGAGCGCGCCCGGGCCGACACCGCGCGCCGATCTGCGGGAACCACCGCGCGGCGGCAGCTAGTTGCCGGGACCGCCGAGAGTGCCGGGAGCTCTCGGCCCCCGCCTGGGAGGGCTGAGGGTGGTCCCCGCTCCGGGGCGGGGCGTGCGAGGCGGGGCGCGGGAGGCGGGGACCAGGGAACGGGCAGCAGGGGGTGGGGCGAGGGTGTCTCCTAGCCCAGGCGGGGTCAAGACAGCGGGGTCTCGGGGCGGGATCGCGGGGGAAGGGTGGTCCTGCGCCGGAGCGAGGCGCCTTAGGCAGTAGGAGACAGAGACTGAGCCGAGCGCCCTGGAGAGACAAGGGTGGGACTACGCCCTGGACCAGTAGGAGACCAGGTCCTAGCCGGGGCCTCCCGGAGCCAGGGGCTGAGCCCGGGCGGGCTGAGGGCTGGGCGAGCTCGGAGGGGCGGGGCCCAGAAAGCGGCCAAAAGGAGGGAGTTGGGCGGGAATAAGTGGTGGGCGTGGTCATGGCGGAGGGCGGGGCCTGCCTGGGGCCGTGGAGAGGAGGGCGTGGGGCTGGAAGAAGCAGAGGGCGGGGCCGAGCCGAGGTGGCCTGGGGCCTGGGGGAGGGGCGAGCGGCGGGGGCCGGGAGGCGGGGCGGGGTGCGGACAGGCGGGGGGCGGGGCAAGCCCAGAGGGGGCGGGACCCAGAAAGTGGCCAAAAAGGGGAGGAGGGGTGGGATTGATTGGTGGGCGTGGTCACGTCGGAGGACGGGGCCTGTGTTGGGTGGAAAAAGCAGGGGGCGGGGCCGAACCTTTGAGGGGCGGGGCCGAGACGCTGTGGCCAGGAGGCTGCGGGACCGGCGGACCGCGGGGGCGGGGAGGCCGGGGAGGGGTGTGGGCGGAGGGGCGGGGTGTGGGCGGAGGGGCGGGGCCGAGCCGGAGGGCGGAGAGGCCGGGCGAGGGAGTGCTCGCCGCCGAGGGTCTGGCGCCTAGTCTCCCGGAGCCGCGGCGAGGATCCGGCCTCGGCGTCTCCTCCTCTTCCTCCTTTAGGCGGGGGCCCCGGAGCGAGGTCCAGGAGGCCGGAACCCTGGTGGTTGGTACCGAGCAGATCTAGAGGTGGCGGTCGTCTCGAGACGTTTTGGCCACAAGCCCCTGGCATCTTCCTCCGCCCATCCCTTCTCAAGGAGCCCCAAGCAGAGACCCTGGGTGATGTTCGGATCCGCAGACTGGCTGGCATCGGCCAGATCGCGGACATGGGCACCTGATTCTCAAAACCTTTCTTACACTCGTCTAGGACCGTAGAGGAAAAAAAAAAGCATGGGGGACCAGCGCAAAGTTTAAAAAGTAAGAACAAGAAAAAAGGCAGTCGCGTGGAAAATTACAAAGAATTTCCTGCTGAGCAGATCGCAATTGGAATACACAGCATCTGGCCGTGTACACGTTCTCTGGTCGGTACACCGCTGGGTCATCAGTGCCTAGAATATGCCTGGCACGTAGTAGGTACTCAATAAATGCTCAGTGAATGAACGCACCATTTACTGTGTGGCAAGCAGTTTCCATGGACTGGAACATTTAATCTCCCCCAAATCCCACACTTGGCTACCGTCATTAGTCCATTTCACGCTCGAGTACACTGAACCTTGGAGAATTAATTCGACAGCAGGAAACTGGTAGAACCAGAATTTGACCTGAAGCCACTCAGGAGGTTGGGCTCTAGCCATTTCGAGGACCACTAGTTACCATATTGAAGGACTGGGTGCCCCATGCAATGCAGAAACCAGGTGGAAGAACAGGTCTTCAGGGGGAAAAGCTAACATTTGTTGTTTCATGCCCCAAAATATTGTGGCTCAGCTGGTATAAAGAATCTGCCTGCAGTGCGGGAGACCTGGGTTCGATCCCTGGGTTGGGAAGATCCCTGGAGAAGGGAAAGGCTACCCACTCCAGTATTCTGGCCTGGAGAATTCCATGGACTATACAGTCCATGGGGTCACAAAGAGTTGGACACGACTGAGTGACTTTCGCTTTCACTTGACTTTCGCTGAGTCATTCCCCACCGTTACCTAGCAAAGTCGATATTCTTACTATTCTCATTGTGTAGATGACTTTAGACTTTATGTACTGCTGTCATGAGCCCTCGGGCCATGAGTCTAAATTCAAATCCTGGGTTTTCTGGAGCCCAAGCCCTTGCAACCTCATTGGTCTTTGAGACCTCCCTTTAACTTAGGGACCTGTATTTACTGCCGCTTCAATTTGAAGTTCCTGATGAATTTTTGGAAGGAGACATAGGAAGACAGATACACGAGCCTAGAAGGGTGGACACTGGTGTTCTGATTTGGGTATCATCTATGTGTCAGTCACTCAGTCGTGTCTGACTCTTTGTGCCCCATGGACTGTAGCCCGCCAGGCTCCTCTGTCCATGGAATTCTCCATGCAAGAATACTGGAGTGGGTTGCCATATCCCCCTCCAGGGGATCTTCCTGTCCCAGGTATCAATCCTGCGTCTTCTGCAGTGTCTGCACTGGAAGGGAATTCTTTACCACTGAGCCACCTGGGAAGCCCGTCATCTATGTGTTAGGACAACTGCATTCCTGAAAATAGATACAATTCGTCTTAAAATGTATGCTATGGATTTCAAAGGAAAGCTGTCACCCTGAAAAGACCTCAGAAGAAGGGTGTAAAAGGCATGTGGGAGGCCTAGGGGGTCCTTAGTAGTCCAAGTACACGTTTGGAGCACTGGCCTGGAAGCCAGCCTGCTAGACTTGCCTCTCTGTGACTCGGTTTCCTAAATGAGAATGAAAATTCAGTGCAGCGTGTAAGGTGCTTAGCAAAGAGCCTGGCACAGAGTAGCATTCAGTTTGCTTTATCTCCTATTATTACTGCTATTCCCAATGACTAATATCCTTACTGTGTAAAAATGCCTGTGAAGCATTGAAGAAGACAAGCCAATGGAAAATGGACAAAAGCTATGAAAGGACAATTCCCAGAAGCACACAGATGGCCAAACACTAGGAAAAGCGGCCACACAGAGGAAGGGAGCTAGGGCAGAGCACAAAAACAATCAAATAAGAAAGCCAAGGACAAGTCCAGGAAAAGCTGAGTTCACTAAGCAGTGAGGGAAGAAGCATTAAAGTGCACAAACCACAAAGTGATGTGGAAATGCAAGATACAGCGCTGATAGCAGAGTGCCTGCTGCGCTCCCCTTCAGGGGCAAAGAGCTTGTCTCATGGTGTCCACAGCTATAGCAGCCCAGGACTTTGTATTGTATCGTGGTGCCATAAGCATCTTCAAAAGCAGCCTGCATAATCGGAGAGGAATTTATGGAGGTCAGAATGTTTAAAGAAAATTGAAAAAAAAAAAAAAGAGAAAAACCCGTGAACAGATTGTCTTGTACTCTCACTCCTGTATTTCATGGATTTGACATGGAAATGAGCTGGGAGAGAGAGTGCCTCATGGGCAGGGGTAAGTTGTTTGTGGACTTTTCTGTCTTTGAAGTTCTGAAAAGCAAGACAGTCTCAAGATGTTGTTCCCCATTAACTGTATGCTTTCTCATTTTACCAAGTTTTCCTAGTTCTCTTTCCAAAGGCAAAAGGAAAAAAAAAAAGAGCTACTTATAACATTCAATGACTCAATAAGCATTTCTAGTGGAAACACATTCAGCAAATTCAATAATTTGTTTTTTTAAGTACAAGAGTAATATTTGTTTGTTTCAAAGGATTTAAATGATTAGAAGAGTGGGTCCAAAGTCACTGTGGACAGTGACTGCTCCTTGGAAGAAAAGCTATGACAAACCTAGACAGCGTATTAAAAAGCATAAACATCAATTTGCTGACAAAAGTCCGTATAGTGAAAGCTATGGTTTCTCCAGTAGTCATGTATGGATGTAAGAGCTGGACCATAAAGAAGGCTGAGGGCTAAAGAATTGATGCTTTCAAACTGTGGTGCTGGAGAAGACTCTTGAGAGTCTCTTGGACAGCAAGGAGATCAAACCCATCAATCCTAAAGGAAATCAACCCTGAATATTCACTGGAAGGGACTGATGCTGAAGCTAAGCTCCAATACTTTGGCCGCCTGATATGAAGAGCCAAACTCATTGGTAAAACCCCCAGTGCTGGGAAAGATTGAGGGCAGGAAGAGAAGGAGGAGACAGAGGAGGAGACGGTTGGATGGCATCATCGACACAATGGACATAAGTCTGAGCAGACTCTGGGAGATAGTGAAGAACAGGGGAAGCCTGGCGTGCTGCAGTCCATGGGGTGCAAAGAGTCAGACATGACTTAGCGACTGAACAATGAACAACAAGAGTAACAAGTAGGCATTGACCACAATTTCACACTCTCTGCCAAGATCCCGTGGTTAACAAAGTATTGTTACGTGTCCATCCAGAAACCTTTCCTTAAGCATTTACAATATGTTAGAGTGTATGAATGTATATATGAAACGTGTGTGTTGTAGGGGTGTGTGTGTGTGTGTGTGTGTGTATACAACTGTGCATATTTGGTACTGAAACCAGGCTGCCTGGGGTTAAATACCAGTCCCATCACTTAACAGTTGAGTGTTTTCTCATCTGGAGCTGGGCATAATATTTGCAAGGATTAAATGAAATAATGTGTGCAGATTGCTCAGCGTCGAGCTTACAGTGTTTATAAATATAAACTACTGTCATTTTGTATACACACACATCCTTACAAGTTAATCTTTCATTCCTGGTTTTATACTGGCTATACATAGAAATACCTTTTTGCAAGCCACTGTAGTTCAAGGAGCTGACCACATTGCCTTGGCAGAAAAGCGTTGATGAGGGAATCCAAGAAAGTGACCTTCAGACTTCACAAAAGGATTTCACCTGCCAAATTTCTCTCTGAGTGTAGGCTCCTTTATAATGGCATGCACTCAGTGTATTAGAGGGGGAAATGCCATCTTAGGAAGTCTCATGTGTTGGAAAGTAAGATGCCCAAGAAGTTAGAGGAGGCTGGCATAGATTTGGACCATCAACGTGGAATCACTGTTGTTTGAACCAGCAATAGCATGAGCTTAATCCATACCGGCCACCACTGTCATTCATTCTGGTAGCTTCTTAAAGTACATGCAGCACTGCTAGAAACAGCAGTTCAAGCAAGAATAAGTAAAAATACTGCCCTGAGCTCTTCCAAAGCTTGCTGACATTGTGGCATTCTGGCTGCTTGTACAATGTACAATGCACTTCACATGCGGGAGTAACTTCTCAGAAATCGCACGTGGGATTATCGTGAAAGTCTCTTTCTAGGGACAAGGGCATTCTCTACAAGGAAATAAAAATAATGTTCTTTTGGAGAAGTGACATCAGTTATGATCAAAATGGCCATGTCAAGGGGAAAACAGAATTAAAAAATACAAAAAGGAGGAAAAGACAAGTGTAAGGCATTAAGGTATTTATCCAATGGAATCTATAAAATAGGAATTGTATCATCCACATGGTCGAAGAGAATTTCAAACTTGCTGTCTCTGACTCAGAGTGTGAAGAGGGGGCTTCTGGGAAAACCCTAGCCTGGCTGAGTCCCCTCTGTGGATTTCAGCTGAGGGAGAAGATGCTCCTGACATGAGTCACAAGCCTGAAGAGTGACAGTTGTGCAATTCAGACACACACATTGAATGTGTGTGTGCCAGGCCCTGGGCTCAGCCCTGAGAACTGAGGATGGGTGAGACAGCATCAGCTCTGCCTTCCTGGCGCTGAGGGTCCAGCGATGACTTGAAACAGAAGGAACGGGACAAGCTCGTGGGTGGTACGAGCTGGAAAGGAAATCACCCAAACCAGGAGACAAGAGACTCCCTGACTTAGGTAGGACAGCTAGAGAGGGCCATCGGGGGAAGGGACATCCGTGCCAAAGAGAAAGGAGCCAGGGAGGGGCATGCAGGCAGACAGCACAGCGAATGCCAAGTCTCTGAGGAGTCGGCTGAAGAAAGGGGGAGCGCACACCTCAGAGGTGAGAGCTGTGCTCGCGTCGGCGCACGTCCTGAGAATGTCCCAGCCTGGGACACAGCATCTCAGCTGACACTGAGAAACTGCTCTGAAGAGGCAAGGGTGAGGGGAGCCAGGATATAGAGGAGTTTCTGCAACAAAAGGCCTTGTCAGAACATCAGAGATTACTGTTAATAAAAGAAAACCAGATGTCTCAAGTTAAGGAGTGTAGTGTTTGTCTGCGCACGGGAAGACGCAAGAGTCTGGGCTCACTGAAATCATTCCTTTGACACGCTGCTCAGCTCTCTGGGGCCAGTATCCTGTGCTTTCTCATCCTGAGTCTCCTCAGGGTGCACGGTGGGTGGCTGGGATGGGTGGCTGTAGTCCGATGATTCAAAGAGGGGGAAGCATCTAGCCTCCACTCAGCGTTCCTTTGGAGCTCGCTCTTGGGGCCGCTGTGATGTGATGGCTGGATATCTGCAATGCCCTTTGTTTACTGGTTCAGTTCAGTTGCTCAGTCGTGTCTGACTCTTTGCGACCACATGGACTGCAGCATGCCAGGCCTCCCTGTCCATCACTAACTCCTAGAGCTTGCTCAAACTCACATCCATTGAGTCAGTAATGCCATCCAACCATTTCATCCTCTGTCCTCCCCTTTTCCTCCTGCCTTCAATCTTTTTCATAATCAGGGTCTTTTCCAATGAGTCCATTCTTCGCATCAAGTGGCCAAAGTATTGGAGTTTCAGCTTCAGCATCAGTCCGTTCAATGAATATTCAGGACTGATTTCCTTTAGAATGGACTGGTTGGATCTCCTTGCAGTCCAAGAGACTCTCAAGAGTCTTCTCCAACACCACAATTCAAAAGCGTCAATTCTTCAGCGCTCAACTTTCTTTATAGTCCAACTCTCACATCCATACATGACCACAAGGAAAAACCATAGCCTTGACTTAATGAACCTTTGTTGGCAAAGTAATGTCTCTGCTTGTTAATATGCTCTCTAGATTGATCATAGTTTTTCTCCTAAGGAGTAAGCATCTTTTAATTTCATGGCTGCAGTCATCATCTGCAGTGATTTTGGAGCCCTAAAAAATAAAAGTCTGTCAGACTGTCAGACAGACTGTTTAGTGGTATGGCAGCAATATTCTAGTTCTCAGAGGCTGGAGAAAGCTTCGTGCCCTTTTGGAGCTGACATGATGGCAGTGTGGCTAGAGTGAAAGGGTGAGGTGGAGAATGCAGAGAGGTGAGGGGTGGAGAGGTTGGCAGGTGCTGGGTCCCACCCCCGCCCCCCACCCCGTGACTGTGCAGGGATGTGGGGAATCAGATGCTCTTCCATCCTTTGCTTTTCCCAACCCCTGCCCCCTCACCCACCACTGCAGATCAGAAAAACTTGTTCTACCAATAACTCAACACAAGCTATAAGAGAGTCCCTGTTTCATGAGAAAATGTTGGACAACCTGTTTGCTGTTTGTGGAAAGCTCTGTCCTTCCCGCCCTATGCTGCTGTGACACTGAGCCCTCCATCCTGCTGGGTGTCCTTAGTTTATTCATACACACAGAGGAGTGGCTAGGATGTCACAGGTACACGTGCAGAATCCAGAAGGGAGACAGATAAAAATTCAGCTGAAAGGAGTTCTGCGACAGTCATTAAGACAGTATGGTACTGGCACAAAGACAGAAATATAGATCAATGGAACAAAATAGAAAGCCCTGAGATAAACCCACACACCTATGGACACCTTATCTTCGACAAAGGAGGCAAGAATATACAATGGAGTAAAGACAGTCTCTTTAACAGGTGGTGCTGGGAAAACTGGTCAACCACTTGTAAAAGAATGAAACTAGATCTCTTTCTAACACCATACACAAAAATAAACTCAAAATGGATTAAAGATCTAAATGTAAGACCAGAAACTATAAAACTCCTAGAGGAGAACATAGGCAAAACACTCTCCGACATAAATCACAGCAGGATCCTCTATGATCCACCTCCCGGTATAATGGAAATAAAAGCAAAAATAAACAAATGGGATCTAATTAAAATTAAAAGCTTCTGCACAACAAAGGAAACTATAAGCAAGGTGAAAAGACAGCCTTCTGAATGGGAGAAAACAATAGCAAATGAAACAACTGACAAACAACTAATCTCAGAGATATACAAGCAACTTATGCAGCTCAACTCCAGAAAAATAAACTATCCATCAAAAAATGGGCCAAAGAACTAAATAGGCATTTCTCCAAAGAAGACATACGGATGGCTAACAAACACATGAAAAGATGTTCAACATCACTCATTATCAGAGAAATGCAAATCAAGACCACAATGAGGTACCATTTCACACCAGTCAGAATGGCTGCGATCCAAAAGTCTACAAGCAATAAATGCTGGAGAGGATGTGGAGAAAAGGGAACCCTCTTACACTGCTGGTGGGAATGCAAACTAGTACAGCCACTATGGAAAACAGTGTGGAGATTCCTTAAAAATTGCAAATAGAACTGCCTTATGATCCAGCAATCCCACTGCTGGGCATACACACCAAGGAAACCAGAATTGAAAGAGACACATGTACCCCAATGTTCATTGCAGCACTGTTTATAATAGCCAGGACATGGAAGCAACCTAGATGTCCATCAGCAGATGAATGGATAAGAAAGCTGTGGTACATATACACAATGGAGTACTACTCAGCCCTTAAAAAGAATAAATTCGACTCAGTTCTAATGAGATGGATGAAATTGGAGCCGATTATACAGAGTGAAGTAAGCCAGAAAGAAAAACACCAATACAGTATACTGACACATATATATGGAATTTAGAAGGATAGTAATGATGACCCTATATGTGAGACAACAAAAGAGACTCAGAGGTATAGAACGGACTTTTGGACTCTGAGGGAGAGGGAGAGGGTGGGATGATTTGGGAGAACGGCATTGAAACCTGTATACTATCTTGTAAGAATGAAGCGCCAGTCTATGTTCAATACAGGATGCAGGACGCATGGGGCTGGTGCACGGGATGATTCAGGGAGAGGATGTGGGGTTGGAGGTGGGAGGGGGCTTTGGCATTGGGAGATCGTGTACACCTGTGGCTGACTCAT
This sequence comes from Nanger dama, assembly GCA_917880005.1. Classification (NCBI taxonomy): domain Eukaryota; kingdom Metazoa; phylum Chordata; class Mammalia; order Artiodactyla; family Bovidae; genus Nanger; species Nanger dama. Next base: position 2,899,578 of record CAKJTW010000115.1, read on the forward strand.
GTCAATGTATAGCAAAACAAATACAGTATTGTAATGTAGAATAAAGTATTAAAAAAAAAAGGAGTTCTGAGGCTTTCAGGAAACTTCTAGAAATACTTCTAAATAAATATCCATTTCTCTTCTCAAGTATTCAGTTATTCACTTAACAAATATATCTAGAATGCTCATATATGCCAGCCAGTGTGCCAGGAGCTAGGGACGGAAAGGTTAAGTACATCCTGTGCTATGCTTAATCACTCTGTCATGTCCAGCTCTTTGCCACCTCATGGACTGTAGCCCGCCAGGCTCCTCTTTCCATGGGGATTCTCCAGGCAAGAATAGTGGAGTGGGTCGCCATGCCCTCCTCCAGGGATCTTCCCAACTTAGCGATTGAACTCAGTTCTCCCGCACTGCAGGTGGACTCTCCATGGTCTGAGTCAGCAGGGAAGCCCTAAGCACATCCTACATCCTTCTATCGAAGAATCGGACAGCTTGTGGGAATAGACAATCACTCTGTAAGTTGTTAAGTAGTTGAGTGTCAGGGCGCACACAGGACAGCCACCTGGCCCAGCCTGCACACAGGTGGCGGGTGGGCATCCTCAGGGCCGGGTGGCAAAGGCCCTGAGGGTGTAATTTGTCCAAGATTAGAAGCAAGGAGGAGGGGTGACATCCCAGGCTGAGCCTGCTCTGAGAAGGAGCAAGCTGCTGTGTGTGTGGTATGGTGTGTGGTGCCAGGTGGGATGTGCAACCCTGGGGATGATGTGGCTGGAGAGAGCAGATTAGCTGCAACCTGGGGTGTCCCAGCACAGCACAGCCCAGCTACATAAGGCCGGGCCTCATCACAGTGGTTGCTTCAGTGTCAAACTGTGAGAATTTAATACCACTTGGTCAGCTTGGGAGTTTAAGGGTGAGGTGATACTTTCGCAACTAGAGCTTAGGAAGCAGCAGAAAGAGCAGAAAAGTCTACTCAGTGCTCTAAGATTTGCCTGAACTTGTTCCTATTGTGTGCACACTGCTTGCCATGTGGCCAGGAGCATGCAGCTTTCTCCTCCCTCCCCCAAAATATCAGTTACTATTGATCACATCAACATTTGTTTAAATCGGGCTTAAATATGGATTTAAATTGGGTTTCTCTGGTGGCTCAGATGGTAAAGAATCTGCCTGCCAAGCAGGAGACCTGGGTTTGATCCCTGGGTCAGGAAGATCCCTGGAGAAGGGAATGAATATCCACTCTAGTATTCTTGCTTGGAGAATTCCTTGGACAGAGGAGCCTGGTGGGCTATAGTCCATGAGATCACAGAGTCAGACAAGACTGAGTGACTAATACATATATATATATATATATAATATTGTACATATTTTTTATCATACTCACATTCTCCTAGAAACAGGAGGTGAGGCACACTGGGCCGACAGGAGAGGAACCAGGGTTCCGTGGGAGACAGAGGGAGCCAGGGGATGAGGGTAAGAAACGTGTACTGATTCCAAGGAAAGTAATGGGCATGCTGGGTAAGCAGCATGGGACTGGCTGTTTTGAATAATTGCAGCAGGTTCTGGGGCATAAGTCGCTTCATTCGTGTCTGATTCTATGTCCCTAGCTGTCTGCTAGCAGGCCCCAGTGTAATTAGGGCAGGCAGGTAGTGGTCTGGAGTGTGGGGCTCAGTAAGTGAAGTGGTCGGGTGTGAACCCTGGATTGGTTGCTTTGAAACTGAGAAACAAGCTTGAGCACAAGTTGTTTGCTATGTTAAGGAACTGGACACAGATGTCAATTCACCATGAAACATAAGATATGGTTAATACAGAAATCAAGGCTCAGAGAATTTGAATGACTCAGCAAAGATCACAGCTAAAAACAAGATGAAATTTGTCTCTGGGTCTGCCCTGCTCCAAAATCTGACCTCCAGCCACTGAGCAGTGCACAGGATCTATTTTGCCAGGCCACTTGGCATTCAGAGGCGGTCATGTTCTTCCGGCCTCCATGACAGTTATCAGTCTTGACCTCCTGATTCATTCTTCCCAGGCACCAAGAGATTTCATGGCTTATCTGAAAGTCCTGGAGATGAATCTGGAAGCTGCCAGGCTGGCCTTCCCTCTGGTCAGCAGACTCAGCATCCTTGGAAACACTACGGGGGGCATAGGGACCATCCGGGGAGGTGGCCTGCTCTGACCTTGGCCCTGGGCGACCCCTCTCCAGTCTTTGAGCTGATTGCTCGTGTATCAGCCTGAGGGGCTCCAGCCACTGTCCCCCAGATGAGGCCAAACGAGGGTTTGGGTAGGGCAGAGAGCAGGTGGCAGTCAACCTGCCCTCTTTCCAGAGAGCCAGGTATGTTCAGAGAACCACCGTGAGGAGGCAACCAGACAAACTGTCCAGACACACTTGGAAAGAAGGCTCATGGGGTTAGGGGGTCCACGTGGCAACCAAAGAGGAAGGAAAACACAGGAAATAATGAAAAAGTGAGTTATTTATTAACAAGACATTTATCACGTCATCCAGGGAAACCCCCCTTTTTTTTTTTACATCGAATGTGCAGAGATGTAATATCTTATGGACATATATTTTTCTCTCTGTTGGTGTACTTAGAAACTTCTCTGAGTACTTCTCCTGTTTCCAGCTTGTGAAAGTTCTTGAGCCCTCTTTTGGTATTTTTCATTTATTATGTTTAATGATGGATAATTTAACAGCCCTTTCAATCTGAAAACACATATCTTTAAATTGTGAGAAAATTTCCTGATGTTTTTCTATAAAAGGCCTAGAAATAAATGGTCACTCTATTTTCTCTTTCTGGAACTCCTGTTATTCACTCGTTTGACATCCTGGATTGATGCTCTATTTTTCTTATATTTTCCCCCCACCTACTTTCTATCCCTTTATCCTTTTGCTCTGTTTTTAAAAGATGTCACTACTGTTTTAATTTTCAAAATGTTCTACCAAATTATCTTTACTTCTGCTATTATATTTCTAATAATCTCCCCCCACACACACACATAAATAGTAGCATCCCGTGCACAGTACTCTGCAGCTTATTTTTTGTATAAACAAAAATATCCTACAGATGCTTCTGAAGACGTTCACAGAGTATAGTGTTTCTCTCTGTGGATGTGCCAGCATTGACTGAGGTTGTACTTTGAAGAATGATAGGCATAAATTAACTGAAGAGGTTCTAGGCATGTAAGCAGAGGAGCAAGCAGGAAGGAAGGCATGGAGGCACAGAACAGCCAGAGACACCGCTAGGTCTAGCTGATGACTGAGGGGTGGGATGGGGAGTGTGTGTGTGTGTGTGTGTGTGTGTGTGTGTATGTGTGTATGTGTTGGGGAGGAATGCATTTAAGAATGAGGGACTTCCCTGGGGTCCAGAGGCTGAGGCTCCCCCTTCGAATGCAGGAGGCCCTGGTTCGATCCTTGGTCAGGGAACTAGATCTCACATGTTGCAATTAAAGATCTCTTATGCCATAACTAAGACCCAGAAAACCCCCTCAAAAAAAATACATAAAATTTTTTTTTAAAAAGGCAGTCAAATGATGGACAGATCACCTTTCCAAGGGATTTGAACTAAGAACTCTAGACTTGAAACAGGGTAGGAATATAGTGATATCTGCTCTTCAAATGTCCCCTCTATCAGGAATATGCAGGATGGACCCGAAGAGGATCAGACTTAGGTCACAGAGAACAGTTAACTGGTTGTTACATTTGTGGCAAGAAGTGCTGAGAATCCAGACCAGGACAGTGAAAATGTAACAAAAGTGGACGGCAGAGAGAGGAGATATTATAGAGAGAAACCATAGTTTGGTGGCTGTCTTGGGGATGCAGGGGAAGGAGTCTTGAAAAATGCCTCTGAAAGAGTTCAGCCTGGTGACCTCAGTGGACCATGACTCCACTAGGCGAGTCCCAGATGGTGAGACGTTCCAGAGAAAACGACGTGATCAGGTTTGGACACATTGAGTCTGAGATGAATTTGGGACATGTGAGGAGTAGAGCTTGACTAGAGAGTGTGTCCAACTCTTTGCGACCCCATGGACCGCAGCCCAGCAGGCTCCTCTGTCCACGGGAATTCTCCAGCCAAGAATACTGGAGTGTGTTGCCATTTCCTTCTGCAGTACCTGATTGCTCTTAAATATAGAGAGGTCTGCATGTTTTTTTTCTTTTAAAAAAAAATAATTTCATTTACTCTTGGCCAGGCTGGGCCTTTGTTGCCGGGTGGGGGCTTTTCTGTGGCTGTGGCGAGCAGGAGCCACTCTTGAGTTGCAATGTACGGGCTTCTCATTGCGGCTGGTGGCTTCTCTCGTGGAGCGCGGACACCAGGGTGCATGGGCTTTAGGAGCTGGGCTCAGGAGTTGTGGCACGTGGGCGTAGCTGCTCCCTGGGATGTGGGATCTTACTGGATCGGGATTGAACCCATGTCCCCTGTTTTAACAGGCAGACTCTTTCCTACTGAGCCACCAGGGAAGCCCTAGGACCTGGTGCTTAACTGGGAAGTTTGAGCTGAAGTAGACGTGGCTTCACGGGGATGAAAGTGGCCACGAAGACTGGGTTTCGGCGAGGTCCTGCTCTGAAAGTATACAGAGAAGGAAGACCGAGGCCACTGCCTGGAGAACCATGGCCCCTGCCCCTTGGAGTGCAGAGGCCTTTGTCACTCACTCCGGGCACTTTGGCTTTCACCATCCCTCTCCATTTCCCTCTCCCACCATATTCCCCCTGTTAAGCTTGGAGAACACCCGATAGCCACCTACTTCGGCTTCTTTGGGCTTGCTGTTCTGTTTTCCACACGCATGCCCCCCAGCTCTCCATGTCTGTTCCTCTCTCACATTGTTCCAGCTCTGATGTACTGTCTCCTTCTTAGAGAGCTGATTTCTGATCACCTTCATCCTGTGAGATTCCCCACTCCACTGTCACTCTCTATCAGCTTTGCCTTGCTGTATTTCGCTGCCCAGGATTTATGACCCTTTGACATCATCTGACACACTTCTTCATTTATTCATTTATCGTTCACTCCTTGCCCTTTCCCTCCTTCTGTGTTGGATTGTAAGCTCCATGAAATGAGAGATTATTGTCACTGCTATATCTACTGGCAAATAGTTGGTGCTCCACAAATGTTTGTTTAGTGAATGAATGAGTGTCAAAGAGGAGTTGAGGAAAGCTTAAGAAGGGACAGACAAAAACGCAGAAAGGAAGACGGGATAGATAGGGGTGAAAATATTTCCAGCAGGAGTAGAGGGATCCGTAGTGTTGGGTGTCAGTGTGATGACTAAAAAGATGAAGGCCAGGAAACATCCTTTGGCTTGGCCATGGGAAGATAGTGGGTCACTTTAGCGACGGCAGAGGGGCATGGGGCAGAGGGCAGACTGCAAGGGATTGGGCAGACACTGGAGGTGAAGATGATGACCAGTGCTTAGCAGTTTCTCAAGAAATTGGACGGCATGGACGAGGACAAGGAGGACAGTAACTAGAGTGGCCAGCTTCATCCCTCCAACTTGCTGCTCGTTGGTTTCAGGGGCAGCAGCCAGAGAGGGGAGAGGGCGCGGTCTGAATGGAGTCTGGGGAGCAGCGTTTCCGAGCGTTTGGGGTGGCAGTCACAAATGTGGATGATGGGAGGTACCTCAGGGTCTCTGCATCTCTTTTCTTCAATGCCTACCTGACTAAGGTCAAGTCAGCATTAGATTCTCCCCTTGCCTCATCTCTTCTGCCGCTCTTGATTTCCTTTTACATGGTATTCTGACAAAACTGGCTTTGGTAAATATCTGTTTTCTGCCAGGGAGAGTGCTGCTAGAAGCAAATAGAAGAGTCACAGTCCATTGTGTTACAGAGGGGGATGTAAGGGTGTGCTTGTGATTCCCGCCTCCCGCCCCCCAGATTCATATCTGGAAACTCTAATCCAAGACGTGATGGTATTTGAAGATGATCGTCAGGTCGTGAGGGTGGAGCCCTCACGTGGGACTGAGTTGTTAGTCGCGTCCCACTCTTCATAACCCCATGGACTGCAGCCCGCCAGGCTCCTCTGTCCACGGGACTCTCCAGGCAAGAATACTGGAGTGAGTTGCCATTCCCTTCTCCAGGAGATCGTCCCAACCCAGGGGATCAAACCCGCGTCTTCTGCATTGCAGGCAGATTCTTTACCGTCTGAACCACCAGGGAAGCCCATTGTGGGATTGGTGCCCTGGTAAGACAGACCCAGGAAGAGGGTTCTCACCCAGCTCAACTAAACTGGCTCCCTGATCGCAGGCTTCCAGCCTCCAGACCTGTGAGACGCACTATTGTTTAAGCCGCCTTGCCTGCGGCATTTGTCAGAGCAGCCTGAGCTGGCTAAATCAAGACCGAAGAGAAAAGTGTGTGAGGGGCAGAGCTAAGGATTACAGACAACAACATTTCAGAGAGTGTGGAATGGAGATGAGGGCAGAACCTACAATTAAAGAATAATGGCATTAAAGAAAGAAAAAAATAGTGGGATAAAACACCCATGAACCCTAAAACGGAACTTGAATTGAGGAAATCAAGATTGGAAAGTGCAGGGGATGTGCAGAGTTAAATATGAAAATTGAGGCAGCAATTTTTAGAACAAACCCACCATCTTCCTCAAAGGATATTACACAATCTACTTTCCTGCTGCCTCTGATGACTGGTTTCCCTTCAGGTGAAGAATACATTTTAAATGCATTTTAAAAATCTATGATGTAGCAATTAACAGAATTAAAAGGCTGTTTGCCCTACAGATCACAATGAAGTCTAGCATCATAAAAGAAAAAATAGAGAAAAAAACCTATCCGAACAAAACAGACTAGAAAGCAAGCAATTAGAAAACAAAGAAAAAAACATTAAAAAAGATGACAGAAGCAAAACTGACTCTAAATGATGACAATGAGTATAAACGGGTTATTCCTCTAAGTTAAAGGAGCAAGTTGATGAAAAATCCCCCAAACCCAATGATAGGCTCCTTACAAACTCAGGCTGAAAACATGATGATGAAAGAAGAGATAAACTGAGGCCAACACATATCAGGTAAATGAGAACTAACAAGAAAGTGAGGGAGAATATGTTAGTATCTGTCAACAGATTCAAAGTGAGAAGAGAAGCCTTCCCAGGAAAGTGGAGCTCAGTTCACTTTGATGACAAAGGTCTCACCCTCTCTCCCTGGGGAGGGGCACTCAGTTCATCATCAGCCATAGCCGCTCCAATTTACACCTCAAGCCCAGATCCATCCAATCAACTCTGTACAATTGTCTGCTCATCATCCCTTCCCAGCAGGGGCCACTCCTACCTGCTAAGTGACTAATCAATTTTCCGTTTGCCCAGGACTGAGTGGGTTTCCAGGAATTTTGCCACCAAACTGAGACAGTCCCAGGCAAACCAGAGTGGTTGGTCAGCCTGAGTCCATCTGCACAGAGAAGAGAGATATCTTGTCACTTTCCTTGGGGATGCTCACAGCAGATTGCTTTAATTCTAGCCTTATTTCTGTTTCCTTAGCCTCCAAGTACAGGAGGGCAAAACTTGTGGGTGTTTGCCTTTGTCTTCTGCCCTCTCTCACAGGGTCTGACACTCACTCATTCCCGGCTGAATGAGAATAAATGAAAGATGGTGTAATAGTCAGGAGAAGGAGAAAGGGGTGGCAGAGGATGAGATGGTGAGAGAGCATCACCAACTCAAGGGACATGAATCTGAGTAAACTCCAGGAGATAGGGGAGGATAGAGGAGCCTGGCGTGCGCTGCGGTCCATGGGGTCAGGCATGACTTGGCGACTGAACCACAACACAATAGTCTGGAATTTTCTGCTACATAACAGCATCAGAACATGCAAGGCAAATTCCAAATAATCTGTTCGCTTAAATACAATATTTTAAAAAGCACAAAATGATAAAATGTAACTGTGTATACATGACTGTATAAACGTAACTGTGTGTGCGAGCTGCATTTGGCCACCTTCTCTTACAGAGATCATTCTGGAATCCTCCCCTATAGCCTCAAAACCCATCCACTGTCGTCCAGTTGTCTGCATCTCTTTGCTGTGTTTCCCCAAAGCTTAACTTCTGCAGGCATTTTAGTTTCCTAATATTTTGGAGTTTTCTTCCACTTTGCTAAGCACGTTTGGATCCCCCAAATCAAGACCTAAAATAGACTCCCCACTTATCACCAACCAAAGATTTTCCTCTTGATGTTAACGATTGTTCATCTTGGTATTATTTACAGAAACACTTTCACTTCCCTAAATGTTTATTAATGAGATATTTTTATCGGCCACCAGGCCTTATAAATATTTACTTCTTAGGAATCCTCTTGTGACGCTCTGTTTAGAAAAGCACTCAGAGCAGGCGAGAACAGCTCTGCCTCACAGGACTCGAGTGATTCTGACAACAGGGGGAAGGTTTGTTTGTCTGTCTCTGCGACTATTCTCTGGGTAGGTTTGGTACTGTTGTGTTCTATACAGCAGTTCTGATGTTTAGAAAGACTTATCCAAGAATGAAAGTGTTAGTTGCTCAGTCGTGTCCAACTCTTGCAACCCCATGGACTGTAGCCTCCCAGGGTCCTCTGTCTGCGGAATTCTCCAGACAGGCATACTCGAGTAGGCTGCCGTTCCCTTCTCCAGGGGATCTTCCCCACCCAGGATTGAACTGGTGTCTCCTGAATTTGCAGGCAGGTTCTTTACCATCTGAGCAACCAGGGAAGCCCTATCCAAGAATAGATGCATGCGGATTCTCTGAAGGGGATCTCCTCTTGGTCCCAAAGAGGACAGTGAAATGTGAGACACCAGGGAATCTAAGTTTTGGTTCACAGCAGTACAGGCTGGTGGACAAGAGCCAGTGTTGCCTCACCAGACCCAAGGACACACCCACCGCACACACCTCATGCTGCCTGGATCAGGTAATGGTCCCCATTCCTCTCCGCCCTCTGGATCTTCTTCCATTCCTAATCTTTCACCTCTGTCCCCACTTTGTCTGAGCATTCTCCCTGCTCCCCTCATCTGACTTCGTGACATCTCAGATTTTACGAGGCCATCTTGAATTTAAATATTTAATCTGTTTTTTTTTTTTTTGACCACCTGTAGCAGATTGTTCCAATCTGGGGCTTGGAAGATATGATCCTCCCGTAGCTGGGTGACTTCCAGTACTTTCGCTGGTAAAGTACTGAACGACTTTAGCTGTAGTTTTAGTCGCTCAGTCGTGTCTGACTCCTTGAGACCCCATGGACCGTAGCCCACCAGGCTCCCCTGTCCATGGAATTCTCCAGGCCAGAATACTGGAGTGGGTTGCCGTTTTACGTATTTGGTTGCTTGCAAAATAAATGCCATTCTTTTTGGGAGGGTGTGTGTCACTTCAGATGTCGGGGTTGTTTTATACTCTTACATGAGCTCTTTTCATCTGGGGACAGCCCGCACGCTTGGGCTACTCTAGGTCATTTGTTGCTGGCAGTGTGTAGAGGACTCAGGTTGGTGAATGATTTACTTTACAGTAAATGAGAGCTGCTGCTTCCAGGATGCGACCCTCCCTGACTCACATGTGTTTTGCTTTTTTGAAAGGTGAGAAGGGCTGGAATGACAGCCAGCAAGCAGGATCTGTGTCACGCCTGTGCGCATCATCTGGTCTATGTAGCTGAGGGAACTCAAGCTTGAGAACACCTGTGTTAGGTCACTTTTCCAAAAATGCTCTTCTCTTTCTCTGTGAGGTGAAGAAGGCAGTTCTGGAAAAGGCACTGGGTGCCTTAGTGGAAATGGAAAACTTTAAGCAGAGCTAAGGGAAATCGTTTGTTATAAGGTTCATAATAGTTTCACGGTACTTTATATAACTAAATTATTTGCGTTAATGGAGGAGGTAATGAGAAGACAATGCAAAGCGGGCACAAAACCGAATGGTTTTTCTTTTCGCTTTAGAGTATGTCTCCAACCAGTTGTCCTGACCAAATCTATTTTCTCAAGTCAGTGCTGCACATGGTGGCATTCCCATTTCTGGTGAGCGAGCTGTAGTCAGTCATAGGAAATGTCTCCAAAATGGCTATAGGAGGGAACTTGGAAGTCAATACTGTTAGTAGAAATCCACAAATTGGATACTCTGCACTCCCTTAGATAAGTGTTGGTTAAAAACAAACGGATGGGAGAGAAGAGGTGGGAGGGATAAATTAGGAGTTTGGGATCAACAGATACGCACTACTATAATTAAAATAAGTAAACAGCAAGGACTTATTGTATAGCAGCACATGGGACTATCTGCAGTATCTTGTAACAGCCTATAATGGAGAAGAATCTACCAAAGAGCGTATATGAAACTGAATCACTTTACTGTACCCTTGAAATTAACACAGCATTGTAAATCAACTGTTCCTCAATTAGAAAAAAACAACAAACAGAAATCAACACTATATTCAAGTAAATGGAAATATAATAATTTCTCAACATTCTGATAATGGGTGATGTCATCAAGATCTAGTGAAACTGATGATTAGCAAATTGGTCCAGATTACTCACTCTGCTGAAAAATATGTTCTAGACGTCTATGAGAGTATGTCTAAAATCCAGTATTCTTCAAATAGCACTTTTATTATTCTAATTCACCTAGCAGTTATTCCTCAACTGCCACACGGTATCCACCCAGTTGCTACCTTTAGCTGCTATTTAGAATTTCAGTTATTCAGCTTTCCGCATGCTTTCTTTTCATCTGTTCAGAGCTGGTGTTTGTTTTAGTAACTGGAACCCTTTGAAGCGCCAAGAGCAATGTCTACATGGGGGAAAGTTCTGGCCAGTTTTCATTGACTTGCTTCTTTCCTCTCAGAGCAGTAGGTAGACTTCAAGGTCACGTGTTCACAGAAAACATTAAATGCCATCCCTTCACACAAGCAGAACTCAGCCCAGACCTGGGTTCAGACAAGTACCACCTCAGGTGCTGGGTTCATGGAGCTGGGTTGCTGCTGCTGTGGTTTTCAGCTTTGGCCACTTTGAGGTCGTTGCCAAGAAACCTGCGTGACTCACGGTCTTGCAGCCCTGTGGGTGTTGCACATCTCTTGCTGCTTGCCATCACTGGGCTCCAGAGCCAGCCTTGTGTGCGCCCCCACCAGCAGCTCAGTTCTCTTTATTTGCTGCTTTTGACTCCAAACAGCGAGTCAACAGTAAGTCCCCTACGTACAAATGAGATGTGTTCTGAGAGTGTGTTCATAAGTTCAGTTTGTCTGTAAGTCCAACAGAGTTAGCCTAGGCACCCAACTGACACCATCGGCTACATAACACTGCATTGTAATAGATTTACAATACTTTTCATGCAAATAGTACATAAAAAATAAACAGACACAAAGAAGAAGAAAGAAAACATTTTTTAATCCTACTGTATAGTACCTTATAGTGCCAGTGGTAAAGAACCCACCTGCCATCGCTGGAGACTTAAGAGATGAGGGTTCCATCCCTGGGTGGGGAAGACCCCTTGGAGGAGGGTGGCAACCCACTCCAGGATTCTGGCCTGGAGAATTCCATGGACTGTATAGTCCATGGGGTCTCAAAGAGTCACACGACTGCGTGGCTTTCACTTCACTTCAGTTCACAGTGTGACAGCTGATGCTTCTTAGCACACCAGCGATATCTCTGCTGCTTTCACGCTTCGCTCCTGGATATCCTGGGCTTGAATAGAGAGTCTCTACCACTGGCCTCTGCACAGTCCCGCACAGAGAAGTACACGAAAGCACAACCAGTTGTAGAGGCTGCACGCATGTGACAAAGTACACCAGGCATGTGAACTAACTTACATGATTGGACATGAGAAAACAGGTTCACAGGTTTGAAAGTTTGCAACTTGAAGGTTCGTATGTAGGGGACTTACTGTAAATACTTTGCTGCAACTATCTTCTTGCTAAGTTGCTTCAGTCTTGTCCAACTCTGAGACCCCATGGACTATAGCCCACCAGGCTCCTCTGTTCATGGAATTCTTTAGACAAGAATACTGGAGTGTGTTGCCATGCCCTACTCCAGGAGATCTTCCCGACCCAGGAATCAAACATACGTCTCTTGTGTCTTCTGCACTGCAGGCAGATTCTTTACAGCTGAGCCACCAGAGGAGCTTGATGTGCTCCTCACCTTGCTGTATATCCAGGATCTGATAAGGGCAGACCGGACAGACAGGTAGCTCTCAGTGATGGAAGATCTGGCTCCTTGAATGCTCCCTGGGATTCAGAAGTTTTCCTGCACACCTCGTGGGGCTTGTCTTTTGCGTCAGCGTGGCCCCCTGAATCTGGCCTGGGACTCAAACGGGTTTCCCAGCTCAGTCGTGGAGGACTCGCTGGAGAACTCCAGGGACTGCCTGGGGATGCCTGAGATCTACTTTCTTGTCTCCTTTTAACCCCCCAAAGACAGAAATCCATACAGATGAATGCATTTTCTAGAAAAATGGAAAGCGAATCAGGAACAAATTACCAAATGCTCCTGATTCTTCATATTTTGTTTCCTAAAATAGACCAAATATCAAACGATGTATATTGGAATCTGGTTGTTCTAGTAACAGAATTTATGATTCAGGATTATGTCCAGAAGCAAGTTTTAATATGTCTCCCCTGGTATTTCCAGGAAATTTGTCCTCTAAAATGGACTTGGAGATGGAGGCTGTTTATACCCACCCTATTCTACTCTACATGGCTCTGAGTGAGCTCTGAAGAGTGCTAACAGGGCACACTTATTTTCTGAATATTTAACACCCCAGAAATGTGTTTGCTGTACTATCTGAACGCATAGCTATTTGCCTTTCACTGCAAAATGCATTGTCAAAATGATGTACTGTTCACTCAACTGTGTATCAAGGATTTGATAGCAAATGTCTTACTCCAGTTATAAGGGATCTCAAACAGGCAGGTATGGCTGGAGATACCACATCACCATAGAAACTGGAAGCTTCTAGCAGAGAGTGAAATAATTAGCATAATGTTATCTTGAAATCTTGAAAGTGCAGTATTATTAAGGAAAGTCTATATTTACATCTATCAGTCCATTGTCATCTTCCGTAGCTTTAGGAAGATGTAAATTTTATTAGCTTAATGATTATAACTAGAATTATTCTTAGGCTAGGAGCTGTCTTTTGAAGAAAACATTATGATAAACCACTTGATGAAAATCTAAACCCCAAAGGATTGTGGATGGTAAAGTACAGAAACAAAAAGGTAGCTAATCTGCTTCATTTTAAAGCAATTTGTGAGAAAAAAAAAGTGGACAAGAGATGTAAGGGGAGATGAGAGATATAGGCAATGTTGCTAGAATCTAAGTTGTGAAAATAAAGGACTTCTAAGAATCTACACATTGGTCATTACATTTTAAATTTTAATTTAATATTATAAAAATATAACATACACATAAAAATCTTTATAGTAAGCCTTGAAATCAGATAGTGTTAGCTCTCCAAGTCTTTCCTCTTTTTCAATATTGTTGCATTTCCAAATAAATTGTAGAGTCAGCTTCTAAATCTCTACCAAAATGTTTGCTAGGGTTTTGGTTGGAGCTGCATTAAGTCTATAGATTACTTCCGAGACATTTGACATTTGGGTAATATTGAATTATCCAATTCATTAATTTGATATGTCTCTTTATTTATTTCAGTCTCTTTTAATTACTTGAGTGTGGTTTCCAGCGGGAAGGTCTTAAGGTAGTTTGCTAAAATTTCCCCCTTTTTGATGCCGTCGTTAGTGCTGTTGTTTTTGTTTCACATTATATTTTCCAATTATTTTTATTATTATTATTATTTGTTGCTAGTATAAGAGGTACAGTTGCTTCTCATATAGGGATTGTTATTTTATCCTGTGGTCTTGCTAAATCCTCGTCATAGTCCTTTTTATTGGAGTGTAATTGCTTTACCATGTCGTGTTAGTTTCTGCTATACAGCAGCACGAATCAGCGATATGGATACATATAGTCCCTCCTTCTTGAGCCTCCCTCTCTTTGTTATCATCCGATCCTTTGAATTTTCCCTGTGAATGATCTGCAAACAAAAGTTTTACTTCTTCTTTTTGATTTTTGCTGTTATATTCATTTTATTTATTTTCCTGTTTCACTGTCTGGTAACTCAAGGACAAAACTGAGCAAGATTGGAGATTGTGTAAACACTTGCCTTGCTCCCAGTATAAGGGGTAAGCATCTGGTCTCTCACCATTATATACAATGTCAGGCACAGTTTTTTCATAGATGCCTTTTATCACCTTGGGAAGGGACACTTCCATTCTCAACTTGTTGAGGACATTTTTTAAAAACCATGAAAGAGTATTGAATTTTGCATTTCTTCAATTTATTCTGAATTTATTCAAAATAATTTATTCTGTTCATGAATTATGGTGATTGATTCTTAAATGCTAATTCAACCTTTCATTCCAAGGATAAACTCAACTGATCATGATGTAATTTCCTTGGTGTGTGTGTGTGTATACTCAGTTGCTTCACTAGTGTCTGACTCTTCAAAACCCTTGGACTGTAGCCCACCAGGATCCTTTGTCCATGGAATTCCTCAGGCAAGAATACAGGAGCGGGGGTGCCATGCCCTCTGCTAGGGGATCTTTCTGATTCAGGGGTCGAACCTGAGTTTCCAGCATCTCCTGCATTACAGGTGGATTCTTTACCCATAGAGCAATGGCAGAAGCCTTTTTCCTAGTTACTGGTTTCAATTTGCTAACAAAGGCTGTTGTTATCTATGTTCCTAAAGGATATATGTCTATAATTTTCATGTATTGCAACGTCTTTGCTTGGGATGAGGATAACACTGGACTTGGGGCTTCCCAGATGGCGCCAGTTGTAAAGGATCCACCTGTCAAAGCAGGAGACAATAAGAGACACAGGCTGGATCCCTGGGTCGGGAAGATTCCCTGGAGGAGGGCATGGCAACCCCTTCCAGTATCTTTGCCTGGAGAATCCCATGGGCAGAGGAGCCTGGCGGGCACAGTCCACAGGGTCACATAGGACTGAGTGACTGAGCACGAACACAGGGCTCACAGAGCAAGTTGGGGAATATTTACTTTTTCTGAATTTCTGAAGAAATGTAGAGATTTAGTCTTATTTCTTTCCTGCAGTTTGACTAGCATTCACAATAAAGCAATTTGTTTAGTGTTTTCTTAATAGAAATAATTTTTATTATTTTTTAACAGATATAAAAGCTACCCAGATTTTATATTTTTTCTTTTGTCAGTTTTGGCTATTTGTATCTTTCAAGGAATTTATGCAAGTTGTTATTGGCGTAGCTCTAATATCGGGAGTGATGTCCTCTTTGTTATTTCTGATATTACTCATGTAGGTTTTTGTAATCTTAATGATTTTAGTTAAAGATTTATTGCTTTTAATAATTCTTTTTCAAAACACCAGCTTTTCATTTTATTAATAGTCCCTGTTATTTATCTGCTTGCAATTTTATTTATTTTCACCCATTCCTGTTTACATTTTACCTTTCAGTTAGGTTCAGTTCAGTCACTCAGTCATGTCCAATTCTTTGCGACCCCATGAATTGCAGCATTCCAAACCTCCCTGTCCATCATCAACTCCTGAAGTTCACACAAACTCTTGTCCATCGAGTCGGTGATGCCATTCAGCCATCTCAGCCTCTGTCGTCCCCTTCTCCTCCTGCTCCCAATCTCAGCATCAGAGTCTTTTCCAATGAGTCAACTCTTTGCATCAGGTGGCCAAACAACTGGGGTTTCAACTTTAGCATCAGTCCTTCCAATGAACACCCAGGACTGATCTCCTTTAGGATGGACTGGTTGGATCTCCTTGCAGTCAAAGGGACTCTCAAGAGTCTTCTCCAACAACACAGTTCAAAAGCATCAATTCTTCAGTGCTCAGCTTTCTTCACAGTCCAACTCTCACATCCACACATGACCACTGGAAAAACCTTTGTCTTGACTAGACGGACCTTTGTTGGCAAAGCAATGTCTCTGCTTTTCAATATGCTATCTAGGTTGGTCATAACTTTCCTTCCAAAGAGTAAGTGTCTTTTAATTTCATGGCTGCAATCACCATCTGTAGTGATTTTGGAGCCCAGAAAAATAAAGTCTGACACTGTTTCCAGTTTCCCCATCTATTTCCCATGAAGTGATGGGACCAGATGCCATGATCTTGGTTTTCTGAATGTTGAGCTTTAAGCCAACTTTTTCGCTTTCCTCTTTGACTTTCATCTAGAGGCTTTTTAGTTCCTCTTCACTTTCTGCCATAAGGGGTGATGTCATCTGCATATCTGAGGTTATTGATATTTCTCCCAGCAATCTTGATTCCAGCTTGTGCTTCTTCCAGTCCAGCATTTCTCATGATGTACTCTGCATATAAGTTAAATAAGCAGGGTGACAATATACAGCCTTACACCCTCTTCCAACAACACAAGAGAAGACTCTACACATGGACATCACCAGATGGTCAGCACCGAATCAGACTGATTGTATTCTATGCAGCCAAAGATGGAGAAGCTCTATACAGTCAACAGAAACAAGACCAGGAGCTGACTGTGGCTCAGATCATGAACTCCTTATTACCAAATTCAAACTTAAATTGAAGAAAGTAGGGGAAACCGCTAGACCATTCAGGTATGACCTAAATCAAATCCCTTATGATTATGCAATGGAAGTGATAAATAGATTTAAGGGCCTAGATCTGATAGATAGAGTGCCTGATGAACTATGGAATGAGGTTCGGGACATTGTACGGGAGACAGGGATCAAGATCATCCCCATGGAAAAGAAATGCAAAAAAGCAAAATGGCTGTCTGGGGAGGCCTTACAAACAGCTCTGAAAAGAAGAGAGGCAAAAAGCAAAGGAGAAAAGAAAAGATATAAGCATCTGAATGCAGAGTTCCAAAGAATAGCAAGAAGAGATCAGAAAGACTTCTTCAGTGATCAATGCAAAGAAATAGAGGAAAACAACAGAATGGGAAAGATTAGAGATCTCTTCAAGAAAATCAGAGATACAAACGGAACATTTTATGCAAAGATGGGCTCGATAAAGGACAGAAATGGTATGGACCTAACAGAAGCAGAAGATATTAAGAAGAGGTGGCAAGAATACACAGAAGAACTATACAAAAAGATCTTCACGACCCAGATAATCATGATGATGTGATCACTAATCATAGAGCCAGACATCCTGGAATGTGAAGTAAAGTTGGCCTTAGAAAGCATCACTACGAACAAAGCTAGTGGAGGTGATGGAATTCCAGTTGAGCTGTTTCAAATCCTGAAAGATGATGCTGCGAAAGTGCTGCACTCAATATGCCAGCAAATTTGGAAAACTCAGCAGTGGCCACAGGACTGGAAAAGGTCAGTTTTCATTCTAATTCCAAAGAAAGGCAATGCCAAGGAATGCTCAAACTACCACACAATTGCACTCATCTCGCATGCTAGTAAAATAATGCTCAAAATTCTGCAAGCCAGACTTCAACAATACATGAACTGTGAACTCCATGATGTTCAAGCTGGTTTTAGAAAAGGCAGAGGAACCAGAGATCCAATTGCCAACATCTGCTGGATCATGGAAAAAGCAAGAGAGTTCCAGAAAAACATCTATTTCTGCTTTATTGACTATACCAAAGCCTTTGACTGTGTGGACCACAACAAACTGTGGAAAATTCTGATAGAGATGGGAATACCAGACCACCTGACCTGCCTCTTGAGAAATCTGTATGCAGGTCAAGAAGCAACAGTTAGAACTGGACATGAAACAACAGACTGGTTCCAAATAGGAAAAGGAGTACATCAAGGCTGTATATTGTCACCCTGCTTATTTAACTTCTATGCAGAGTACATCATGAGAAACGCTGGACTGGAAGAAGCACAAGCTGGAATCAAAATTGCTGGGAGAAATATCAATAACCTCAGATATGCAAATGACACCACCCTTATGGTAGAAAGTGAAGAGGAGCTAAAAAGCCTCTTGATGAAAGTGAAAGAGGAGAGTAAAAAAGCTGGCTTAAAGCTCAACATTCAGAAAACAAAGATCATGGCATCTGGTCTCATCACTTCATGGGAAATAGATGGGGAAACAGTGTCAGACTTTATTTTTGGCGGCTCCAAAATCACTGCAAATGGTGACTGCAGCCATGAAATTAAAAGACGCTTACTCCTTGGAAGAAAAGTTATGACCAAACTAGATAGCATATTCAAAAGCGGAGACATTACTTTGCCGACTAAGGTCCATCTAGTCAAGGCTATGGTTTTTCTTGTGGTCATGTATGGATGTGAGAGTTGGACTGTGAAGAAGGCTGAGCGCCGAAGAATTGATGCTTTTGAACTGTGGTGTTAGAGAAGACTCTTGAGAGTTCCTTGGACTACAAGGAGATCCAACCAGTCCATTCTGAAGGAGATCAACCCTGGGATTTCTTTGGAAGGAATGATGCTGAAGCTGAAGCTCCAGTACTTTGGCCACCTCATGTGAAGAGTTGACTCACTGGAAAAGACTCTGATGCTGGGAGGGATTGGGGGCAGGAGGAGAAGGGGACGACCGAGGATGAGATGGCTGGATGGCATCACGGACTCGATGGACGTGAGTCTGAGTGAACTCCGAGAGATGGTGATGAACAGGGAGGCCTGGCGTGCTGCGATTCATGGGGTCACAAAGAGTCGGACACAAATGAGCGACTGAACTCAACTGAACTGAACTGGCGTACTCCTTTCCCTATCTGGAACCAGCAATACGCATCTATTTCTTGCTCTGGCTGAGTCGGGCCTCAGCTGCGGCCTGCAGGCTTTAGACTGCTGGCTCAGTAGTTGGAGTGCTCAAGTTGCCCCTCTGCATGGGGAACCGGGACCCAGCCCGTGTCTACTGCGCTGGAAAATGGATTCTTAACTATTGGGGAAGTCTCTTTACGCATTCTTTTTATTTTCTTTTAATTACTCTGGTTCTAATGCTCTTAATTTTTACCTTACATTGGATGATTGAATAATTGCAGAGGCTACAGTCCATGGGGTCACAAAGAGTCACACAACTGAGTGACTAACGTAACAACACAAATTAGATTTAAACTCTTTTAATATAAGAATTTCAGCTTCAAATTCCTTTTTCAGTGAAACTTGGACATATTGTGTTTTTATTTTCATTCATTTGAAAATATTTTCTTGTATCTCTTCTTTGTTCTTGAAGGCATGGTTGGTTTTAAAATGGGTATTTAACTTCTACATGTCTGAGAATTGCCCAGGTTTGTAACTTAATTCCAACATGCTTAGAGAACACACTCTGTGTGACTTCAGTCCTATATTTATCAAGGCTTGATTTATGGATAGCACACAGTTTTTCTCAGTGAGTCGTCTGTATGCATTTGTAAAGAATGTTCATAAAGAATTAAAAAGACTGTAAAGAACCCAGAAATTCCCTGCCGGTCCAGTGGTTAAGAGTTGGCATTTTTCTGTGCCAACAGTAAACAGGTTGTCCCTGGTTAGGGAACTAAGATAACACAAGCTGCAAGGCATCTCCAGAAAAAAATAGCAAATGTAAAGAACTGCATTTATGGGGTGGAGTTTTCTAGCAATACGTTGGTTTCCCAACCAATATGTTGGTTTTCTGTCAATAGGTTTCCTTTATCTTTACTGATTTTCTGTCTATGTTCTATCAGTATTAACTTTTAAGTTGCTAACATTGGCAGAATACAACTATTTCCATCTTTTTCAACACAAATGTCTTTTCCGAAGTTCTCATGAACTAAGCCAATTAAAAGAAAGCCAAATTTCAATACAACTGGAAGAGAGACAGCCCAAGAAGTGTGGAGATAAGGCATCTACATGGAACTATATTGAAAATCCCAGATTTTAAGAACCAAAAGTATCCACGAAACATCTAGACTTTCCTAGAGAACTTGGAGAAGGGAGCGGTCACTGGACTGCTATATAATATAGGGAGTGTGGTTTGAAACAGCTCTGAGTGAATGATACTAACTTCTATACATTAAACTAGTATTGTTATTTTTTTTGAATTGTGTTCCTCTATTTGGATTAAAAGATGGGAACCTGTAATTTTATTTTATTTTAGATATTTATGTGTTCATTTGGCTGCACCAGGTGTTAGTTGCGGCTTGCGGGATCTTTGCTGCAGCATGTGGGATACAGCTCCCTGACCAGGGATTGAACCTGGGTTCCTTGCCTTGGGAGCATGCAGTCTCAGCCCCCAGACCACCGGGAAGTCCCTAAACCAGTGTTTTCTAATTGAGCACTTACTATATTGCAAATGCTATTCTAGGCATTGAGTCACAGTAGTGAAGAGAATAGTTAGTCCCTTTCTAACACAGATTACATTTTTGTGGAGAAACTACCGATTAGGCAGATAGATGTATGAGGGACAGGTGATAATAAAGCTATGAAGACAAATGAAGCAGAATACCTTTATGGAGATAATGGGGACATACTTTAGACATGCAGTTGTGGAAGACCTCTCTAAGGAGGTCTGAAAGTGAGCCATGTAAAGCCAAGAGAGACTATTTCAGAAAGAATAGCAAGTGCAAAGAGCCTGAGGTGGCAGCTTGCTTGAAGCGGAGGAAGCAGGAGATGTGTCACGCATTTGCAATGTCTTATGGTGCTGGCTCGCTTCCCTGCTGGCTCAGGTGGGAAAGCGTCTGCCTGCAATATGGAAGACCCGGGTTCCATCCCTGGGTCAGGAAGATCCTCTGGAGAAGGAAATGGCACCCCATTTCAGCACCCCTGCCTGGAAAATCCCTTAGACAGAGGAGACTGGTATGTTACAGTCCATGAGGTCGCAAAGAGTCAGACATGACTGAGCGACTTCACTTTATGGTGCTGGCACAGGAACTCCTCTTCCCTCTGACTTTT
Source organism: Nanger dama (assembly GCA_917880005.1). Classification (NCBI taxonomy): domain Eukaryota; kingdom Metazoa; phylum Chordata; class Mammalia; order Artiodactyla; family Bovidae; genus Nanger; species Nanger dama. The sequence goes on from CAKJTW010000115.1 coordinate 2,920,279, forward strand.
ACTTTGGGATGGGCATTGGGGGCAGAGATTATTTTGGCTACACTCAACATGGTTCAAACCAAGGGGATTTATAGTTTGGTTATTTTAACACCACCAAGAGGGAAACTTCTGTGTCCCGTTAGAAGTTGCAAGAGGAGATGAGGATGGAGTTCTCATGAAAAAGGGTGAATATACACCGATTTAGAATGAGAGATAGTGCTGTTCCCTAAGGAGATGCTTTTTCTTTGGAATACTGTGATACCTTTAGGAAATATTAATGTAATTGCAGGAATGCTCAGTTCCTCAGTCATGTCCGACTCCTTGAGACCCCACTGACTGTAGCCCGCCAGGCTCCTTTGTTCATGGGATTTTCCAGGCAAGAATACTGGAATGGGGTGCCATTTCCTCCTCCAGGGGATCTTCCTGACCCAGAGACAGAACCCGATCTGCTGCATTGCAAGCACATTCTTTACTGCTGAGCCATCGGAGAAGCCCCTTTGAGAAAATAGGTAGGAGGGGCCTCGACCACCAGTCCAAGGTCTCTAAAGCAGGGAAAGAATAAGAAAGAAGTGAAGTCACTTAGTCATGTCAGACTCTTTGCGATCCCGTGGACTGTAGTCTACCAGGATTCTCTGTCCATGGGATTTTCCAGGCAAGAGTACTGGAGTGGGGTGCCATTTCCTTCTCCACTAAAGCAGGGAAGGACTCACAAAATGCAGGTAGATGACTAATCGTCTTGTTTGCCCAAGACTAAGTCAGCTCTCAGAACATGTTTTAGGCAAATCAGGACAAGTTGGTCACTCTGAGAGCAGATTCAGGCAATGGGATGCACCTTCTTATCCCCTGAGGCAGAGTGCTCCCCCAGGGATCCTTAGACCTGCTGACCACCCAGCTCTGACTCAGGACACTCCATGCTACTGGCTGGAGCTAAGCTCTGTGACAAGGAGTCAACTTTTTGTGGCTGATGCAAGAGGCCTCATGAGGCCCCAGTGACATCCCTTAAGGGAGTCCCCTGCTCAGCCAAACCTTGTTTTCTTTAAAATATATATATATATTTATTCACTTATTGGCTGCACTGGGTCTCAGTTGTAGCACTCGAGGTCTTTGGTGTGGCGTGGGGGTTCTACAGCATGAGTGGGCTTAGTTGCCCTGCGGTATGTGGGATCCTAGTTTCCTGAGCGGGAATTGAACCCAAGTCCCCTGCATTGGAAGGTGGATTCTTAGCCCCTGGACCACCAGGGAAGTCCCCAGCCCACCCTCGTTGAAGAGTTGGGCAACCTTGTAGTGGCAGGGCTGGGCTATCAAGAGCCATTGTAGCTTCTTATCTCATCTTTTCAAGAGAAAAGCATCCCTGGGCAAGGGAAACAAAAATAGGCAAAGGACAGCAAACTTATTTAGGAAGGGGAACCCTGGAACCTTGACTTGAATGTGAAGCTTGGCCGCCCATGACTGGAGACTTAGCTGCACATCACCGCAGAGACCAGACGGCATGTGTGGTCTCTAAGATGATTCCCTGGGGGGTTCCAGCAATGACTGGGAGCGAGGTGGCTGGGAGCTGACAAAGCAGATGGTGGCCTGCACAATGGAAGCGTCTGGGAACGGTCACTATAGGGATCGGAACCTTCTCTGCAGGCTGGTGCTATCTGGACCATTCACCTATGGAGCTCTTTTATTTGTGAGGCTGAGTCATTTGCCACCCTGCCGTGGACACATGCCAGAAGCTCTTATTTGCTCTTCAGCATGTGTTTGCGTCAGCAAAGGGTACACTAAGTATGACACCTATAATTAGAGATCAAGAGCAACAGCAGAGGAAGCAGAGAAACATCGCTGAGGGGGAAGACCCAGAGGTCAAGGCTCCTGCTGGGTGTAACTGTAGACGTATGTCAAATGGGACTCAGAAAGAGAGCCCTGGGTTAGAGGGACCGCCATCAATCCAGGTAGAAATATGCACTCCGCCAGACACGAGAAAACGAGGCCCATCTGCTGGTTAGCATTTCTCTATTTAATGACTCCTTTGCAGAAGATTTAGGGCCTGCTAACAAGAAGTGAGTCGTAAAATATGCACAGGTTCCAGGACCAGGATTTTATGGGCTCGAGGGGCAATTTAAACTTAGGACAGTGAACTTTCATCTTTAAAATATGATTTTTTCCCCTCTAGGTTAGTGAACATGCTGAAAATGTGACTCCCCCTAAAGGGTTGTTTTAAAATGCATTTCATGCTGATTCATGAGATGAAGGGAAAGGAATGCAGAGATGGAGGCTGCTCATTTGACATGTGAATACAGAATTGATTGGACATTCTCGTGAAAAATAAAAGGAAGATAGTAAATGAAGCCAAGTTAGAATTATGTATAAAGACCCTGGGAGCTTTGCTGTGTGTCTGGGATGCAGTTATGTGCAGGGCCCACATCTGCATGCGACCAGTGAGGAGGTCCAGGGCACTGCCACCTTAGGGACCACCAGGGGGCTGCCCCAGTTCCTCGCATGGCCTGAGGGCAGGATCCAACAGGCCTTCTCACACCCGCTGTCTCATCTGCTTCTGGGCATCCCCGTTGTCACTAAGGATGGACCACGGGGGCATCACCAGGGTCATGCGAGCCCCAGTCCAGAAAGTCAGGGCCCCGATGCTCTGATGAACAAGATTTGACCAACCTGGGCTAGAGGCTGGAGGGTCCATTTTCCTTCCCTTCCTCTGGATGGACAGTTCAGATTCACAGTCACTCACAAGAGTCTCTCAAGCCATCCTGAGAGACAGTCAGCTTGTTCTAAAGTGGTGGCCAGCTGGTAAGAGAATCTTTCTCCCCTCTTCCTTGCCAAGTTAAATCTAGGCCTCTAAGTACTCCATAAAGATTTGCAAGTAAATAATTTTTTAAAACTCACAGATATTTGGAACATTTCACTGTTAGCTGTTTTGAATATCTCTCTCTCTCTCTCTCTCTATATATATATATATGAAGGTATGCGGGTGAGAGTTGGACATGAGTTAAGGACTCAGTTCAGTTCAGCCGCTCAGTCGTGTCTGACTCTTTGCAACCCCATGAACTGCAGCACACCAGGCCTCCCTGTTCATCACCAACTCCAGGAGTCCACCCAAACCCATGTCCATCAAGTTGGTGATGCCATCCATCCATCTTATCCTCTGTCATCCCATTCTCCTGCCATCAGTCTTTCCCAACTTTGGAGTCTTTTCAAATGAATCAGCTCTTCACATCAGGTGGCCAAAGTACTGAAGTTTCAGCTTCAACATCAGTACTTCCAATGAACATCCAGGACTGATCTCCCTTAGGATGGACTGGTTGGATCTCCTTGTAGTCCAAGGGACTCTCAAGAGTCTTCTCCAACACCACAGTTCAAAAGCATCAATTATTTGGTGCTTAGCTTTCTTTATAGTCCAACTCTCACATCCATACATGACTATTGGAAAAACCATAGCCTTGACTAGACAGACCTTTGTTGGCAAAGTAATATCTCTGCTTTTTTAATATGCTGTCTAGGTTGGTCATAACTTTCCTTCCAAGGAGTGAGAGTCTTTTAATTTCATGGCTGCAGTCACCATCTGCAGTGATTTTGGAGCCCAGGAAAATATACACAACAATAAAAATGTATATTCTCAATATGTATACACTCATGGACTTCCCAAGTGGCTCAGTGGTAAAGAATTCCCCTGCAATGCAAGAGCTGTGGGTTCGATCCCTGGGTCAGGAAGATTCCCTGGAGAAGGAAATGGCAACCTACTCCAGTATTCTTGCCTGGGAAATCCCATGGACAGAGGAGCCTGGCGGTCTACAGTCCATGGGGTTGCAAAAGAGTTAGATATGAGCTAGCGACTAGACAACAGCAACATACACTCATATATACACATGTATTCAGAGGTAATGGCCTTCAATTTCAGTTCAGTTTTACCTTTATTATTCCTTTATTTTAAACTGAAGTTTGCAAAGGCCGTCACATATTCGTTGACTAATGATGGCTTGTGGGTCAGAATGGCTGCTCCTTCTACTATAGGATAATTGCACTGGCGTCTCTCTTCTGGCCGTGGGCACTGCTGGCCATTAAACCTCGGGCTGTGGGCTGTGGGGTCCGTCAGTCATGCCCCCCAGGTGCCCTGTTAAGAGAGCAGAGCCCTGCTGCTTATCCTGGCAGCTCTTCCTCAGGCGTGCCCAGACCACAGGCTGGCGCTGACAGCACTCCCAGTTAGTGATGGATAAACAGAGGCTTCTACTTTCTGTTGAGAAGACTGTATTTCAACCCAATATGTGATGATTTAGAGCCATGCATTAGGACATGAAAGGATTTTGCCTTTGTAGTCTGCCACGTTAAAGGCAGATTCTTTCCTGTCTGAGCCACCAGGGAAGTCCCCCCACCCCCGCCCCCGCAACCCACATACATTAGGATATGAAAGGATTTCACCTTGTATTTGATTATAAGCCACATGTTCGAAGACCAATTGAGCTGCATTTGACGGTATGGGATCACAGAGACTGGAGCCGGGGTAGCTCACCTTCATTGCCTCTGGGAGAAACTGAGTCCCACCATGCCCTTTCCTCGACCTTGCCCTGGGTCTCGCAGTCAACACCAGCCCTAGGACTGGAGCTCAGGTCTTCCAATGATCAGTTCACAGTTCTGCTGCCACAAATGTTGTTTTGTTTTGTCTTTTTAACTTATTCATTTGCGTTCCAGTATCTTTCCATTTGAGTATTCTCAACCATTTTGTAGTATTAACAGAGACTCTTTAAGAGAGATATAAACATGACTCATACTGATTTAGGAGGAACACATGTCATATATTTTAAGTCATTAATAGATGAGGGAGCCCCAGTAAGATGTTACAGCCTGTTCAAAGGAGAATTCCGAGTTCATTACACATACAACAGCAAAAAGATGCAGACATGATCCTATAAATAGATGCAAATGGGTCAGTAATCAGTTGCTCTCCACCAAAACAAATAATTTGTATTTTTATGTGCAAAAATAATTCATATTAATATCAATTTTCTAAAACTTTACAAAGTTGTAAGATAATTCAAAGACACTGAACAGGGACCTTGGCTTTAAAGGCGTGCTACACCAGACATCCAGGAATTTTTTTCCCCACTGTAAACTCTTTTATGGGCTTCCCAGATGGCTCAGTGGTAAAGAATCTGCCTGTCAATGCAGGAATGCAAGAGACTCAGGTTCAGTCCCTAAGCTGGGAAGATAACCCGGAAAAGGAAATGGCAATCCAGTCCAGTCTTCTTACCTGGAGAACTGCATGGACAGAGGAGTCTGGCAGGCTACAGTCCATAGGTTCATAAAAAGTCCGACACAGCTGAGCAACTTGAGCACGCACAAACACTTTTACAGTTTCCTAGCAATAGTAGGAACTAATAGGCGTGATCTAAGAACTCAGAGGGAGAAGGCAATGGCAGCCCACTCCAGTACTTTTGCCCGGAAAATCCCATGGATGGAGGAGCCTGGTGGGCTGCAGTCCATGGGGTCGCTAAGAGTCGGACATGACTGAGCGACTTCACTTTCACTGTTCACTTTCATGCATTGGAGAAGGAAACAGCAACCCACTCCAGTGTTCTTGCCTGGAGAATCCCAGGGATGGCAGAGCCTGGTGGGCTTCTGTCTATGGGGTCGCACAGAGTTGGACACGACTGAAGTGACTTAGCAGCAGCAGCAGCAGCAGCAGCAGCAGCAGCAAGAACTCAGAGTTTATAGTAGTAGAATTTAAAGAAAAGTTTCTTTGTGATTTTCTTCTCTTGATATACGTACTGTTTCCTTATGGAACAGAAATCTGTTTTTTTAAAGCAATTAAGTTTGGGAACACATCCTAATTATTGTCTCCTCCCTTTTCTCCCCATTTTACAATAAGGTTTTTATAATCACTGGGTCAAATAAAATGATTTTATGGCCTTGGTGGAATGACTTCTGTTTAATCATATTTTCTAGGGCAGTTCCTACTTTTTCCATAGCCCAGCCTCAAAGTCCCTCATCTTTCTTTTGCTGGGGTTATAGGGACATTCCATCCTTCCTTTTTCCTTCCTGAACAGATATTTAAACTTGTCCAGAGCAAGCCTGAGAGGCTTAGCAAGATTTCCCCCTTTGCAACTAGCCTCTCTCTGAACAGGCAGCAGCTTGGTTCTTGAGCCAAGATGGTTCTTGAGCTCAGGATGGTTCTTGAGCCCCAAGATGCTGGACTTAGATCCATCAGAGTCATTCCATGTGGACCTTGGTTCGGGCCTTTTTTTTCCCTCCTGTGATGGGTCTGGGGTTTGTCTCACTTCCACTTCTGTCCCCGGCCTGCAGAGTTTTGGCGTGTCCATCTCAGGGACTGAAACCTAACACTTTCTTGTACTACCCTCCCTCCACAGCCCAGTGTTACCGCCTGATGTCTGACCATCTTCCACCCCAATCAACAAACCTCCTGCTATGACCTTGCTGTAGATTTCCTGAGCCATATGCAAAGGATTGCTTTGTATCCCTTCCACCTGGTGCTTCTCTCTGGATGGAGCCTCTCTGGAAGTCCTCCCAGCATCCACCCTGCCCCAGGGAAGTCTAGTGTCCATGCCAAGGGCTTCTCTCCTACAGAACTGGCCATGAGAAGTGAGCAGTTCAAGGTCTCATGGACTGTGCACACTCATTAAACAAACACTTAACAAGCATCTTCTATATGCCTGCACTCTCAGGCTTATCAGAAAACAGAGGTGCTGAGTGTGATGTGAATTCAGACCTGTTGCTGATGTCCAGCCACACATGAATACAAGCAGTGTGATGGGAAGACAGTGTCTCAGAAATGTTGTTTGTGTAACTTCAGTGAATTAAAATTATGCACTGATCTACATGTATTGGAAGTCTGATTGTGCCTTTATCATATCAGCGCTTTTTATGAAAAACTCTTCAATCTCTCTAGCTCCATGGCAGAGCAGCATGGTGCAAATAATAATAACAATATAAGTAAGAAAAACTTAGAGGAGTCACTGGTGAAGAGTAGTGGAGAGAGAGGCAGGGCTTCTGAGGCCTTGGAATCTGCATGGCTTAGAAGGGGACACTGACCTCTGGCACTGGAGCTCTGGGGAGGCAGAAGACAATGACCTCGGCCAGAGCTAGTTGCTCTGAGCTGATGCCCTCCACATCTTGCTAGAGCAGATTCAAGAAGGGTATACATTTACACTCTTCCTTGTTTTTCTAGATGGTGCTTATTTAGCAAAAACAATTTCACATGTAATCCAAAAATTCTGCTTTAGAAACCACCTTTGAAGGTGGCAAGCAATTAACCCTTTGCTTGTGATTTGTTTGTTATATCCAGGATCAAGTGCTATTTCTGGGGAGCACTTCTTAATGGACTAGAGATGGCAATCCGCCCTGGGAGGCCCAGGAGAGGAGCCAAAGGCAAGAATCTACTGGATCAATAGAAAAGAGCTATTTTTAAAAAAACTAACATTTAGGATTGTAATTACCTTAGTTTAGTTAAATGTAGGATAAAATTAGTAACACTATTTTTAGCATAGTATCCCAGTGAGAATGTGGCTACAAAAGATGACTTAGAAAAAGGTATGTCATAATTCTATCTGGGCCACTATTATTTAGTACATAAATCTATGATATCGTGGCAAATGGGAGTGGTTTCCAAGCCTTGGCTCTTATAATATTTTTTAAAATAATGACTTATAAAGTCTTTTGTTAGACAGAAATGACTTATAAAGTCCTTTGTTTAGCAGTTAATAGCAAATAAAAATAATTGATTTTTAGTCTCATTGTTCTAAAATTCTGGTTAAATGTTTATTGCTAGCTTAAATTAATAATGTTGTTTGTGCTAAGCTGCTGTAGTCATGTTCAACTCTGCGAACCTGTGGACCATTGCCTGCCAGGCTCCTCCACAGGATTCTCTAGGCAAGAATATTGGAGTGGGTTGCCATGCCCTCCTCCAGGAGATCTTCCCAACCCAGGGACTGAACCTGCATCTCTTAAGTCTCCTGCATTGCAGGCGGGTTCTTTATAACCAGCACCATCATAAATTAATAATAATAGCAGAAAATTCTTAGTTATGTATTTTATGAAATAGAACTGATATTGTAGATAGAGTCCAATAACTCCAAGAAAAAGCTGGTGATTTTGATTTCTGTGCTGGTAGAGGCTGTGACTATTGAAAATAGGACTGGGTCCTGGATTTGCAAGTCTGTTTTTGGCAAAGCCATCAGTTCACTGACTCATCTCTTTTCAGAGGTGCCTGGTGACTTCCCGAGAGCCATGGACTATTTTTTTTTCTCAGAGGCTGTCAGATTTCTAACAGGTGTTCCTGAAAGTGTCTGGCACAACTCTTCACACCTCATGGGCACTCTGAGCCATGCTGGTGATGGTTACCCTCTGTCACCTTGACGACGGGCGGAGCCAGGAGAGCCTGTCTTTTCCTGCCTCTCTGGACTCTACAGGTGAAGTAAGGAGGAACCTCCCCTCCTGGGTCACTCTGCGGCCTTCGATCACCACCACTCGGCTTCCTGAAACTGCATCCTTGATGCCCCTATGGTTCTCCCAGCCTCCCTTCCTGTGGGGTCCCATTCTTGCTTCTCTCAAAAGTGAAAGTGAAGTTGCTTAGTCGTGTCCAACTCTTCGCGACCCCCATGGACTGTAGCCTACCAGGTTCCTCCGTCAGTGGGATTTTCCAGGAAAGAATACTGAGTGGGTTGCCACTTCTTTCTCCAGGAGATCTTCCCAACTCAGGGATTGAACCCAGGTCTCCTGCATCATAGGCAGACACTTTACCATCTGAGCCACCAAGGCAGTGTGGCTCTCAAAAGGCAGGCCTTTTTTAAAACATGCAAATAGCAGCCTTGAGGTTGCCTAGGAACTCCATTATGGCTCCTTTACTAGGAAGGGAAGGCCTATTGTTAAGTCTGAATTCTGTCTATAGCAATCAATGCAAAGAAATGGAGGAAAACAGCAGAATGGGAAAGACTAGAGATCTCTTCAAGAAAATTAGAGATACCAAGGGAATATTTTATGCAAAGATGGGCTCGATAAAGGACAGAAATGGTATGGACCTAACAGAAGCAGAAGATATTAAGAAGAGATGACAAGAATACACAGAACTGTACATAAAGGATCTTCACGACCCAGATAATCACGATGGTGTGATCACTAACCTAGAGCCAGACATCCTGGAATGTGAAGTCAAGTGGGCCTTAGAAAGTATCACTACGAACAAAGCTAGTGGAGGTGATGGAATTCCAGTGGAGCTCTTTCAAATCCTGAAAGATGATGCTGTGAAACTGCTGCACTCAGTATGCCAGCAAATTTGGAAAACTCAGCAGTGGCCACAGGACTGGAAAAGGTCAGTTTTCATTCTAATTCCAAAGAAAGGCAATGCCAAAGAATGCTCAAACTACCGCACAATTGCACTCATCTCACATGCTAGTAAAGTAATGCTCAAAATTCTCCAAGCCAGGCTTCAACAATACGTGAACCGTGAACTCCCTGATGTTCAAGCTGGTTTTAGAAAAGGCAGAGGAACCAGAGATCCAATTGCCAACATCTGCTGGATCATGGAAAAAGCAAAAGAGTTCCAGAAAAACATCTATTTCTGCTTTATTGACTATACCAAAGCGTTTGACTGTGTGGACCACAACAAACTGTGGAAAATTCTGAAAGAGATGGGAATACCAGATCACCTGACCTGCCTCTTGGGAAACCTATATGCAGGTCAGGAAGCAACAGTTAGAACTGGACATGGAACAACAGACTGGTTCCAAATAGGAAAAGGAGTACGTCAAGGCTGTATATTGTCACCCTGCTTATTTAACTTCTATGCAGAGTACATCATGAGAAATGCTGGGCTGGAAGAAACACAAGCTGGAATCAAGATTGCCGGGAGAAATATCAATAACCTCAGATATGCAGATGACACCACCCTTATGGCAGAAAGTGAAGAGGAACTAAAGAGTCTCTTGATGAAAGTGAAAAAGGAGAGAGAAGAAGTTGGCTTAAAGCTCAACATTCAGAAAACGAAGATCATGGCATCTGGTCCCAGCCCTTCATGGCAAATAGATGGGGAAACAGTGGAAACAGTGTCAGACTTTATATTTCTGGGCTCCAAAATCACTGCAAATGGTGATTGCAGCCATGAAATTAAGACACTTACTCCTTGGAAGGAAAGTTATGACCAACCTAGACAGCATATTGAAAAGCAGAGACATTACTTTCCCAACAAAGGTCCGTCTAGTCAAGGCTATGGTTTTTCCTGTGGTCATGTGTGGATGTGAGAGTTGGACTGTGAAGAAAGCTGAGCACAGAAGAATTGATGCTTTTGAACTGTGTTGTTGGAGAAGACTCTTGAGAGTCCCTTGGACTGCAAGGAGATCCAACCAGTCCATTCTAAACGAGATCAGTCCTGGGTGTTCATTAGAAGGACTGATGCTAAAGCTGAAACTCCAATACTTTGGCCACCTCATGCGAAGAGTTGACTCATTGGAAAAGACTCTGATGCTGGGAGGGATTGGGGGCAGGAGGAGAAGGGGACAACAGAGCATGGGATGGCTGGATGGCATCATCAACTCGATGAACATGAGTTTGAGTGAACTCTGGGAGTTGGTGATGGACAGGGAGGCCTGGCGTGCTGCAATTCATGGCGTCACAAAGAGTCAGACACGACTGAGCAACTGAACTGTACTAGACTGACATATTATGTCTTTAAAAATATACTTCTATAATACATATCTTATGTATATATTTATAAAATCAAATTTTTTTGTTTACCATTAATCGCTTTGGGGAGAGAAAGACATGGGTCAAACTGCACCTCTTGGAAAATATGAAATAAATACAGTCTTGCATGTTAAGATACAGCTTCTTGGTTGGATTGAGTATCCACTTTCTTGCTTTTTTTGTGTGTAAATTCGTGAGTCTGGAGGTCTTTCCCATATATGCCATATATAGTCATCCATAGTTTTTCTCTAGTGAATTATTTGGTGTTGTTTTCCTTACATATCTTCTTTTAAGAGCACTTATAAAAACACTTGTATGAGTTTTTTTCTTTTATAGTAACGCTGTTGAACCCTGCTTTGTTGTGTATGTGACAGATGTATATTCCAGCTTGCTAGCTCATTTTAAATTTTATTCATAAGTTCTGCTTTGTTTTATGAGAAAGTGATTTTTTCAGTGATATCAAAGCCAGTGCCTCTTAGGGACTGGGTGTATCCAGCATGGGCAGAGTGGGGTCCATGCCCTAAGCAACAGATATTTTGATTTCCATCATTCAGCTTCCTGCAAACTTCCTCACCTCTTACCCATGTCCTCCCCCAAAAGGGAACTGTGTCTCCATCTGAGGATGGTGTGTGTATTGTGTGAGGCTAAAGTTGGGAAGAGCTGCTTGTTGCTGAGTGGGGGAACCACGTGACTCGAGGGCTTTGGGCAGAAAAAGGACAGATTGGTCAGACTATGCCTCTTAGAGAGTGTGATATACACACAGTCTTGAGTATCATGATACTCTTGGTTGGACTGAGAGTCCATTTTCTAGTCTCTTTGCAAGTGCAAATTCTTGAACCTGGAGGTCTTTCCATTCACAGTCGCATGTGGTGGGGAAAGAACGTGTTGCCCTACTGAATAGTTCACAGCATCTCTCTCTATACACATGTGCACTCATTGCACTCTCTCTGTAAAGACTAATAGCATACAAATACATACACATATATATTTGTAAATATAATGGGTGTGAAGCCTGATTCTGTTTCTTTCTATTGGCAATAAGGACAGTGAATGTTGGTTTGCAAAGGTTTGTTTTTATTAAAATATTAAGTAAGTTGTAATAAAAATAAATTTGAAGATAATTGTGATTAAAAATTCCAAAGCCATGAATCAAAATTTGGTCTTTTAATTTTAGTTAAAAGCTTGAATACTTTATTTTATTTTCTCACACTGCGTGTAACGTGGGATCTTAGTTCCTGGACTAGAGATGGAACCTGTGTGCCGTGCAGTGGAAGGGCAGGGTCTTAACCACCGGCCCGCCAGGGAGGTACCAAAGTCTTCAATGTTTTAGAAGAAAGATATTCTTTGAAAACTCATGGAAGTAATTTTAGAGTTTTTTTTTTTTAATCTTCATTCAATTTCTATTTTTGAAGAAAATAATTAAAATTTTGCACATTTGAAATTCAATTAAATTTTACTCTGTAATCCTTTAAATCATTAGTGTCAATGGAGTGCAAATTATGAGGAAAAAATAATACAGTGATTTTTGCTGAAGTGAAAACAAGAAAATAATTGTATTGAATAAATGTAACATGCCAATTATGCACACATTTGTTACATGACTTCCCCAAACATTGCTGGCTTAGTGACAGAACATCCAGACACAGCATAATCATGGTTGACTTTGGTTTTTGATGTTTTGCCAGCTTCCATTCGTATAAACACCATGGCTTTATGAAAAATTGTTTTGCTTTTGTTGTTTGTTGTGATAGCATATTTGTCAAGTTAGAAGGATGCATCATGTTTACGTTAACAAAACGCTAACCTGATTTGTAACTTGTGGATATTTATACATGCGAGACGTGGGCCAATGAATGTACCCTGTGCTTCAGATCTTGTAGCTGTCTGGCAGTCTTGGTGGAACCCATCCAAGACTTGTCTGTCTTGGGTGTTGAGTTTCTAAGTCCCCATTTCACTTTCATGTAATATAAATCTTTCACCAGTAGTTTTCTCTTATTTTTATGGCTTTGGATGAATTTTGGATAAATTTTAAGGATATAAATCCTTTGTCTGTCAGGAATTCATTTTGGTTTAAGATGAAAAGTAAGGGCTTAATCATATCTCCCAAACTCTTAACTAATTGCCCAAATGTGATTTTGATGAAAAAAATCCTTCATTTCATTACCAATTTGCAATTTTATCTCTGTCATATGCTACATTTCTTTATGACATGTATTTTTGCTCTTCTGTGTTAATTGCTCCTGGGCCAACATCGTACTGTTTTAATTTTTTGTTGTCCTTGCTTTGCCTTAAATATTCTTTGGGGTATGTCTCACCTCACCATCCTTATTTTTGAAAAATGTGTTAGACAGTATTAAGAATTTATTTCCCAGATGAGCTTTACAATATCCGGCATGTGAACTACATTTTTCTTCTTTGTTAAAACAGGAACAAACTATTCATGAAATTTTGGGTATGAAAGAGAAAGAAAATTAGTTTGGCGGCTCTTACAGTGTTAATTAGAAAAAATATTTTCTCTCAGACTTTGGGGACAATGCAAACACATTTTGCACATTGACAAGTTGTGCTTTGCTTTGCTTTTCACACCTACTGTGCACACTGGGGATCTGTGATAGGGTCAAGACCCTTGTTCAGTGAGGGATGCCCACTGAGTTGGTGAGGCTGGCTTTTTCAGCGGTGAGAAATCCAGGGCGAAGGGTAGCAGGGAGGTTTGCTGACCGCTCTAGCAGATGAACAAGAGATTCTGTGTGGAATCCACTGAGAGAAAGGAGCTGTGTCTCCAGGCTTCTGTCCTGCTGCGTTCCAGGGCACAAAGGGAAGGGGTCTGGGAAGAACAGGAGAGAGGGGGTGATCTCACCAGAAGGTCAAGAGGGGCCTCGATTCTGGGAGGGACTTTGGGCAGGAAGTAAGTCACGACGGATCACAGGCCGTGGCTGAGATTGAGACTGGTCTCTGGGGACAAGTGAAGGAAGAGGTATTGCGATGATGGGTGTGCAGGGGACGTGGGTGCTGGGAGGCTGGGGCCCAGAAATTCACCAATCTGCAGACCCAAGGCACCTTTAAGAGCTGGAAGAGCGTCCAACAGCCCATCAACATAGTATAGGATTCTTTTCTTGTTCAGTCTTCTTTTTTTCGGGCACTGGAGTTTGTAAAAACATATTTTTGCGTATTAACGCATTCCAGTCTTACTGGAAACATATCACTTTCAAAGCAGGCTGCCTAGGAATGCTTTAAAAGCCTGATCACAGAGCTTCTCCTGGGCTTCCTTCCATGGAAACCAAGTGGGAAATTCAGCCATATCCTGCCCAGGTCTCAGAGGGATGGTCCTTTCCTGGTGGACCTGCTGTCACAGGGCACAAAGGTGTGCAATTTTCTCAGCATCCAGTGATCAAAGACATACATGACAGTATGAATTTTAGAAAAGGCGCCTTGCCAAACAAAACTAGCTACATAATGTGCAGAGCCTAGTGCAGACACGAAGAAGCTCAAGATGCAAGAACATTAAACCCAGGTCGGGCCCCCGGAGCACGGGGCCCGTGAAGTGGCTCCTTCTCCAAAAGGACCTTGATGGTTACGATGTCTCAAAACAATACATTCTAATCACCAAGTGTTTACTCTGTGCAAGGAGAATCATAGTAGTCCTCAGAGAAGATTTTAACTATACTAAACAAGGCAAATTTAAGACTTTTAAAATTAGGATATGATACAGGAGATTTTTTCCCTTTTATTTACTTTTAAAATCAATTTTTACTGAAGTGTAGTCACTTTATAATGCTGCATTAATTTCTACTGTACAGCAGAGTGCATCAGCCATGCATATACATATACTCCCTCTGTTGTGAATTTCCTTCCCATTTAGGTCACCACAGAGCTCCAAGCAGAGTTCCCTGAGCTATACAGTAGGTTCTCATTAGTTATCAGTTTTACCAGTTCAGTTCATTTCAGTTGCTCAGTCGTGTTCGACTTTGCAGCTCCGTGGGCTGCCGCTTGTCACTCCCGGAGCTTGCTCAAACTCATGTGCATTGAGTCGGTGAAGCCATATGCATAGTATCAATGGAGTATGTATGTAGTCCCAACCTCTATTCATCCCTCTCCCCTCTTTTTCCCCCTTGGTGTCCGTACATTTGCTCTCTATATCTGTGTCTCTGTTTCAAACAGAAATCTTGTTTTGTTTTGTTCTTAACCACTAGCACCACTTGGGAAGCTCTCAAACAGAAATCTTGTATGTGATCAAAGCAAGAAATGAAAGTTAAACCTTTTGGAAAACAAAACCAGAACAAGACAAACCAATAACATAATGGGCATCTCTTAGTCCCTAAAGCAATTTCTTCTGGCTAAGGACCTTGCAGGTGTCCCCAGGACAGCAGGTGCAGAAGTGGTAGCTGACCCGAGGCAAAATACAGAATATCTTCACATCAGGGTCCATCCTCTGAATCCTACCATTCTCAACAGGAAAACTGGGAGAATTCTTGCTACACCTGCCACTTTCTTTTTCTGACTTGACTAGCTTGTGTGTGTGTTCACAGCCTAGAGCAGAGAGAAAGAAGTATTTTGAAAGAGAAAGTGCGTCTGTTGGGAAAACACTCTACAAGTTCTGGTAGAATAGCAAGGAAAAGAGAAGGTCAGGAGTCAGAGTGGCCAAATTGGAGAGAAGGTGTTTCGAGGGGCTTTTCTGGAGGAGACTCACATTTGGGGAAGCCATTGTTAGCTGTGGAGCAAGAGGAAGGAAGACAGATAAAAGGCAAGGACATTAAGGACAGCTGGCTTCTCTTTGTTGTCTGCTTGCCTTGGACATTTTGGAGAACCTGATGTAAAGATCTGAATTCCTTTCCCCTCTTTGTTTCCTTGGATGTGACTCCATGGACCAAGCACGGTGCTGCATTCATCTGGATTGGTGTTTGCTGGGCGTCATGTATTGAGCACCTACCAAGAGAAGGGGCTGGACAGAATAGCCAGGGTAATGAGTGTGGCCCGTTCTCTGGGAAGCTTTTTTCTGGAGAGCAGGCTGGACCACCAGTGCTTCGTGGAAAAGCTGAGACTGCATTCCAGCTTTTCCTAGTGTTACCTAGAAGTGACAGACCTCGTTCTCATTTTTCATATGGGGACGGTGAACAATGTTATCATGTTATAGTATCACTCATTGACATATTTAATACACAGCAGCTCTCTAGCGCCACCCCTGGTGGCTCAACGGTAAAGAGTCTGCCTGTAATGCAGGAGACACAGGTTCCATCCCTGGGTCAGGAAGATCCCCTGGAGAAGGGAATGGCAACCCGCTCCAGTATCCTTTCCTGGGGAATTGCACGGACAGAGGAGCCTGGCGGGCTACAGTCCATGGGGTCGCAGAGTCGAACATGACTGACACTAACACCCACACACTCTGGCAAGCTGCAGATGGTCAAGAAAAAAATAGCAGGTGTCATTATCTGGGGAAGCTGAAAGAAGGATACGAGGGACAAAGGTTGTTTACAGCAGCTCTGCATTGGAGCAGTGAGACCCCCCGCCCCCAGCCACCCCGCGTTGGTCCAAACTGAATGTCAGCTCAGTTCTTCCCAGGGCTGCCTTCTCCTATAACCACGCTCATGGGTTCCACCTGAGTCGGTCCAGCTAGGGAAAGTCCAAGCATTTAGTCTGGCTTAATGAGTGTTTGAGATCTCTCAATCTCAAACTTTCAAATATTAGCGATGAGACACCCGATGTGTTACAAGGACACATATGGTGCAGGGTATAGGATGGGTGACCCCTGGGTCCCCAGGGTCACTGGTGGCTCAAGACCCAAACCTCATGGTGACTTGGAAAGAAGACAGTGGTTTGTACTTGTCTCCACACTCAACAGCCACCCTTCCTTCCCGCTGTCTCGGTTCCAGGCTCTCATTAGGTCCTTTCAGGAGGAGAAATAAGAAACACTCTAGAAAGCAGAATGAGTCAGTGCAGAGAGTGTAAGAAATTCATTATCACACAAACGGACTAGAATATATTGAATGAATAATGAGGAAAACACATCCATTTTTGTCCTATACGAATATTTGAAATTCAAGATAACTGATGTTTATACATATTTGCAGCACTTATTATTACACGTCTTTGTTGCCCATTCCGTTAGGGAAGACATGTGCTATCTAACAAGAAACGAGCTCAGAGTGATTTATAATAGACCTGGGTGCTCCCCTCCCCTCCGTGTCACACCCCCTGCCCAGAGTGGGGAGTGGCCATCCCAGCCTTCTGATACTTTTTGCCATACCCATCCGCCCACAGCAAGCTGAACTTGTACTCTTGGCCAGTGAAAGTCCTCAGGCAATTATAATTTGGCCATGGGCAATCCACCAGGAGAAGACACCCATAAATGATGTCAGTTAAGGGAGGGCTAGGAATCTATTTAACACAGATGTTGGGTGGCATCACTGACTCAATGGACATGAGTTTGAGTAAACTCCAGGAGTTGGTGATGGACAGGGAGGCCTGGTGTGCTGCGGTCCATGTGGTTGCGGAGTCAGATTCGACTGAGCAACTGAACTGAATTAAACTGGAGGAACATATCTGTTTAGTAATATACATTATTCTCCCCAATTCTTACTTTTTGCCCTTATGAAACAAACTTGTTTCTGCTCTGATGGTGCCAACATTTTTCTTTAATGGCTTCTTGTGGCAGCCACTGAAAGAAATTTTATTTCATTTGAGTATACTTGCCCTGGTTGAACAATATTTGAAAAGTAAGGTAATTTTTTCCTTCAGTGAATTCATTCAATTTCCTGCAATACCCAGATGTTTTCAACTCGGAGGTGATTTCCAAAGATACTTGATGATTTCCATCTTACTGCACACTGGAGATAAGAAGAGGATATTCAGAAAATATATTTAACATAACATTTCCTCAGCAAATAACTTTAGAGGCCGTGTGCACGTCTTCCTCCATGGATCAGAGGCTTGTAATGGAAGAACACCATCTTCTCAGCTAAAATCCTGTATGTCTCTTTATTAATGCAAGGCCTGATGTGGGTAGCACTGATTTCTGGATAATTTTTATTGGTTTTTAAAAACAACTTCCCCCAGTAATTAGTCTCTTGGGGATATATTGGTTATACGCTTCTCTTTCCAAGTGGCATATGGAGGCAGTATCCTTGAAAGATGGGCTTCCCCAGTCGCTCAGCAGGTAAAAATTTCACCTGCAAGGCAGGAGCTGCAGGAGATGTGGGTTCGATCCCCGGGTGGGGAAGACCGCCTGGAGGAGGAAATGGCAGCCCACTCCAGTATTCTTGCCTGGAGAATCCCGTGGACAGAGGAGCCTGGCGGGTTACAGTCCATGTGGCCACAGACAGTTGGACACGACTGACTGAAGACATACAGCACGCCACTGAGCGACAGTGACGCTTTTCTGTATGAAGGTGGCAAGCCACCCATCTTCCACCAGGCGGCACAGTTCTCTCCTTGAAAGGGACTGGTTGATGGTGGACAAAGACACGGATCTTGGTGCTGAGTTCCTCGATGCTCTGTTCTTCCCGTGTTCATGCCCTGATGCCCAGGGAGACTTTTCTACTCCCCTCGATATTCATTCTGGCACCACCAGGCATAGACCACTTTACGGCCGCCTGGACCACATCAATTAACTCAACCCAGTTCATTCTCTGAAACAGCGCCTGAATGTTGCCAGGAGACAGAAATCAAAACGCTCTTCTGGTCATTGCTAGCTCTTTTCTGTGCCCCCTCTGGGCCATCATCTCTTCTCTGCCTCTCTGTCTTGCTGTCGGGGCTTCCTGAGATGACCACATGTGTGGTTGCTGGGAGGCCACCCAGAGGACATCCAAGCGGGGCTGCTCCCTATTGTCATATCAGTAACACCGTCAAGGCCTTCCAGAGTCACAGGGAGAAGAAGCAATTTGAAAACTTTGACAGAAGATCACCTCCTTGACCCAAGCATTGCTTAAGCACTTTTAGTTCTAAAAGAATTAAAAATGTTTCTAAGCAAAAGAAATACGGTTTGAAATGACTTGAGAGAAGCAGCGCGGTGTGGGAGTTAAAGTTAAGGCCTCTGGAGAGTCAGACGGGCCAAGGGCAAGGCCTGGCATTGCCGCCTCCCGGTCGGGGGTCATGCCTCCAAGCCAAACCTGCTTTTCATCTGAGAAACATAGCGATGGTAGACAGGTCGCATCTTGGCTGATGTGAGGGTGAATGAGATGGCACATCAGACACTCAGTAAGCACTTGTTCTTGTCTTGACTCTAAGGACATGAAAGCGTGCTTATTCCCTGGATGAGACACAGGCATCCGACCTTCTCCCCCCCGTCTGTCCACGGTCTGGAGGGATGGATCTCAGGGAGGTTAAAAGTTACATTCCCCACCCCCACCCCCACAAATTCAGTGTCCAGTATCTCAGAAGTGATTGTATTTAGAGATAAGGCCTTTAACAAGGCGATTAAGTGAAAATGAGGCCCCAGTCTTATCTGACTGGTGACTTCATAGGCAGAGGAGATCAGGACACAGCAGACACCAGGAACACTTGCGAACAAAGGGCAGGTGCATGAAAACATGGTGAGAAGGCGCCCACCTGCAAACAGAGGCGAGGGTCTCACCAGAAGCCATCCCTGCCCGCACCTTGACCTTGAACTTCCAGCCTCCTGCACTGTGAGGAAGCAGACGCCTGCTGCGTAAGATGCCCAGTCTCTGAGATTCTGTCACAGTGGCCTCAGTGTCCTAAGTCAGGTGCCATCTCACCTGACAAGCGCCTCCTGGTGACCTGGCACCTCCCCACACCTGAGGTGGAAACAGCCTCTCCAGGAGAATGGGCCGCAGGCACCGCAGACTCAGCCCGACTGCCTTCCTCCAATCGCCTCTTCTTCCTCCTTGTCTGTCTCAGTTCGCAGCCCTCTCCAGCCTTTGTGGCCCCCAAACCTTGGGGGTTCTCAGCTCTGGCGGTGTGGGGGAGTCAGCCGCGGAGCTCCTGCAGAAATAGCAATGGCCCCGCATCACTGTTTAATAAGAGATGCTCCCCGCCCTGCCCAGCGTCTGACTCCCCGCTCCCTCTTCCCGGCGGCAGCCAGACCTTGGCCTCTCCCTCCCCCGTCCAAGCCCCCGGCCTCTGGTCTAGGCCAGGTCCCTGCAGTGGCAGCCAGACTCACTTGCTGGTCTCTGGTCGCTGTGTCTCTGAGCTGTCCTCCAGAGGGTCCTCAGCAGCCGGTTGGGCATGTTCACGCTTTGTCCTCCTCCTAGTCATGTCCTTGCTCTGTTCCCCTTTCAGTCGTATTTGCTGGCTCTTTCTCGAGTTTAGGATGCGTCTTAACACTCTTAACAGTCCAGATGGGGTCTGCCAGTTATTTCCACCCTCACTGATGGCGCCTCCCCTCCGTAGACCCCTTTCTGTGGTCACCCCGTGCTGTTCCGACGTCTCAATCACAGGGAGCCTCCAGGCTTCCCACGTGGGCTCCCTGGGATGCTCTCCTGGGCCTGGACCAGGTTCTTCCTGCCTGCAAGGTCTCCCCCACCAGGAGTCTTCCTCGCCTCCCCACCTCACCTTCAGGTCTCCTCCACATCGCCACGTGCGTCATGTACAAATACATACTCATACATACAAATCATGCACTAGTGGTAAAGAATCCTCCTACCAGTGCATGAGACGCAAGAGTTGAGGGTCCATGCTCTGGGTCTGGAAGAACCCCTGGAGGAGGGAATGACAACCCACTCCAGTAACCTTGCCTGGAGAAGCCCGTGGACAGAGGAGGCTGGCAGGCTACGGTCCCTAGGGTTGCAAAGAGTCAGACACGCCTGAAACGACTTAGCACACACGCACAGTCTGCGTTTAGGTATGCAGATTATAGGTGGCGTAGGAGTGGAAGTGTTTTGTTACCTTTATTTATTCCTTGCAAAATTTGTCTACATGAAATATATATGCAAATATAATAAACTAGTTTTCAAATGAAGTATATAAAATATAAGTATTTAAGATAAAAATTAATTTTGCATAACTATAGAAATAGGGTATACATAGATATATCAGTGTATAAGCATATTGACATATAGATGCATTTTTATAAGTATACTTTTTTTCCAAGTGAAAACCTGAATTTGTCCCCAATTAGGAGGGGGAAGGATTTGAAATGTCATCTCTAAATTAAGACAGATTTTCATATCAACATATGCCCATTTCTGAATTCTCTATTTTGTTCTATTAATACATGTCCTTTCTTATGCCAATACCACACTATTTTAATTATAGCTTTGTAATGTGTTTCGATACTTGGTAAGATAATTTCTTTTTCATTCTTTTTCTTTTTAAAATGTCATTGCTATTCTTGAATATTTTCTTTTCTATATGAAGTTGAGAAGCAAGTTCCAATAAATCCTGCAGGAATGTCAACTGGGAGACATTGAATTTACAGATTAATTAGGGTGAAAATTGATATCATTATGGTAACAAAAATTCCCATCTAGGAATATTCTGTTTTTCTGAGGCTTCAGATTTTTCAGGTTAGGGATTATAGATTTTTTTTTAAGGTACAGATACAGTACATCTCTTGGAAGGTTTAATTTAATGTGTTTGCTGCTTTTTGTTCTAAATGGGCTACTTAAAAAAAAAAACTTTCATAGTGGAAAGTTTCAAAAGTACATGCCACTTGAGAGAGTAAAGAACCCTTCTGTACCTCAATCAAAACTGCAGCAATGATTAATTCATGACTTAGTCTCACCTCCGCTCTACCCTACCCAATCCTCCCTCCCTGTACAGTCATTTTGAAGCAAATCCTGGATTTCATGTCATTTCTGTCCTTGACTCTTCCATGCTAATTTATTAGTTTTAACAACACGGGGTTAATCTACTTTGCTGTTTTAGGTGGAGACGCTCTTCTGTTTTCTCTCTGCAGTCCTGAACATGAAGCAGAAAACGAGGTAGGGCTTTAATACTCGGTTCAAGAATAAGCTTGTTCCCAACTCACGGCCATGATTGCATCTCTCACTTGCTGTGTGACCCTTGGAGGTCATCTGAACCCTAGAGGCATGTGACACTGATGGGCAGTTCTTCCTGGCACCCTGCAGGCCAAACTCACTCTTAAATTTAGGAGAGCGACGCCAGCCTCGCCTCCTCTGCTGTTTTGCTTTCCGCAGACAATGCAGGAGAATCACTCTCGTTTGCACCGGGCTCTCCCCATCTCCTTCGAGTCCCCAGGTCTCCGTCCTCAGAGGTGCGTGCCTTGGGTTTTTTCTCCAAGAGCCACAGCAGCAGAAGTGGGACAAGGTTCATCAGAGCACAGAACTAAGCGCAGCCTGGCTAATCTTTTTTGTAGAGTTTCTACTGCTCAGAACCAGAATCCATTATTCAGCCTCAAAGCAGGAACAAACGATGCAAATACAGCCTGCAGAAGGGCATGCGCAGGAGGTTTATAGAGAGAGACTTCATTTCCTATGCCTGCAAACCTATAGAAAGAGCTGCAAGCCTCGGCCACTGCCTGGAGGTTCTCTGATATAAGGTGATACAAGGGCACTGGCCGATTGTCTTTAGACCTGACCTTCAGAACACCCTCTCCAGCACCCAGTAGCACAGGAACAAAAGACCTTCCTCCCCCCCACCCCTACCCCCACCCTGAGTTCTCAGGCCATACCACCCCATGGTCCCTGCCCCTCCTCCCTGCACCCCCCACCAGCAAAAAGGAGGTAAACTCTGTCCTTAGTTGTCAGTTTCAAATGCAAGGATGTGCCCTTCTCAATCCTGTTCTCCCATAAAGTAATGTATTTTGGCCGTCATCTTGAATTTTGTGTTTGACATTTTGGGTTATTACATTCTGCTGTGTACTAGGTAAAGTCGACACGTGTTTTTGACTCTGATATCCACATTGATTAGGTAACTTGCTGAGTTGGTACACTCACCTTCTCCACCCCCACCACGATCTTCAGATTCATCCATAATACTTCCCGAGGGTTCTTCATCTGAGAAGCCAACTCTCATCACAGCTCCCATGGCAGCCTTGATGCGGGTGTCTTTTCTGGCTCCAGTGGAACTTTCTTGGTTCTTTCATCTGAAATGGAAACCAGCTTGGTTGTATGCCCCAGGAGGGAAGATTCAGTTCAGTTCAGTCACTCAGTCGTGTTCGACTTTTTGCAACCCCATGGACTCAACATGCCAAGCTTCTCTGTCCATCACCAACTCTTGGAGCTTGCTCAAACTCATGTCCATTGAGTTGGCGATGCCATCCATCTCATCCTCTGTCATCCCCTTCTCCTCCTGCCTTCAATCTTTCCCAGTATTAGGGTCCAAATGAGTCAGTTCTTCACATCAGGTGGCCAAAGAATTGGAGCTTGAGATTGAGCTTCAGCATCAGTTCTTTCAATGAATATTTAGGGCTGATTTCCTATAGGATTGACTGGTTTGGTCTCTTGGTTTGTTATTATTTGGTTACTAAGTCATGTCCAGCTCTTTGTCACCCCACGGACTGCAACCCACCAAGGAAGAATGCTGGAGAGGGTTGCCATTTCCTCCTCTAGGGGATCTTCCTTGCCCAGGGATCAAATCTGAGTCTCTTGCATTGGAAAGATGATTTTTCTAACCACTAAGCCACCCGAGACGCCATTTAAAAAGTGTGTATACATGTGCTAAGTTGCTTCAGTTGTGTCTAGCTCTGTGCGATGCTATGGACTGTGGCCCCCAGGCTCTCTCTGTTCATGGGATTTCCCAGGCAAGAATACTGGAGTGGGCTGCCATACCTTCCTCCAGGGGATCTTCCCGACCCAGGGATCAAACCCAGGTCTCATATGTCACCAGCACTGGGACACAGGTTCTTTGCCACTAGCACCAGCTGGGAAGCCCAGTTTAAAAAGTAGCCATCATTTAATGAAAAGAAGGTTGAATTTCAAAGTCTTAAATATGAATTTAGGGCCTGCATGCCCAACTTTTATTGGGGATTTTATTATTATTGGGGCTACCCCTGGGAGGGTCATTTACATCTTACGGCTTTGGTGGTTGGATACATCTGTGAAACGGAAGAGCAGCTATCCTCAAGCGTTATTGCAGAATCAAGGTGATGGGTGGGAAAGCACTTGGCGGGGGTGTTGTTTCTACCAACATCACTGGTACCGCCTGCAACTGACTGGCAGAGGAGCGCAGAGCCAGTTGTTAAAGTGCAGCAGCTCTGTCCTACTTTGTAAATTGCTGCCCTCCCAAGTCCCCTCCCTCCCCACCCCAGGGGCTCCTCACAGCTAACTGCCCCAAGCCCCGGTTTATTCCTTCCTCCTCATCCCACCATCTAAGTACAAGAGTGTTCATGCCTTGCGTTATTCAGGAGACGTGCAATTTTCTGCCTTTGGCTCCAAGCAAGACACATCTATTTTCAGCCTTTCAGCTTAACCCAGTGTTAAAATCTAGGAAATGCAGAAATTAAAATTGGCCACTTTAGGTAAATTTTCTCTCTCTCTCTCTCTGAATGTATGAATTACTACTTCTACCTTCTGGGTAAGAAGAACTGACTATAACAGCCAAAATTTTGTTTGTTCCAATAGAATAGTTCATACTCTAGAGGAAGGTTAAATTATGTGTTTTGAGATTTCCTAAAGCTGCAGTTCAAGAAATATGTAATTAAGCCCCAGCATTATCAAAGAGTAGAAAATGTTTTTCTTCCAACTTTCCTATGGTTTAAAAACTGTTCAGGGTTTTGACTTTGATGACAGTAGGGTAGATAACACATCAAAAACTCTAAGAAGCACTGTTAAATCATAAATGAAAGTCCAGGAATATTTTTATACTGCTCAGATGTTTTTATTAGTTTCCTTGGACAGCCGTTAACAAATTACCAAAAACCTCATGGCTTGAAAACAGCATAAATTTCTTCTACTGCAATTCTGGAAGTCAGAGGCTCCAAATCAAGGTGTGAGCAGGACCCTGCTTTGTTGCGTCCGAAGGCTCTAGGAAGGGATCCGTTCTGTCTCTCCCGGTGCCTGTGGGCTCCAGGCGGTCCTTGGCTTTAGGCCCCCATCACTTCAGTCTCTGCGTCTTCACACGGCAGTTTCTTTGTGTCTCTAAGACACAAAGGTTACCTGTCTCTTGAAATGACACCTGTCTTTGGATTTCAAGGTCATTCTAAACCTAGGATAATCTCATTTTTAGATCTGTGATTTGATTACATCTGCAAAGATCCTATTTCCAAATAAAGTCATTCACAGGTACTGGACATTAGGGCTTGGAATAATTTAATTCACAGTAAATATATATTTAATAATCCCAGGAAAAATACCTAAGGGGTTGATAACAGTAATTATCTTTTTGAAGAAAGTGATAGAAGTCGAGAGAAAGCAACAGAAGAGAAAGGAAGAATTTTGCCCCTAAATCACTTTCAGATTGCTCAGATCTTTGAGCCCGGTACAGAGGTTACTTATTAAATCCCCAATAACTGGAGTTTATTTAAAATTGATAAAATGAAAGTATTATCAATTATGATTTCAACTGAGCTTGTCAACACAATTAAAGCCTAAAGACAAAATGTAAAACTCCATTAAGATTTTTAATAAAAGGAAGCTGGAGGTTTTAAATTTGATATTCATCTTTACATCTCACAAGCTACACAAAATGTCAGCCCCAAAATGTAGAAAAATAAAGTTGTATTGGCTGATTTTCAGTATGACTCCAAGGTCATTCATTCGCCACGCACATGTGTTCGTATGTGCCCAGTTTGCTCACTCAGTATTTGTTGAGTGGCTGCTGTGTGCTGGCCACACCCTCCTCACTCAGATGCAAAATGAACACAGGGAGCAATGATCCCTAAGGGAATTACTCATCTCACCTAATCCTTAGAAGGAACCTGAAAGGGGTCATTATTAAAAACCTCATCTGATGGGTGAAGAAGCAGGTGGACTGAGATGTTTCGCTCAAGGTCAAATGCTGGAGAGTGGTAGACTTTTTGAGGCAAGAGCTGTTTGACTCCAGAAACACATCCTCTTAATCACCATCTGTCACTTCATCGAAGGTCAGACCACAGTTATATTTCTTTTGGCTGGGCTGAGGGCATGCAGGATCTCAGTTTCCCATCCAAGGAATTCATGCCCTCCTGCAGTGGAAACATGGGGTTTTAACCACTGGACCACCAGGGAAGTCCTCAGACCACAATTAAAAGGTTAGTTTTTGAGTGTGGAATTATATTGATGGAAATTTATAGGATTTTGTTGAGAAACTGATTCTTTATCAAGGCTTAAAATATATGAAAGAGTAAAAATTGCAAAATGGAAAATAAAATTTAATCCTATAAGCCAGAGATAAATAGCTTGCAACTTTCTGGCATTTGTTCTATTCATATAAATAAGTAAATAAATAAATACTTGTACGTTCAGAATATAATTGGCAATGTTAAGTACACATATTTACTCTGCTTTTTCAATTGTATTATGATGATCCTGACATGTACACTGCTAAATGTTCTTTTAAAAACATGTCTTTTTACTGCTTAAAAAAATCCAAATGATGTAATCTATTTGGCCAAATCTACATTGTTGGACATTTAGGGTTTGTGTAATGCTTTGCTCTTATAGCTCAAGAAAAATATCCCAATATGCATTTATTTATATGGGTTCAATAATCTGAGAACTGTCATAGTTTCATCTCCTTTTGCCTAAGAAGAGAATTTGCTATTTCAACAGGTAGTATGTCACCTAATGTGCTGGGGACATTAACATACTCATTCCTGGGGTTCATTTAGCTAAATTCTGGCTGTCTTTCCCCCTCTTGTTAAAAAATTCCAGTACCTTTACCTTTAAAAATGAAAAAAATTAATTTTTTAATTGGAGTTTAGTTGGTTTACAGTGTTATATTTATTTCAGGCACACAGCAAGTAACCATTTTCCTTCACTGTTTATCAGGTTCTTGGCTGCAAAGGAAACACAGAATTAGTCAAATCATGCTGAATAATGAGAGATGTGTTACAAGGATAAGCATAGTAAAAACTAAAAATTTAGCCATATACCCGGACCTCATTAAAAATGCAGAAATGGTGTAGAGCTCAGACCACAGAGATGGAAATGAAGATCATCAGAAGCTAAGGAAAATATCTTGGGCCCAGAAGTTTATGAACAATCCTTATGGTGCTTCAGATAGTTCCTTCCTGATTCTTCTCTCGGTACATAGTGATGATGCTTCTCTCATTATTAAATCTTTGTTTAAATTCCCAAGAGAGAGAATCTCATTGGCCAAGCTAATTATTCTGATTCTTGTTACTGAGGGACAGGGTCAGCTTTGTCGACATGGACTTACACCCAGGGGGTCCCTGTGCTTGGTTTAATGCCTTGCTACTCAAAATTATCAACAATTTCATGTTTGAACTTACATTTTGAGGTGAGCCCCAATGGGACAATGGAGCACCATGTGAGAGCAGAGATACACACAGTATGTGACGCCCCATGAGCACAGAATTTCCCTGGCACTGTGAGGCCTGGCGGTCATCCTGCTGCATCTATGACTGAGCAAGGGGAGGGAGTCCCAGATGGCCCCCAAGTCCATATTTTCCTTTAGATCTAGAACTTGTGTTACCAAATGCAAGTTCATGTACCCGATGCACCGTGAGGTCAAACAAACCAAAACATTGGAGGCTGGAGCAGAGAAAGTTTTGTTGCAGGACCATGCAAAGAAACAGGTGGCTTGTACCCCCGAAGCATTTTTAAAGGCTAAATGAAGGAGCGGGTGTAGTTGGCCTTTGCAAACTTCTTGGTATAGGAATCCTTTGTCCTTGTAGCTGTGCGTGTAGGTCAGGTCACAACTTCCTGTAAACTCCAAGAAGACAAATGTTATTCTCTGTTCTGCAACTTTTTATCTATATATGAATGGAAAAGTCTTATACTCTTAAAGGTCAGAACCTTGTGACAAGGCTTCCCTGTATATGTCAGGCTATAGGCAACATTCTTTACTCAAGAAAAAGCAATAGAATGCACAGGTTAAAATAAAAGAAACAGACCTAATATGGAGTTAGATTTGCTCTTCTCTGTTACATTTGCCTCCAACGCAGAAAGAAGTTGATGTGAGAAACACAAATGACCAAGGAACTTATCTTACCTTTTCTTGCTTATGTTACTTCCCTGTATTAGCCAACCTATGCTGGCAATGATGCCACAGTAAGAAAGGATACAGGAAGGGAGCCTTTTATTCTTAATTTCTATCCTTTCTTCTCATCAATAAGCCAAAAGTAGAGAGCATTAGTGGAATATAGGATATCAAGAAGTGAGATAGAAACCGTTGAGTTAATGTTTTGCGGCTTTCTATGTTTTGGTAAGAAGGAACTGTGCATGTACAAGCTACAGAATACAATTTTTAAAAATAATTTTGATTATTCAGCATCTGCGTTAAATATGCTTACATTTGCATTTCAGCAGGAATTGCACAGTATAAAGAGAAATGATAAAATTCATGGTAAATTTATAAAATTTTATTTGTTTCTTTACTTCATTAAAGACCAAATTAGAAACATCATGATAAACTGAGAGACTGTGGAAGAAAGAAAAAAGCTTTATGTTTTGTTACCTTTAATGGCCCTTTCCCCTGCTTTCTGAACGAGGGAATTCATCTTGCAGTGGGGGCCCCTGCAAGGGAACCCTATCGCAAGGTCTCATCAGGTTGTGGGCCAAGGGTCACAGGACAGAAACATAGCTGCTTCTGGGGTCAACCTTGGCAATTTTTCTTAGAAGGGAAGGCAATTTTTTAATGCCATAATACTTGGCGTCTCTTTCGCATCTCCTTATCCGTGGGGGTACTTGTTGCACTGCTATGTTTTAAGACAGTATCGTGTTTGGGGGGCATGACGTTGCCTCAGCCTATAAACCTTGAGTGTTATTCTTTGTTTCTGAGAAACTGTTTAAATGGGTGTTCCTTCTTTTTGTATTGGCCTAAACTATAAACTACACCTTTCACATATTAGGCTTCGTGTTAATTAGAATATAATCTATTATTTTGAGTAAGGGCAGAAGAAAAGAAAAGAAATGGCTTGAAGGCACTTAAGCATTTCAGGGAGGTCCTTGGTAGCTCAGAGGTTAAGAAATCCCTGCCACTGCAGAGGAGTCACTGAGCCTTCACCCTAGAGCCTGTGAGCTACGACTGCTGAAGCCCAGAGCTGCAACTGTGGAGCCCGAGTAGCCTAGAGCTCCTATTCCACAATAGAGGCCGCTGCAACAAAGCCTGGCACCTCGGCTAGAGAGTAGCCCCTGCTTGCTGCAGCTGGAGAAAGCACACATGCAGCAATGAAGACCCAGCATGGCCAGAAATAAATAAATAATTCTTAAAAAGGCATTCAAGTGATGCTCAGCACAATTAACTGTTCCAACAACGGAATTTCCAGGTATTCTCTCTGTAGAAAACTGGATATCAATGAAATTTTAGGACTTCAGTCCCCCGCTCCCCTAATTTTGCCTCTGTTATTTAGGTGCACAGATCTGTGAAGGCATTCCTCTTCCAGAAGCAGGAGGTTCCAACTCCAGCACTTCCTGAGCGCAGATCACCAAGGATGCATAAACCTCTTTCTGGCTATTTTCCTCATGTTGCTGCTCAGACATGCTCCCCTGCCTGTCAGTCACAACCATCCACATCCAGGGTACGTGTGTTTGTGCGTCCACTCAGGAGCCCACCTCCACCCACCTGTCGACTTTCACATCCCCTCCCTCCCACCCAGCCAGAACTTCAGTCATGCACTCTTGGTCCAATCTCAGGTGCTAGTAACAGAGCAGATAGGCCCGCACTTGCAAGTGATGTGGAATTTGCCTTTCCATGGAGTTCCCTGGGAATAGATCTTCAGAAAGACTCACCATCCCAGGGGTTACAGGGCTCTCTACAACTCCTCTTCTCTCAGGGGAAAAGTGCACACCTAGACTCAAGTTTTCTCCACCAGGCTCCACAGAGAGTAACTCTATCAGCAGCTCTGCAAGGCCAGGGGAGATTGGGTGAGCTCTCTGGAATCCCACTGTTTGCTTTCCCTGGTCTCATAACTTGTTCTCAGCTCTTTGAACTGTATCCAAGCACCACTTCATGACATCATAATTGCTCACCTGGGACCTGGGCAGAGATCTGGTTTCTGACAGTCAAGTGCGAGCACCTGGGAAATACATAATAGTTCTACTAAGACGCACATTACATCAGCTATGATTCATAGATATGACCTGGATCTACGCCAGAATCTGATAAGACAAACTGAATACTTCAACTGCTAAAAGATGCTTAACTGGAAAAAAATGAAAAGGATTTTTGCTTTTCCTTTTGACTTTAGTTTTAACTATATATGTATATATTCCAAATAATTCATTTGACTTTTAAACAATTTAAAGGCCCATGTTAAAGGGCCTTTATCATGTTGACCTTGAATGTACTTTAAGGTCATGAGCAAGCTGTGCCAAGTAGTATATGAAATTGGTGAGATAAACTTTGATGTATATTAGCTGTGTGCATTAGGCAGATGACTCAGACTCCCTGAGCTGACATTTTCTTTATGAAATAAAGATTAGTGATGCCAATCTTAAAGAATTGTTGGGAGGAGTAAATTAAATAAACAAAAGCCTCTTCAAGCTTCGTACACAGTATAGGCTCAATACATGATGGTCACTTTCTCCTTTCCATCTGCGGGAAATACTATGTGACACACTGAGTTTCTCCTCGACCATGCCTGGGCACCTCTTTCACTGGGTAGCAGCCAGGCTTGATTGGGATTGGTCTCTCCAGAGCCCTAGGGGTGTGTCTTGGTTGACTTGAGCCAATCGGAGCTACGTCCTCCTGCTTTGTGATTGGCTTTAGCAACTGCCGGCCAAAGCCAATCAGCAGGTGTCAGTCACCTGGCCACGGACTGGCCCAAGCAGCAGGAAGCCCAGGGAAGTATTTTTCTCCCTCTGGATGTGAGCAGAGCTGCTGAAGCCTTGGGTGCTGCGGACCCGGCTTGTGACCTTGAGACAGAACCAGAGACAGAAATGGGTGGAACAGAGAATCTCCAAGAAACAAGAGGGAGCCAGTCAGAACAAAGCCTACACTGGACTTTTGAATTACATGCCCATTTGGTTCACTTTAATGCACTGACGTTCTCTCTGAGTTTCCACAAGAAGGGATGGTCACTGGCTCTCTCCTTGGGATTTTGGTCCAGAACAACCCCTAGGCAAGGATGCAGCTGCACCATAGAGCGCCCGTTCCAGCATTTCCCCCAGATGAGTTTTTGGCATGAGTGAAACTTACACTGAAGGCAAAACTCACTTGTATATACTTGCTTCTATTTTTCCTCTGATGATGGGAGCCTCTTGCAGAATGCCGTGCCTCTGAAAGCCCCCAGACACGGGAAGTGGCAGTTTCTAGAGCACACCGTTTAACCCAGTAATGTGACATCTAGATAATCCCTTGAGACGCAGCCCTAAGGGAGAAAAGCAGCTCGTGCAGTTATTGCAGCATTACTTGTTTACATGTTTTAATTAAAATTAGAAAAGCATTGCATTTAATTATAAAATCTCTGATAATAGAAAAGGATATGAAGTGAAATTTATTAGCACACTCCTATCACATAATCACCTCTTCTCACCCCCGGTCTCACTTCTCAGAGGTAGTCACCGATACCAGTGTCATTCTGAACATTTCTATTTACAAAAATGAATAGATTGGAGAAAGTTCTGTAAAAGCCTTATTTTGTGTTTCAGAAAGATTTAAGTGAATACGGAAATAATAAGAAAGTCAATGATACTGTGCTGTGCTTAGTCGCTCAATCATGTCTAACTCATTGCAGCCCCATGGACTGTAGCCCGCCAGGCTCCTCCTTGGGATTCTCCAGGCAAGAATACTGGAGTGGGTTGCCATGCCCACCTCCAATGGATCTTCCTAACCCAGGAATTGATCCCAGGTCTGCTGCATTACAGGTGGGTTCTTTACCATCTGGTGCACCAGGGACTCCATGATATTAAACTACAAATAAAAACCAACCAACCAATGAATTCTGAAGTAAGCTAACCATCAGCATGGGACTGGGCAAGTGTATTTGATATTTTCTAGTAGTCATGTATGGATGTAAGAGCTGGAGTGTGAAGAAAGCTGAGATAGTCTTACAACATGTCTTCCTTCCCAATCTGTATTCTTTTCATTCCTTTTCTTGCCTTATTGCATTAGCAAGAACTTCCAGAATGGTGTTGAAAAGGAGTGGTGAGAAGCAACATTCTTGCCTTGTACTCAGTCTTACTAGGAAAGTTTCTATTTTCTCACCATCGATTATGTTATTAGATGTAGGTTTTTTGTAGACTGTCTATCAAGTTGAGAAAGTTCCTGTCTATTCCTAGTTTACTGAGAGTTCTTATAATGATTGGGTTCAGTTCAGTTCAGTCGCTTAGTCATATCCAACTTTTGCAGCCCCGTGGACTGCAGCATGCCAGGCCTCCTTGTCCATCACCAGCTCCCAGAGTTTACTCACACTTATGTCCATTGAGTCAGTGATGCCATCCAGTGTTATGGGTGTTAGATTTTCTCAAATACTTTTTCTGCATCTGTTGACATAGTATGTGGTTTTTCTTTGTTGATACAGTAGATATAATGTTGTACTACTTAATTTCTATTCATGAATCAAGATTTTTTTGAAAAGTCACAATACTTTGAGAGCATGAATCTTGGGATTTCTGCCCTAGTATTATGAGAGTCAGAAGGAACATGGGCAGAGGCCTTCTGTTAATGAAGTGATGGTCTGCATTGCTACAGCCACTGGTTCCGGCTCCCACCATAGTCTCTACAGCATGCTGAGTATCTGATCTGGCTAATAAATCCCTGTAAATAATTTTAAGTTTCATCGAGCCCACAGAATCTGGAAGGGGTGAAATGTGTCAGAATCTGTTGAATCTCCCAAATAAACAATCAAGGACTACCACTTACAAGAACTGACAGAGAGAGAAAAAAATAGATATATAGGAATATTATAGAGATGATTTCCAGTGACACAGGATCTATAAGAAAATAGGACAGGTTTTCTATTGTGTATCCTTTAAAACCTTGAGGAAGATATTGTACCTGGAGACAGTGAGCAGATGGCCATAGAGAAAGACCTGTGAGATCAGACAAGAATATGTGGAGATGAGGAACACAGCAGTGGAATTAAAAACCCCAAATGGAAGCTCTGAGTAACAGATTTAATGCTGCAGAAAATCAGATGGATTAAGAAAATGAAAGTCTCCTGTACCTGAAAGTGAAAGTCAAAGATATGAGAAAGATGAGGAAGTGAAAATGGGAGGGGAAAAAAGGGATAAAGATGACAGTTCAGACAAATCTCATGTATGTGTCAGAAAGCACAGAGCAAATGGTGAAGAAGTGCTAAACGAATAAAACAAATTTTGAGTTACGGAAAGAGTTGGATCTTCAGACTGAAAAGGCTCATCAAAAACAAGGCGAAAATTAGATCAAAGGGCCCAGCACCTAGGCTTAGAGTAGTGATGCTTTCAAATTTCAGCCACAAAGATAGGACTCATAACAACCAGAGGAAACAGCAGCGACAAAAACAAATCAGGTAGCTCCAAAGAACCGAAGGTCATCCTGGCTTCAGACAACGGAGCTACGTCCCTAGAATTCTGAGAGAAAATGACTGTGAGGCGAAGGAAACTGTCCAGAGGAAAAGGTCAATGCATTCGAACAGGCAAGGCGATAGGACAGAGATGCAGAGGGGAAGAGCTGTTTAATCTCTTCTTCACACGTGCAAATTGAAAACCACCTTTAGCAAATAAAAATATTAGTCCAAACTCCCATAAATACGAGAAGAGAAAAAAAGTAGCAAAATGGAGAGAAAAATGTTTCTGTGTCAGACAGCAGAAAAAGTCAATGCTGCTGCTGCTAAGTCACTTCAGTTGTGTCCGACTCTGTGCGACCCCATAGACGGCAGCCCACGAGGTGCCCCGTCCCTGGGATTCTCCAGGCAAGAACACTGGAGTGGGTAGCCATTTCCTTCTCCAATGCATGAAAGTGAAAAGTGAAAGTGAAGTCATAATTTTCCTTTAAAGCAAGCCAGGAAAGATCTTAGAAACATGCTTGCCTATGCTCTGAAAGCAACAGCAGATGTTGATCTGCTGAGGTGTTGCACCCTGTCCAGAAGAATCTCAGGAAGAGCCCCATGCACCCCTCCTCCCTGCCTTCCAAACTCCCAGGGAACATAAGTGTTGCTGGGGCAGCGTTTGCCCTTTCGCTAGGAGGGAAGCTCAGACCTGATGACTCAGCTGATGAAATGCTTAATTGGGGAGGCACTGTCTCCTTGTCAGAGAGGGCAGAAGAATCCCTTTTGGCTCACCTTGTAGCCGTGCAGATTAAACCACCTGCCCAGTCTGAGGAGGGATGTGATGGCTGAGATGGTGTTTTTAAAGCCTGTCCCAGCCCTGCTCACCTGCCCTCTCTGTGTGCACCTCTCTCCCACTCTCCAGAGCTGCGGCTTCTTGTATGTCCATACGCATCCACTCTGTTCTCTCCATTTGATGTGCCATGATTCAACCTAAGGTTCAGGTACCCACTGTGCTTTGTAGCCAAGTGGAGAGGGGCCATCGCTGGAGGCAGCATCCTTTGCGGTCTGGTCTGGAAACAAAGCCACATCTTTCCCAAAGGGAAAGCCTCAACTCTTATTCTCAGACTCCAAGTTTACTTTTTGGTTACAGGAAATTTCTTTTCTAATTTCCCACCTAATTGACAACAGGCATCCGGTGACTTCCCACCTTCATCCTGAGGATGCTTGTGTCTCTGTGTCCCCAGAGCTGAGCAGTTGCCATGGCTGAGGTGCAGCATCTGGGGGTTCTATCCTACTAAGATGCCAGCGTGATGCTGGGCCACACGTGTGCCCTGTAGCCCAGCAGCTAGGCACCTGCCATTCCCACTCGGTCTGTCCAGGCCACCTCTGGGCTTTGTCTCTGATTGCCCCAATGCCATTGGCTTTCTCCAGGTCTCAGACTCCTCTCTGACAACCCCCTGTCTTGCTTTCTCTGCACCTTACCAGAGAGACATCTTGCTGTTGTTCTGTCCCTGGTTCCAGTGTGATCGTGGCACCTCTGGGGACAGAGTTCAGATCAGCCCAGAGATGAGACAGCTTCCTTACTCTAGTGTGACTCTTTTCTGCCAGGATGTATCTTGAGGGCCCAGTGCTTCCTGATCAGACCTTCCAAGCTGTCTTATCTGTACTACAGGGTTCCCAAAACCCACCAGATGTCCACTAAAGACCACTGTTGGTCACATCGGAACAGTCTTTGCACTGTCTCATGGATGAATCTTTCTCTCTCTGACATTATCCAATAGGAAGCTGGCTTACTGCTCAAGGTTATGTGTCCTGAGGGACCATCCCTTATTCCTCACCTGGGGACATGGCCAAGTCTGGTTCAAATCTGGATCCTACAGGCCAGAATGACCTTGAACAAGGCATGGAGCTTCTCTGAACCTCAGCTTCCTCATCTGCAGTTGCTGTTTAGTCTCTGAGCTGGGGACTCTCTGCAACCCTGTCGGCTTTGGTGCGCCAGGTCCCTTTTCCTTCACTATTTCGCGGAGTTTGCTCAAACTCATATCCATTGAGTTGATGATGCCACCCAACTAGCTCATCATCTGTTGCCCCTGTCTCCTCCTGCCCTCAATCTTTCCCAGCATCAGAGTCTTTTCCAATAAGTCGGCTCTTCACATAAGATGGCCAAAGCATTGGAGCTTCAGCTTTAACATCAGTCCTTCCAATGAAAACTCAGTACTGATCTCCTTTAGGATGGACTGGTTTGATCTTGCAGTCCAAAGGGCTCTCAAGAGTCTTCTCCAGCACCACACTTTGAAAAGATCAATCCTTCGGTACTCAGTCTTCTGTAATACAAAAACAATAATACCAAGTTCTGGGGCTGTTGTGAGAATTAAATGGGTTTGAAAGTATAACACTGGAGAGATTCAATAAATGCCACTTCTCTTTTTTTCCCTGCCATGTACCAGGAGCTCACTTCTGGCTATTCAGACAGGGATCCAGAGACATTAGCCTCTATTTTTAAACATGCTGCTGCTAAGTTGCTTCAGTCGTGTCCAACTCTGAGCGACCGCATAGCCGGCAAACCACCAGGCTCCGCCATCCCTGGGATTCTCCAGGCAAGAACACTGGAGTGGGTTGCCGTTTCCTTCTCCAGTGCATGGAAGTGAAAAGTGAAAATGAAGTCGCTGAGACATTAGCCTCTATTTTTAAACATGCTGCTGCTAAGTTGCTTCAGTCGTGTCCAACTCTCAGCGACCCCACGGACTGCAGCCTACCAGGCTCCTCCATCCATGGGATTCTCCAGGCAAGGGTAATGGAGTGAGGTGCCATTGCCTTCTCCAATTTTTAAACATAGATCAACTTTAATGAGAAAATGTCATGTATTTGTAAATGTTGCTATTTGTAAGGCAGAAATGATTACCTTAGTGTGCTTGGCAAATATTCTTTTTTTTTTTTTTTCCTTTGTTTTCTGAGACATGCTGTCCTGGGTAACTCAAAGTGGAAAATTGCCCAGTAGGGATTTTTATGTAATCAAATTCAGAGGACATGCAAACCTTGCTCTGGCTTTTTATACCATTTGAAATGTATAAAATATTGTGAGGTTTACCTAGGCGATTGACCCTGAAAACATAGTTAAAGAAGATATAAAAATTAGTTATATTTGATAGGACAGCATGCTCAGTGATGACTGGGAGACAGGCAATGAGTTTGCCTGCAATGCAGGAGACCCGAGTTTGGTCCCTGGTCAGAAAGATCCTTGGAGAAGAAAATGACAACCTACTCCAATACTCTTGCCTGGGGAGATTCATGAACAGAGGAGCCTGGCAGGCTACCATCCATAGTGTCGCAGAGAGTCGGACACAACTGAGTGACTAACGCTCACTCACTCAAAAGGCAGGGAGCCAGAAAGGTTTTGAAATACAGTGGGGATGGAAGTGTGACCATCTAAATTAGAAACAAGAGGGCAAATGAAGACAGATTTCTGACTCCCAGCTCACAGCAGAGTCAGAAGACGGTCAATTTAAACTGGAAAGAAAAGAACAGCTTCTGGCTAGATTGCCAGTGGACATTTCTTCACATCCTCCCATGAGAAAACAGCTTTGCACTAGGCGCTGTGCCCTTGGACTGAAGTCTGGCCAGCTACTTATCTAGCTCCTACGGAGACGTTTCTGGCCCTTGACTAAAAGCCCAGACGGGTTTCGAACCAACCGGCCTCCCCCTCTCCCATGGGGCCACAGACTTGCTTTGATTATAGACACTGTTTTTGTTGTTTGTTTCTTAAAGAAGGCAACACAACGCTTGCAAAGGCAAAGTTATTGACATAAAATGGAGTAAATTCCTGAGAATTGAGATTAAGAGGGGCATCATTCACCGAGCATTTGATCCCTAACCCATGCAACTCAGAGAGGCAAGAGTCGGAGTCGTCTCCAGGGTCACGGGCCAGGCAGAGACGTTAGCACGACAAACAGCCTTTTGTTGTTCTGGGCACATTCTCCGTAAGATGATAAAACACAGAACAAGAGTGGGTAATAAAGGCCAGAGCCTGCGCCAGCCTGTTTCTCAGAATGTTATCCTGAGGGTGGGTGTGCCAGGAGCCCTTGCCCAGGTGAGTGACTCCATCTGAGCTCCTTAGTGAACTGAGAGGGGACATTGCCCGGCACCCACTGAGAAGGAGGCCAAGGAGCAGCACAGTCCACACCCGCTGAGCCTGCCAACACCGGGGAACGTGCTGATTGGGATTTCCAGTGCTTTCCAGCCAAGGCAGCAGGTCCCCAGCGGCCACCATCACCAGATCTAATGTGCTCACTCAGGTCCTCCCATAAAGATTTGCCAGACCCAAGGGCGTGGAAAGGTTATTACTGTTGTTGACATATAGCTGATTTACAAAGTTGTGTTAGCTTTAGATGCATAGCAAAGTGATTGAGTTGTACATACATTTCTTTTTATTCTTTTCCCTTATAGGTTATTAAAAAAAAATTGAGTATAGCTCCCTGTGTTGTGCCATGGGTCCTTGTTGTTTATCCATTTTGTGTACAGTAGTGAGTGTATGTTAATCCCAAACTCCTGATTTATTCCTCCCCACTAGCTTTTCCCCTTGGTCACCACAAGCTTGCTTTCTTATTTTTGTAAAAAGGAAATTTATTGAAGTATAGTTGATTTACAATGTTGTGTTAATTTCTGTTGTATAGCAGAGTGACTCAGATATTAAATGTAGCTTCCTGTGCTATATATTAATAGTAGGACCTGTTGTTTCTCCATCTTATATATAATAGTTGGCATCTGCTAATCCCCAATTCCCAATCTATCCCTCCTCACACTCTTCCTCTTAGCAACAAGTCAGCTCTCTACGTGTGTGAGTTGCTTTCTGTTTCATAGAGAAATTCATTCATGTCATATTTTAGATTCCATATAGAAGCAATACCATATGGTTTTCATCTTTCTCTTTCTGACTTACTTTTCATAGTATGATTTCTTTAAGTTTATCCACGTGGCTCCATATGGCATTATTTCATTCTTTTTCATGGCTGAGTAATACTCCATTGCATATATATATATATATATGTGTGTGTGTGTGTGTGTGTGTGTGTGTGTGTGTGTGTGTGTGTGTGTGTATTTATGTATCTCACAACTTCTTTATCCATTTATCTCTCAGTGGACTTTTAGGTTGCTTCCCCTGTCATAAGGCCACGAAAAGTTTAAAGGAAGATTAGAATTTCACAATCTTGGAAAGTATTTCTTTCCAAGTAATTTCTTGGAAATTAATTTCCAGGATAATTTCTTGGAAACTTTGTTTTCCTTTGACTTGGATAAAATGGCCAGTGTCTTCTCTCTTTAAACAGATATTGTATGTCAAATCAGACTTGGAGAGGTAAGTCTTAGGTTTATTATAAGACAGAATACAGTGATTTTAATGGATCAGCAACACATTGGGAGCCTGTGAACAGGAAAAACTTTCTTTTCTGATACAGGAGGAATAAGGAGAAATAAGAGGAAGTCACTGAAAAGAGATTTTGACTCTACTGATCTCAGCAGTTGAATCAGGGGTGCAGTAACACGCTGCAAAAGTTTAAATAAGGAGGAAAATGAGCCGTGCATGTCTGGTGTATATGAACAAGCTAAGGATGGTGGCCAGCCGGGAGAGGGCAGCTGCAGCGTGGCCTGGGGCGTTGGGTCACACAGGAGAGTGTATGACCACCGGCCATTTCTGTTGATTAAAAACCTAGTGAGAAAATTTCCACTTAGGTGGGCACAACGCCTAGAGGAAAGCTGCTCTCCTGACCCAGGAGCATCTATTTTAACTTTCCTGAGTCCTCAGGTAGCCCCTTTGAGGATGTGATGAATGTTACAATCAATCTTTAGTGAGAAAAAAAAGGACGCATACACACAAGCGCAAAACATGCTGCCAGTAATTTCAAGGGATTTATATGTGTCCTTGAGTGTTTCCAAGACTCCAAGTCATGGTGACTAGCAGAACTACGATAACTCTGTCATTTCCACTTTTGAAGAAATAATTATTTGTTTGGCCCTGCTGGGTCTTCTTGCTGCCCGGCCAGCTTCTCTGGAGATTGCACCTAGTGTGGGCTCCTCACTAGCTGTGGTGTGCAGGCTTCTCTCTGCAGTGGCTTCTCTTGTTGCGAAGCATGGGACCTGGGGTGCACACACTCCAGCAGTTCCAGCACCTGGGCTCCGGAGCTGGGGCTTGTGGGCTCTGGAGCACCGGCTCAGTAGTTGTTGTGCATGGGCTTGGTTGCTTGCCAACATGTGGAATCTTCCCAGGCCACAGACTGATATCGTGTGCCCTGCACTGGCAGGCAGATTCTTATCCACTGAGTCACTAGGCAAGTCCCATTATTTCCATTTTAAAACATAACAAAAGGATTTGGATTCTGAAGGAGATCAACCCTGGGATTTCTTTGGAAGGAATGATGCTAAAGCTGAAACTCCAGTACTTTGGCTACCTCATTCGTAGAGTTGACTCATTGGAAAAGACTTTGATGCTGAGAGGGATTGAGGGCAGGAGAAGAAGGGGATGACCGAGGAAGAGATGGGTGGATGGTATCATGACTCAACTGACGTGAGTCTGAGTGAACTCTGGGAGTTGGTGATGGACAGGGAGGCTTGGCATGCTGCGATTCATGGGGTCGCAAAGAGTTGGACACGACTGAGCGACTGGGTTGAACTGAACTGATACCAAAAGAATGAACTGATAAAATCTGTGAAACAATTTAAGCTCTTCAGTTCAGTTCATTCGCTCAGTTGTATCTGACTCTTTGCGACCCCATGAATTGCAGCACGCCAGGCCTCCCTGTCCATCACCAACTACTGGAGTTCACTCAGACTCACGTCCATCCAGTCAGTGATGCCATCCAGCCATCTCATCCTCTGTCATCCCCTTCTCCTGCTCTCAATCCCTCCCAGCATCAGGGTCTTTTTCCAATGAGTCAACTCTTCACATGAGGTGGCCAAAGTATTGGTGTTTCAGCTTTAGCATCAGTCCTTCCAATGAACACCCAGGACTGATCTCCTTTAGGATGGACTGGTTGGATCTCCTTGCAGTCCGAGGGACTCTCAAGAGTCTTCTCCAACACCACAGTTCAAAAGCATCAATTCTTTGGTGCTCAGCTTTCTTCACAGTCCAACTCTCACATCCATACATGACCACTGGAAAAACTGTAGCCTTGACTAGATGGACCTTAGTGGGCAAAGTAATGTCTCTGCTTTTGAATGTGTTATCTAGGTTGGTCATGACTTCCCTTCCAAGGAGTAAGCTATTACTTTAGTGTATATAACACAAACTGGACTAAATCTTTCCTCACATTGATGGACTTGGTTTTGGGAGATTATGTCTAAGAATGGGACATGTGAACTATTACTGCCTTGATACATTGGGCAGGATCTATTGTGTAGTGAATAGGGTGAAATTAAAATATAAAGATAATCTCCTTGAAAGTAATGTAGCACAATAATTTTTAAAAATGCATGAATGAATTCCAGATTAGGAAATGAATCGGGTACAATAAATTCAAATAAACTATCGCAAGAGTAACTTTCATAATGCTTCATTCCGTTTATCAGGCAGGCATTAATCATTGTGGACACAGCATTAGTTTTGACAAAAGTGAACTGCTTTGGTGGATAGGCCTCTCAGAGTCACAGGGGTTTGTGAACCGATTCAAGTCTGTTCAATGTGTCTTTATAGAAAAGGGTTCAAATTGTGCTTCCTGGAAGCCATTTGTATCATTGCTGGAAAGACACGATTCATGGCAACCAAGCCAGACTACTCCATACTCTGCAGC
Organism: Nanger dama; assembly: GCA_917880005.1. Taxonomy (NCBI): domain Eukaryota; kingdom Metazoa; phylum Chordata; class Mammalia; order Artiodactyla; family Bovidae; genus Nanger; species Nanger dama. The sequence goes on from CAKJTW010000115.1 coordinate 2,961,145, forward strand.
TCACGTTTATTATGGATGTCACAGCGGATAAGGTGCCCCTGTGTGCCTTGGTAGCCTGGCTTATGTCTTTGATGCTGGTGCTGCTGCTAAGTTGCTGTGTCTTTGCCTCCCTGCAAATATCGAGTGTCCCTTTTAGTTCTAGAAAGTGTCTCAGGTAGGTAAGAAATGATTTGTTCTTTTTGTTAATTAAGTAGGAAAGGCTGTTTCTAAAGGTAAGATGCAGATTTGTATAAATAAAAGGGAATGATTTGGTGATGGACTTATGTTCTACATATTTAAAATCTGGAAATTTCTTAAGGGTCCAATACAAAATAATAACATCCAAGAATCGCCCCCTTTAATGAATTTTGACCCAATGATAATATAAATTATGTTTATTTTGTATCAGATTTCTCATACTCTAGGCATAGTACAATTATAAGCATTTGAAAAAGACATATTTTATGTGGAATTATGGTCCCTTTTGGGCAAACATGCCCTGCTAAATATGCCACAGAATTCTATGAATATACAGTAGCACAATTAATTTACAGAAAGACAACAATAACGTCCAGTTATGTCTCAACATCACAAGTGAAACATATTTTGCTTAGAAATGGGGCTTGCTTGGTGGCTCAGACTGTGAAAAATCAGCCTGCAATGCAGGAGTTGTTGTTTAGTTGCTAACTCAAGTCCAGCTCTTTTGCATCCCCATGGACTGTGGCCTGCCAGGCTCCTCTGTCCATAGGAACTCCCAGGCAAGAATATTGGAGTGGTTTGCTGTTTTCTCCTCCAGGGAATCTTCCTGACTCAGGGATCGAACCCAAGTCTCCTGCATTGGCAAGCAGATTCTTTACCACTGCGCTACCTGGGAAGGCCCTGAAATACAGGAGATCCGTGTTCAGTCCCTGGGTCAGGAAGATGCCCTGGAGAAGACAATGTCAACCTGCTCCAGTATTGTTGCCTGGAGAATTCCATGGACAGAGGAACTTGGTGGGCTATAGTCCTTTGGACATGACTCAGCAACTAACAGTTTCGCTTTACTTAGGAACAGAAATTGAAGCTAACATTATTTACTGTGCTTCTAAACTAGTGCATCTGACAGTTATGTTAGTTTCTCCTCTAGCAGGCTTCTCCTGTCTGCGTTTCCCAGGTTGATGTTTTAAATGAGCAGGAAGACACTTCTTTATGGAACACCCTATTCTGTTTCTTATCCTACTTAGGAGACACCTATTGTTTGCAATTTGGAATTTCAAAAATTTCAATTATTTAATACTTTTGATTTAATTAAATGAGCAGTGCATTTGCAAACATTGATGCTCAGAAGTGGTGCATGATAAAATTACCTCCAATCCATCACCTCCATCGAGCTCCATTCCAATGTTGCTTTCAAATCTCATGGATCTTTTTGGAGACCCTACCAGCAAATATAAATACACAAGTCTTATCTTCTATCTCCTGTGTTTTTTTTTTTTTTTTTTTACCATAATGGTGGTGCCTGATGCATGTTGTTTTTGCTTTTTCACTTAGCAATTTATCTTGGAGACATTTCCATGGCACACCTAGAGAGTTTTATCATCTTTTTTCTTACAGCTATGTAGTATTTCACAGAGTGGCAAAATGGATGTATCATTATATGACCAGTCCCTTATTGATAGATGTTTGGGTTGCTTCCAATATTTTGCTATCACAAACAAAGCTGCAGTGTATCCTTTCATTTTCTCTGTGGATAGCTCTGATGAATTCCTCAGTAGAATGGATGGACAAAGGGAATTGATTTACGATTTCGACAGATGTTGACAAATTGCTCTCCCAAAGGGCTGTGCACACTTTACTCCAGTCAGATACATATGAAATTGAGACCCTTGCCAGCAAAAGTTTATTGCACCTTTGAAATCCAGTGTAGTTTTGATTTGCTTTCCTTATTATGAGTGATGTTCAGTGTGTTCTCACTGCATCAACAATCCTTCATATTTTCACTTTCATGAAGTATCTATTCACATCCTTCATGCTTTTTGCTTTAAATTTTATTCTTAATAATTTCTAGGAGTTCATATATACTAGGGAGGTTGAACCTTGTCCTGTGATTTGGGTTGTAAGTAACGTTTGATGTTTGAATGTTTCCACTGCCTTTGGTTGTAAAACTTGGAAGTGACTGAAGAGACTGGATGAAGTCAGTGAAGAAACTGAGCACTGAGACTGACAGAAACCCTCCACATTAGCCTCAAAGCTTGTGTTGATTCCCTTATTCCACGCTGCCTCAGAAGTCCTCTCACATCAGTGACTCTTTTACTGAAGTAAAATCGAGTGCTTATTTAAAAGTATTGAAAGGCAAGAAAAGCGTGTCACTCAGTTGAGTTCAGTTCTTTGAAGAAGAATACCTGTTCTAGTGACTACACCGCTCCCCGGTGGTTCAGTGGTGAAGAATCCACCTATCGGTGCAGGAGACCTGGGTTCGATCCCTGGGCTGGGAAGATCTCCTGGAGGAGGGCATGGCAACCCACTCCGGTATTCTTGCCTGGCAAATCCTTTGGACAGAGGAGCCTGAAGGGCTACAGTCCATGGGGTCACAAAGACCTGGGCATTTCAGAGCACACATGCAGAGTGGCTACACCAGGATCACTTGTCCAAAGTACTATGGACGTCTGGATTCATGTGTTTAAGGAAGGACTGAACAAATACATATATTTAAACATGCTCTGCAGGTGTTTGTTTCTGAGTAAGCCAACCCTCCATTATATTGTGGTTCAGATGTGAATTCCTGGCACATGACTGGGACCAGACTATGTCCCAGTTGGATTTAAAGAACTCTTGGTTTTTTTGAAGTCCTGCATTACAGGATTCTCTGGCTCCCTTGCATTCTCCTACTCTCCCGTCTAGCTTTCCCTTGAGTATGTAGCTGGGCTGAGTGTGGGGCTAGCTGCCTGAGTCTCCTGAGGTAGGAGATGAAAGCAAGCTCTCTGAGTAATTGCTTCTGCACTTGTGGGCGTTGGGTGCAGCATCTTTTGTTGTAGTTGTTTTGTATCAAATAATAGCTACTGCTTTGTTTTGTTCTTCCCCCCCTCAGCCATCCAGATTGTGTTTTCCAAAGATGACCTTCATAGCATCACTCCCACAAGATGTGGAGTCCACACCTCCTCTCCTTGAATCTGGGCTCCCTAGCGACCAACAAAATGTGGCGGAAGTGACTTTGTATGACTGCCAAAGCTAGGTCAGGAGAGGCCACGCAGCTTCCTTTTCAAGCTCTTGGGACTTGCCGTTAGCCATGCAGTCCCCACATAATTAGTCCAACTGAGTCTGGGGAGGCCGCCGTGTTGGGAGGCCGCCATGCTGGGGAGGCTGCCGTGTTGGGGAGGCTGCCATGTTGACACCTGGGTGGATAAGGCCTAGCAGGGTGCAGCCCTCCAGCCATTCCCAGGAGGACACTGGAAAGAGTCCATTCTCATTTTTCACTAACTATAAATTTGTGCATTATCCTGTTCGCTAGAATGTACTTGTAACCCTCAAATCCACGTTTGTAGCATCTTTGTGGTCCTTCAGGGATGTGACCGGAACACCAGCACAGGTGCATGTCCTGGCTGAATTGATCTCATACTGGAAATAGATGTCCTTTTGTGGTCCATCTAGTGCTGCGTTTTCAGCACCTTTGTGCTTATTGTTGGAGATCTTGCCATTTAAAGTAGCTCCCCAGCCTGGCGCTAACATCACTGTCCTGTGTCCTAAACACAAGAAGGCTAGAATATGCCTGATGGAGAAAATCCCTGTTAGATGAACCTCCTTTAGAGTGGTTGGCCATGAGTTCAGTGTTAATGAGACAACAATATGTTACATCTCCGCAAAGGAAGAGGATCATTTGCCAAGCTGTCCGGCAGTCGCTCCGGAAAGTGCTAAAGTAACATGTTATAGTAGGTATGAGGTGATGGGAAAGTGGCCAGATTTGTGGGCTCGTAAAACAATGGCTGATAAACACACTGTAGTGGACGCCGGTGGTGAGGCTGGCAGCCAAAGGATATTCAGGTCACGTTACCCAGCATGGGAAGATGCTCAATTTGGCCCAGCTAGTGTTTTAGTGTTTAAAGTAAAATGTGTGTGAGAGTGCTCAGTCGCTCAGTCATGTCAGACTCTGCGACCTCATGGACTGTAGCCCGCCAGGCTCCTCTGTCCTTGGGATTTTTTCCAGGCAAGAATACTGGAGTGGGTTGCCATTTTCTCCCCCAGGGATCTTCCTGACCCAGAGACGGAACCTGCTTCACTTGCATTTGTAGATAGATTTTTTTTTACCACTGAGACACTTAGGAAAGCCCCTTAGAATAAAGACATGCTAAATTATCATGACAATTAATGTAATTATTTTGAAGAAATATAGATCAAGACAGAAGCACTTATGAAGCAAGGTTACGTGTTGCTCATGTGACAGAAATGTTGGGACCAAACTCTGAATAGCCCCCAGCAACACTGCCTGGGTCTCCTCTCAGTTTTATAAAACATACAACTGTGAAGAGTGACCTCGGCTCTTTCTCAGTGCAGCTGACTGGAGGCAGCCACCTCTAGCTGAGTGTGAGACCCCTGCCTTCACCTGACAGCAGCAGGTGCAGGGGAATCTCCTGGCCAAGCCGGGCCCGAATTCCTGACTCAGAATCTGTGAGATCTAGGAGTATGGCTGCTGGTTCATCTGCTACGCTTTGGGAGGGTTGGGGGTAGAGCAGTGGGTAAATCAGAACAGAATTTGTTGCAAAATGTGACAACTTTGGTAGGTATGTCCTCTCCCTTTTCTTCTAATACTGCACGTTGGGTGAAAGTGAAAGTCGCTCAGTCGTGTCCGACTCTTTGCGACCCCATGGACTATACAGTCTGTGGAATTCTCCAGACCAGAATACTGGAGTGGGTAGCCTTTCCCTTCTCCAGGGATCTTCCCAACCCAGAGGTCGAACCCAAGTCTCCTGCACTACAGGCAGATTCTTTACCAGCTGAGCCACAAGGCAAGCACACATATTGCGTTATTCCTAGCAAATTTACAGAGGAGGAAAGTGAGGTTTGGGGAGCCCAACCAGCTCAGAGACTCCCATGTCTAAAGGGACAGCACAGTGACTTAAACCCAGCAACAACTTAGTCCAGACTCATGCCCTCCCCCAGGGCCACACTGTCCACTGAAATAATTAAAGTCAGCCATTTAAGGTGATCGTGACCAGCCCTCTTCTTTCCTTTTATGTCCATTAGATTGTGTCTTGATGATAATTAAGAACACCACAGAATTTGTTTCTACAGCCCTTCAGGGAAGGTTTTAGCAGAACCTTTCATTTACATGGGGTCTACACAGACTAACACGGAGACTGGTGCATATATTAAGCAGAAAAGCCACTTGGGAATAAGGTGTCCTGTCAAGAGAGTTCAGGTTACAAGAACAAGATTGGCTTGAGGAAAGGTCCTGAGGACTGTGGGAACGACCGTGGTGAGGAAAAGACTCAGAGAGTGTGAGAGCTAGGAATTACTGAGCAAGCTGGCTGTCCGCCATGCGCACGGGGGGCTCCCTGTGTCCCTTCTGTGTCACGGAAGAAGCTGGCCTTGCACTGGGCTCCTGAGAGTGAGGCTGTGTTATTCCAAGGGCATATGTGGGGTGTGTCTGCTCTGGGAGGGATCCTGGAGCTTGGCTCCCGGATGTTGGAGGGGAAGTCGTGGATGTGCATTCCATGTATTGAGTAGGGACCCTAATCAGTGTTATCACTGTTGATGGGTCGGGCAGAACATGAAATAAGGGGTCTGGGCATAGAGGGTGTTTATCGCTGTATTCTAGGCAGGCAAAAGCAAAAGGGAGGTTGGCTGACTCATGGTGGATGGTCACTTTCTCCTAAAATTGGCAGGCTGGGTGGGGAAACTTGGATGGGAACCTCTGCTGGGGTGAGGTCTAGGCAAGGTTGTGGAAGTCTTCTGTCTTCTTGTGTTCCTGTGCCCACATGTGTCCAGTTTCTGAAGAAATCCACTCAGCACATGGCAAGCACAGCACTGCTGGTCCTCAGGACAGCCTCACCCCACACCTTGGACAGGGTCGCAGTCAGCAGAAAAATGGTCCCCTGAAGACGTCTGTGTCCTCATGCACGGAACTTGTGATCATGTGACCTTACAAGGCAAAGGGGATTAAGATTGCTAACCTCTTCATCTTAAAAATAGGGAGATTATCCAGATGGGCCCAGTGGAAACCCTAGGCTCCTTATAAATAGAAGCAGCAGGCGGTCAAGTCTTTAATACCCAGTGAGAAAGACCAGACCAGCCACTGCTGGCTTTGAAGGTAGAGGACGAGGCCACCAGGCTAAGAATGTGGGCAACTTCTGGAAACTGGCAAAGGCCAGAACATGCATTTTCTCCCAGAGCATGTGGAAAGAATAAAACTCTGCCAACACCTAGACTTCAGCCCAGTGAGACCTCCTGAAGTGGGAGAAAGTAAGTCTGGGTTGTGTGAATCCACCACGTTTGTGATCAATGTTACATTGGGAATAGGAAACCGATCCAGGTTTTAATTCCTTCACGTTCAGTTCAGTTCAGTTCGGTTCAGTTGCTCAGTCGTGTCCGATTCTTTGCGACCCCATGAATCACATCACGCCAAGCCTCCCTGTCCATCACCAACTCCCAGAGTTCACTCAGACTCACTTCCATCGAGTGGGTGATGCCATCCACCCATCTCATCCTCGATCGTCCCCTTCTTCTCCTGCCCCCAATCCCTCCCAGCATCAAAGTCTTTTCCAATGAGTCAACTCTTCGCATGAGGTGGCCAAAGTACTAGAGTTTCAGCTTCAGCATCATTCCTTCCAAAGAAATCCCAGGGTTTTGTTGAATAGAGACTTGGACAAACCAAGTATTAATGACTTACCTAAATCAGCAACATTTACGGGCAAAAATGACAGAGCTGAGATTTGGCCCATGTGACTCCAGAGTGCACACTGGCTGGTTCTCCATCAGGATTCAGGCTATTTCTTCCTGTAATTTGGCAAATGTTAGGGATGCGGTGTGAGTAAGAGTGAGAGGGTCACTTCAGTGCTGGGGAGGTGTCCTGACTGCCACCAGACCATGTCAGGAGTAACTCAGTAGAAATGCAAACATTGAGGTTTGCATGGGAAGGCTAAAATAACAATAGAATTAAGCTCAACATCTTCTAAAACTCTGAGGTCTATGTTTGAATTCAGCCTGGCCTCTTGTCCTAGGAAGTGTCGAGGCAGAGCTCAAATTTAAGAAAATTCAGAAACTGCTGAGCCAAGTTCCATTAATATTAATGAGCTGTCAGTGCCCATGGATCTGACACATTGGCGGGCGGAGCGGGGTGCCCGGTGTTGGAGGTTCTGCCCTCTGTCACTGCCTGAGGTGATGCCCCAACATTACCTGCTCCATCCATCCACACACTCAGCCATCTCTAAGCCTTTCCCAAGGGAGCCTCCTCTCGTATCACCGTTTCAGTGAACATCACCTGAGGGAAAGGTCACATCATCTTCTTTGTCAGCATCCCCTTTGCCCGATAGAACTGAGGTGGTGGAACTCTACGGGCAACATAGTCAACCCAAAAATATCTCTATCGCTGTATGCCAGGCACTATTCTAGCCTCTGGAGAGAGGCCCTAAACCAAAGAGGTGAGAATGCCTGCTCTCGGAGAACTGCAACCTCAGCAACGCGAGACAGCCAAGCCGGGCTTCCCTGCGTGTCCCGGGGATGCTCCTGCGTTCTGAGCTCTCTTGGCCCCAAGACTGAAGTTAAAATGGGTGTAGACACATATCTCTTCTCCCTGCCTGCGCTTGGTGCACTGCCCCCTCCGCCCCGTCCTTCTGGGGGTCTCTGGGAGATGCTTTATTTGTACTTGAGAACAGGTGCCTCTGGCCCTTCCTTGGTGCCCAGCTGCTTCCCCAGCCCCCCTCTGCCGTCTCCTTTGCTGGTCCAATGAGCCCTTCCCGGGGGGCTGCCCCTGAAGAACAAAGCCCCTCTCCTCTTCTGTGCCCCAAGTCTGACTGACCGTGAGGAGAACCCCTTTCTGTCTCGCCTCCAAGTCTCCGCCCTCCCAGGAGTTTGGCCAGATGTCTAGGGGCTGGATCAAGGTCACCTGGGCTGCAGAGTCTGAGAACTCTGAGGACTAAGGCTCTGTTCGGGGCTGAGCTTGCCTCTTGGTTGTCTTTGGGGAAAATTCTCCTCCAAGAGGCTCTCTTGACAATCCCTCCTCAAAATGGGCTTTGGTCAAACTGTTCCTCCAGATTTCAAGACAGTCCTGACCAGGCCCCATGCCAGCTGCTAATTTAGTTTTTCTGACACGGTGCCCCCCCCCTCCTTACCAGTTTGCTGTTTTTTAATAAACCGGGGGCTCCCTTTGTTCCCAGGCTGCCAAAAAAGGCCAGCTGTCCTGTCCACCCTCGGCCTCACTGATTCTGAAGGACACTATCATTTATATGACATTCACCTCTGGGAACCATGGGCAAGTCCGTGAGGCTTAAATCACACAGAAAATGCCCCTAGACTTGCAGACTATGGGAGAAAACATCCTTACTTTGAACTCTCAGAACCGAAAGCATTTCTCTATAGGAAGCAGACTAATTCCCCGCTGAGCCCCACTGGCCGGGGCTCAGCAATCCTTACTGAGTTCAAACACGCAGTGTAGTGGCCAAAAGTCATTCCAGACTTACCTGAGCTTCCTGAAAACCGGTGAAGCCAACCCCATTCCAATTTCTGACAACTGACAAGGCTTTTGGCTTTCTCAATATGAGGATCTTGCCCCTCCAAAGACACTCCCCCCCGCCCCTGCTGTTTTGGGCCTCAGCCATCAGAGCCCTCCAACTTGGGCTAGAAGGATGGGGAGGAGATTGGACTGGAAGGTCAGAAGCACTCACATGTTAGTACATTTTGTTTCTATAACTTTTTTTTTTTGATGTGGACCATTTTTGAAGTCTTTATTGAATCTGATGCAATATTATCTCTGTTTTACCTTTTTGTTGTTTTTTTCTTTTGAATGTGAGACATGTGGAATCGTAGCTCCCCAAGCAGGGATCGAACCCTCTCCCCCTGCATTGGAAGGTGAAGTCTTAACCACCAGACCAGCAGGAGGTCCCTACACTTTGCTTCTTTATTTTTGAGGGTGGAGCTGCTCCAAACCCCTACAGCCCCTCATTCTGCCTTCCTTCTCCCCAGGCACTAGGTTTTCTCTGCCTCTCCTGCTCTGAAAGCTTGAGAATGAAGGTATCCAGGACCACAGAGGTCGAGCTGGTGTCTCCTGGCTGCAGGCTGACCTCTTGGCCTTCCTGTGGTCCCTGCCTTGCTCAGGGTGGAGATGGGAACTTTTAGAAACAGGAAGATGTTGTTGGCACATGTGGGGGTCTTAAATATTTCAGTTACACTTAAAACAGTGCATTTCACAGCAAGATCCAGGCTCCTGGGTTGTCTTGAGAAGTTGGATAATTCGGTAGGTTGGGGGCCCAGGGGGCAACAGCTGGGGCTTGGAGGTCACATGGTCCACTGGGCTCGTCCCGCTCCTGCAGGCTCTTGGGTTCTCCAGCCCTGCCTTTGTTGTGATGGCTTTAGCAATAGCTTGAGTTGACTTTAAAGCTTCTGTTCATTTTCTTGGGGCCACCCACATTTTGACCCCAGTGAAAGCTATGTTCCCAGGTGAAGAAGAGGGAGAGGATCTACTGAGTCCTGGTGAAAAGAGGAAAGGGTGAATGAAGGTCACCAGTTGCTTCCCTCATCTTCTCACGATCACTGTTGGTTCAAGTCAGAGAGCAAGACTCCAGGTGGCTCTCTTTCCTCAGGACGGACACGGCTGCTGATGGAGCTGGCAGAGTGATCCTCCGGGACCAAGTGATGGCTGCCCCCTGATGCTGTGTCTGTTGCTTGAGTCGTGAGCTAATGCTGGGTCTCAAGTACCATCAGATAATGGCAGCACCTCCTATCACCCCTAAATCAGGGGCAGCCTGCATGGCCTTCTCTGCTCTCTTCCATCTAAGTGGGCATTTCCCAGGTTCCGGCTCCAGGATTGACAATGAAAAGTAATCATTTAAGCCCTCATGAGGGTTGCTGCTGCTGTTGCTGCTGCTGCTAAGTCACTTCAGTCGTGTCCGACTCTGTGCAACCCCATAGATGGCAGCCCACCAGGCTCCCCCATCCCTGGGATTCTCCAGGCAAGAATACTGGAGTGGGTTGCCATTTCCTTCTCATGAGGGTCACTTGACTTCTAAATCCAGATGGAAGCAGACAATGACTTTGGCTCAACTGTTCTTTCTTTTATTCAGAGAGATACGTGCTGTACAGTAGAAATCAAAACTCTTCCATGGTTCTGTCTCCCTGGTGGCTCAGTGATAAAGAATGAGCCTGCAGTGCAGGAGACATGAGTTTGAGCCCTGGGTTGGATAGATTCCTTGGAGAAGAAAATGGCAACCTACTCCAATATTCTTGCCTGGGAAATTTCATGGATAGAGGAGCCTGGTGGACTGCAGACCATGGAATCACAAAGAGTCAGACAACAAGGATTTCAGCCCTCATGAGGATTACTCATTTCTAAATCCAGATGGAAGCAGATAATTTTGGCTCAACTACTATCTCTTATTCGGAGAAACATGTTTTGTACAGTAGAAATCAAAACACTTCCACGGTTAGGTCATGCTGATAAGTATAAAATTCCCTTTTATGAATTAAATGTTTTCAAGCAAGGAATAATTCCTGTCTCTACAATGAACTCTTCAATATGACCTTTTAACTTTTTAGTTTGAAAATAATTATCTATTCATAGGAAATGGCAAAAATAGTACTGCAAAGCCCCTGTACCCTTCAGCCAGTTCCCCAATGGTGACATCTTATAATTCAATAGCAAAACCAGAAAATTGACATAAGTGCAATCTACAGACTTTATTCAGATTTCATCAGAATCACATGCACACCTCTGTGTGTGTGTTGCGGGTGTTGAGGGGGGTGGTCTGTACAATCCTACCACTTGTGTAGACGCATAATTGCCACCTGGTCAAGATACAGAACTGTTCCAACATCCCAAAGATATGCCTTTTCATAGGCACACCTGTTCCCTCCCTGCCAACTCCACGCAGCCACGAGTCGGTAAATAGGATCCTGTCCTATGTACCTGTTTAGTCCTTTAGTGATGCTATAATGAAGTACCATAAACCATGTGGCCAACAAAAACAAAACAGTCCCAGAAGCTGGGGGCCCAGGATCAAGGCTCGGGCAGATCCAGTGTCTACTGAGGACCCTCTCCTGGTTCATGGACAGCTGGCTCCTCACTGTGTCCTCGCATGGTGGAGGGGTGAGGGAGCCCCCTGGGTCTCTTTTGTAAGGACATGAATCCTTTTCATCAGAGCTCTGTCCCCATGACCTGATCACCGCCCAGAAGCCCCACCTCCTGATATTGCCGTGGAAGTTGGAGTTTCAGCATGTGAATTTTGGGGGAAACCCAAGCATTCAGCCTGTAGCAATATCCGTTTAGAGATGGGCTTTCTGTCTTAAGTGTAATTGCCTTGAGATCCATCCAAGCTGGGTGTGTATCAGTAGCTCGTTCCTTTTCTTTGCTGAGTTTATTCCCCTGGATGGACATGCTACCTTATGTTTACTCACTCACCCAGTGAACGACATCTGGGTACTTCCAATTTTTAGCTATTATGAATACAGCTGCTATAAACATTTAGGTCCAGGTTCCTGTGTGAACATGCCAATATGACTTTTTACTTCTGTTTTTCTGAAGAGGAAAATCAAATTTTTTTTTTTAGGGAAATTGCCATGAAAAGGCTAACACCTGATTTACTTTTCACAATCCAGTCCTTCTTCCCTTCCCTGGTTACCTCCATTCCCTCAAAATCCTTTTAATGAGCATTTATTATAGATAAGATTCTCTGTGTAGGAGTCTGCCACAGACCCCTCTTCATGAAACTTACGCTCTAAACACACAAACAAATAACTGTGCTGGAGAAAATTAAGCTGCATGCTGAGGTAGAGAGTTGTAGGATAGAGGTTCACAAACAGAACTCCCAGAAAATCCCATGTAGCTCTGCTTCTCAAACTAGGGTGTCCGCACTCACAGTTCCTGGAGTAGGAAATGGCAACCCACTCCAGCATCCTTGCCTGGAGAATCCCATGGACAGAGGAGCCTGGTGGGCTACAGTCCATAGGGTCACAAAGAGTCGGATATGGCTGAAGTGACTTAGCATGCAAGCATGCACACTCCTTGGAGCTTGAGGCAGATGACTTTTCTCAAATGTTGTGAATGAGTCACCCCAGGATCTGGTTAAAATGCTGATTGTGGTTATTGGCTGTGGGGTGGGGCAAGCATCTACATTTCCTATGCTCCCAAGGGGGTGCTGAGGTTGCCAGATGGAAGCCTACACTCAGAGTGGTAGGTGCCTAAGTATAAGATGAAGCCTCAGGGAGCGCACAGCACATTAATTGTTTGATAGTAATTTTTGGATATTATTGAATAGATATGGGATATATGTGGAATTGGATAATGTGTTCCCAGGAATTTTAAATATAAATAAAGAGATTGACTTTAGGCCAACTCTTTAGGGCTGTGGCTCCAGGCTTGCTCTGTGTGTCCTCTGCCCTGTCTTTGGGAGGCTTGAGTGGAAAATTTGAGAGGCGCCGCATCTGGACATTTACTTGCGTGCTTACTGGGGAAGCCCAGCCCTGGCTGCTGGCCATGTGGTTCTCACGGTCTGTCTCCTGTGCGCTTGGCCCCTTCTGCTGAGGTTTCTGATATCCCAGCTCTGGCTGGAGCTCTGTGTGCCTGTGGAAGCAGTTTGCCTTTGGAGCTTGGGACCCATTTACATCTGTGGGGCATTTTTGAGGACCTACATTTTTGAGGACCCCAGTGGACTTTAAAGAGAAACTTGACTTCTAAAGTCTTTCTCCTTAGTAAGCAATCTTGGGATCCCTCGGCAAGGTTTAAAAATTAAAAAAAAAAAGTCACTCAGTTGTGTCTGCCTCTTTGTGACCCTGTGGACTGTAGCCTGCCAGCCTTCTCTGTCCATAGAATTCTCCAGACAAGAATACTCAAGAGGGTTGCCCTCTTCTTCTCCAGGGAATCTTCCCAAACTCGGATCGAACCTGTGTCTCCTGCATTGCAGGCAGATTCTTTACCGTCTGAGCCACCTTTAATCTGATGACCAGTCTCTGCCTGAGTTTGTTATGGGCTCAGTGTTAATTCGTCCACATCCCGCATCCTCTCTTCCACCTCCTTCCTTGGGGTTTCACTTGGGTGACGCCCATGTGCTTGGGAGGACCACACACATTTCTTGGTCTCTGTGGGAGAGATGAGAGCCCAGGTGGGTGAGGAGGGCTGGGGCGTGTGCAGGATATCTTATTTCTCTGAATTGACGCAGAGTACTCTACAGTGAGAAAAGCCTGGTTCTCAATCATACAGCTTCTTCTTTGCTCTTGATATGTGGTCCAGAACCAACCCCTGCCTTCCAGAAAAGAAAAGTATTGGAAATTAGATTGGTAAATTCAAGGACACCTTTGCAGCAGCAGAACCCTGGCAGGGTCCAGGCCGCCCAGAGCAACGACCCAGAAATAGACGTGGTCTGCCTTGTAGGCTGTGGGTTCCATCCACTGTCCATCTGGGAGATGTTACATTTTGTTTTAGTTTTTATTTATTTATTTGGCTGCACCAGGTCTTGGTTATAGCACGTGGGATCTTTGATCTTTAGTTGTGGCACATGAACTCTTAGCTGTGAAATATGGGGTCTATGAATAGTTCCTTGAGCATGGATCAACCCTGGGCCCCTGCGCTGGTAGTGCAGAGTCTTAGCCACTGGGCTGCCAGGAAAATCCCCCAGCTGTTGATCCGCAGTGCTGGGCTCCTAGCTCCCAGCTTCCCTCTCCCAAGCTCAGGCCTCTGCAGTCTCAGTGGACGTGAGGGAGGGGCCATTCTGCAAGTGGATGTTCAGGTCCTAGACAGGATGCCCAGCAAGACCCGAGTTCACTTCCTTCCTGGGCGTCCTGCCTTTACAGGTAGCAGAAGCAACACCATTGGGATGGGACTGATGGGATGCAGGTAGAAAGGTCAAACCCCAGTTGCAGGCCTGGCCCATAGAATCTTCCCTGCAGGATCCTCACCCTTCATGACCCTTCACCCATATCTCCGCTTCCAAAGCTGAAAATAAACCTTTGCTGTATTAAGCTGATAAAGTTCAGTGTTGCTCCTTATACAGTCTGACTTCCCTTCAACCTCAGAGAAAGGCCCTCAGTTTGCTCAGACTCATGTCCATTGAGATGGTGATGCCATCCAATCTCATCCTCTGTTGCCCCCTTCTCTTTTTGCCTTCGGACCTGGAGGGGGAGACCCTACCCCTAGGCTTCCATCCTTGTGAACTTGACGGCCCGTCACTGTGACACAGCTCCTGGTGTGCAGCAAGGACGATGCTGACTGGCATCTTTGATGTGCTTTCAGACTTACCTTCCTTCATATGTCTCCCTGTTCTTCACGTCAGAAAATGATAATTGCTAGCTGAATATAAAAGCAATCCACACTTGCTGTAGAAAATGTAGGCCATACATAGAATACTTGTCATCTTTCAGTTGCTAGGTTGTGTCCCACTCTTTGTGGCTCCATGGAATGCAGCGCGCCAGGCCTCCCTGTCCATCACCATCTCCTGGAGTTCACTCAGACTCGGTCCATCGAGTCCGTGATGCCATCCAGCCATCTCGTCCTCTGTCGTCACCTTCTCCTCCTGCCCCCAATCCCTCCCAGTTAGGTGGCCAAAGTACACAGAATCATAAAGATGAAAAAAAAAAATCCCCCATTACTTGCTTATTCAGAGAAAAACACTGGCAACAGTTGGTTGTATTTTTTTCAGTCATTGTATATGTATATGCTGGATTATATACATATGTATCTATATATTACCTTCATATATTGTGAGCACTTTCTCACGTCATTGAAAAACATGAAAGGATGGTTTTACCAGGTAACACTCATTTAAAGGCTCTATTCTAATTAATTTAAGTCTTCTTCTATAATGGGGTATCTAGGTTGTTTACAATCTACTAAAAGCAAACTGCACTGCCATCTTGGTATACACATCTTTATTCCAACCTCTGCTGCAATGCCAGGATGCTGCTAAGGCACCTTAAAGCTAGTTCTCCTGAGTGGAATTACTGGGTGGCAGAATCCGATAGTTCTAGTATTTTTCAAATCTATGGCTAAACTACTTTCTGGCAAGATAGTCTGAGTTACTCTCTTGGGCAAGAGGAGAGTTAGCTTTACTCTCTTTAGAGCTGACAATACTTTTACTCGACTTCCTCCTTGTCATCTTATTGAGGGGCTGTAATAGGAGTCGAGATCTCATTCTGAACCACTGGGTTTTAACTTGGGGTAGGATGGTGGCTATAGGTCCATTTAAGACCCTGGAGGAATGGATGGCGCCTCAGCCTCCCATCACCCCTCCCCCCCCGACAGGGCACAATTCAGTGTTTAGAATGGGTTCATAGGCATGGGTTGTAGGTGGGAACGGAGAGACTGATGACACCGGTGAGGGATGGAGCTGGGAGTGAGGGAGGGCGGGGAGTGGGCACACAGAGTCCACGCGGCCTGGGGACCACCTGGACCAGGGGAGGGGTGAGGGGCAGTTATTCCCTGGGATTTGGGGCTTTAAAAGTTATCCTGTTATTTGTTAACCCTGAGCCCAGACCCTCACTGCCTCCCTGGTTCTGTCTCCAGAGTAATATTCTCCCCCTCTTTCCCTCTTTCAATGTTTGTTCAGCATCCGTGAGCCAGGCTGTGCATTAAGTGATGTGAACACAACTATGAACACACCCATTGGCTCCTCCCTCCCAAGGAAGAGAAGATAAACAACAAACTAATTAAAAACGAACTAAAACTTTGGCTCATGATAAAAGTGTCATGAGAAAGAAATAGCATGCTGCAGGGGAGAGCACTGGGAGATGTATCAGCTCTCTACTGCGCTCAGTCGTGTCTGACTCTTTACAGACCCATGGACTGCGGCCTGCCCAGCTCCTCTCTCCATGGGATCTCCCAGGCAAGAACGCTGGAGAATACTGAAGTTCCCCATCAGGGGATATTCCTGACCTAGGGATTAAACCTGGGTCTCCTGTATTGCAGGCAGACTCTTTACTGTCTGAGCCACCAGAGAAATTCTACATTGCTGTGTCACAAACTACCCACAACTTCACAGCCTGAAACAACAAGCGTCTGTTATCTCAGATCCTGTGGATTAAGAACGCAGGAACAGCTTAGCGGAGCGGTCCTGGCTCAGGGGCTGTCATGGCGCTTTAGTCAAGCCCTGGGCTGTGACCTCATCTTACGGTCCAGCTGGGGTTGAAGGACCTGGTCCCGGGCTGTCTCCCACAGTTGCTGTCAAGTCTCAGATCTGGATGAGTTGCTGGGCTGAGGGCCAGATATTGGCTGAAGGTCATCCCCAACCCACAGTTGCTCAGCTTTGATCTTCTCCCCAGGGCAGCTCACAGCAGAGCAGCTGTCTTCCTCCAGAGCAAATGGTCCAAGAGGAAGAGTATGAGAGGGTGTGCATCCAAGATGGAAGACAGTCTTTTCATAATCTAACCTGAGAAGTGAGGCATCAGTGCTTCTACGGTATTCTAGCATGAGAGGGCTCTTCCCTGGTGGCTCAGATGGTAAAGCGTCTGCCTACAATGTGGGAGACCTGGGCTCGATCCCTGGGTTGGGAAGATCTCTTGGAGAAGGAAATGACGACCCACTCCAGTACTCTTGCCTGGAGAATCCTATGGAAATAGGAGCCTGGTAGGCTACAGTCCACGGGTCACAAAGAGTCGGACACGACTGAGTAACTTCACTTACTCACTCACTTACTAGCACGAGAAGGGAGTCTCTTATTCCAAATTTTGGGGGAGGAGAATTAAACTCCACGAGTTGAAAGGAGGAATAGCACGGAATTTGTGGACATATTTTTTTTTTAAACCACCATAAGGAGGGATGATGGGTGTTGCCAGTACATTGTTGTTGTTGTTCAGTTGCTAAGTCATGTCTGGTTTTGCACACTAGGCTTCCCTGTCTCTCACTGTCTCCTGGAGTTTGTTCAAATTCATGTCTATTGAGTCGGTGATGCTATCTAACCATCTCATCCTCTGCCGACCCCTTCTTTTTTTAGCCTTCAATCTTTCCCAGCATCAGGGTCTTTTCAAATGAGTCAGTTATTTGCACCAGGTGGCCAAAGTATTGGAGTTTCAGCTTCAGCATCAGTCCTTCCAATGAATGTTCAGGGTTGATTTCCTTTAGGATGGACTGGCTGGATCTCCTTGTGGTCCCAGGGACTCTCAAGAGCCTTCTCCAGTGTGTGCATGCGTATATGCTTGAGTGCTCACTCAGTGGTGTCGGACTCTTTGCAGCCCTATGGACTGTAGCCTGCCAGACTTCTCTGTTCCATGGGATTTCCCAGGCAAGAATACTGTAGAGGGTTGCCATTTCCTCCTCCAGGGGCTCTACCTGACCCAGGGATCGAACCCACATCTCTTGCACTGACTGGTGGATTCTTTACCACTGAGCCATCTGGGAAGTTCATTACTTTATGTAGGATGATTGCATAGATTTTAAAGGATATATTTTAAATATTATTAAGTTGTATTGCAATGAATGTATAGTGGTCCAAATTCTTAGCTAAAAATCTTAAAGCAGATGGGTTTCTGATTTCAGGATTTTGAGCTTTTAACAAAGTAGCACACTGTATGTGTCATATGTTATATAAAACCCCCTGGTGAAGTCTGGGGCTGCAGCCTACAATTAAGTACATTAATATTTCTACAGTGAAACCTCTGAATATTCATACCATGCAGGATAAATATAGCCCAATTCAGGCTATACTCTGAATAGCCTCATGTCAGTTAAGGTCAGATTTGTGGACAAATAAATTTGAGCCAAATATAGAAAAGATCTGTTTTTCAGAGCTTTTTGAATTTACTATTGTCGGTAGGGAGCTGTGGACCCATAATAAGTCCTCAAGAATATGTTCATTTAAAATAAAGAGTAATTACTTATTCCTCAAACTATTTCTTCCCTGAATACCATGAAAAACTAGTAAAATGATTTTTCAAAATTCTAAAAGCCCTCAGTAGATTGTATCCCATTGTGGAAGAGGTCTGTTATTTACAAGATTGGGACTTTCCGGTGTAGGAATGGAGAGTGAGACTGCGGGCACGCTGTCAAGGTCTTTGCACTGCAGCCTGAGGTCCCTGACCTGAATCCTGGATGCTATGGGACCCATTCAAAAGTTTCGATCCCTGAGTACAGAAGAATTCCTTCTGAGTGGAAGTTGGATACCTTACAACTTGTTGATCAGTTGCCAAGTTGTGTCTGTCTCTTTGTGACCCAAGACCTGTAGCAAGCCAGGCTCCTCGGTCCTCCACTGTCTCCTGGAGCTTGCTCAAATTCATGTCCATTGAGTCAGTGATGCAGTCTAACCATCTCATCCTCTTCCACGCCCTTCTCCTTTCACCTTCAGTCTTTCCCAGCCTCAGGGTCTTTCTCAGTGAGTCAGTTCTTCACATCAGGTGGTCAAAGTAGTAGAGCTTCAGCTTACAACTGGCTTTTGGCAAATGTACTTTTCATGTCTTCCCTGTAAACCCATCACCAGCACTGCAGGTGTGCAGCAAGGCAGGCTGCTCACTAGTTTCTTTCTCCCCAGCCTGCTCTGTGATGAAGGCGTCCTTGCAGCAGAGAACTCTGCCTGCAGGTTCCCTCACGGGGGGCTCCTTTACATCTCAACACCAAGCAGTAAGTGTTTTTCCCAGACTGTCTGCTCCCAGCTACCCTGTTTCAGCAGGAACGCCGAGTAGCCATTAAAATGACAGAATATCAGGCAACAGATGCCAAGGCCCTCAGGACTGATGGAGATGAACGCAGCTCTCCACCACGCCCTTTGCTATGGGGCCTCGGAACTCCGGCTGTCAGGAAAGGAAGAGACCGCTTCCCGCATCCCCGGGACCTGAGCTGCCTTGTCAATTGCTCTGGCCACTAGAGTAAGGATGAGCTAGTTTAGTGCTAGGTCTTCGGAGGCAGTGGGGACTTCTACACCAGAAACCCCTGATGCTAGGAGAGAAGGCCAGCCTAATCAGTCAGGGGGTGAGACAGCACAGGGAGGAGAGCTGACGGGCCCCAGCCAAGGCCATTGGATGCCAAGTGGCCCAGAGCTGACCACAGACCTTGAGCAAGCAGAGCTGACAGACTCGGGAGGAGCAATACCTGATATGCTCTTAAATCACCAAGTTTCAGGGTGGTTTGCTGCGTAATGATGGCTAACAGATAAAGCTCATGTAACTGGGAAGTCCTGAATTCTCCAAGATTACAAGAAATAAAGCCAATCAGATCCTCATCAGACTTCAGAGTGACTTGCTTTCTCATTATAAAAAAATATATATGCTTTTGGAAGATAGCAGCTAATGTAGAATTCGATTCATTAGACAGGAATTATCTTTGTACAGGCACACCTGCTAAGTCCCTTTAGTTGTGTCCAGCTCTTCACAGCACTATGGACTGTAGCCCGCCAGGTGCCTCTGTGCATGGGATTCTCCAGGCAAGAATACTGGAGTGGGTTGCCCGTCCCTTCTCCAGGGGATCTTCCCGACTCAGGGATCGAACTTGCGTGCCTCATGTCTCCTGAATTGGCAGGTGGATTCTTTACCACTAGTGCCACTGCAAACGGTGACTGCTGCAGTGAAATTAAAACACACTTGCTCCTTGGAAGAAAAGCTTTGACCAACCTAGACAGCATATTAAAAGCAGAGACATTACTTTGCCAGCAAACATCCGTCTAGTCAAAGTTATGGTTTTTCCAGTAGTCATGTATGCATGTGAGAGTTGGACTATAAAGAAAGCTGAATGCTGAAGAATTGATGCTTTTGAACTGTGGTGTTGGAGAAGACTCTTGAGAGTCCCTTGGACTGCAAGGAGATCCAACCAGTCAGTCCTAAAGGAAATCAGTCCTGAATATTTGTTGGAAGGACTGATGGTGAAGCTGAAACCCCAATAGTTTGGCCACCTGATGCGAACAGCTGACTCATTTGAAAAGACCCTGATACTGGGAAAGATTGAAGGTGGGAGGAGAAGGGGACGACAGAGGATGAGATGTTTGGATGGCATCACTGACTCTATGGACATGAGTCTGAGCAAGCTCCAGAAGTTGGTGATGGATAGGAAGGCCTGGCGTGCTGCAGTCCATGGGGTTGCAGAGAGTCAGAAGTGACTGAGTGACTGAACTAAACTGAGCACCACATGGGAAGCCCGAGTGAAAGTGAGAGTCACTCTGTCGCTCTTTTCGACCCCATGGACTATACATACAGCTCATGGGATTCTCTAGGCCAGAATACTGGAGTGAGTATCCTTTCCCTTCTCCAGGGGATCTTCCCAACCAGGGATCAGACCCACATCTCCCATATTGCAGGTGGATTCTTTATCAGCTGAGCCACAACAGAAGCCAAAGAATACTGGAATGGGTAGCCTATCCCTTCTTCAGCGGATCTTTCTGACCCAGGAATTTAACCAGGGTCCCCTGCATTGCAGGCAGATTCTTTACCAACTGAGCTATCAGGGAAGCCTTGGGAAGCCCAAGGAAATCTTTTATTTCTCTTCCTTTTCTTTCTTTCCTCTCCTTTCTTCTTTCCTCCTTCCCCCTCTTCCTTTACATTACCATAGCATACTTGTCAGCCAAAGGCAAATCCCCCAAACTAAGTTTATTGACTCAGCCATGTTTTTTTTCCTAAAAAATAAAATAGTAAAAGAAAAATATTTTTAGGAATCTAGAAAGTCTTCCTGGTTCTCTGTATAACTCTCCCCAGGATAACATCCTGCTTTACTAATGTCACCTCTGGGATTCAGATTCATCAAACAGGGGACTCCTGCATTGCAGGCAGATTCTTTACCAACTAACTCAACTATCAGGGAAGCCCGTCAGATTCAGCAGATGCGACAATTCATGAACATTTAAAACTTCACCAGTACTCGTTTCCCAGATTGGGGTTGATCTATGATTCTTTTACAGAATTTGAGCCTTGACATATTTATCCCAAAGAGAGCTTAAATCAGGTGCTTCATCATCTGAGTTCTCAGGGAGGCGCATAGCAAACAGACACCCCTCAAATTTATGGTTTTCTGGCATCTGGTACAACTGGCAGGCAGAATTTCTAAATTAACACCCAAGATGTGCTCAGGCAAAGGAGCCTGGATTTGCTTTCTTTCCTCTTTTTGTTTCTTTACAAGAACAAGGCTGAGATGCCAGTTTGGGGTCTGTGTCACAGAATCAGCTACATGGCTCGCAGTTTGTTCCTAACACGGCTATTTTTAGTTTTTCAGTCACCAGCAGAGACAAGAAATGTAAATGTACTCTGGGGTCTTTGTATGTTATATCAAATTAAACTCTGAACCTTCTGGTAAAGGAACAGGTTAATATTTCTGAGAAAAATATGGAAATGAAAGCAACGCACTGGAGTTTTCACAGAGGATTAGACACTGAAGGAAATACTATGGACATTCTTTAAAATTCTAAAAAAGATTGTTTTATCTAGAAACTGAGCTTTAAGGGGTTTAAACCAGAGTGCACAGAGGCACAATGAAAAGAAAAAAACTATAATCTCTGGTTCCTTGCGGTAAGCTTTAGAACTCAGGGCTCATGTCTCCTGCAAAACCGAAAATAAGAAAAGATGTTTTGGCCTGAAACGCTTGCTGGGGAGAGAGAGAGAAAACTCATGTTTACTGAATGTTACCACCTGGCAGGATAAGTTTCTGGGTTGCAGATATTTTTCATCAGAATGTCAGGAGCTAAATGATGTTGACCACTGGGTCCAAAGAGGATATTATGCATTTAAAATGAGGGCATAGCTGAAATGCCAGCAGTGTCAGTTTTAATGCCTGGATCTCAATGGAAAAGAGAAGTGTCAGGTTGTATTTAAAAGCCAGAGGCAACTCACCAGCATCAGGAGGAGGGGTGTTTGATTAAAACAGTAAGATGCAATTGGAAGATCCAAACAGCGAGTAGTTGGGAGGTTCGCAAGGAGCACAAATTAAAATTTCTGGTCCATCACTCTGGCCAGAATGGCCTTCATCCAAAAGTCAAACAGCAAATGCTGGAGAGAATGTACAGAAGAGGGACCCGTCCCACACTGTTGGCGGGAATGTACAATGGTGCAGCCACTATGGAGAACAGTCTGGACGTTTCTTACAAAACTAAAGATAGACTTACCACATGGTCCTGCATTCCCACTTTCCCACTCCTGGGCATATACCTGGAGAAACTCTAATTTGAAAAGATGCTTGCATCACTGTGTTCAATAGCCGAGACATGGAAGCAACCTAAATGTCCACTGACAGAGTACTGCTCAGTCATAAAAAAGAATGGAAGAATGCCATTGGCACGTTTGCAGCAACATGGCTGGACCTAGAGGTTGTCATACCAAGAGAAGCCAGCCAGAGCAAGGCAAACATCGTATGACGTCACTCATACGACGGGGGCTTCCCAGGTGGCGCTAGTGGTAAAGAACCCACCTGCTAGAGCAGGAGACCTAGGAGAGGGGGCTTGATCTCTGGGTTGGGAAGATCCCCTGGAGGGCTTGGCAGCCTACTCCAGTGTTCTTGCCTGGAGAATCCCATGGACAGAGGAGCCTGGTGGGTTATGGTCCATACGTATGCAAAGAGTCAAATATCATACGATATCACCTATATTATACGTGGAATCTAAAAACAAACAAAACCAAATGAACATATACACGAACAGAAAATAATTCACAGATTTGAAAAACAAGTCATTGTTACCAAAGAGGAAATGTGGAGGGGAGTGGTAAGTTGGGATTAGCAGATACACACTACTATATATAAAAGATGGCCAGCAAGGTCCTACTGTATGGCACAGAGAACTATACTCAACATTTTCCAATACCGTATAAGGGAAAAGAATCTGAAAAAGAGTGTGCATAACTGAACATTGTGTTGTATACATGAAACTAACATAATACTGTAAATCAACTATACTTCAATAAAAAAAATGTCCAGAAAATATTTTTCTGCTGCTTATGAAAATATCTGTCTTTGGAGTTTGTTCTGTTTTTACCCCCACAGCCTGGTCTGGCAGTGGGGACAGGTCACTTTGCAAAGCACTTCCTTTCCAAAACATTCTCAGTGAAGAGCTGTAAAGGTCAGGGCCAGAGCCCAGAAGCTGAGTGGGCCAAGGAGAAGAAACTGGGATTCCCAGATTTTGGGTGAGCTGAAGAGAGGTCACCATGATCTGAGTGGGCAGAAGAATCAGGCTCAGGGAGGTGATATCGCCTTGCCCAGTGTCATCAGTCAATATGACACCCTCTCCTCTCAGCAAAGTTCCCTTTCTTCTTGCCACCCCATGGCTCTGCCGGCGGTGGGGGCTGCCAGCTCTCCTGCCCGTAAGATGCTCTCCTAGCTCTTTCTTCCAACAGATGAGACATTTCTCTGTGGGGACAAAGGTAATGCAAACTTCCTTTATTTTGAAGTTACGCCTTTTAACCCTTTTAAAATACCAGGCTTTTTGCTATTTCTGTTTTTAGCCAAAACACTGCCCCAAGTGTTACAGGACTCTGTCCCAGAGGGAGTTCAGGGATTGATGATGTAAGTAGAGTCTGGTTCTTCCATCCAGACTAATTTTTGTGCCTCTTTTTTTTTTTAACTTGAGTTCCTTATTTATTTATATTCATGTTTTCTTCCCTTTCCCTCAGACCTGCTTCTTTTGCAGTTTTGTTTTTGAAAACAGAGTCAATATCATAGTCATGTATTATTGTTTGAAACAGCACCCCCTCCCCCAAAGTTTACTTCTTTGGTTGAATATTTGAGCTCTGAAAACAAGGTTGCATGAAAAATAACATACCGTGTGCAAAAGAGGCTCATATGTATCGACATTTATGCGTCTCAAAGTCTCAAAGCAAAATAAGTGCACAGTTAAGAAAATGATAGCTCCGCCGCAGCAGGAAGCGCTTACGGCAGGTGAAGGGGGCAGAACACTGGAGAGGGCGCCCCTCCCTCCAGTATGGGATGTTCCGTATGCCCTGCTCACATTCAATAAAACCATATTTAATGAACATGTACTATGTGCCCAGGCCCAGCGAGGCTTTTCCCTGTGCCTTTCTCATGAGTGCTCATGGCGAACACGAGCTATGGGTATCTCGACTTCCTAGATGGAGGTGGGCCAGCACATGTTGAGGTACTGTGGAAGGGATCTGGGTTCCAGGACACTGAGGCCTGTTGCGATTTGGGATCCCATGAGCTACCATAATGCTCATGCATAAACCCTGATTGTCCTCTTCAGGAGCAGGATTCCAGGCACCTTCTTAGACTCTTGTTTGCTCTTGTCACAGCCCTGGTGGTAAAGCTACTCTCAGTTCAGTGAAACCACAGGATGGGCCCGGAGAGGCAGCCAAAGTTCATGAACCAAGGCTTTCCTTCTTTCTTTAATTATTTTTAAAATTCCAATAGACAATATGTATAGAATTCAGAAGGTATAAAGAGGTGAGCTTCCCCAGTGGCTCAGCAGTGAAAGAATCCACCTGCAATGCAGCAGATGCAGGCTTGATCCCTGGATCAGCAAGACCCCCTGGAGAAGGGAATGGCACCCCCACTCCAGGGCTCCTGCCTGGAGAATCCCATGGACAGAGGAGCCTGCAGGCTACAGTCCACGGGGTTGCACAGAGTCAGACACGACTGAGCAACTCAACAGCAGTTTCCCCTGGCTCCATTCACCCCTCACCCTCGGTTCATGATCCCACTGGCAGTCACTGTCTCCTGTTTCTTGCATCACTTCCTAGAGGTGGTTCAAGCATAAACAAATGCAACCCACACATGCGCATTGTCACTCCTTTTTGTGCGTCTACAACCCCACATGCTTTCCAGAGTTTTCTACTCTGATATTTAAGGCTGCCTCTTAGAGCTCATTTCACCTCAGTGCCCAGCAATCAGCTTCTCTCTTCTTTAAAAGGCTGCATAGATTCTATTTTTAATGTGCCTGCTCTTATTTAGATATTGCTTCTTCAAGGAGATTGATTTATTTATTTTCCAATTTTTAATTTCTTTTTTATGATGTGGACTGTTTTTAAAGTCTTCATTGAATTTGCTACAATATAGCCTCTGTTTTATGTTTTGGTTTCTTGGCCCTGATGCATGTGGATTCCTAGCTCCCTCTCCAACTAGACATTGAACTTGCACCCTCCTGCACTGGAAAGTGAAGTCTTACCCTCTGGGCTGCCAGGGAAATCCCTCCAATTTTTCTTAATACAAATAATGCTACAACGAATGTGCCTGGACACATTGCTTAACACATGGGTGTGTGTTTTATAAATTCCTGTAAGTGAAATTGCCAAAGAATGTAAAATTTTTAAATGCTGATAGTCATTACAAGACTTCCCAGGTGGCTCAAATGGTAAAGAATCTGCTTGCAATGTGGGAGACCCAGGTTTGATTCCTGGGTTGGGGAAATCCCCTGAAAAAGAAAAGGCAACCCATTCCAACATTCTTGCTTTGAAAATCCTATGGACAGAGGAGGCTGTAAGGCTTCAGCCAATAGGGTTGCAAAGAGTCAGACATGACTGAGTGACTAACTCTAACTAATCATTTCAAGTTGCTTTGCACAGAGGTCAACAGTTTAGTCCTCCAGTGGTATTCGAATTAGGCTCCAAACTGCTCACATTCTAGTTCAGTTATGTGGTTGTGGGCTGGAAGGAACATACGTTGGTCCCAGTAGTATGAACCTGGGCAACTCACTTCCCCTCCATGAAAACCACGGTTTTCAGAGCCATAAAAAGGTGCTACCAGCCACCCAAGCAGCATCACAGCTGTATAAAGACTTAGGAAGTGTTCAGCATCCTGCCTTATCAGCTCCAGAATGGTTGGCACTTGTTTCAGTTCAGTTGCTAAGTCATGTCCAACTCTTTGTGACCTCATGGACTGCAGCACGCCAGGCCTCCCTGTCCATCACCAACTCCCAGAGCTTACTTAAACTCATGTCCATCGAGTCGGTGATGCCATCCAGCCATCTCATGCTCTATTGTCCCCTTCTCCTCTGCCTTCAGTCTTTCCCAGCATCAGCATCTTTTCAAATGAGTCAGTTCTTCGCATCAGGTGGCCAAACTATTGGTTTCAACTTCAGCATCAGTCCTTCCAATGAATATTCAGGACTGATTTCCTTTAGGATGGACTGACTGAATCTCCTTGCAGTCAAGGGACTCTCAAGAGTCTTCTCCAACACCACACTTTAAAAGCATCAATTCTTTGGTGCTCAACTTTATGGTCCAACTCAAACGTCCATACATGACTACTGGGAAAACCCTGTCCACTGTTAAAGCTTTATGGGTATACCTGAAGGAGGCCTGCACAGGTTCTCTCCTCTTTTCTGTGCTGGGCTCTGCTCTGTGGGATTAGGATTCCTAGAACGTCCTCAGAAGCAGAGGAGGGGGACAAGTCCATGGCTCCATCTTTGAAAGGACTTGTAGACCTTGTTGGCTGGCCTTTATCTCCATCAACAGTGCAGGCTGGAATATGGCCAAGGATGCACAGAATGAACAGGCATGTGGTCCAAAACCCTGACCCGCAGCAACTCCTCCCAGCTTGGGTTCCAGAACTATTGGGTTGGCCAAAAGTTTGTTTGGGATGTTTTGTAACATCTTGTGGAAAAACCCAGGTGAACTTTTTGGCCAACCCAATAGATTTGGGGTTTGCGTGAGGATTTCTTTCATCTGTGTCACTGCTTGCTGAGCCCTCTCATCATCCTTGAATAGATCTGAGAGCTCTAGTTTGAAGATGAGCGGGAGGACACCAGAGCCAGCTTTCTAGAACTATCTATGTTATTTTTAATTTGTTGGATATAAAAGAGAATTTTTAGATATGTGCAACCATCACAGATGCTTTTGGAAAGTTCCTGAAATCAACCGTTGGAAATTTTGTTTAAGAAACCAACAAGCTTGTAAATCCACTATACGTCAATAAAAAGGAAATTACCCAGGAATGCCACGCCTTTAGAACTCAGTCCTCAGGCCCATTCTTATTCAAAAGTCAAGTCTGCATCAGCTGCATTCTGGGTTAAATGAAAGTTTGCTCTCAGTAGGTAGGTATTTTCAGTTTCCAAAGAATACACAGCCACCTCAGGAAACAGATACATCTGCAGCTTTGCGAAAGAATAATAGCATCTCTTCCCCTCCCAGTCTGGGAGAACGCACCCCGTCAGTCCCCGTGTCCCCCAGAAGGATGCCAGATGCAGGGGAGTTTCCTCTCCTTGGCTGGACTTGCAAGTAAAGCGAAGAATTCCTGGAGCCTGAGTCATCCGTCCTGACAACCCAGCCAGGACCTCCTGGTGATGAGGGAAGAGAGAAGAGGCCCTGAGGCTCTGTGGCTCCTGGCCGGGCTCCCAGTGGTGTCCGCCTTCTCAGACCCCCTGCCTGCTGCTTTTCACAGGGCAGCTGTCATTTTCAAAGTGAGGCTCAAGGCCACGGCACCCCCACCACCACCTCGAATCAGGAACACAGAACCTGGCACCATGGGTGACCCAGGAGAGGAGGTGAGCATCTCTTCTCTCCTTCCGCTTGCTTTGCCCACAGCTTGAACTGTGTGGAGGACTCGCCCTTGACTCCTTCGCAGAACCCAGGCTGATGCTGAGGCTCCGGGAGACCCAGCTTCCCTGAGAGGAGTGAAGAAAGTCTGAAGGCAAATAGTCCCTGTTGACAAAAGGGCCTCTTTTTGACAGGACAAAACTGTCATTTCGAGGAAGAAGCAAATGATACTCCTTGTGGCCAGCAAGCAACAGGTGGGCCAGTTTGTTTGAGAGCAAACATGTAATTTAGGAGGTGAAAGCCTGTGTTCCCAAAGGAGTATTCACTTTGCCAAGGGAGTCTTTACATAGAATTGTATAGTTTTTCTTTTTGATTGATGTATAGGTAATTTAGCTCTCCTGGTGGCTCAGTGGTAAAGAATCTGCCTGCAATGAAGGAAACGTGGGTTTGATCCCTGGGTTGGGAAGATCCCCTGGAGGAGGCAATGGAAACCCACTCCAGTATTCTTGCCTAGAGAATTCCATGGACAGAGGAGCCTGGTAGGCTAGAGTCCCTGGGGTCTCAAATAATTGAACATGACTGAGCGAGTTAAACAACAACAACAATGTAGGTAATTTACAATGTTGTGCTCATTTCCAGTGTACAACGAAGCTATTCCATTATTATATATTTATATATGCTCTTAAAAGTTTTTTTTTTTTCCCCATTATAGTTCATTACAAGATATTGACTATAGTTTCCGGTGTAGGGTTTTTGAGTATTTGGTTCAAGTTTATTAATGCCTTGAATTGCCAGAAAAGCCTTCAGTGTCAAAGCCTCTGTCCGCGGAGGTCAACTGGAGGGAAAGGAAAGGACCCTGGACTGGCCATACCAGGTCTTCCATCTGAGGTGACCTTGCGACCCCAAGAGCCTTAGGACACCAGCGTGGGCTTCTTTGTCGCGGAAGTTTGGAAATGGTTAGCTCTTCACTGCAGACCTTCTCAGACCTCTGCATACGATCATTGGCTTTGTGAGGGATCTGAAGAAGATAGGATTTCAGTTCCCATGATCATATTTGACTGTCTAATCCTATGGATTTGTCTCTCTTCTTCCCTACTCGGTCCTGAGGACTGGAGAAGGAGGGACTATGTCATGTCTCAGCCGCGTTCCATAAGCACAGCCCAGTGTTCCGTGTAGGACATGTTCTCCTGCAAAGCATACGTGTTTATTTTAGGCAGATTACTGAAGTGCTGACTAACCCTCATGTGGGACTCCCCTGGCTGTCCAGGGGCTAAGCCTCCGTGCTCCCCATGCAGGGAGCCCGCACAGCTAAAAGGTCCTGTGTGCTGAGACCAAGACCTGGCGCAGGCAAAGGAATTAATTAATTAAAAAGAAAACCTCCCGTGTCTGTTCGCGGCTTCCAAAGACTGCCTATGGGCCTGGTGGTCCCAGCGCGGGGGATATTTGCTCTTTGGTGCTGTTTCTCCTGGGGGTCCTGTTCCCCTGAGGAGCTAGCCAGGACTTAGAGCGACTGGCCCCTGCCCAGGGAACAATTCGCTGCAGCGTTATCCACCCTTACAGCCCTCTGCTGAAGAAGAAACTACCTAACTTTTCTCAAAGCCAAATGCTGTGTTGGCCTGGATTCTGCCAAACAAACAGTGGCAGCCTTTTGGCTTTGCTATAAAAATAAACACGGGGTTGCATACGTGGTCCTGGTGTGAAGGGCTGGCTTTTGTTTCGGGAGAACTTTCAGCCAGTCATCAAGGAGCAGGTGTCTCGAGCTGATCAGTGTAGGGGAAGCAGGGCTTTGCTGCTCTTCCTCGTAGACATCTGCCCCCTGACCTGTGGTCCTGCGTCCCCCAGCTCCTAATGCTCTCCTGAGCTTTTCTCACCAGAGACTGCTGAGTGAAACGGGAAATTTGATGGTCAACTGTGCCGTGTACGTTTCTAAAACAACCACCCAGGTTAGGATCGTTGAACATAAAATATGCTTCAGAAAGGCTGTATAATGCTCTTTCCTTTGGCAGTCTCTGGGAAGCCATTTTCTGGAGGTGATTTTGACGAGTATCACTCCAAAATGAATGAAAACACACTTCACCAAGTAGCTGCCTCTCGAGTCAGAATCCACTCGCATTTGCAATCTTAGTGGATTCTCAGAAACAAACGAAGCCAAATGCTAGAAAATGTTGTTTTAATTTTTTTTTTTTTTTGAGCTCTTTGGAAACACAATTTTTACTGGCAGAATTCTTAATTCCTTCTTTCTTCCATCAATATTCAGAGTGAGAATATGTGCCTGTGTGTATCTGTGTGTGTTAATTACAGAATAGCACAAACAGTAACCTCTTTAGGGAGACATGTCTTAAGGGTTTTACATTTAATTATTGGACTTGACTTAAATATAAGTTCCTTTGCTGAATACTTGGGCAATTATACACTATACATTCTTTATTCTGTATTGCAATTGAAAGAGAAATCTCTCTTGAGAAAGGTTTGTCTAACAGTATGACAGTCAGTGTAATATTGGATACACAGCACCCCACCTGCTGATACTGGGGGCACTTAGCGCAGCTGGCAGAGATGATGATGGGACAGTGGGGTTGGGGGTGGAGGTCCGGCCCCTCTGGTTTCAGCTCTTTGCCGCCTCTCAGGGCCCTGTCTGTGAAGTGGTCATGCACCTGGCACTGTCTTCAGCTGGGGAAATTAGGACAGTATACAGGCCACTGAGAGTATTCAACAGGTACCCAAATTAAACAGAGTTCCCAAATTAAACAGAGCAAATGAATGCAAAGTGAGAAATAATGGAAAATTCTAAGTAGCCCCAAACATAAATATGCAATGACAACTTACAAGTGTTCGTTGATATAAAACATTCCTGCAGGTCACTATTAAGTAAGTGTTTGGGGACTCGTTGAAGTATTAAATATAATAAAGTATTGTATTATAGTAAGACAGGATCAATAACTCCAGATATGCAGATGACACCACCCTAATGGCAGAAAGTGAAAAGGAATTAAACAGCCCCTTGATGAAGGTGAAAGAGGGGAGTAAAAAAGCTGGCTTAGAACTCAACATTCAAAAAATGAAGATCATGGCATCTGATCCCATCACTTCATGGAAAATCAGTTCAGTTTAGTAGCTCAGTCATGTCTGACTCTGCGACCCCATGGACTGTTGCACACCAGCCCCCCCTACCCATCACCAACTCTCGCAGCTTGCTCAGACTCATGTCCACCGAGTTGGTGATGCCATCCAACCATCTTATCCTCTGTCATCTCCTTCTCCTCCACCTTCAATCTTTCCCAGCATCAGGGTCTTTTCAAATGAGTCAGTTCTTCACATCAGATGACCAAACTATTGGGGTTTCAGCTTCAGCATCAATCCCTCCAATGAATAATAAAGACTGACTTCTTTTAGGATTGACTGGTTGGAACTCCTTGCAGTTCAAGGGACTCTCAAGAGTCTTCTCCAATAACACAGTTCAAAAGCATCAATTCTTCAGCGCTCAGTTCTCTTTATAGTCCACCTCTTACAACCATACATGACTACTTGAAAAACCATAGCTTTGACTAGACAGACCTTTGTTGGCAAAGTAATGTCTCTGCTTTTTAATATGCTGTCTAGGTTGGTTATAACTTTCCTTCCAAGGAGCAAACGTCTTTTAATTTCATGGCTGCAGTCACCATCTGCAGTGATTTTGGAGCCCCCAAAATAGTCTCTCACTGTTTCCATTGCTTCCCCATCTATTTGCCATGAAGTGATGGGACCATATGCCATGATCTTAGTTTTCTGAATGTTGAGTTTTAAGCCAACTTCTTTAGTCTTCTCTTTCACTTTCATTAAGAGGTTCTGGTTCTACTTCATTGGAGAAGGAAATGGCAACCCACTTCAGTATTCCTGCTGGAGAATCCCAGAGACAGAGGAGCCTGGTGGGCTGCCGTCTATGGGGTGGCACAGAGTCGGACACGACTGAAGCACCTTAGCAGCAGCAGTTCTACTTCACTTTCTGCCAGAAGGATGGGGTCATCTGTGTATCGAGGTTATTGATATTTCATGGAAAATTGATGCGGGAAAAAATAAAAAGTGACAGACTTTATTTTCTTGGGCTCCAAAATCTCTGTGGACATTGACTGCAGACATTGACTGAAATTAAAAGACGATTTCTCCTTGGAAGAAAAGCTATGACAAACCTAAACAGCATATTAAAAGCAGAGACATCACTTTGCCAACAAAGGTCCATAGAGTTAAAGCTATGGTCTCTCCAGTTGTTATGTAAGGATGTGAGAGTTGTACTACAAAGAAGGTTGAGTGCTGAAGAATTGATACTTTCAAACTGTGATGCTGGAGAAGAGTCTTGAGAGTCCCTTGGACAGCAAGGAAATCAAACCAGTGAATTCTAAAGGAAATCAACCCTTAATATTCATTGGAGGGACTGATGCTGAGATTCCAATACTTTGGCCATTTCATGTGAAGGGCCAGCTCATTGGAAAAGAACCTGATTCTGTGAAAGACTGAAGAAAGGAGCAGAACGGGACTACAGAAGCTGAGATGGTTGGAAGGCATCACCAATTCAACCGACATGAGTTTAAGCAAACTCTGGGAGATGGTGAAGGGCAGGGAAGCTGGCGTGCTACAGTCCATGGGGTTGCAAAGAGTTGGACACAGCTGAATGACTGAACAACAATGACAAAGACAAGATAATTCTAAATTTGTGCCAGTTATTTTTAAGGACTAAACTGGCATTTTGTTAAAACCCTGATGTATCTTCATAATTGCAATAGATAGAAATCATGAATCCTAATTGACATGATTGAAATAGAGACATCTTCACAGATGTGCAAGAAAAGTACAGGTAACCCTTCCCTAAAGGTCATGAATTGCATGTACATCTACCTTTACTAAATAATTAGCAACCTGTTGTGTAAACCATATAAAACCCAATTCTCCATTCTTTACATCAGAAAAATAAGATGGCTGCCCTTGGATGTAAGATGGCTGCCCTCAGATATAAGATAGTTGTCTCAGACAGTCTATTCTCTGCCTTCCCACTCACATCCAAAGGGAGAGGAAGAGCTTGCCCTCCAGTGCATCTGCAAGTGCACGTGTGCGCACACACACACCCGCACACACACACACACACACTTACACACTCACCCACTCACCCAGCAGAAGCCTGAGCTCTGCACTGATGAAGTCCCAGACCTGTGCTGCCTAGAACACTGCCAGGTCTGCAGGAAACACCCCAGAGTTGTTACTTATGTGAAGAGCAAGAGCTTCAGAGACGGTTGCAACAGTTACTGAATGACTCCATGTTTATTGCTTCAGTTAATTCTCATGACAGCCCTGATACTCTTTTATCCTTATTTTACAGCTGTGGATACTGAGGTTCAGAGATGCCAATTAACTTTCTGAAAGTCCCCATAGTAAGTGAAGGAGCCAGGATCTCAGTCAGTCTGGCTCCAGATTGCTCTATGTCACTCACTGTGGGACACAAGCAGCGCCTGAGCATCATCTGAGCCCAGTGGCCATGAGGAATGGCTGGCAGATCTCCAAGAACAGGGCAGACCCAGGCTGCACTCCGAATCCATCAGGGAGTTTGTGGGAGGCCACTTTCCCCAAGAGCTACTTTTCCCCAATGACTGGGTTCAGCAGCTAGGATGCTTTCACCCATGACCCTCTCCACAATGCCAGAATGAGACAGTCCTCCTCTTGCTCCCTACTCAGCCAAAGCTCTTGTAAATATCCTTGTTTGCACAGTTACATGAATCTATTTCTTTCTAACGTTTCTTTGTGACAGTGATGTGTACATGCATGCTCAGTCGCTTCAGCTGTGATAAATTCTTTGCAGCCCTGTGGACTGTAGCTTGCTTCTGTCTATGGGATTCTCCAGGCAAAAATACTGGAGTGGGTTGCCATTTCCTTCTTCAGAGGATCTTCTCAACCCAGGGATCAATCTGCATCAGTCTTCTATCTCCCGAATTGGCAGGTGGGTTCTTTGCCCCTAGCCTCATCTGGGAAGCCCATGACTATGATGATTTCAGCTCTAATGCCTCACTGGGTTTGTCGTGATTGTATCTTGAGTTTCTACAAGTTTCATGTTCATGATGATAAAACCTGCTATTGTCTTGTTATCTCCATCTGCATAGCTGGGACTGCAACCCACCCACAAGCCCCTCCCAGGATTCTGGGGGTGAGTCATACATTCCTCTCTGTGAGTCTGCTCTGGGCGGCTCTGCTGCTCCTTGATCTCATCATCTCATCGCTGGCCATCCTTCTCTCCGGCAAGTAAAGTTGTGGCCAGAGATGGCTTCTCTGTGAAGCTAATGAAATAGCTTCGTTTGCACAGAGACCCTCTGAAGATACTAGAGATGTCCTAGCTTTGTATTTACATGGTCATATGTATTTGAAAATCTGCTAAACTAAGATGCTTTGAGAACAGTTAGTTAAGATTGCTGTCTGTCTCTCCTTCAGCTACCCCCTGTGTCTCTGTGTCATACTTCCCTAACGTCAGGTGATGCTGAAGTCTGTGGGTACCTTAGGGATCCTCTAAAGAGAAGGTGAGTTGGGGATACATTCAATTTGCATTTAGTGGAATATATATATAGTTTGTGACAAGCTTACTAATGTGTCAATTCAAAAAATATTTATCATAATTTAATAGATTAGATATGCTGAAATACTCCAAAATATTTCTGACAGCTCATATTTAATGTTTTATAGAACTATCACCAAATTTGATAACACTTCTGAAAATTTATATGATATTATCAATTAAGATTTGAGAAGCTGAAACTTTCCTAAACTATTGATATATTTTTTAAACTAATTTTGTGCAACAAGGTTCCAACAGAAAGTAACTCTTTTTTTTTTCTTTCTGTAGAAAATGCTATTAAAGGTTGTTAACAGATTGAAAAAGCAATAAGAATTTTTTGAGACCCTTTGCAGCCACCAGGCTCCTCAGTCCATGAAATTCATCAGGCAAGAATACTGGAGTGGGTAACCATCTCCTTCTCCAGGGTATCTTTCTAACACAGGAATCCAGCCTGGGTCTCTTGCATTACAGGCAAATTCTTTACCATCTGCATCACCAGGGAAGCCAATTATAAAGTCGTTGACAGATTGAAAAGGCAAGAAGAGTGTACAACTGGAAAAAAAAAAAAAACTTGAGAAAAGAAACTCATTACAGAAACACATCAGGCAGTTAATAAAATATTGTTACTCTGGATTTTGTGATGTTTGCTGGTTATTTATTTACTGCAACTTCTCATTTCATTCAAAATAGGCATTCACTTTTGTATTCTACCCTATTGTAATTCTGTATTCGTTTGACTGTAGAATCATCAGCCCCCACCTTAGAGGAAGCACACTGATTGAAGCTGCCCACCTGGCCAGGCACCATAGTAACAATTTGCATGAGCTGTTTTTTGACAGAAGGTCCCGGTAAGGAACACGGAACTAATAAGCCACCATAAACAGTCCAGCAAAGGTCAAAAAGAGGCACATATCTGACCACCTCCCAGAATCCTTGTTTCTGGTATCCATCTTAGCTGAACAAGGCATGCACCACCAGGAAGGACTCTGGGTCAGAATGATTGGCCAAAGACAACCCGGGAACTAATCCCATCGCCAAAAACCCAAGACTGTGAGCCACATGGCAGAGCAGTTCTCCTGGGTTCCCTCACCCTACTGCTCTCCACCTGGGTGCCCTTTCCCAGTACAATCTCCTGCTTTATTAGCACATGTGTCTCCTTGGACAATTCATTTCTGAGTGTTAGGGAAGAGTTCAGTTTCAGGCCCTGGAAGGGGTCCCCCTTCCTTGCAACACTCACACAACCTCGAGTCTCCTCTTGACAGTGGCTGGTGACCAGGTCCAAGAGGAAGGTGAGGTCTCTTTCGAATCATATTTCACCCAGTTCCTCAGATCCTTGCAAAGTCCCTCCCAGAAGAAGTCCTTCTGCGATCTGCTTGCAGTCCTGTGTCCTGTTTTCGGGGTTGGGCTGGAGAAGAAAGATCTTGCTGCCTTCTTCTCTGGTTCACGTTTCCATCTCCAGGGGCTCAAGCACAATCTCACCTGTCTCTCACACAAGCCAGCAGTTCATGCCATGGAGCTCAGGGGTTCCCTGGCTCACAAGCCTGGTGGTACCTGACTCAGCTGACCGTGCAGACCCATCTAGTTCTGATGCATCCCCCATCGTTTCAGTCCATCTGTTATCTACTGCTCTCTCCAGCCAGATTTATCTTGCTAAAACACAAAGGTTCATACATCAGACCTGGACCCAAAGTCTCCAGTGGTTCCACAATCCTTAGCTTGGTATTCCAGGTCATTCAGTCGGTTCTCTTCCTGCTTTTGACTCAGAATCTCAGTTCCTTTGACTGACTCCTCTGCTTGCAGCACTTATCTAGCCAAATAGTCTTAGTCAATTGGCCCCATGAAAAGATTCTTTTCTAAGTCTTCACTCACAGCTAATCTCCTGCTTGGTCCCTTCTCCAGAGATCCGTGCGTGCTTGCTGCAGAGTGGCATGGAACAGAATGCCCACTCCCTTCTCTTGGAAATTTAAGACCTTTAATTATGCTTCCCTCATGGCTCAGCGGAAAAGGAATCTGCCTGCAAAGCAGGAGGCACAGGAGATGTGGGTTCGATTCCTCAGTGGGGAAGACCCTTTGGAAGAGGAAATGGCAACCTATTCCAGTATTACTGCTTAAAAGTTCCATGGACAGAGGAGTCTGGTGGGTTACAGTCCATGGGGTCACAGAATCAGACATGACTGAGCACATTATCCTCAGGAATAATTGGATGACATAGTTTTTTGTTTTTGTTTTTGTTTTAGCTTCATGACTGTTGTGGCCTTACATGTTGTGTTTAAATAAATCTTATAGTCTTTAAGAAAATGCATTTTGTATGTAAAGAGGAAAGATTTTTCATTGATCTATAATGATACCTACATTTGTTTGAGATCATTAAATGAGAGGGTTTACTGATCTGGCTTCTCAAACATTCATTGCAAACATTTAGCATTTATTTCACTTCCTTCAAAAATGCATCTGTGTATCTTCACATTGTTCCTTTTGAAGCAAGCAAATGTATGTTAATCTACTGAAAAATCCTGGAAGAAAAGATAAAAATTACAAGAGACTCTTGGGGTACGTATTTTGCTTTTATTTACACATATGCTGAATTAGATAGCTCTGCCAAGCATGCTTTCAGCTAATAAATGTCATTGCCAATTAGCTATGTACTGGGAAGAAAAGACCTGCGTTCTAGCACTCATCACATTGCTACAGCCTCAAGAAGCTCAGCCACACATCATGGCTGATGACTTTCTCTCCAGAGGAAACTGAGCAGTAGAGCTTTGACTCATTGGAGGAAATGAACAGGCTAGTGTTTACATCACAATACTGGGAATTCAGAACCCCATGTGTGAAGCCAGATATTCGAATGACCCCTCAGGGAAGGCCTAGGTGATCACAGATATAGCCTGGCCTGGGACTTACTGAGTTGAGAAAGAGAGAGAATGCTGATGATGGTGAAAATACAGGAAGCAGAAGAAAAGAAAATGAAGGAGTCAAGAAAGAGCATAAGAAATACTGAATGGGGGGCTTCCCTGGTGGTTCACTGGTAAAGAACAGGTCAGTGCAGGAAAAATGGATTTGATCCCTGATCCAAGAAGATCCCTCGTGCCTCGGAGCAGTGCAGCCCGTGCACCATAACTAGTGAGCCTGTGCTCTAGAGCCTGGGAGCCGCAGCTACTGAGGCCCAAGCACCTAGTCTGTGCTTGGAAACAAGAGAAGGCCCTGCAATGAGAAGGCCGTGTAGCCCAGCTAGAGAAAAGCCGGGGCAGCAGTACAGATTCAGCAAAGCAAAAATTAATGAATGAACAGAAAGAAATACTGAATGAATAAGATCTTGACCTCAAGTTGCTTATTGCTCTAGGCTGTCTTTAGCTGCAACCTAAACTGACAAAAATACAACTCAGATTGCTTCAAGCAAAGCAAAACAAAACTCCCACCCCCAACTAAGTGTCTCATTATGTGAGAGTCCAGGGATACCGCATTTCAGACACAGCTGGCCCACCAAGGGACACTGTCTCTACCCCGTCTTTTGACCCTGCTCATCTCGGCAGTGATTTCATTCTCCAGCAGAACATGGTGGCAAAGAAGACCACTGGCAGCTGCTGGCTCACAGGGTCTCATAAAGATAAGCTTTAAGCTTGAGAACCTTGCAGGAAGAGAGTCAACCGCACCTCTACTGGGTGCACATGTCAGATTCCACGCAGGATTCTGGTTGATTCTGTGCTCCGGGATGTGCCCCATGCATGGATAGAGGCATATAATCAATAGGGATGGGCCAGGCCAGGTCACATGATAATCCTTAAAGCCAGGAATGGGTGAGATTCCAAATGACACTAAAACCAAGTACATTATTGTTTCTGATTTTGTCTTTTTAAAAAATATTTTGGAATTTTGGCTGCAAGGCATATGGACTCTTAGTGATCCAGCCAGGAATGGAACCCACATTCCCCTGCATTGGAAAGTAGATTCTTAACCACTGGACCGCCACGGAAGTCCCATCTAAAGCCAAGCAGAATGGAAAAGATAGTTTTTCATAAAAGGAAATGATGTGTGGAGATAGCCTGCATGCTCTACTCTTCTGGTATAAATTATATGTGGGCAGTTTCTATGGAACTGGAGCTGACCGTTGGAACCTGCAATTCCTTAAGTGAGGTCAGGAGATGGGCGGCATATTTCTTCAAGGGCCCTAGCAAGAGAAACATACTTTTAAGGAACTATCCAAAGACCTATCTTATCTCTTGCATTTTTATCAAAAGTAAAGATTAGATGTTGGTGCTTGCTGCTGACCATGCCCTGTTCCTATGACCTTAAAATAAAGTTTGCTCAATGAAATAGAATTAAATCAGGGATTTTAAATTTTAACAAAGTGAAAACTGCTAAGTGTGCCTAATTTGTTAGCTGAAAAAGTATTATTATGAAGGTGTTAACAAAGGAATAAAAATCATTAACACATTCACACTGCTTATCCAATATCTGATGTGTTACCTTCTGGGTTCCTGGGAGCAGAGACACTCCGGGCACAGCGTATGTGTCCGACTCTTTGTGACCCCCTGGGCTGTAACCTACTAGGCTTCTCCGTCCATGGGATTCTCCAGGTAAGAATACTGGAGTGGATTGCCATTTCCTTCTCCAGGGGATCTTCCCGACCCAGGGATCGAACCCAGGTCTCCCGCATTGGAGGCAGACACTTTAGCCTCTGAGCCACCAGGGAAGTCTGGACACAGCATAAGGAGGCACTTAATCTCAGGTTCTTGCAAGTGCAGATCTACATCTAAGAGTGAGTATCTCTTTAAATTTTTCTAACCTGATCGCCTCTCGCCCTCTCTCTTAAA